>JAPPVO010000002.1:45743203-46343203 GCA_030407325.1 Camellia japonica | reverse complement strand
ATGCCTCGGATGGAATGAGGATGCAAAAATGCATTTGACAACATTTTCCAAAACTTTCTAAAAACAGGGTCCACGCTCGAGCAGTCATGCAAAAAGTGAGGCTTCGCTCGAGAGTGACTCCCCTCGCTCGAGCGGACTGCAAACTTTGAAAAAGTACTGGTTGCTTGAATTTCACGCTCGACGGACGCTCGATCTCCGCTCGAGCGTGAGACTCAGATCCTCGCTCGAGCGTGACTTCTATCGCTCGAGCGTGTTGCAAAACACATGAACTTTTGGGTACATGCATTTCACACTCGAGCGTATCTCAGGTTGCTCGAGCGGAAGTGTACGCACTCAGAGTGCTCGCTCGAGCGTGAACTACTATGCTCGAGCATGAATACAAAATCTGGAATTTTCAGATTTGATCACCAAGCTTCAAACCCAAACCAAACACTTCAAAACTCAATATTTTGGGCAAAAATTCTGGAAAACATTTAGAAACTCACAAAACATCATGACTTGAAGATCATTTTGTGAAATCATGGCCCAAGGGTATGCCAATTGTATAAAATTTCAACTTAAACTTTATGAATGTTCAAGAACATAACATGCATGAATTCTCTTGTACTCACTCACTTCAAAACATTATCAAATTTGGCAAATTGATAAAAAACATGATGAATTCCCAAAATATAAGTGAGATGAACACATGTATGAAGAATCCTTTGAAATCATGCTCAATTTGTGAAGAAATGAACATGCATGTGAGAATTCTCATGAAATCAACCTCCAACTCCATGATATGGACATATATGCATGAATTGACTTAGCTTCCTTAAATTCTAGCCCAAAACCCTCATGAATTCACCTATTTCACAATTAAAAGGGTGGATTCCTACCTTGAGTCTTGAATTCTCAAGTTTGGTGGCTTAGTCCTCCAAACCCTCTTCAATTTCCTTTAGATCTCAAGCAATTCTCATGGTTTGAGTTCAATCTCTCCTCTCTTCTCTCCCTCTCCCTCGCGTTTGGTTCAAGAATGAGGAAAAACAAGAGTGTCAAAACATGTAATAAGGTGTAGAAGTGGTCTTGCATAAGCCCACTTAGTGGCATTTAAGTAATTGGTCTAAATTAAGCCAAGTATTATTAATTAATCTAATTTAATCGTTCGAAATTGAATTTTAATTAAACCTACCATAAAATCCTATAAATCCTAATTAACATATAAATCAAGTCAATTTCTAAATTGGATGCCGATAAAGACTTCAATTCGCAACCGAAAGAAAACATGAACAGATCTTTTCCGCGTTAAACAGATATAGACACAAATAATGTAACACACATATGCAATTTAATTCAGAATTTCTCCTTAATTACTGATTAGGCATAATTAATCATGGATTAACGTTAATCAGGGATCGGGGTTGTTACAGTTATACAATCTAGTGTTGTTCCCTGCTTTGTATGGTTGATGTTTGGGCATGAGAAGCGATGACTGGTGGTGAAGTGGCTGGTGAGATGGTGGTGGGTGAGATGTGTATGGAGAAATTGTGAGATGTGTGGGTGAGATAATGGTGGGTGAGATGGTAATTTTGTTAAAGGATAAAATTGTAATTAAAAAAAATTCATTAAGTGTATGGAGTAAGGAAACTTGGTGTGTGAAAATAGAATTTCTCTCCATAAGATCCTATGAGTTGTAAATGAATGATATTAGTGTACTATTATGCCCCTAATTTGTTTTCATATTGTACCTTATTTTCTCATTCATCATATCACGTTTGGGAAGGCTTTTAGAAAAGATAAATTTACAGGCAACGACTGTGCAAGTTTTTTTCTTCTTGATTGTGGGATTTCAGTACATTTTCAAAATGTTGCTTAAATAGATATGGATACGGTCAATGATATGATGAAGTTTGAGGGTTGTGTGCTGATTTGTTTAATAGATTTTGACTCCAATTGGTTGAGGGAAAGATGTATGGTTTTTTTTTTTTTTTTTGTTAAAGTGTGTTACTATTGGTGGAAGTATGGATTGTTTATTTTTAATAGGGTTGTGACAACCCTCACCACTGTTTATTGATAATACCACTAATTACTGCTAAACTGTGACTGAACATGATTAAGTAATTGATTTGACTGACATTTTGAACTGATTGATTGAGTGTATTAGTTTAAACGCATTTCTATTTGTTTGACTGTTAATTGATCTGTTCATGTTTTAAGTTTGAACTGTAAATTGAAGGCCTTATCGGCGGCCGAATCTGAAATCGATTAATGTTTTATGCTAATTAGAATTTATACGATTTTATGGTAGATTTGATTGAAATGTGATTTAGAATGATTAAATTAGATTAAATAATGGTAAATTACATTAGTTCAGGTAAACTACCAAATTGCCACTCTAGTGGGCCATTTTTATTAACATCTTGAGGCTTGAACTACACACTTAGACACAATTTTTCTTCAGCCATTTTCTTGAGCCAAAACCGACTAGAGAGAGAGAGAGTTAGGAGAAAACTTGAGTTCATCAAATTTAGCTTGGGAACTAGAAGAAATTGAAGAGAGATCACAAAATTGAGCTTCCATTCTTGAAATTGGAGACTTGAGGTAGGAGACTCACTCTTTTAATTGTGAGTTTGAGTTGTTCTTGCATGATTCATGGTAAGGTTAGTGATTTAAGGCATGAATTAGCTTAATATGTTGAATTGAGTAGGAATTCATGCATGCATGTATACATTGTTGAGTTTTGAGGTTGATTTCATGGAAATCCTCACATGCATGTCCATATTCTAGCTTTGGTCCATGAATTCAGCATGTTTTTGGAAGGATTGACTCATTTGTTCTTGTATTAGAAGCTTTGAAGTTGATTAAATTCATGCATGTTGCATGTACATCATGTTCTTGTAGTTTTGTTTGGAAATGGGTTCAATTGAACTACCTTTGGGCTTCGATTTTGCAAATTGATCTTTGAAACATGTCATAGTATGAGTTTTAAAGTGTTTTCCAGAAAATTAGCCCAAAAGGATCGAATTTGATGCTTTAAATGTTGAGTTTCATGCTTGGAGACAAATCTGAAAATTCCAAAGCGGGGAACTCCACGCTCGGGCGTACACTCTGAGTTCATGTAGTCCGCTTGAGCGGGTAAAGTAACGCTCGAGTGTGAAATGCGTGTATCCAGTACTTTGCATGTATTTACAGTCCGCTCGAGTGAGGGAATGCACGCTCGAGCGAGGACTTGTGTCTCAAGCTCGAGCGGGGGTCGAGCGCCCGTTGAGCGTGAATTTTGTGCATCCAGTACTTTTGCAGTCCGCTCGAGCGAGGAAGGTCACGCTCGAGCGTAGCTCTTTTGTCTGCATGTCCGCTCGAGCGGAGAAAGCCACGCTCGAGCGGGACCCCTGTTTCAGCAAAATTCTGGAAAGTGTTTTAAAGTGCATCTTTGCATTCTCATTCCATCTTAGGCATTCCTAGGCCTAGTTTAAGGCATCTTAATGTGGATAATGCTATAGAACCACACCGAGTCAAGATAGTGTAATAACCCTGACCCTGATTAACGTTAATTGGTACTTAATTAAGCCTAATAGTAATTAAGAAGAAATATAGAATTTAATTTGCATATGTGTTGCGTGATTTATGTGTTTCTATCTGTTCAGTGTCGAAATATCTATTCATGTTTTAATCTTTAATCTACGAATTGAAAGCCTTATCGGCACCCGATTCCGAAATTTATTAGTGTTTTGGACTCGTTAGATTTTATGTGAATTTATGGTAGGTTCAATTAAAATTTGATTTGGAATGATTAAACTGGATTACATTAAGCTAATTGTCAAGGGTTGGACTTATTTACATTAGTGCCACTTAGTGGCCCATTTGGCCAACACAATTAGGAGCCTTATTACATTGAACATAAACATTTTCATCAGCTCATTCCCTTGATATTGCCGACCAAGAGAGGAAGAGTGAGAGAAGTGAGTGTTCTTGAGAGTTTGGCTTAGAGAACTTGAAGAATTGAAGTGTAGATTTCAAATTGAGCTTGTGTACCTTGCATTGAGGACCTAAGGTAGTGTAATTACCCTCTTGTTTATGAATTGAGCTTGTTCTTACTTGATTCATGTCAAATTAGTGGATTGAGTCATGAAATAGCTTCATAAGTTGATTTGAGATAGAATACATGCATGCATGTTTACAATCTTGCAATTTGAGTTTGTTTTCATCAAAACTTCACATGCATGTTCATACTTTTGTTTTAGTCCATGAATTTACCTTGGTTTTGAGCTCAATGTTACATTAAATCTTGTTTTGGAGCATTGAAATTTAGTTGACCATATGTATGTCATGTTTTCCTAAAATTCTTGGAGCCTCTTTGATTTTGGTGTTCAATTGACTCACTCTTGGCTCTTGATTTTACAAATTGACTTTTGAAACTTGTTGTACTATGGGTCTACATGCATTTTCCAGAAATTGAGCTCAAGAGGTTGAGTTTTGAATGGTTAAAAGTTGAATTTGAGCATTGGAGTTCAATCTGGAAATTCCAGATTTTTGTCTCCCGCTCGAGCGGGGAAAGTGGCGCTCGAGCGGGAAAATCGAGCTCCTAGCATCTTGCATTGATTTACAGTCCGCTCGAGCGGAGGAATTCACGCTCGAGCGGAGGAATTCACGCTCAAGCGGAGTCATGTGTCTCATGCTCGAGCGAGGGTTGAGCGCCCGTCGAGCGTGAATTTTGAGCATCTAGTATTTTCACTGTAGCTTATAGTCCGCTTGAGCGGCTGAAGTCACGCTCGAGCAGAGCTCCTTTGTCTGCATGTCCGCTCGAGCGTAGAAAGCCACGCTCGAGCGAGACCCCTGTTTTCTGAAAATTTTGTAAAGTGTCTAGAAGTGCATTTTTGCATCCTCATTCCATCCTAGGCATTCCTAGGCCATGTTTAAGACTCTATAAGGGAAATTCAAGGGTAGAAACACACTTAGAACCAATGACATAAGTTTTGTATAGTTAGAACGTGTGTTTCATGTATATGTCTGTTATGTGTTATGTAGGTCACGTCCCGCACTCTGTTTGACCTTTTGGCTTCGTCCGTCTGTTTCAACGCCCACTGTGAGTAATAATATAGTAAAGATATGTTCAACTATACTTATTTTCTGTGGGGCAAAATGAGATTTGTTTTCGATAATGATATGTTCTGTACAATGAATGATTGTTCAATTTCTGACATGTATTCGTGACATCCTTAGTATCATGTGATATCTACAGCCGTTACCCGGTATCGGAGGTTCCTGTATGGAACTAGGTTATTCATAACCTTACGCTTATGCGTCATGTTCTGTTACGCTTATGCGTCCTGTTTATGCACTGTTACCCGTACCGGAGGCCCGCCATGGGGGCTTAGCTGTCCTGTTCTGTGACCCAGATCCGGAGGTTCCTTCTTGGAACTACGCTTATGCGTCCTGTTTTATTACGCTTATGCGTCCTATTCAGTTATGCTAATGGATGTATCACGTAAATGTAACCATGACTTATGATTTCTGTCTGTATATGATCTGAACAAGTATGATCATCCTGTAACTGTTATTGTTTCCCAAATGCGTCCTGTTCAGTTATGCTAATGGATGTATCACGGGTTTGGGTCGTGACAGATAGGGACTAAGTTATTGTTTCCCAAATGTGCAACTTAGTGTGTGATCATCCTGTAACTGTGTAGGGTTGGCATCCGAGGACGCTCACTAGCCTGTCTGTAGCCCAAAACTCTATGAGTAACAATGTTGTAAAGATATATTCAATCACGAATATTTTCTGAATGACCAACTGTACTGCTTTCTGAATTGATATTTCTTACTGAATGAATATTTGTCCTATTTGTGAACTGTATTCGTGGCATCCATAGCAATTTACTGTTACTGTACTGTTACTGCTATTGTTACAGAGATCTCTGTCAGTTCCCATGTTGGAACCACTACTGTTTACTGATATGATGGCCATCAACTGACTGTTCGGTTTGTTAAGATCTACTGTACTGTTTTGCTATGGGATGTACCACTTATGACTGCTATGACTGAATGACTGATATACTGTTATAACTGACTGTTTTAAATACTGAAAGGACATTCATTCTTAACCTCTTCACGCATATGTTATTCACTGGGCTTTAGATCACTGTCTATATTATATGTAGGTGTCCAGGCACCGGATCGGAGCTAGGAGCATTGGGTTGAACTTCCTTTTTGTCAAGCCAACCACTGTGCCTCACTGAGAGGTTCCAAGTCCTTCTAGCTAGGGCTTTTTGGGGTGTTTTAGATTCATCCTTTCTGTCTCTGTTTTTGTATAGACTGACTGTACCTGTACTGTACTATTCTAACAGGGATTAGGTCCCTGTCCTGGATGATTGTATATGTATGTATATACTGTTTTGGTTCTGAATGGGAATATGTATGAAAAGTCTTTTTTTTTGCATACAGACTGTCACAGCTCATTGGACATCTTTTGTTACTGTTTTGGCTTCCGCCAGCCCCTGTACTCTATATTACTGTTATTACTGTTAAGCAGGCCTTCGGTAATCACGGATTATTGGCTGGTTACGGTACTAAACCCATAGGGGCGGGTTTGGGTCGTGACAGAGTGGTATCAGAGCGATATCAAACCACGAGTTATACCGCACACACGTGTCCAAATGAGCTATAGGATGTCCTAGAAAAGTGAATAGGGCATTGCATGAACATTGAAAAAATGTGTGTGGCCATGATATGAATATATGTGCTAATGTGTTAATATGTTAAGTATGCAACTGTCTATGTTTATAATTGCCATAATTGTCTATAGTGAAATGGATAACGCAAGAAATGCTGATGAATCTGAATCATCTGAGGCCAGAATGGCAAGGCTAGAAAGAACAGTTGAACTGCTAACTGAGGCCTTAAGGCAACAACAGAACCAACAGCCCCCACCTTCTCCGGTACAGCCGGAACCGAATATGAATGATGATATAATTGCTCTAATACAGAAGTTCAGTAAAATGAAACCACCGTCATTCCAAGGAGGCCTCGAACCGCTAAAGGCCGAGGCATGGGTCCTAGAGACCGAGAAATTGTTTGAAGTCTTTCCGTGTTCTGAAGCACACAAAGTGCTACTGGCTACCTTCACCTTACAAGAAGAGGCCAGAAGGTGATGGATGCTTGTCCGTGACACCAATACTGCTATGACTTGGGCTCAGTTTAAGGGAGCCTTCTTTGAGAAATACTTTCCACAGTGTGTTAGGGACCGAAAAGTGACTGAATTTGAACAACTGAAACAAGGCATATGTCCGTAGCTGAGTACGAATCGAAATTCACTGAACTCGCCAGATATGCACCACATATGGTGGATACCGATTACAAAAAGGCCAGGAAGTTTGAAGGCGGCCTTAATGTTGAAATCCTTGACAGAATCAATGTTCTGAAACTACTGAAATATGTAGATGTTCTTGACCGAGCAATAATGGCTGAGTCGAACATCGAGGCACTGAAACAGACTGAAACACCAGCGATCGAGTGGTGTGGTAAGAGACAAGGCTTCAAGTTTAAGAAAGGCCGGAACAGTTCATTGAATAAAAAGCAAAATACAGGGTCAACAACCAGTTCCAGTCAGGGAAATGGTTCCATACCGCCTTGTTCTGAATGTGGTAAGAAACATAAAGGGGTTTGCTATAAAATATCTGGTGCTTGTTACAGGTGTGGCAAGGTGGGCCACATGGTCAAAGATTGCCCTTCTGCTCCTCAGGGCAATAGTAAAGCTGCAGCCAGCGCCGTAGCATCAACTGTTGCACCAAAACCTAATCCCAAAGCTACTGGAAAAGAGCCTATGAAGCAAGGTCGAGTGTTCGCACTCGTACCGGGAGATGTACAGAATACCGAGACTGTTGTGTCAGGTATACTCTCAATCTGTACTCAAAATGCTTATGTTCTGATTGATTCGGGGTCTACACATTCATATGTATCACATGCTTTTTCGCGAAAATTAAATAGACCACTGGAACCTATGAACTATCTGTTAGCTGTATCTTCACCTGTTGGAGGATCTATGACTTGTGCTTATATGTACCTTGCATGTGAAATTATTGTTGGGATGTTCATTTGTATATTGATTACTACCTCTAATATTGATCACTTTGATGTGATATTGGGAATGGACTGGTTAACAAAATATCATGCTACCATAGACTGTGTAACAAAACAAGTTGTTTTCCGTCCACCTGGACTGCCTGAATTTGTGTTTAACGGAGTTGGAGTAGTACCTCCCCCGTATCTGATTTCATCCATGAAAGCTTTTAAGCTGATTAAAAAGGGGTGTAAAGGGTATCTGTGTTGTGTATTGACTGTACCTACTGATGCTAAAACTGATGTGAACAGTATTCCTATAGTCAGAGAATTCCCAGATGTTTTTCCAGATGATTTGCCAGGGGATTTGATTGATAGGGAGATTGAGTTCACCATTGATGTGATTCCGGGTACACAGCCAGTATCTAAAGCTCCTTACAGAATGGCACCTACCGAACTGAAAGAATTGAAAATTCAGCTGCAGGAACTGTTAGATAAGAAGTTCATCAGGCCCAGTACTTCACCGTGGGGCGCTCCAGTTTTGTTTGTGAAAAAGAAAGACGGCTCATTGAGACTCTGCATTGACTACCGTGAACTGAACAAGGTAACAGTGAAAAACAAATATCCATTGCCTCGAATTGATGATTTGTTTGACCAGTTACAGGGTGCCCAGGTTTTCTCTAAAATTGACCTTAGATCCGGATACCACCAGTTGAAAGTCAAACCAGAGGACATTGAAAAGACTGCCTTTCGAACGAGGTATGGACATTACGAATTCCTTGTTATGCCTTTCGGAGTTACTAATGCACCTGCTGCATTTATGGACCTTATGAACAGAATTTTCAAACCATACCTTGATGAATTTGTAGTTGTTTTCATAGATGACATTTTAATTTATTCCAAAAGCACGGAAGAACATGAACATCATTTGAGAACTGCCCTACAGACCCTAAGAGAACAGAAACTGTATGCTAAACTGACAAAATGTGAATTTTGGCTTGACAATGTTATGTTTTTGGGACATGTAATCAGTAAGGATGGAATTTCAGTTGATCCGCAGAAAATTGAAGCAGTAGTGAATTGGCCTAGACCGACAAATGTTACCGAAGTCCGAAGTTTTCTAGGCTTAGCCGGGTATTACAGAAGGTTTGTCAAAGACTTCTCCAAAATTGCCCTACCACTGACTCAATTGACTCAAAAGGGGATATCATTTGACTGGACCGATCAGAGAGAATCAGCCTTTCAAGAGTTAAAGACTCGACTTGTGACTGCACCGATTCTTACCCTACCCTCAGGTACGGATGGTTATACTATATTTAGTGATGCTTCTTATAAGGGTTTGGGATGTGTTTTAATGCAGAATGGTAAAGTTATTGCGTATGCTTCCCGACAACTGAGACCGCATGAAAAGAACTACCCGACCCATGATTTGGAACTTGCTGCAGTAGTGTTTGCATTGAAAATCTGGCGTCACTACCTTTATGGGGCAACATGTGAGGTGTATACAGACCACAAGAGTTTGAAGTACTTCTTCACACAGAAAGAACTGAACATGAGGCAGCGGAGATGGTTAGAACTGATAAAGGATTATGATTTGCAAATTTTGTACCATCCGGGGAAAGCTAACACCGTTGCCGATGCACTGAGTCGGAAATCAGTTGGAAATTTAGCCTGTTTACTCACCGGGCAGAAAGAATTGCTATGTGACCTTGAAAAATTTGAGGTTGAAATTGTTTTGCGTGAACAAGGTGGAACCTTAGCCGCTATTTCTGCTCAACCGGCACTGATTGAGGAAATTAAAGAGAAACAGCAACATGATGACTTTTTGAAAAAGATCATTGATGAACGAGAATCTAAACCGAGGCCGGATTTCAAATTTGAGAACAATGTGTTGAAATTCCAAGGAAGGTTGTGTGTACCGAGTGATTCTGAACTGAAAAGAAGAATTCTGCGAGAGGGCCACAATTCGAAATTGTCTATCTATCCAGGAAATACGAAAATGTACCAAGACTTGAAACTGAATTTCTGGTGGCCGGGAATGAAGAAAGAGATTGCTGACTTTGTATCGAAATGTCTTCATTGCCAACAAGTTAAAGCCAAACATAAACGACCCACAGGCTTACTGCAACCCTTACCGATACCGGAGTGGAAATAGGAACATATCACTATGGATTTTATTGTTGTTTTACCTTGCTCCAGTAAATGTATGGACTCAATTTGGGTTATTGTTGATAGACTGACTAAATCTGCTCACTTCTTACCTGTCAAAACAATTTATAATGCGGACAAATTGGCTATACTTATATCGATGAGATTGTTAGATTGCATGGAGTGCCTGTATCTATTGTTTCTGATAGGGACTCGAAGTTTACATCGAGATTTGGCAAAGCCTACAGCAGCATTGGGTACTGAACTGAGACTGAGTAGTGCATACCATCCTCAGACAGATGGCCAGTCAGAAAGAACCATCTAGACTCTGGAAGATTTACTCCGGATGTGTGTTCTTGATTTCCAGGGAAATTGGGAAAGTCACTTACCGTTGGCTGAATTCGCCTACAACAATAGTTTTCATTCAAGCATTGGTATGGCGCCTTTCGAGGCTTTGTATGGCAGGAAATGTCGATCTCCGATTTGCTGGGTAGAAGTTGGAGATGGGCCTTTGTTTGGGCCCGAAATTGTACATGAAACCACTGAAAAAGTGAAACTGATTCAACAGAGACTGAAAACCGCACAAAGCCGACAGAAAAGTTATGCGGATGTCCGAAGGCGAGACAGAGAGTATGAAGTAGGTGATCATGTTTTTGTTAAAGTGACACCGATGAAAGGGCAGACCCGTTTTGGGGTTAAAGACAAGTTAGCGCCGAGATATGTTGGATCGTATGAGATTATTAAAAAGATTAATCCGGTGGCGTATCAAGTAGCGCTTCCTCCTGAAATGGAGCATATGTATAATGTGTTCCATATTTCAATGTTGAGGGATTACCTCCGGGATCCCTTCCATGTTATCGAGCCTACCCGTGTAGTGCTAAGTAATGACTACACTTATGAAGAACGGCCTATTGAGATTGTAAACCGATGGATCAAGAAGTTAAGGAACAAAGAAATTCCGTTAGTGAAAGTTGATTAGCAAAACCATGGTGACGTGTATGCCACTTGGGAAAGAGAAGACGATATGGTCAAGAGATATCCTGAACTGTTCCCTCTAGATCTGGTATTCTTCCAAAATGAAGGTAAATCGAGTTTGGAGGACCAAACTCTTTGTAAGGAGGGGGGACTGTGACAACCCTCACCACTGTTTACTGATAATACCACTGATTACTGCTAAACTGTGACTGAACATGATTAAGTAACTGATTTGACTGATATTCTGAACTGATTGATTGAGTGTATTAGTTTAAACGTATTTCTATCTGTTTGACTGTTAATTGATCTGTTCATGTTTTATGTTTGAACTGCAAATTGAAGGCCTTATCGGCGGCCGAATCTGAAATGATTAGTGTTTATGCTAATTAGAATTTATGTGATTTTATGGTAGATTTTTGAAATGTGATTTGATGATTAAATTAGATTAAATAATGTAAATTACATTAGTTCAGGTAAACTACCAATTGCCACTTAGTGGGCCACTTTTATTAACATCTTGAGGCTTGAACTACACTTAGACACATTCTTCAGCCATTTTCTTGAGCCAAAACCGACTAGAGAGAGAGAGAGAGTTAGGAGAAAACTTGAGTTCATCAAATTTAGCTTGGGAACTAGAAGAAATTGAAGAGAGATTGCATAATTGAGCTTCCATTCTTGAAATTGGAGACTTGAGGTAAGAGACTCACCCTTTTAATTGTGAGTTTGAGTTGTTCTTGCATGATTCATGGTAAGGTTAGTGATTTAAGGCATGAATTAGCTTAATATGTTGAATTGAGTAGGAATTCATGCATGCATGTATACATTGTTGAGTTTTGAGGTTGATTTCATGGAAATCCTCACATGCATGTCCATATTCTAACTTTGGTCCATGAATCCAGCATGTTTTTGGAAGGATTAACTCATTTGTTATTGTATTAGAAGCTTTGAAGTTGATTAAATTCATGCATGTTGCATGTACATCATGTTCTTGAAGTTTTGTTTGGAAATGGGTTCAATTGAACTACCTTTGGGCTTTGATTTTGCAAATTGATCTTTGAAACATGTCATAGTATGAGTTTTAAAGTGTTTTCCAGAAAATTAGCCCAAAAGGATCGAATTTGATGCTTTAAATGTTGAGTTTCATGCTTGGAGACAAATCTGGAAATTCCAGATTTTGGATCCACGCTCGAGCGGGGAACTCCACGCTCGAGCGTACACTCTGGGTTCATGCAGTCCGCTCGAGCGGGAAAGTAACGCTCGAGCGTGAAATGCGTGTATCCAGTACTTTGCATGTGTTTACAGTCCGCTCGAGCGAGGGAATGCACGCTCGAGCGAGGACTTGTGTCTCACGCTCGAGCGGGGGTTGAGGGCCGTCGAGCGTGAATTTCATGCATCCAGTACTTTTGCAGTCCGCTCGAGTGAGGAAAGTCACGCTCGAGCGTAGATCTTTTGTCTGCATGTCCGCTCGAGCGGAGAAAGCCACGCTCGAGTGGAACCCCTGTTTCAGCAAAAATTTGAAAAGTGTTTTAAAGTGCATCTTTGCATCCTCATTCCATCCTAGGCATTCCTAGGCCTAGTTTAAGGCATCTTAATGAGGATAATGCTATAGAACCACACTGAGTCAAGATAGGGACTAAGTTATTGTTTCCCAAACGTGCAACTTAGTGTATGTTCATCCTGTAACTGTGTAGGGTTGGCATCCGAGGACGCTTACTAGCCTGTCTGTAGCCTAGAACTCTGTGAGTAACAATGTTGTAAAGATATATTCAATCACGAATATTTTCTGAATGACCAACTGTACTGCTTTCTGAATTGATATTTCTTACTGAATGAATGTTTGTCCTATTTGCAAACTGTATTCGTGGCATCCATAGCAATTTACTGTTACTGTACTGTTGCTGCTACTGTTACAGAGATCTCTGTCGGTTCCCATGTTGGAACCACTACTATTTACTGATATGATGGCCATTAACTGACTGTTCGGTCTGTTAAGACCTACTGTACTGTTTTGCTATGGGATGTACCACTTATGACTGCTATGACTGAATGATTGATATACTGTTATAACTGACTGTTTTAAATACTGAAAGGACATTCATTCTTAACCTCTTTACGCATATGTTATTCACTGGGCTTTAGCTCACTGTTTATATATATGTAGGTGTCCAGGCACCGGATCGGAGCTAGGAGCTTGGGTTAATCCTTTTTGTCAAGCCAACCACTGTGCCTCACTAAGAGGTTCCAAGTCCTTCTAGGGCTTTTTGGGGTGTTTTAGATTCATCCTTTCTGTCTCTGTTTTTGTATAGACTGACTGTACCTGTACTGTACTATTCTAACAGGATTAGGTCCCTGTCCTGGATGATTGTATATGTATGTATATACTGTTTTGGTTCTGAATGGAATATGTATGAAAAGTCTTTTTGCATACAGACTGTCACAGCTCATTGGACATCTTTTTTACTGTTTTGGCTTCGCCAGCCCTGTACTCTGTATTACTGTTATTACTGTTAAGCAGGCCTTTGGTAATCACGGATTACTGGCCGGTTACGGTGCTAAACCCATAGGGGCGGGTTTGGGTCGTGACAAGGGCATTGACAATCTATTATAGTAATTGATAGACACATTTTGGCCAATGTTCTGATTAAATGTGTGTATTTGACATTGTGATGGTTGATTCGTTTTGGTATGTTCGATGTGTGAGGTGGTGTGTATGGGTTCAAGGGTTGGGTTGGGGATATATCATTTTGGTTGTTAATTGGATGTCGAATGTGAATCACGTCGTAGGATAACAATTGTACATTGGGACCTAGATGATCGTATTACGATGCATGTTACATTTAGTGTGTAACGTTAATACACATACACCATATAGTAGATGACATTTGTGTGTTTGTTCGGTTGTATATGTGTTTGAATGTATATCGTGTCTTTGTTGTAATTAGTGTTTACATACATGTCACAGTACGTTGCGCAAAATTATTGGGAATTTGGGTTTGGAATTGAATGTGGATTGAATCCTATTGCTCGATATTAAAGTGATGCTGGGTTGGGGGTGATGGTGGTTCAATACATCGGTTGGATTGGGATGTTACATGTTACATTTATGAGGTTATATTATTCCTAATTCAACGGTGGAGTATTGAAATGTCACGTTGGGTTTGGGATGAGAAGTATATGAAAATGTCACGATGAGTTTGGGATGTTGCATGTTACATTTACGTTGGGTTTAGGATGAGAAGCATATGAGAATGTCATGTTGGGTTTGGGAATGCTACATTGGATTTGGAATGTTACATGTTACATTTATGTTTTGAATTTCAAATTTCCAGCTATATAGATACGATCACAATCTATGATAATATTGGATTTCCTATATATAGTATTGTCATTAATCAAGTTATTTTGAATTTCAGAAGCATATGGGAATGTCACGCTGGGTTTGGGAATGTCACATTGGGTTTGGAATATTACATGTTACGTTTACGTTTTGAATTTTAAATTTCCAACTATATAGATATGATCACAGTCTATAATAACATTGGATTTCCCATATATGATATTGTCATTAATTAGGATATTTTGAATTTCAAATTTTAACCATATAGATATGATCACAATCTATAGTAATATTAGATTTCTCATATATAGTATTATCATTAACCAAATTCTTAATTAATTAAGATTGGGAGTAGATGTGTCCACAAGAAAACTACAGGACTTATTAGGTAATAAGTTTTTTCATAGAATCATATATTGTATAAGTCTTCCAAATAGGATTTATAAATAATTTACCCATGAAATAACCCCTTTAATTTTTATATCAATATTCTATCTAATGAATTCTATAAAATAAACCCAAAATGTTCACTTAAATTGGCCATCGAAACCCTAATTTGTTTATTATTTTATGTATCAATTTTGTATTATTTAATTAACCTTACTATTCATATTATTAATGTAGTGTTGCCACATAAGATGATAATAGGGTAAATTACAAATACACCCCCTGAGATTTGCTTAAAATACGAATTGCTTCATATGGTTTGGAAAATTACAAATACTTTCCTGTCAGAATTTTTTATTTAACAGAATTAATTGAAAAAGTGAAATTTCTAACTGTTCACCTATACAATAATAAAATTATTTGAATTATTAATTGAAATAAAATTTTAACATTATTAAAAACTGTTAATTAACTTGATGATTTATTAATAAAAGAACCTATTTGTTATGAAATTACAAACCTTAGGAGGCATAATGTAATTTCTAAAACCACATGAATAATTTATAATTTAAGTAAACCTCAAGGGATATATTTGTAATTTACCCATGATAATATATATATATATATATATTTTCATTATAAACACTTTGTAACTTTTTTTTTTTTTTTTTGTCATTTCACATCTATTGTATGTAAAACTTATTCTCCTATTAATTTATAATATTTTCTAAAAAAATAAGAATTTTTTTTGTATTTTGCATTTTATTTCTTTTGTATGCCACAGTTTAGTAAACTTCAAGGTGTATAAATTTTTAGAAGGTGGCTTATAAATTGGTTTTTTGATTTATTATAAAAAAATATGCAAAATGTAAAAAAGTGATGTGATCTAAATAGGCCAATAAATTAACTTGTAAGCTTGTTCCCAAAATGTTTGTAATCCTTTGGCTATAACCTTTTTGAATTATGAGTCTATTTTATTTTATTTTTCAAATCCTTTTAAACTAAAATATTGTAAAAAAAAAAGGTAAATTACAAACACTACCGAGATTTACTTAAATTACAAATTACCTTCTGTGATTTTAGAAATTACATTATGCCCCTTAAGGTTTCTAATTTCATAACAAATAGGTCCTTTTATTAATAAATCATCAAGCTAATTAACAGTTTTTAATAATGTTAAAATTTTATTTCAATTAATAATTCAGATAATTTTATTATTGTATAGGTAAACAGTTAGAAATTTTACTTTTTTAATTAATTCTATTAAATAATTTTTTTGATAATGAGGTATTTGTAATTTTTCAAACCACAGGGAACAATTCGTATTTTAAGCAAACTTCAAGGGGTGTATTTGTAATTTATCCAAAAAAATTTTCTAAAAAATCTACTAGATATGAAAATAAGTTAAATTTTGTTTTAAATACTTAAAAATAGTTCACGTATTTTTGTAAAAAATTTAAATAAAAAATACCTTTTAATTTTTAAGATTATCTAATTTAGATAGACTTAAAAAGAAAAAAAAAATAAATAATCACTAAAAACAAAAATAAATCAAAAAATAAGACAACTTCAAACCATAATTATGATTAAAGAAACTTTTTGCTCTTAGGTACAAGTGGTCCTAGCATCTCTATCAATCAAAGTTGCATTATCAAGGTGCTGTTTGGTAACACTTACGTTTTTTGTTTTCTGTTTATATTTATAAAAATTTAAAAAACTTAAATAAAAACTTGTTTGGTAAAATTTTGATTTATAAATCAGTTGTCTCAGTTTATAAATTTGGCCAAAAAATTGAAAACACAAAAAATGTGTTTCCGTTTTGAGTTTTGAGTTTTTTTTTTTTACCACCCAACACTAGCCACCACCCGCCACCATTTTCCACTACCGTCTTCCACCACCACCCCCCACCCCCCACTACCTGCCACAACACTCACCCCACTTGCCACTACCACCCGCCACCACCACCACACCACCCACCTACCACCCACTCACCACCACCACCACCCACCTGCCACCCACTCACCACCACCACTACCTACCTACCACTCACTCACTACCACCACCACCACCACCCACCACCCACTTGTCATCCACCCGCCACTACCATCCACTGCCCGCCACCACCACCCGTCACCTACTTGCCACCACCACTCACTACCCACCTGCCACCACCATCGACCACTGCCACCACCATCCACCCACCACCACCAGCCACCTGCCACCCACCACCACCGCCATCACCCACCACCCACCTGCCACCACTACCCACCACCACCACGACCCACTCACTACCACCCGCCACCGTCATCCACCCACCTACCACCACCACCCGCCACCTACCCACCACCCCCGCCACCACCGCACCCCACCCACCTCAACCACCCACCACCACCGCCACCCACCCCCACCCCCCCCACCACTCATCACCCCCACCCCCCCCACCACCCAGCCATCTGCCACCTACCTGCCCCAACCCCACCCCCATCACCTCACCACCACCACCACCACCATCACTCCTACCACCCCCCACCCCCACCCGTCACCCACCCCCACCCACCACCACCCCATCCGCCCTGCCCCCCCACCACCCACCACCACTGCCACCTCCCCCACCCACCAACCACCACCACCACCCGCCATCTACCCGCCCCCACCACCCACCCCCACCACCTAGCTACCCGCCACCCCCCCCACCCACCGTCCCATTTTCCCACCACCGTCTTCCGCCTATTTGCCACCACTTGCCATTTCTCATTCTTTTTTATATTTTTAAATTTTTTTAAATATTTTGTCAATTACCAAACGCGTTTGTAGTTTATGTCTTTCTAAAAATAAACAAAAAATAAACAAAAATCAGTTTATAAAATTTTTGTAAATATAAACTAAAAACGTAAACGTTACCAAACACACCCAAAATGAGCCTACCAAATCCAAACACTCTCTCAAATTAAAATGACAACATCAGATAAACTAAATCCTAAAATAAAATATCATAAACAACTCAACCAACACATTTGATGGTAAGCCTAGTTTGTGAGATTCGGAGTCATAAAACATTATTGCAACAAAAGATTATGTACCATAAGCAAGTTATGATATTTGTGGAGTTGATTAGTATAAATGTCATAATTAAATTATTTTAAATTGTGTTTGGTTCATGAATTTTTTAAGTGATTTGAAAATGAAAGGGAAAAGGTATGTAAAACGTAGGTGAAATGTAATTAGATTCATTCACATTTCGCCTCCAAATCTATGAACCAAATACAACTGTAACGTCATAAATAAAAAATAAAAATGGGTCATAATCAAACATCATACATAAGGTATAACTGAAATAATAATTATACAATGAGTGATAATAAACACTACAATATATATATATATATATATATATATATATGTATATGTATAACACCAAGTCATAACAGACATTATAATAAATCATAACCAAATATCATAAAGTGGTAATTATGGTACACATAGAATTTCCAATGAAACATTGATTACCGAAGATTAGGTTTATGCAATCGCAATATAACAATATACATATTTAGAATTTTTCGTTTTGTTTAAATTTACTCATAAAAATCAATGAACAATTTAAATACATTCAAGATGTGGACCTTACAATACAAGTCAAGTCTAAATCACATTTTATTTTTTTAAATACAAAGCCTGTATCATAATAAAAAATAAAAATAAAAAAACACGAAACAATACTATAAGGACTATTTTTGTAATTAGATTAAAAGTTAGTTTTTTGGTTTTTTTTTGACTTTTTTGAGTCACATCATTTTTCTATTTTTATGTATATTTTTTTTAAAAAAAAATTAAAAAAATTTAAAATTAACTTTTGACCTACTTTCCATTTATTTCGATGAATCAAAAAAAGAGAAAAAGGAGGAGAAGGTAATGAGTCAGAATCATCAGTCGGAGCTTTGACCCTTTTTTTTTTATTTTTTTTTTATAGTAATTTTGTTATTGAAAAATGCTTGGTAGCTTGAATTTGTGTGACCCAAATGACTCGAATGTATCAAAACAACGTCATTTGAGATATTCGAGCCATTCAGGCTACCAAGCATTGTTGTTTGTTATTAGGCGAAGAAATTACAAGGAGAACTAAAGTTGTGTTTGGCAACTGAATTTCTAGTTTTTAATAATTCTATACAAAAAAAATGTGTAAAAAAAAAATCATTTTACATTTTGTAATACTTTCTCAATTTTTTAATTTTTTTGATTTGTTCCCAAACACCGCCTAACAAAATTAACAAATTGTTTGTATTTGCACCTTTCAGGCGTTCCTGTTCCCACTGAAAAAATCTTGTTGGTGTAAACCATAAAGAGCTTTGTTGATTAAATGTGGACGTGTCAAAACTTATGTACCTAGTTTAAGATGGAGGAATTGTTGATCATTTCTGACTTTTAACACAGAGAAATGATTTTGTGTGGCTAAGAGGAACCGCCATTAGTTCGGATCTTATCCCAATAAAGAGGACTTTTAACAAATTTATAGGTGTCAAATGATAATTAGACAAAAATTGTAACTTGCATTGATTGGAAATGAAGTACAATTGATAATCTAAGAGAACTAAGCTAAGAAGTTAGACTAAGTTACAATTATGAAGCTATGATAAGTAAGTCATGAAAATTAAGCTATGAAGCTAAGATAAATTGGAAGACATGTATTAAAAGACCCTTAGTTGAGTGTTTGGTTGACGACCTCCTCAATATTGCACTTGGAGTCCTTTATATAGTGTTGGAGAAGTCTCTAATTCTGCTCAACTGCTAGAAACGTGACAGCTCTTCGTGGTGACATGTGTCCTTGATTCTAAGTTTGATCCCCCAAGAATAGGTATGGTTTTGATCTTCAAAGGCTAATAATGCTTATCCTTGTAGTTTTGACCTGGTCCATCAAGCTCTAGAAAGCCGCCACATATCATTTTTTATTTGAATTTGATTTTATTCGGCTTGATTTGAGGGAAAAAGCTCATTTGGATTAATTCTCAATCCTCTTCATTTGCCATGTGTGCTTATCTGTACAAATTCTCAATCTTGCTTGATTTGGGGAATTTGGTCCCTATTTTGTAGCCTTATTGTTGATTTTACCAAATCTTCAACCCCATGTAATCTTTATTTATAGTAGCCATTTAGCAACAAATTAAGAGATAAGACACCAAAATAAAAAATAAGCCTCAATAACCTCCTATGAACGATTTAGGCTCACCTCATTAAATCAAATCAAACTAAATTAGTAATTAATTAATTAACCTAATGACTTGGCTAATTTAGTTAATTAAAATAAATCAACTTCAGCTGCCACTCCATTGACCTTGGTGGGGGGTCTTATAAAATCTTTGACTCCCTATCTTTCATTGCCATGTGGTACAAATAATTGAGAAAATTGCCATATGACAATTTTTGCCAAAAATGGTACAAACACTAATGGAAATTGTTTGGGTATGCAACCCTTTAATATACAATAGATATGCAAATTTACATAAAGAGTGCTGCTATTAGCACCTACCAAAATTCTTTGGACCCCCCATTTCTTTGGAGCCCAACCCTAAACCCTAAATTTTAATAATATTTTTTTGGACACCCCACTTATTACCAAATCTACCCATATTCATAATATTTTCACAATGAAATGCACACCCACCTAATTTTTCATCCCTTTCCTTCCCTGACTTACTCAATCTTCAGAGTTTGGAGCTTTGGTCCAGTATAGAATTTTTGGACCCCAACTCTCCATCACTCTCGTCACCGTCTCGATGGTCAACGGAGCATTCCGATGACTCTTATCTTCTCTGAACGTTCTCCGTATCGCCGAATCAGTAACCTCTCATCATCATCTTCTTCTTCGTTGCTTTTTGTATCTTCGTTATCGCTGAGATCGATCGAAGATACTCCAATGTCTATGGGATTTGCATAACCGTTTGCAAGATGAGGAAAAATAGAATCATCGTCTGAATTGCCATCAGAATCATCATCTGAATCGCCATCAGAATTTTGAATGTAGCCTAAAACAATTTGTTTACCACTGTGTAGCCGAAAAAATGTATTTTGTTCAGAACTGTTTTGTCGAACAATAATGATCCTGTTAGTACTGTATGTCCGAACAAAATTTATTCATCACTGTGTAACTTGGATCCATTCCAATTCACAACTTAAAATAACATAAATTAAATCCATTCAAAATACATAACTTAAATCCATTCCAATTCACTCTTTTCCATTATAAGTTAGTTTAACAAAGAAAATTACATAACTGACTATCTGCATTAATGTTCGGAACCTATGTATTGAACAAAATGATTATGTTCAGTACTGTATTACCGAACATAATTCTAACAGTCAGCAAACCAGTATCGAACAGCTCAAACAAAACAAGAACGACCGAAAACGACCGAGAATGTTAATACAAGACAGATAAACTTATCAATGGAACGCCGGTCTTACTAGAATTGTTGTCCTCGTCCTCCATTGCTCTACACAGTGAAATAAGTGATGAAGTATACGTTATACTTGAAGCAAAACTTTCAAGTTCAATAGCGTTGATGATGGTTATGAAGATGATACATTCAGGATTTAAAATGATTATGAAAAATAATAGATTTAGGATTTATGTTAGTTGGTTATGAAAAGTAATAGGTTTAGAGTTTATAAACATGGAATACGTATTGTTGGAGTTGGAGTTGGAGGTGGGGGTGGGGGTGGGTGTCTAATATTATAGAGTATTAGTTCTTATTGATAGGTGGGTGTTCCATTTAATAATGTCTTTTAATGTAATTTTACTTTAGGGTATAATTGTAATAAAAAAAATTATAAAATGGGGGGTCTAAAGAATTTTGGCAGGTGCTAATAGCATCACTCTTACATAAATTCTTATAAAAATACATACTTATCTTGTAAAACTTGCGTAATTTAAATATAAATCCGCATAAGTTGATTTATAAAAATTTAAGAAATCCCAACTTGGCCTACAAATTAATTCATAAAAATTTGAAAAATCACAATTTAATGTAAGTTCTTACAAACATACGTAAGTCACCTTACAAAATCGCGTAACTTATTTGCGTAAGTTAACTCATAAAAATGTGTCATAAGTTATTACAAAAATGTATAACTTAAGTCACAAAAATACATAAGTAAATGACATAGCATATGCTTTGAACACTCAAGAATTATCCCTAACTTTTTGATAAGCTCCTGAGGAAAGATGAGCTCTTTGTGAGTTCACGAAGGGGTCTATCAGTAAATCTGATCAAGTTATATGTAAACCCACCAGCTATGGTTCCGCATAGTGGGCCAATTATATAGACCCACAGTCCCTTGTAAACATGTTTAACAATGGCTGGTCCAATACTTCTGGCTGGGTTCATTGATGCTCCTGAAATTGGTCTGCAATTCAAAATCATCAATGGTTTCACATTTATTAGGTACCACATGAATAGCAATACATACTAAACTACTTTTGACACTTTCACTCTGTTTGTTTCGTAATTTTTTTTTTTAACATATGGTACAACAAAATATTTTATGTGATCAATAGAGATAAATTTATTTTGACAAAATATTTTTCACTATTAAAAGGTGAAAAATATTTTTTAGATTAAACTCTCTCCAATGCCTCCACTGCCACCCTACCACCACCACTGCCACCTCACCTCCACCTCCACCTCCACCTCCACCTCCTCCATCACTAATACAATCATTAGTACATTAATTTGAATAATGCAACAAATCATAAGAAGATAATTTTTATATAAAAAAAAAATTATAACGGAAACAAACAGAGTGTTCATTGAGGTTGGGGTGATTAACTAATAGTCTTTTCTTTTCTTTTTTGGGAAAAGAAAATATGTAACATAAGTAATGGATAAATTGCATTCATAGTCATTCTCTTGTATCAATTTAATTCATATATATTTCTAATTTTGTCAGTTTTACAATTGAATTTGTCATTTTGTATTATTTTAATGCAATTGATAAATGTCCCTTAAAAAAATTAACTAAAATTAAAAAGCAAAATAGTCTGTTTATCTATTTAACTAAATTAACACAATGTCAAAATTAAAACAAAATTAACATAAAGAATAAAGTACACAGACAATAGATTTAATTTGTCCTAAAATAATTATAATTTGTAGCGTATGTATGCAACACAAAGTTTTGTTTGTTGTTTTTTTTTTTTTTTTCATTTTTTATAAATCTTTCAAAAGTATATCCCAGGTCTCTACTAAATATTTTATAATTTGAAACAAAAAATATAAATCCACATTCTGGGCGGTGAAAATGTACCCGGCAACGAAGACGTTTAACGTTATTGTCATTCCAACAGCAATCCCTGCCAGCTCTCCTACCTGCATAATTAAAAATTATAATTGAAATTAAAAAAAATGATTAAACGATCATTACCTCACCAATGGTAAAATATAAAAACAAGAAAACTCACCCCCCCCCCCCCCAAAAAAAAAATAATAATAAGAAGTTGACACTTATTTTGCCACATCGTTGTAGATAAAATTATGAATAATTTTTGAATATTTCAAACATTTTCCTTTATTTTATGCACCAACTTAAAAGGAGAAGGCAGAAAAAAATATAAAAACAATAGATATAGGTATAGATATAGATACCGATCGATTATCAGTAGCAACACCGGAGATGACGAACATGAGAAGGAAAGAGATGATGAATTCCAGGACAAAAGATTGGAGATTAGATCCAGCTGGTACAGTTCCAAAGTAAGCTTCACTTGTTACTTCAAATATTAGAGCCAGTGTGCAACTCCCTAATACCGAACCCATTAATTGTGCTGCTATGTATAATGGCACCTACAAAAATCAATTTATATCAAACCATTTCATTTCATTCCCAACTCAAATATGATCGGCTAATTCATCCTTCTCTCTCTCTCTACATAGAGTGATAATATATAAATAAAAAATGTACACTTAATTTTCATATGTATGACTTAATAATAATCCTTCACTTTGAAACGAAACATTTATAAAGATGACTCAAACTTTTTAACAATGTCACTGCCACATCATTCTTGTAATGTCAAACAGAAATTGGTTTCCTATTTGCAATCCATCAACACTTGCACCCTTCAATTCTTCATTTTCCTACCCCTTACATTTTATCAATTCATTAATTCAAGTCAGCAAAAATGATATTATAAACCAATCAAATTTAACCAAATAGTGAAAGATGTGCATGGAAGGAACAATTGATTTGGATTTGAATTTCAATTGCTGATCAATTGCATTTCGATATGCTTAAATAATAATATAAATACATATATCAATTATCAGAAAACTCACCTCCCACCATGGAAACCGGCGAAAGATGGCGAAAGTGATGGTGACCGCCGGATTGAAATGAGCCCCAGATATGTGACCTACCGAGTAAAC
Source organism: Camellia japonica (assembly GCA_030407325.1). Classification (NCBI taxonomy): domain Eukaryota; kingdom Viridiplantae; phylum Streptophyta; class Magnoliopsida; order Ericales; family Theaceae; genus Camellia; species Camellia japonica. Next base: position 46,318,903 of record JAPPVO010000002.1, on the reverse strand, counting down.
CATTACCATCACTATTAGTCCCCATGTTACACATATCCCTGGAAATGTAACTGTGCCGTCGTATAACTTGTTGACGACAACCGATCCACAGCCGATGAAGATCACAAAATACGTACCGATCACCTCTGCAATCACCTTTAAAAAAAAAAAAAAAAAAAGTGAACAAAGAAACCCTAATTGCAGAATATCCATGCAAATGCATAGCACATTTTTTTAGTGATTTGGTGAAGGAAAAAATATATATAAATATTCAAAAACTGTACTAGGAAAATGGCTCAGAATGCAGATGAAGGGTTGAGATTCAAATGGTGTATTGCAAGATCTATGTATAAATTGAATGTAAACTATATATTAATATTTCCGAATCAAATTGTAAGTAAAGATTCGAGTATGTAGTATTATTGTTTTGTGATTGACCTTCTGAAACGTGACGACAACTGTGGTTGATGTCCAAAAGCTGTCATTTTTCTTGGAATCTGAGTTGGTGGAAGTGATTGCACCTTTTTCAATCCTTGAGATATCGTTGTCGATCTTTGTTGCCATTGATGATACTGGGAAAGAAGACGGTGGCAATTAACAATGGCGATTTGAAAGATGTTCAACACTCAAAAGAGATCTGCAATGGGAAGGTTATTTTGTTTGGCTAGTGAGAAGGCAGTTTGTTATCGAGAGAATAAGTCAAATATGTTTATCTAAATTTTTTAGATCCGCAATACATTGTTTCCTTGTTAGTGATTTTGGCTAATGAGTTTTCTTTTTCGGAACAATCCAAAAGATTTCGTACAGTTCGTCCATTTAGAAGAAGTATTAGATGCGGGAAAATGTTAAATAAACAATCAAATGTCTCACATTTAGTAAAAAATTTGGTATTTCTAATATTACTTTTAGATATGAGAAGAGTAATATTATTTTTTAGGTATAGTGTAAATTTGGCCCAACTCGCTTGGGCCAACCCATGTCAAGCTGGACGGGCTTCTACTAAAATTTGAGTTGATCCAGGCTGACCCAAGAGCCAAAAAATTATGTCTAGGCCCAAGACATATTCAAATCGATGGGTCTGAACATTTTTATTTACTCTCCTCATCTCAAAATAATAGCCCATTTTGGGGAATTTAAAATTTTTTGATAGTACAATTATTGCACATTAAAAAAATTAATTTTTCAAAATTAACATTTGATAGTCCATTTTTTAAAGAATATCAATTATTATAATTGTTCTTTTTGTATTATTAATGAATTTAAAAGAAATGCAAAATAGGAAATTTATATTATTTTAATTTTTGATTTTTGAAAATGGACTAATATTTTGGGATAATAAAAAATAGAATAAGGGACTAATATTTTAGGACGGATTCAGTATTTTTTTTTCTATTTTTTTACCAAAATTTTATTCTTTTTCATTAAAAATGACATTGGGCCTCTACGCGGGCTGCACATTGAGTGGACCTTGAACGGGCCGATGGACCAATTGGCTCACAGGGCGGACTGGACTTCAAAATGATGGCTCAGACCTCAGGTCCCAGGTCAAACCTGCCTCGGGCTGTGGACAAATTTCGATTTGCCCATAAGGTGTAGGCCATTTTTACACCCCTAATTTTTGCATTTGAAAGATAAAAAAAATGGCCAACATATTTTAATCATTATAAATTGGTCATTAATCATTTAATCATTGTAGATATTTAAAAATAGGATAAAATATCAATAAATTTCAAAATATGATCTTATAAACTATTTAGTTCTCCATTTTTCTTTATGAATCCAAAGGTCTTATTAAATAGAAATTACACAAAATGATAGTCACTTACACATTTGGGTTTAATTTTGAAGATAAAAGTGGGTTTATCTAAATGTGAAATTACACATTTGAGCAGTCTGCACTATATAGTAGGGGTGCTTGCGGTTCAGTTTTGGACGATTCGGTTTGCGGTTTGGACCTGCTTGTATATGTGCGATTTGGAAAAAATTGAACCCGCAATCGCCTGCAGTGCGGGTTGCAGTTTGTGAGGATAGGGTTCAAGAATGTGCGGACCGTTTGCGGATTGGACTTTTTTCTTTAAAAATTTATTTATAGTCATTTTTTCCCCTATTTTGTAAATATTTATTTTGGGCCATTTTTCTCCCATTTTCTAAAAGGCTCAACATTAATAATTAATGAATTAAAACTTATAAAATTAAAAACACAACAAAATCAATTCTAACACAAGTAAATAATTTAAAATCCTAAACTTTTAAATAAAATCATAAACTAACACAAGCACATCTTTCAAAATCCCAAAACTAAATCATCAAAATCATTCACTACCCAACAATACAATTAAAGTAAAATTATTCAAAATATATAGGACAAGATGAATGAAATCAATGGTCCAAGTTTTTTTATTTTTTTATAAAAAAAAGAGTAAGTGCAGGTGGGTTTTTGCGGGTGTGGGGTAAAACCCGCAACTCGCCCGCAATCCGCAATAATACCATATTTTAAACCGCATCCATTTGCATTGTATTTGCGAAACTGCCCATTTGTATGCAATCGATTCAGGTTGAGCAGATTGTACGGTTCTGATAACCCTATGTCCAGCCCTACTATAGAGATTTTAGATTCTTCCTTCTTTTAGAACAAATCTCACATTATGAACAAAAACGTAACATTCCAATGTAACACTCTAATAACGTAATACTCTAATGTAACTCATTAAACAACTCCTTAGTGTACTTTTTCTAAACGTAACAAAGTAACATTTCAAAAAAACTCTTTACTGTACTTTTTTCAAATATAACACTCTAATGTAACACACAAAAAAATTTTTAGTTTACTTTTTTCAAATGTAACACTTCATTTAATGTAATGTAACAACCCTGACCCATGATTAGCTTTAATTCATGCTTAGTTATGCCTAATAAGTAATTAATGTGAAATGTTGCATCATGTGTTGCCTTATGTGTGTTTATATCTGTTTAACGTAGAAAGATTTGTTTATAATTCCATTTCAGTTTGCGAATTGAAGGCCTTATCCGCATCTAATTCAGAAATTGACTTGATTTATATATTATTTGGAATTTTTAGAACATTATGATAGGTTTAATTAAAATTTGATTTGGAACGATTAAATTAGATTAATTTAATGCCCATTTAATTAGCTTAATTAATTATCATTAAGTGAGCCTATATAAGGCTTCTTATATGCCTTCACTCTTTCTTTTTCTTCATTTCAATACATTTGAGCTCACACACACAAGCAAAATGTGGGAGAGAGAGAGATAGAAGAAAATTGAGATAAAAAAGTTGGGATATGAGAGAATTGCTAGGAATTATTGGAGATTTGCAAAGAATTTGGGAATTGAAGCTTCCTCCCTTGTGCAATTTAGACTTTAGGTAAGAGTTTTAGTTTTAACCTTGTAATGTAGTTGATTAAGTATGAAAGCAAGTGAATTAGATGAATTCATGTAGGGATTGAGCTAGAATTGAAGAAAGTTAAGTCATTCCATACATGTATGCATATTTATAGCATTTTGAAGTTGTTTTCAAAGATTTTCTCTATGCATGCTATAATTCTAGCATGGTTTGAAGAATTCATAACATTTCTCACCATTGGACCACATTTGATCATGTTTTAGAAGCCATGAACTCAAGTGAACACATGCATGTCATGTTCATACCATATTCTTACATTTCAAGTTGAATTTTCGCATGTTTGACATGCTTTTGGGCCTTGATTCATGAAATGATCTTCAAATCTTAATGTTTTACAAGTTCTTAGATATTTTCCAGAATTTTGGCCCAAAAAGATGAGTTTTGAAGTGTGGAATTCGAATTTGGAGCTTGGGAGTGCAATCTAGAAATTCCAGATTCTGCATTTCCGCTCGAGCGTGAGATTCTGCTCTCAAGCGGTAACCTTTCTTTTTGTATTTCCACTTGAGCGACCAGAAGTTCGCTTAAGCGTGAAATACATGCTCCCAGAAGTTTCATGTTTTTGCAGACCGCTTGAGCGACAAGAATTAAGCTCGGGCGGGGGCATGAGCCTCACGCTCGAGCGATTATTGAGCGTCCGTCGGGCGTAAAAATCACATAACCAGTACTTTTTCAAAATTTGCAAGCGCTCGAGTGTAGGAAGTTGCGCTCGAGCGTCCCCTCACACATTGCATGTCCGCTCGAGCGGGGAAGCTACGCTTCGAGCGGGGACCCTGTTTTCAAAAAATTTGACAAAGTGTTTTCAAATGCATTTTTGCATCCTCATTCTATCCTAGGCATCCCTAGGCCAAGATTAAGGCATAATAATGAGGGTGATGTGTAGAAACACACTATGAATAGAACGTGAAGAGTTAAGTATGTTCCAATGTGTGTTTTAAATGTGTATTTGTTATGTGTTGATGTAGGTTATGTGCCGTAAATCGTTTGATTAGTCCGCTCTATCTGTCTGCACCCGAAGCCAACTGTGAGTAATAACTTAGTAAAGCTATGTTCAATTTTATTTATTTTTGTATGATAAAATAAGATCTGTTTTCTGAAATGCTATGTTTTGTATAATGAATGATTGTCCAATTTTTGACAATGTATTCGTGGCATCTTAGCACCATGTGATATCTGTTAGTTGTTACTCGGTATCGGAGGTTCCATTATGGAACTTATTATGTCTGTTATTTGTTACCTGTACAGGAGGCTCCATCATGGAGCTCAACATATCTGTTATTTATTACTTGGATCCGGAGGTTCCTTTATGGAACTGGTTCGTCATAACCACCATCTGTTCTGTATCTGTTCTGTTAGCACTAATGGATGTACCACGTATAATTAAGCATGAACTCTGACCTCTATATATGTTTTGAACAAGGATATATTCTGTTTATGAATCTGAATTATGATTTCTGAATCTGGCATGGACTTCATTCATTAAATCCTTTACTCCATTATTATTCACTGGGCTTCCGTTCACTATTTATATTATGTATGTAGGTGATCAGGCACGTGACCAGGCTCAGAGTTGAGGGCCTGGCGTTTCAGTTTTTGTCAGCCAACCTTTGTGCCTCCCGAGGAGGTTCCAGATTAAGTCAAGTTTAGTGACTGTTTTTGTGAATGTACTAGACTTTGTTTCTTTTGATTTACGGGCAAGATTTCTGATAATATGTTCACGGAGTGATGTGTAAATATTGTATCTTTTGACTTCACTCGCAAGTTTATAAAAGTTTTAAATTATTTGTCCCCATGTATGTTTTCACAGCTCAATGGACTACGTATATTTTGTATATTTGCTTCCGCAGCCCCTAATTATATTTATTCTGTTAAGAGGCCTTTGGTAATCCTAGGATTGCTAGCCGGTTACAACGCTAAACCTATAGGGGCGGGTTTGGGTCATGACATGTAATTTCTAACGTAACATTCCAATGCAACACACTCTAATGTAACACATACAAAAATACTAAAAAACTCCTAGTGTATTTTTTTCAAATATAACACTCACAGTTTAAAATTATATATTTGCCTAAAGTTTACTAAGGAATTTTTGTACTCATTTTGGAATGGTTTGAAGAATCACACATATTTTTTTTAGTGTTACATTGGAGTGTTACATTTGAGAAAAGTACACTAAGAATTTTTTTTGTGTGTTATATTAGAATGTTACAGCAAGGAATTTTTTTAGAATGTTATACTTGAAAAAAGTACAATAAGGAATTTTTTTGGAATGTTACATTGGAGTGTGTAGGGGGGTTCAAGGTTAGAGAAGTGATTAGAGAGGCAAAACTATGTTAATGGTCCAATAATGGCAGAAGTGGCTGAAAAATGAGTAGCAGCAACTATCTGGGAATTGGAGAGTGTGTAGTTGGGTGAGGTGAAGCAAGTGGCTCAAGAAGAAGTGTATGACAGTACCAAATTGGGCAGCATCTCCTCTAAATCCCCAAAATTCCTCCTTTTGAACCTTAGGAAATGGGTCCTATTTATAGGCTTTTCCTTGGTGCCTAGAGGACACCAAGTGGCCAAATAGAGAGAAAACATGTGTCCCAGAGGATCACATGAAATATTCTGCCTTGAGTCACCAGGCTGAAGGTGCCACGTATCCCTCTGCATGTACTGTGTATTATCTGTTTGCCTCCGCAACTACTTTTTTTGAGCCTTAGCAAGTGCAGTTGCAGCGGGAGTGTTTCCCTCTGCACTTGTCTTCTCAGCTTGAACTCAGCAAGTGCACTTGCAGCGGTAAACCTTGCCGCTGCACTTGCCTTCTCAGTTCTATTTGGCCAGTACATGCATTCTCAGGACTCCATTAGTTTGCTATCGACTACGGCCGTGTTCACCTCAACGAAGCCTCCACCTTTAGCCACCTAACCACAAACTCCCCAGCTTTCCAGGCGAAGGCCACACCCAAGCCTACTATCAGTTATGCTGTGCCTTAGTACCAAGCCCAAGAGGGCTTCCTTAGTCCTGCCAGTACGACTAAGGCAGGTCCATGACCTGGGTAATGGAAAGGGAGTCCCTTATGTTCGGGCTACCTTGCTCCCATCTTCGCGGGGTTACCGCGGTAAGCTGGTATTTCTGGGCCTACTATTAGCTCCAACCAGTAAGCCTTGGGGCCTGCTATCACCGCCAAGTTAATAAACTTTGGGGCCTGCTATCAGCCCTAGGCTAGTAATGCCTTGGGGCTTGGTATTAGCGCCAAGCATTAGTCTCTCTATTCGCAGAGGGAAGCCTCTCTCAAAGGCTGCTATCACCTTGATAGGATATTCCCTCTGCAACTTAGTTGCTGCGGTAACCATTTCCCGCGACAAGTCCAAACGGCAGAACTGAGAATATTAGAGATGGCGGCGCCGACATAATGCCTCCGCAACTTGGGCATTACAAGTACTACCTCTGCAACTTAGTTGCTTCAATTTTCTCTTTCCTCGGCAATTCCAGATAGCTGTGGTACTGACATTACTTGGAATGGCGGCGGCACCGACATTACTTAAAATGGTGGCGTTGAGACGAAGTGCCTCCGCAACTTGGCCTCCGCAAGTGTTACCTCTGCGACTTAGTTGCTTTGGCTTTTTCTTTCCCTCAGCAACTTCGGATGGCGGCGGACCCGAAGATATTAGGAATGACGGCACTGAGGCAAAGTGCCTCAGCAACTTTCCTGTTACACATGTTCCTTCGGCAACTTTACCGCTGCAAGTGTTTCCTTTGTAACTTGACTTGGGCATTTTTCCTCACGGAGTCTATTTAGAGCCCTGGTGGGTCAGACCTGCCTCAGCCCACTTGTTGGCCCACTTTCCTTGGGCTTTGTCCCATGCTCCTTTCTTATCACTGGTTGCCTCTTTGGGGTGATCTCAGTGCTTAGGTCCATACTTAGTTTGGGGTTTAATTTCTGACCCTCTACATTTTGCCTCCTGCGCGCGTGGGGGACACGCTTCTTGTTTCCCATGCGTGCATGACATTAGCAAGCAACCCAAGGATTGCGTTAGTTGGGTCAGAAGTTGCGTCGGCTCTAAAAAGGTGCCTCTTTGACTGCCAAGTCATAATGGCCTAGGGAAGCGTATTGGAGCCCTTTGTTGATTTTTCTTTATAAATAACGCCCTTGGGTCCACTGGTCCCCCACTTCTTCCCAACACACCTTTCTGTCTCTGTTGTCTTCTTCTTTTCCTTGTCTCCACTTTCCAAAGCCTTTTCACCATTCTTCATTCTCTCTCATGGCCAGCAGGAGATTTCTTCCCGACAGGGTTGCCCCACCCCTTATTGAGTGGAGAAGGGCCCCATACTTCGAGGCGCTGGCTGACCCCTTCTAGAAGGCAGTTGACTCTTTCATTCCTGATGCCCTTCTTCTGGAGGAGCCTCTGCTTCCTTTTGGGGAGGCCACTTTGGATGACGCGGACATAGTGAACCCAGTCTCTGTGCTGCGGTTTCGCGTGGGCGTGGTGACTTTCTACATTCATATGTCTATTATTACACTCACTCAGGTCCTCTAGTAGATTGGTTCCTTTGGGTCGATGACATTATTGCTGATAGTGGGTTTGAGCAGCGGTTGCGAGATGTCCGTCTTTTCAACGCCATTTTGATTTCAAGGGAGTTATCGGTACGCAAGGTGCAGACCAACACTGACATGGTCGTCTCCCATTGGAGCCGTGACACTCACCCTTTTGCCTTGGCATGGGGGGAGATAACCCTAACCTTGGAAGACGTTGCTGTCCTTCTACGCCTCAGCACCCGTGGAGATCACCCCTTTGACCCAGCGTCCCTGACCTCTGAGGAGCAAGTTGCCGTCACTGCTTTCCAAAGCGCCTTTCGGAAGGCACGGAAGTTTGGTTCCTGGTATGACCTTAGAACCGGGAAACTGCTCCAGGAGAGGCCTAAAAGGGACAAAACCACCTACTTTTCTTGGCTGAAGCATTTCTTCAAGGACCTACAGCCAGTTGTCGGCGACGTCACCGAGGAGAGCTGCGACTTTGTAGTTGGGCCGAGCTACCGCGGCGACTTGTACTTGGCTGCCTTCGTCAGCTATTTCATCTCCTTCTTTGTTCTACCAAGTAACCCTGCCGAAATCATTAATCCCTTGGTTTTTTCTTTGGCTGTCAAGCTTTGCAGTGGCAGTCAAATTCCTTTGGCCCCCCTTTTCCCGGATAACTTATATTTCCATCTTGATCTCATCTATTCGGACATGGAGCGATCCATGGGCTGCTATGATGTATGGAGCTTTGTACATACTTAGTTCCTGACTGCCTTTTTCTATGAGAGATTTCCTGCCATGGGCCCTATCCCTAAGGAGCACGAGCCCTTCTTCACCGATGAAGTCTTTGATGCGGAGGGCCGCCCTATTTTAGATGTAGATGGTCGGCCTGTTACAAGGCAAGTGCGTCAATCCCTCCCTCGCATCTCTCGGTGGTTTGGTCTTGGCACCAACAGACCATTTGCAGACTATGTTGACCGTATGGAGGAGTGCATGTTCTGTCCTTTCACTTAGCTTCTCCCAGGCATTTTTGTGGTTCCATTTTATTTTTCAGAGGCCCGCTATGTTGATTTTTCTCTCGATAGTGTCCAGGCCAACTCCCTTCTCATTGCTGCTATGATACGCCTAGGATTTTTGCTTGTGTGGAATGAAGAGGGCATGTCTAGCATTGTTTATCGACCGGACAGGGTCTTTAGGCAGTTCAGAATGGATTAGGGTATCCCACATGCCCCTCCGCCTCAGATTGATTTTCACTAGAGCTTTCAGCGGTTTGCCTGTAACTACACTGCTCTACTTGTGGAGGGCTTAGGCTTCATGGAGCTTCCTTCACTTGGGAGAGATGGTGCCTTTACTCCCAGCAACAGACTATTCTGGCACCGCAACCTTAATTCTTTTTTCAATTTTTGTGATAGTGCTCCCGTCGTTCCTGTGATGGAGCCCATCTTGCAGCCCGACTTGTCCCTTCGTCTGCCCTCTGGCCAAGGGAAACAGACTAGCATATTCTGCCGCTTCAAGCTTCTATCTCGACCTGTCGTGGAAAAGCCTCACCCGTCCGGGGCAATATCTGTTCAACCCTTGCAAATTGCTTCCCCTAAAGTGGGCGCAATAGTACACATGACCCATTCTAGGCTGAGGGTAGCCCAAGCAGCAGCGGCATCAGTTCCTGAGGCACGTGCCTCACCCAGTGGGAAGAGACTCCGAAGGGTATCCATACTTAGAAAATGTTTTTTATATTACTTCTTTGGACTTCTTGTATTCACTTTAGTAATCGCATGATCTTCTTCTTCTTTTTAGGACCCATCGACCACACTACCCTTTGGTCCAAGAGGTTCTTCTACTGCCATTGGCATTTCTTCAGACTCAGATGACGATGACAACCTTCCCATTGCTACTAGGGTCACAAGATTCAGGACCCGCAAGATAGTTTTTCCAGATATTGAAGAGGAACCAAGTGTGAGAGTCGAACCGACTACTGAGGCCGAGCCAGTTGCCGAGGTTGAGCCAGTTGTGGAGGCTGCAGGCAATGTACAAGTTCCCCTTGCTGTGGAAGTTGCAGCGGGTGATATAGCTGCTGAAGGTTTAGAGCCTCCGCACCGTTCTGACTGTGTGCACTTTAGCCGTTCCTCTGTTGGCGGAGATGATTTCGTACCTGAGACCCCTAGGGAAGATCGCAGCATGAGAGAGCTGCTGGACATCGTGCCACCTCCCCTCGGAGCTGCATCTGGCGATTCCTCTCAGTCTACCAAGTCTTCGTTAATTCAGCAGACTTCACTTCCAGACATTCAAGTGGCTGAGGGGAGTGCAGGTGTGGTGGTTGTTGCCACTGTTCCTATCGTGGCCCCTCTAAATTTGGACCAACTTTGAGAGGTAGCTGTCACCTTAGCCACCCACACTGTTACTGCTGCTGCTGGGACCTCTGACCCAGTTGCTTTGGCAACCTCTGAACAGCTGGTAGACTTGTACCCCACTCACTTCCCAGAAGTGCTAGTTGACCTTGGGGTGTCCCGGGATTTTTATATTGGGATGGATACCACTGTTGTTCCAGATCTGAATGTTGGAGATTATCAGATGGACGACCTCTTTTTGGAGCGACACGACAGTGCAGGCAGTTTTGGCCTTTCTCTTGAGGCCAGTTCGCCCAGGCGCCAGCCAGCATCTACTTACTCTAATGCTGCTAGGCAATCATCTTCAGGAGAAGTGCACCGCCCTCAGACCTTTCGTTGCTTCATTAGTCTCCCTCTAATGATTGAAGCTGGCGGTGGTGTAAGAGAGTCCCCCTAGTCCTTAGAGAAAGTTTCCTTCCTAAGTTATCAGGTTTCTTCCGAAGTTGCTTCCACCCTTACTCGTATCCAAGCACTGTATTCGGACACCTTTACTGCCTTTAATGTTCTTGGATCTATAGTACAGGCGGTGCTGCTGGAGTCACTTGCTGGCTTTATTCGTGACCTTGCTACCAAGCAGATCCTGACGACTCCTAGTAAGTTCGTGGAGAGTGCCGAGGCCAATCTGAGCGGCTTTGAGAGGAATGGTTTGAACCTGTCATGAATGAGGGACAGGGTTCAGGCGATTGATGGTTTCTTTGAGCATGCCGACAATGTGGCGATGATTGTGTCCTTGGAGGAGACTATTAAGGAGTGTGAAAGTGCCCTGGAGTAGCACTGGTAGAACCTGGCTCGGTTTAAAGAGAAAGACTTTGCATTGGTTGCCTAGTTACCTTGAGATGTGACTTTGATGGACTCCCTTTTGAAGGGTTTGATTTGATTTGCGGTAACTCTGTGACTTTGTTATGATTTCTTCCATTTTTCCCTTCTTTATTTTGTTGTTGCATCGCGCTTGGTGCGCCTTTTCTTTTCTTCTTCTCTGCCATAACTTCTTTTCAAACATTGTAATCATGTTCTGGAAGTTTGACTTTAATGAAAAACATGGATGTTTGGTAGTACTTTTGGGTTTCATTTCATCGCTTTCTTTACATTGCTTTTACATAGCTTCTAAAGATAAGCAAAACTCTTGTAGTGAGCAAAACTTCACCATGACTAATCTTTTACAAGTGTAAAATTTCACCAAGGATGGAAAACTTTCCTCAAACTAAGTGTATATGAGAGCAAAAGGTTTACTAAGTGTGGAGAAGTGAGTTTGGAAATACTCTTCCGATCCTGGGGGACGCTAGTGATCCTTCTAGTCACCTGAAAAGAAATAAACACTCCGGTCGGGGGTGCCGGAATTAGCACTCCGATGGGCAAGTCAGTCTCTGATCTCTGAATTGCTTATACTTTAAGTAAAGTGTAGTAGTTCTCACACATACCTTTCTCTGATGGGTGATCCCGTATTTATAGTATTTTCTTTGGGCCTTTGGGCTGGGCCCATCATTGTCCCGTCACATGTACCTATACTCGGCGTCTGTTCTATTGGCTGGGATACTGATTATTTTATTCGACTCCTTGATTGGCTGGGGTATATGCCGAATAGAGGTTACGTTTCGGACCGGACATGCTCATCCGTCCCTATGGATCTAATATTATTCGGCTCCCACAATTGCCCCCTAAACACCTTACTAGCATCAATTAGTCGGCGTGTTTGGCTCTTAGCTTGGGAAATCAAAAATTCGGCGGTTAACCCTCTTCCCAATGCGTGTTAGAATGCGCACACGCTTCTTAGTCATTATAACGCTTTCCCGCCCCTTCGTACATTGCTTCCATTTAATATGATTTGAAATTATCTCTTCGAATGTATGTCCTGAATGTTCAAAAGATATATTGCTCGCCCTCAAGTGCAGCTCTATCTCTTCGCGGCTTCTACAACTCCTTGTTTCTCGCTTCTCCCTTTATCTCCTGTAAGTCTTCTTCTCCTTCATTTTTGATCCCGCTTCCTTATTTGCTTTTAACTTTCCGTAATCCTTGGGTTTGGCTTAAAAAGAATGGCAAAACATCTGAAAGAGCTTTCGGCGGATCGAATCTCCGGCTTTCGACGCCATTTCTCCATCCCTGATGACGTCCATCTGTCACTTTTGGCAGACAGCATCACCGATATGCAGAGGGAAGATGAGAGCATAATCGTCTTTCCTCTCCTATCAATTGTGAGGGCGGGTCCGCTTTCCTCTCACCCACTTTTGAGGGCCGTTCTTAGATACTGGGGTCTAATCCTTCTAGCCCAATGTCAATTTCTTTCGCATCATAATGGGGATCGTAGAACTAAATCATCGTTTTAGGACCAACTTAGGTATTCCTGCCATTCGGCATTGTTAGCCCTGGCCAAATCTAACGCAGGCTAGGGGCTACTTTCTTAGAGCAAGGATACTGATCATCACTTAGGGACTATGCTCGCCAGCTCTGGCAAGCGTGTCGACGACGTGATGGTCGTTGTCCGTGGCAACTGGGAGTTCGGCGTAGGCGAAGATCGCCTAGACCCGGTGCCGAGGAAAAGAGGCGAACCAGGTGGCCGATTAGATCACTTTGCTTTTCATATTTGTATGTATATGTATTCGGCACTATGTTCATCTTTTCGTTTTATTCGTGCAGGCAGCGATTTGAAGAGAGTGTTGGTTTCAGACGACGACGTCGTGCTCGCAGAAATCAAAACCGCGTTACTGTTCGTCGACCGTCCAAACCTTCAAAAATAAGGGAGGGCAGCCCACATTCTCCTGCGGTACGAGCCGACTTACACAACGTTCTCAGTGGCAGACAACATTCCGATCGCGCGAAGCGACAATCAACTTGCTGCCTTCATGTTCCCCAACTTCAAAAACTTGAGGCAGATCGGTTTAGAGTCATCTGATTCTGAACACGCGGAAGAACAGGTGGCCGAACCAATCGCCGAGGATTCGGACCAGTTGGCCGTAGAAGTTGACGAAGCGATTAATTCGGCCTTTGAGGAAGCCGGATTGAACTCTTCTGACCCTCCGTCTACATCAGGCCGAAGGGACGCCTTCGAAGATATTTTTTCGAACTTGGGAGACCTTCCCGGCGATTACTCTGAAGATATGGCTGGGGAAAATCTTACGCAGATGGCACGGAAGAGGAACGCCGAACGCATGGCCGCCCGAAAAAAGGCCGAGGCCATCCGTTCCGGACTTGTCCCGACTGAATCTGTTCAACCTACTGTTCTGCAACATACTGTTGTAGAGGAATCGGCTCAGGTTGTCGTCGCCGAGACGGAAAAGGATGTCGAGCGCCCGGTTACAGAAGAGCGGCCGATTTCGGAGGAACGAGGCGAAAAAAGAAGCGCCGAGGACAAGGACGGCTCCGCAGAGGGCCCTGTTGATAAGCGGCCACGCTTAGAGGAGTCGGCTGTGGTTGCTCCTTTCATCATTGAACCAAAGATAAAAAACATGCCGATCTCCTCTGAAGCGTCGGCTTTGAAAGATCCAGCTGTGGCATTGAGCTTGGCCACCGCGGTCTCCTTGCCGGCTGACAAGGCGACCTTTCGTGCCGAGCCGGACTCGGCAACGGTAGCATTAGCTGCTCAGTCGGCTTTTCTGGTACGTGTTTATCCTTGGAATGTGACGATCTTTTGGTTTGCATTCGATGTTTCTTGGAATGTGACGATCCTTTGTTTTACAGACAGTTGGAAGGATCGTCGAATTAGGCCGACGCCAGCGTGACGCTGTCGAGAGGATTGGCCGTTTGCAATCGGAAGTCGATGGCCAAAGGAGCAGGGCAGAGTTTGAGGCAATGAGAGCCGTAATGGAAAGTGCATGGGCGGAGGCTGAGAAGGAAAGGGCCAGGACTGCTGATCAACTCAGGTCTGACGCCGAGGAGAGGGCAAACGCGAGCGAGGAATCGCTCAAGTTAGCCAAGGAGGCGCTTGCGAAACTGGAGGCCGAGTTGGAAGGGTTGAAGCAGGCCAAGGAAAAAGCCGAATCTGAGGCTTCCGCGGCGTTCGAGGCTGGGAAGAGCGCCGCTTTTAATGACTACGTAGAAGAAGTCCCCAAATTTGAGAATCGGGGATTCAGACACGGCTGGCTCAAAGCCCTTGCTGCCACTGGAGTTACATTGGCCATGCCAATTCCATACGAGCAAGTGGACGTTGAGCCGCTTGAGTCTGATCCTGAGACTTGATTTGGGTGACATTCTAGTTTTGTTAGGCTTTACTCAATTTCAATGTATGTTTTTTGTTAGTTGACTTTCATCTTTTTTGGATTTTCATATGTAAAATGTCCGCTGCTAGCGCCCAATTTATGAATGAAAATTTTATATGCTCTCAAATTATTTCTCGTATTGTTTGCTGTATGAGTATATAGTTAGGAGAATCAGCAGTCGAACAAAATGTCAAGATTACGTGAGACGGCAGACTTAACAGCCGATTAAAATTAGGGATCTGATTTAATCATAAACCAAATGAATTCATGACTATTGTACAGATAAAGCGATTCGTGGAACGACCCGGGCACTCAAGCCGTCTAGATTGATGAATCTGCCCTTGCCCCAGCTGGTTCATGAACGTAGAACGCCGAATAACACATTATGAATCTTGTACTGGAGAATCGATTCGTGGAACGGCTGGGGCATTCAAGCCGTCTAGATTGATGAATCTGCCCTTGCCCCAGCTGGTTCATGAACGTAGAACGCCGAATAACACGTTACTTATGAATCTTGTACTGGAGAATCGATTCGTGGAACGGCTGGGGCACTCAAGCCGTCTAGATTGATGAATCTGCCCTTGCCCCAGCTGGTTCATGAACGTAGAACGCCGAATAACACGTTACTTATGAATCTTGTACTGGAGAATCGATTCGTGGAACGGCTGGGGCACTCAAGCCGTCTAGATTGATGAATCTGCCCTTGCCCCAGTTGGTTCATGAACGTACAACGCTGAATATCGGTGGTTGATGGGGCGATTGGGGCATATGACACAGTCGGCGCCAGGTTGTTGACGCTTCAATATTAATGAGATTGCCTCGGAGGTGCTGCCCTCGTAGGGAATAAATGGGCGTGTACTTCGTGAACGAGGGTCCTATTTATGTGCTCAGTCAGCAACTCAGTCCAGCTCTTTGAGGAAGATTAAACAAGTGCGAATGTCAAATAAGCTTTTCTTCAACAGCAGAGGTGAAGCGAAGACGCTAGCTGAGCTGGGAGGTGCCATGAGTCGAAGCGGTGAACCTTCACGCATGGGCAGTAGGACTTCGAGGGATCGGGAGAGACACCAATCTCCTCGTCGTCGAAGTAGGTCGCCCAGGAGGGACAAACAGCCACAGCGTAAGTCTCCTCAACCCCGTCCTGGAAGGGAATCCGACGCGACTCCTCGCCCATTGAGTTTCGCGGTCTTCGTGGGTAATAGACCAATGACAGAGGCGGATTCGATCATTCGAGATCCAAATGTGGCAGTCGAATTTGCTCGACAGATTTTTCCACCCGAAGTTCAGCAGTCGATGGTAGGTCGGCCGGACTTCGAAGTGTTTCGTGAAGGCGTTCACGGGGCGGTGAGGGGACTGTACACGGCTTATGAGATTGGCATGCGTCTCCGCGCCGCTCGCCGCGACATAGAACAGAGAGATGAACGCATTCGGAAGTTAGAAGCTCGTGCTGAGAAGGTCGAGCATGAACTAAGGAAAATCAAGTCTGCCGGGCCCCAATCAACCAGCCACCCCAACCCGGTTGTCGAAGAGAGGGTTACTCAAAGGCTGATTAGTGATGCGATCGCCGATCGTAGTACGGCTAGCATGTTCGCGATTGAGACTGCGAGAGCCGCGGCCTATGAAAAAGGCTTCCATGACGGCCGACTGGTCAGAATTCAGAAGACCAAAGAGAAACTCGCCGAAGAAGTTTGTCGATGTGAAAATCGTGGCTTTAAGCACGGTTGGATCAAGGCATCTCAAGCCGCGGAAGCTCTGAGAGCGTCGGGCATTGATTCGGCATTGCCACTCTACCAACGTAATCATTTTCCGTTTTCCGCCTTTGAAGTCGAGAAGAGTGAGGATGAGGGCGATGCCGTATAAAAATACTATGTAATTATGTAATTATTGCCTGATTGAATAAAACGTCCTATTTTAAATGTTTCATTGTAATTTGCATTCGGCACACACGTGTTTGCATGTGTTTCATTGTATAAACATTGACCGGCCCGAGTCAACTAGGCATTTAATTCCGAACGGTTATATGCCGGCCTGTCATGAGCATTCATTAAATATATATTTGGCATACGTGTCACGCACGGTCAATGCGCCGATGAGGCTCCGAATTCGGAGGCTTTTATCGGCCCAAAGGCGTCAAGCGCCGATGAGGCTCCGAATTCGGAGGCTTAATCGGCCCAAAGGTGTCATGCACCAGGGGCTCCGAATTCGGAGTCTGTCAGCCCATCTATAATTGCCGTTTAGATAATTAGGCCATTTTAACTCCGAAAAACCAAAAATTAGTACATGGAGTGGCTGTGGCCAATATCGATCGGCGTCCGTCTTTTGGAGTTCAGTGTTAATGAAATCGCCTCGGGGTCACTGCAAGGATTAGAAATAAATCGCCTCAGACTCTTCGCGCCAGTAATCTTCACTTACTGTGTTCAGACTTGATTTAAAACAATTTTGTTGCGCGGGAACGCCAAATGGAGTTTTCTTCAACAGCAGAGGAGAAGCTCGAGCTCTGGCTGAGCTTGATATTGCAATGAATCGCAGCAGAGAACCCACCCGTGCGAGAGGTAGGGCGTTCAAAGAACGGGAAAAACGTCAGCCTCCAAGTCGTCGTAGCAGATCACCCCGAAGGGAGAAACAGCAACGGGGAAATTCTCTGCAACCGCGACCGAGAGATGAGGCCGACGTAGCGCTGCGACCGTTGAGTTTTACTGTTTTCGTGGGGAATTCCTTTCTTGTCCTGGATCTTGGCCTTGACGTTGTCTATGGTGTCAAAGCTCTCCACCTCGAGGGTGATTGTCTCGCCGGTGTGAACATCGTGGATTCAAGAGCGGTTTGATCAAAGCATTTCAAGCTACGGATGCTCTCCGAGCAACGGGAGTTGATTCGGCGCTGCCGCTGTACTAACACGACCACTTCCCTTTTTTCACCTTCGAAGTTGTGAAGGGTGACGAAGGCGATGCCGTATGAAAATAGATACTGTAATGCTCGAACGCGGATTGCATTTTTGTAATTACTGTTTAATCAAATAAAATGTTTTATTTTAAAAGTTTATCTCATTCTGAATTTTTATATGCTTAATGAAGCATCTTACTCCGAATGTTGGCACGTTTTGTTTTGTTCATGCGGTTGTGCCGGCTCAACTTACCCCTACTTTGATGTGTGAATGTTTTTTTTATTCTGGAGGGCGCTCCGAATTCGGAATATTACTCGGCCCTTGAGCGTCGCCCGGTGGCACAATATTTGGTCAGCCGAATTTGGAGGCTTTATCGGCCAAAGACGTCATGTACCGATGGGGCTCCGAATTCGGAGTCTATTTGGCCAATCGTGATATCCACGAAGGGTGCTCCGAATCCGGAGACTTTTTCGGCCCAAAGGCGTCATGCGCCGATGAGGCTCCGAATCCGGAGGCTTTTTCGGCTCAAAGCGTAACGCGCCGAAGGGGCTCCGAATGCGGAGACTGGCCAATCGTGATATCCACGAAGGGCGCTTCGAATCCGGAGGCTTTGTCGGCCCAAAGACGTCATGCGCCGATGGGGCTCTGAATCCGAAGGCTTTTTGGCTAATCGTGATATCCACGAAGGGTGCTCCGAATCCGGAGGCTTTTTTGGCCCAAGGATGTCATGCGCCGATGGGGCTCCGAATTCGAAGGCTTTTTGGACAATCGTGATATCCACGAAGGGCGCTTCGAATCCGGAGGCTTTTTTAGCTCAAAGACGTCATGCGCCAATGGGGCTCCGAATCCGAAGGCTTTTTGGCCAATCGTGATATCCACGATGGGCGCTCCGAATCCGGAGGCTTTTTGGCCAATCGTGATATCTACGATGGGCACTCCAAATCCGGAGGCTTTTTGGCCAATTGTGATATCCACGAAGGGCGCTCCGAATCCGGAGGCTTTGTCGGCCTAAAGACGTCATGCGCCGATGGGGCTCCGAATCCGGAGGCTTTTTGGCCAATCGTGATATCCATGAAGGGCGCTCCGAATCCGGAGGTTTTTTCGGCCCAAAGACGTCATGCGCCGATGGGGCTCTGAATCTGGAGGCTTTTTGGCCAATCGTGATATCCACGAAGGGCGCTCCGAATCCAGAGGCTTTTTGGCCAATCGTGATATCCACGAAGGGCGCTCCAAATCCGGAGGCTTTTTCGGCCCAAAGACGTCATGTGCCGATGGGGCTCCGAATCCAGAGGCTTTTTGGCCAAT
The DNA here is from genome assembly GCA_030407325.1 of Camellia japonica. Classification (NCBI taxonomy): domain Eukaryota; kingdom Viridiplantae; phylum Streptophyta; class Magnoliopsida; order Ericales; family Theaceae; genus Camellia; species Camellia japonica. Next base: position 46,300,245 of record JAPPVO010000002.1, on the reverse strand, counting down.
TGTGATATCCACGAAGGGCGCTCCGAATCCGGAGGCTTTGTCGGCCTAAAGACGTCATGCGCCGATGGGGCTCCGAATCCGGAGGCTTTTCGTCGGAGCACTTTTTAAATAGATTTCGCAGTGGGTGGGACTATAACTTTTCAACAAGAACCCTTGCATTACAAAAGTGGAATGTGTACATGGCGAATCATTTAGAACTAGGATCATTCCCCACAAGTCGGGTTTAATGATAGAATTTTCGCAAGTGCGTCGAGTTCTCGGGCCGTGGCAGACTCCTTCCTGACATATTTCTGAGCCGATATCCGATAATGGCCGTCTCAGTTAGGACCCGATTTTTCATCAACCGGCTTCTTGTCATCCGGAAGTACCTTTAGGATCAACTCTCCTGATGTGTAGTGGCGCAGCTGAACGCGTTGACTATACGACTTGACAAGCTGCTGCTGGTATCGCCTAGGGCTTCCGTGGCTTTTTGCTAGGGAGCCGTCCGACATCGTCGAGGCTATTTCGATTCGGCACTTCCAGAAAGAAGATAGCATGCTTGTGCGGATTGCTGGGAACCACGGATTTGCTTAATGCCGTGTTCGGTCGGGAAGCGTAACAGCTGATGATAGGTGCTTGGCATGGCCTGAATAGTATGCAACCAAGTTCGCCCCATGATGAGATTATATGGTGAAGGGAGCTTGGCGACGAAGAATTCCACATCCACTGTTTGGGAGCCCGCTTGAACGGGTAGTGTGATTTTACCCAACGGGTACTCTGGATTTGCGATGAAGCCGAATAATGGATAAGGAGCTGGAGACAGGTCTGATTCATTGAATCCGAGTTTGATGAAGGTCTCGTAATACATAATCTCCGAAGTGCTCCCCTGGTCTATGAGGATGCGTTCAACGGTAAATTGGTTTACGTGTAGTTCAATGACCAATGGATCAATGTGGGGGAGTGTTATGCCGATGAGATCGGAATCATCGAAGATAATACTCAGAGCTTCGTGGGGCCGTTTCGTTGGTGTGTGTTGCTTCTGGGGGGCTGACTGAATTGCGTGTACGGTAAGAGACGTTGGAAGGCTGTATATCATATGAATGACGCCGAGCGGAGGTGAATCCTGCCGAAGGGCAACTGTTTTGATTGCGCTCTTCCGGACATGTTGGAGCCGACCATCTTGCACCAATTCCTCAAGGTGGTCTTTCAAAGCATAGTAACTGTCCGTATCAAGACCGTGATCTTTGTGATATTCACACCGCCTATCCCGCCTTCTCGTGTCATGAGGTCCTACCATTTTGGACGGCCATTTGAAGAACGGATGGTGTTGGATTTTGGACATAACCAAGCTGATTGGCTCTGACAGCTCCGTGTATTTCTTGTCAGTGCGCTTTGTGCGCCTACTATCAACTTGCAGTTGCTCATTGGCTCGGTGTGAGCATTGATCTCTTGATTGGCGAGAATCCCATCTCTTGTCTCGTTTAGCCCGCTGTCGTGGTTCAGGGCTCTGAGGTGGCACGGAACTTATTGGCTGAGCATTGATCTCTTGATTGGCGAGAATCCCATCATCTTCCACTTTGTAGTATTCCTCTACTTTCTTCATCAACCCGCAGACTGTTTTGGGGGGTCTTCTAGTCAAGGAATTGCGGAGGGCACTATCTGGATGTAATCCCATTTTGAAGGCGGTGATGGCCATGGAGTCGTTGCAAGCGTCATCGACAAGATTAAAGCATTCCCAATATCGTGTCGAATATGCTCTTAGTGTTTCTCCTGGTAGGATTTGCATTGCCCAGAGAGAGTCGGCTTGTTTCGGCTGGACCTCGTTGGTGATGAATCTTGCCCTGAAGGATTTCTGTAATTGGTGGAAGGTTTTGATCGAAGCCGGCTCCAGTTTATAATACCACCTGATAGCTAATGGTCCCAAACTACTGGGAAATATTCGGCACATGAGGGCCTCGTCGTCTGCATGTAATGTCATGGCTTGCTTGTAGTGGTGGATGTGGTCGGTGGGGTCTGATTTACCGTCATACAAAGTGAATGACGGTGCTTTGAATTTCTTGGGTAGCACTGCCTTTGCAATCCGTCGTACAAAAGGATCGTGTTGATCTTCATCCGAGCTGTTTCTTCTTCGCTTATGCCTTATACGGGGACTCTCTTCAGAAGAACTGGAAGTTTCAGATCCTCCCTTCTTCTTGGGCTCCGGGGATAATGAGTCGGAGTTGCTATCAGTATCTTGTTGTCAGGCTCGAGATCGTCGATCACCTGCCCTCACAGGTCGTTCCGGGCCTTGGTGTGCAGCTTGTTTGGACTTCGCCACCTCTAAGGCCAAATCCTGACGGAGACGTTCGTTTTCTGCGATCATGTTCTCCAACCTTTGTTCGTATTGCTTTGCTTGTTCCATGATCACTTGCATTGCTTCATGCTCTGGAGTTGAGGGTGAGGCAAAGTTCAGAGCGCGTCTTACGGGGATGGTCTCTGGTCCAAGCATGTTTGATGGAGTGAGGTCGTCTCTCTGCGTGGTTTCATCAGTGACTATCAGAGGGTCTTCCGTTACGCCCACCATGGATGTGTTTGAGTATTCCCACAGACGGCGCCAATTGTGGAGAAGTGAGTTTGGAAATACTCTTCCGATCCCGGGGGACGCTAGTGATCCTCTTCTAGTCACCTGAAAAGAAATAAACACTCCGGTCGGGGGTGCCGGAATTAGCACTCCGACGGGCAAGTCAGTCTCTAATCTCTAAATTGCTTATACTTTAAGTAAAGTATAGTAGTTCTCATACATACCTTTCTTTGATGGGTGATCCCGTATTTATAGTATTTTCTTTGGGCCTTTGGGCTGGGCCCATCCTTGTCCCGTCACATGTACCTATACTCGGCGTCTGTTCTACTGGCTGGGATACTGATTATTTTATTCGGCTCCTTGATTGGCTGGGGTATATGCCGAATAGAGGTTACGTTTCGGACCGGACACGCTCATCCGTCCCTATGGATCTAATATTATTCGGCTCCCACACTAAGTGTATAACACTTTCTTTACATTCTGCTTTGGAAGCATTAACAAAGAAACTTACAATTCTTTTTCCTGAACAAAAAGAAACTAAGAAAAATATTCTTTGACATACTTGGGGTTGACAGGGCCAGTTCTGAACCCATCATCTACTCTTGTCAACTTGTAGTACCCGCTACTGCTTGCCTCAGTAACTTTGTAGGGGCCTTCCCATCTGGGTGAGAATTTGGGAATTGGCTGCCCCCACATGATTGCATCCACTGTTTTCCATACTAAGTCCCCTTCCTTGAACTTTCTATGTTGAACAGATTGATTATAGGCACGAGCTATGGATTGATGATACTTTTCCATTGCCATGAGGCCCGATCTCTTCTTTCTTTAGCTGCCTCTATGTCATTCTTCTTGCTGTCTGGAACTAAGTGTGTTGACATTGCCATTCTTGCTGAGGGTACTGCCAACTCAACTGGTAACACAGCTTCGGACCCATATACTAGGAAAAATGGGGTTGTCTGAGTTGGCTTTCTCTTTGATGTTCTATATGCCCAGAGTGCGACGGGGAGTTGTTCAGACCATGTGCCCCCTGCTTCATCCATTATTTTACTCAGTATTCGGGTGAGGGTTTTGTTGGTCACCTCAGCTTGTCTGTTCCCTTGGGGATAGTATGGACTAGACTTGTGGTGCTTAATCTGGTAGGCATCCAGCAATCTTTCAACGTGGCGATTTACAAAAGGAGTTCCATTGTCAGACAACATTACTTTGGGTATGCCAAACCTACAGATTATGTTCTCTCTAATAAAGTTGGCCACTCCTGCCCCATTTGCATTTCTCATCGGTATAGCCTCTACCCATTTGGTGCTAACTTCAGTTTCTGCGAGTATCCATCTGTAGCTTTTGAATTGCTGCGCTATAGGACCTTCTAGGTCAAATGCCTAAATATGGAACAGGTAAGGAGCCTTGATGTTGTGTAGTTCAACTGCCCGTGCATGTATCAAGTTCCCAAACTTCTGGCAGGATTGGCATCTCCTCACAAAGTGTTTAGCATCTTCTTCCATTGTCGGCCAATAGTAGTCGAGGTGAATAAGATGTCTATATAATCATTGCCCTCTGTGGGCTCGCCTTTCGGAAAGGGTTTGAAAAGAAGGCCTCACAGTTCGGACTCTCGCGGTTTGAATCTAGTCTCACAAGTGCAATGTAAAACTGATAAAACACTAAAGAGTCCAAATCCGACAAACTTTTTTGGAAAATCAATTTTAAATCAAATAATGCCAAAATTAGACTGCTTTGCCAGATACAGAGTTGCCACCCAAATATTTTATTTTGGGAAAATTTAGGAAACCCTGGCTCGTGCCAAAGGCCACGTGTCCATCATCACCAAAGTTGCCTCGGCTCGGGAACTTGGGTACAAGAGGGAAAGGTCCTGAAATTGATAAAAGATTGGCCTCTACTAAACATGATATGTCATTTTATAAACATTATGTGTTCTTGTTCCAGTTATTAGGCTAACTTTACTATGTGACGCACACATGCAAGTATATATTAAAATTGCAAGAATTGGGAACAATTCAACTCATGTTTGTTTGGGAAAATGGTTTGAATTTGCCACCCTCAAGTGGGCTTAAAACTCTCATTCGTTGAATTGTTCCAATTCAAGCAATAAGCTTTCATCCACAGTCATTCATGCAGTTTAGCATTTAAGCACATAGCCTCATGTGGACGCGCCCTTGAGGGACTTATGCTACCACAGTTCGGACTCGTTTGTGTCACGGTTCTTAATCTGAACCAAAGAGTCCAAATCCGGCAAATCGTTTTGAGAAACAGATTTTTTTTTAAAGAAGTGCCAAACATGGACTGCTTTGCCAGATACAGAGTCGCCACCTAAATATTTTTTTTTAATGGGGAATTTAGGAAACCCTGACTCGTGCCAAAGGCCACGTGTCCGTTCATCACCAAAGTTGCCTCGGCTCGGGAACTTGGGTACGATTGGGAAGGTCAGCTATGAGCACCCCCTCTCGCCCGATCCGAAGATCGGCCTCTACTAACCATGATATCCGTTTTTGAAAAAACGTTATGTGTTCTTATTCCAGTTAATTAGCTAGAATTACTATGTGATGCGCACAACACAAAAGTATAGACTAGATCGCCTAATTTGGAACGAAGCATTACATATCCGTTTGTTTGGAAAATGTTTGAGATTTTGCTACTCGTAAGTAGGCTAAACACGGATTTCAATGAGTTGTTCCAACTCAAACAATCCAACCTTCACCCCAGGCATTCAGGCAGTTTATATCACATAAGCAACTAGCCTCATGGTAATCATGCTATCATGTTAACATTCACACTCATGCGAGATGCTAAAACATAAAACACTTACGGTGTACTCCGAGCCAAAAACAATGAAAATGTTAGCAATTCATGCATGATCCAAGTCCATGTTAGTGGCTAATGCAACGCATACAGAATGTCACTAGAATAGGCTGGCTAATCCTAGGATGACATGTGGAATGCACAGATAGCATGTATCAAGTTAGATTTGGAATACTATGCAGTTAGTATGATGCGCGAGCCCGGTGCATGCAATACTGATGAATGATGCACGCATGCATAGCATAAGTATGCTAAATTAAACATGTCCTAATACTAACCATCAAAAGCAGGTAAGTAAAATGGAGAGAAAAAAGGGGGGTTGGAAGACATGCACACACGCACCCACACTTATACAAATTTGCCCTCGCTCGGAGGACCGAAAGAATAATACAATAATTAATACCTACAAGCTAATTAAATATTACAGGCTAATTAATTAATTAACAAATTAACTAATCTAATGAAAGTAGTAAACAGCTCGGAAGAGGGCCCAATGCAATGCGCGCTCGGCTCCGCTCGGAAAGCCATTACCATGCACAAGTTGCTTTGCTTGACTGTTACCCTTCTCTGAAGACTGTACAAATTTCAGGGTTGCTTCTCTGAATGCTGTGGAGCACCACCGACTGAGGGAATTGGTCACCGGCCATGGAGAATGGTCACCGGCCACAAATTAATCCATTGGCCATTTATGGATGGCCGGTCGCACTGAAGATGGCCGGCCGGCCAAATCTTCCTGCAGAATCTGTTTTTGACAGCAGCAGAGGGCAAAACATAGCATGGCAATGCATTTCAAGCAATGTATGCAACTAATCACACCCCTTATATTTCATGACTCAAAGGGATATGGTTCTCGATTCTCGGACCACCCAATCGCGCATTTCCATGCATGATGGCCCGAGAAACAAGTATGCATTTTGATATGGAATGCAATGCACATAATCAAATAAAGGGGCTCAACCTCTATCATACTCAACTCAGAGGTGAAGCATGTATGCCGATGCAATGCCATCCTAGGTATGGAGGCTAGTATGCAACATGGCAATGCAATGTGCAATGTAGGTTAGGCACACAACCTAAGTAAAGAAGCATGTAAGGCATGAAGCAATGCAACCTATAAGTATGCAAGACACAATGTGGATGTTCAAGCATGAGAGCAAGCATGTGACCTTCATTCAATCATGCAACAACATACTAGTATGCAACAACACACAAGGTGAGCATGCGACAACATGCAAAGGGGTGGACTTAAACTAATTGGACAGCTCTATACTAAGCCCAAAATAGTGGCCAATGCCATGGAAATGAGGGCCTACACACACACACATGTACATGTTGATGGGCCAACACTTAAGCATCAAACAAGCAACCTTTAAGCACACTTAAAAGAGCCTAAACATGGACAATTAGCATGCAATGTAAACTCTGAAAATCATGTTAATGATGGTGCCAAACCAATTTAAAACAAGACAAACATGGCATGCAATTGGTCCAAGTACTTGAGGCAAGCGAAGGAGACTTAAACCATGGCTAAGTCAACCAAGCCTCACAAGGTCAAGAGGACTTAAAAACAGGTTCAAGGCAGACCTAGACAATGCTAAGGGAACACCTAGATGGCATCTAAGTAGCTTAACAATGCAAGCATACAAAGAAGCAATTATGGAGCATAAGGCAAAACCTTTTAAAGCAGCAAAGGAGCATCAAATGCAAGTATGCAAGCATGTATAAGGACTGAATAGCATGGTAAGTGGTCCAAACCACTGAAATAATGCAAGTAATGCATGCTAACACACTCATACACCTAAGGCTAAAAGCCAAAATGCAAGGTGGCTATGCTAAGCATGCTATGGTCGACCAAACAACCAAAAACAGAACTTAAGCATGCTAAACAAACACAAAAGCTTCATAAAGCTTGGCCAAAATCATGCTAGAAACAAGGGTCAAAACCTAAAGCATGTTAAGACCTAAACATGGCATTACAAGGCATGTATGCTAAGCAAAGCATGGTGCCTAAAACCAACATACAACAATGCATATTAATGACATAATAAGCATAAAAATCAGTTAAGCATGGTAAACTGAACTAAACTAGATGCTTCCTCAAGAGGCAAAGATAACCCTTTTCAAGGACAACAAGGAGAGGGGGTGGCCCTCTCCTTCTTGGGACCTCAAGGCACCATCCTCACCACTGAGGAGGTCCAAACACAATGGTCCTGGAGCTCACCAAAATAGCACAAAAACAAAGGCCAAACAAGCCTTAAGAGGGGTCAAACAACCTCAAAGCTCAAAACACTCTTAAACAACTATTTAAAGGACTCAAAAACAGAACTTTTATATGTTATATGCAAAGCCTAAAAACAGTTGCAAGATAGGTAAAAAGCTATGCCAAAAATGGGGTATTTAAAGGTAAAGTCCTTACCCTTGAAGACCTCTTTCAAGAACAGCACTCCAGCTGCTTCTTTGGCTCCAAACCAGTCTAAAAACTTCAAGAAAAGGCCTCTGGCCCCTCAACAATCAAGGTAAGGTGTGATGGTGGGTGTTTGTGCACAAAAGTAAGACAAAACACACACTAATACACAAGAGAGAGATATAGAGATGGAGGATGTGCAAACCCTAACCCTAAAACTCAGAGCCCTCTGGAAATGTTGTCTATTTTTTTGTCACCCTAATGGAGGAAGAAGAGGCTCCCTCTTATAGAGCTCACTCTTGTAAGCTTACAAGACAAGCTAACAAGAAGGAGATCCCTCCATACACGTGTATGGAGGGGAGCAAAGTGTATGCCAGCTAGCATACAAATATCTGCAAAAGCAGATGCACAGTAGTCGGCCGGCCAAAAATGCAATTTGACCAAAAACGATGGCCGGTCGACCATCTATAGTGCCGGCCGGTGGCACAAAAACACAGCCGGTGGCCTCAAGCCATGGCCGGTGGAGTGTGGGGATGGCCCACAAGCCATTCCCTGCCCCTCCAAGGCAAAACACAAGTGTTTGGTGCAAAACCAGACACAAAACAGTCGAGTCGAGAGATCCTGAGGCAAGGCGCGTAGCCGAGACCTCCGGGAACTCAAGACAAACACAAACAAGGATGATCACCGAGTGTTCAAGCGGTGACGTCCAAGTCTTGAGGATGATCAAAAGTGGGGTGTCTACACCTCATGGCAAGCATGCTAGACATGGCAATATGGAAATCACACTCATGCAAGTATGCTAAAGCATAAAAACTTACAGAGTACTCCGAGCCAAAACAGAAACTAGTTAGAAAGATGAATGATCCTAACTACGTTAAGTGTCTAATGCAACAAATGTAATATGCAATTAATAGGCTCGGCTACTATATGGCATATGAATCGATTTGAACAACATGCGATAAAACACATATTCAAAGATGTATTGAAAGTACAATGCAGTTTGAATGATGCATCGAGCCTCGGTGCATGCAAGACAAAATGAATGGATGCAAGCATGCGATATGCTAATTGAAATATGACCCTAATCTAACCATCGAAAGCGATTAAGTAAAAGGGAGAAAGACGTGGAGTTGGAAGACATACACACACGCACACACACTTATTACAACATTATGCCCTCACGAAGGAGGGTTTGAATGAATAAGCTAAGATAGTTAATACAAAACAAAATAAAGAAATAGCTAAGGTAAGCTACTTAATTATTATAACAATCAATTAACTAATCTAAGCTAATTAAATACATATTGCGCTAATTAATTAAACTAAATTAATTAAGTACAAAACCAGCTCAAAAATAACAATAGGCATGCTGTTCTAACTAGTTCAACTTGAGACGCATCAAATGCACCTGCGCGCTTGTTTTCCACCCGGAATGCCGCTGCTTTGCTGCTGACTGCCTCTGTTTGCACAGTTGAATTCTGGTATGTTGAAAGGGCACTGTTCTGAGAGTACATCAGTGGCTGGCCGGCCACTAATGGAGGCTGCTGGCCATGTGCCTACTACAAAAGGGCACTGCCGGCCACCAGTGAAAGGCTGTCGGCCATCAGTGTGTGGCCTGCCGGCCACTGATGAACAACTTCATTCTGTTGCAATCAGAGCATAACACAGAGCAGGAAAGAAGTAATTTCATAGGTTGTATGTACTGTGTACCACTCCTTATCATCAAAACATCTCCAAGGAGTGGTATTCTTGGCTCCAAAACCACCAACCAAGCATTTTCAATGCATGATGGCCAAAGAACCAAGAAATACAATTTCATTGTATGCAAAAACAAGACTCAAGACCATCACCCTATCATGTGTGATCAAGGGTAATGGAGACTAAGGAGATTGGCTCATTTCATCACTTTGAGTATGAAATGCTCCAATCTTCCTTGTGTTCAATATAACGTTCGATTGAACACATGCAATGCAACACAATATGCTTATCTTGCTCAAGTTTTACTTATCACTTTTGTTTACTCATTTTAAGTTACCAATCCATTCTTTAATTGATTAATCCAAAAGTGAGTGTCCTCTAATGGAAGAGGTGTCAACCAAGGGATGATTCAAGGCAAGAGAAAGGTCATGCCGTTGGTTAGTAGAAACCCTTAAAAGAGGATTAAAACCATTAAGCAAAAACCTCAATCTCAAGCTTAAACACAACCCTAAGGCTAAAAAACCCTCAAAGTAAATGAAAAAGTGAAGAAATGGGGGAGGTTGTAGATATTTCAGTGCTGAAATGGAGTGTAAAATGACATTAAAACATGCAAGCAACTCATGCAACTCATGTTTAAAGACTTAAAACACTAAGCTAGTGAAGCCCTTTACATTACAACTATGCAAAACACTACTCATGCAACACAAATAGCCCAAAATAGAGCCAAAGCAGCCCAAATTAGAGATAAAAACATGGTGGAAATAGGCTAAGATAAGCTACAAAAACATGCTAACTTATGAGGCAACTAGGCGTGCAAGCAAGACAACAAGGAGGGGAAGCTAACCCCTCCAATTTTGGACTTCAGAATCTGATTTTTACTACTGAAAATCCTCTAAAATTCAATGGTTGAAAGGCCAAAAAAAAGTTGGTTTAAAAGCTTTGAAAAGAGGCACAAAAGCTTAACAAACTTAGTAGCAAAAAAGTAAACCACCCCTAACTCAAAAAGGGCCTTAAACCACCATTTTTAAACCATAAAAATAGATATTTTTGGAGGTCAAAACCAGCTCAAAAACAGCATGTAAAGATGGCAAAACAAGTATTTAAAAGAAGCTTAAATTCAAGTGTTATACCTCTTGAAGACAAGATGCAATTTAGAGCAACAAAACAAGCTAAATAAAACCAAAATCCACTTCTAGAGCTCAACAAGGACCTCAAGAGACCTTAGCTCCAAGGTGAGAGTGTTTGGTTTAGGGTTGATGTGCAAAAGTGTAGAAAATTAGACTTAAGGCACAAAATAACAAGAGAGAGAGGAAATTCTAGAGAGAGAGAGAGAATTTTTGTCTTCAAAATTTTTTAACCCCCCCACATGCAAGAGGAGGGTCCTATATATAGAAGATGCAAATTCCCTTCACAAAGATCTAGCTGCCCACGTGTTAGAAGATGCCTCAATCTGTGCAAACAGTTGGCACAAAATATCACAAAATATCTGCTAGAACACTGCTGGTCGGCTGGCCATCAGTGATGGCCGGCAAGGCTTCATTGATGGCCGGTAGGCCAAAAGCCATGACCGGCAGCCCTAAAAAATGGCCGGCAGGCCATCACAAACCTTAATCCGAAAGGACCTAAGCATGGTCCAAATATGCGGCAAAAAGGATGCAGGGTTTGGAAAACTCAAACCTGTGGCGTTCTGCTGCGGACTTCAAGCGTTCAGTGAGCAATCAGACTCGCCACCGGATGTACTTGCAAGATCATCCAAGTCTTAAAAGGCCGTCAAAAATGGGGTGTCTACATCCTCTTTGATGCTTAGTCTTGTGGGCTTCCCTCAACACCTCATTTGCCTCATCTTTCGATAAGCACGCTAAAGGTTCCCCTCCGAAGCTTCTTCGGTACAGCTTGCCTTGGTCGAGGAAGAAGTGGAGGACTCGCCTCTTAACTTTGATTGCATCGGCCTTGTTCTCAGGCAATGTGCCCTTTCCAAGGTAGTCGATATACAGTTGCCTCCATTCTTCATTGCTTAAGAAATGGGCTTCCTCTTCCTTAGGATAGGATTGACACTTTGCACATTACCTCTGCAACTCAGTACTTTCCTTCTCCATCTCTGGCCAGTAATACCCTTGCCTCTATATCCACCGGTATAGACTGATATCTTTATCTCCACAGGACTTAGCATGGATCTACTTAAGTCTGTAAGTTGCTTCTTGTCTACCAACGCATCTTGCCAGCAAGTTGTTGGGACCGTGAAAATACAACTCTCCTTTGAGGAGCAGGAATGGTGCAAGTTCTGCTGGCCTGATTGTTCCTTGGCCAGTTTTCAACTGTTGGATAATATCTGCTTTCCACCCCTCAGTATCTTGCTCTGTATGTTCTTCAGCTAGCACTGCTAGTGTTGTTCTCTTCTCGATGACGATGGCTATACTATCATCAGGTATCTCCACCTTTGTCCCTAGTGTAGCCAAGGCATCGGGGAAACGATTGTGTGTTCGAGGAGTATGCTGGATTTGGACATCATCAAGCTGAGTGAGCAACCTTTGAACTACAGTGCGGTAGGGGGCCAACAGAGGCTCCTTCAAGGCGAAATCCACCATCGTTTGCTTGACAACAAACTTGGAGTCGCCCCAGATTTTCAACTTGCAGAGGCCTTTCTTTTGGGCAGCTATCAGACCTAGTATCAACGCCTCATATTCAGCCTCGTTGTTTGAACACTCAAAGTCAAGCTTATACGATAGATGGAACTTTTCTCCTTCTTGACTGGTTAGTGTTACGCCAGCTCCACCTTTCCCAGCTCCGGAAGCTCCATCAAACTTTAAGTCCCAATAAGTCTCAATTGCAGCTACTAAGACATGGACCTCACCTAGTAGAGGTACTTCTACAGGTTCATGTTCACCATATGGGAATTGGGCCAGTAAGTTTGCAAGTGCTTGGCTTTTAATAGCCTTGGGAGTAACACAAGTGATATCATATTCTGCTAGAGCCAAGAGCCATCTTGCCATTCTCCCAGTCAGAGCGGGCTTGCTTAGCAAGTAGCGAACTGGATCACTCTGGGTCACAACTTGGATCGGGTGTGCCAAAAAGTAGTGGCGCAACTTTTGTGCTGTGAAGATTAAGGCTAAACAATGCCTCTCAATTGGGGTATATCGCGACTTGGCACCATTGACTTTGCGATTGATGTAATAAACTGGCTTCTCAATGCCATCTATGTCTTGGATCAGTAGGGCTCTATAGACACCCCATTTTTGACCGTCCTCAAGACTTGGATGTCACCGCTTGGACACTCGGTGATTATCCATGTTTGTGTTCGTTTGGAGTTCCCGGAGTTCTCGGCCCGCGCGCCTTGCCTCAGGACCTCCAAACTCGACCGTTTTGTGTCTGGTTTTGCACCAAACACTTGTGTTTGCCTTGGAAGGGCAGGGAGTGCCTTGTGAGACACCCCCACATACCACCGGCTGTGGCTAGAGGCCACCGGCTGGCTGTTTTTTTCATCGGCACTATATTGTGCCGGTCGGCACTATTTGTGCCGGTCGGCACTATTTTTGGCGAAATGACCATTTTGCCCTGCCGACTACTGTGCACTTGCTTTCTGGGATATTTTCAGACAGCTTTAGCTTTTGCTCCCCTCCATACACGTGTATGGAGGGGATACACTCCTTCCAAGCTTGTTTGACAAGCTTTACAAGGCCTATAAGAGGAGAGCTCCTCCTCTTGGCTAAGGGTTAGCTCTTGAGAGTCAAAAACCAGAGCTTAGATACATATATCTCTGTCATATATCTATATCATCATCTCCCTCCCCTTGTGGGTGTGATCTAAGGTCAAAAGGTGTGATTTTGTCTTAGTTTTGCTCATTTACACACACCATTACACCTTAGCTTGAGATTCAGAGACTTGGGAGGTTGATTGCTGTGGTTTTGAGCTGGTTTTGATCACTAGAGAGTGGCTGGAACCTTTGTGCTTCAAAGGATCTTCAAGGGTAAACACTTTACTTTTTATTCCCCTTTCTTGCAACAACTTTCTACCCTCTTTACTTTGTGTTTTTGGATCTGTGTTTAACATGTAAAAGTCTTGTTTTTACTTGTTCTTGAACCTTCATTAAGGCCTTTTTGTGGTTTGAGCAAAGGTCCATCTTATTAGGCCTTGTATGGCCATTTTTGGAGCCTTTGCTTAAGACCTTGTTTGCTTGGTATTCTTGGCCTTCTCACCACTGAAAACCAGTGGGTTTTCAGTGGTGGGGAGTTATTTTCGAGCCTCATTTAAGGGAGAGACACCCCTCTCCCCTTGGTCCTTTGCATGCCTTTGTCTTAGGCTCATAGCATAACATGTATGCATGCTTGTTTTAGCTTCATTTCAGAGCTTTATTATGTGTTTTAGGTCATGTTTGATCTTTGTTTTTAGTTGATTTCGTGGCCTCTTGCATGCCTCTCATGTTTGTTTTGAAGTGCTCTCTTATGCTTAGAAGTATGTCATGCCTTTGAGCCATTTTCTTTGCATGTTCTAGCTTGATCTCATGAAGATATTAGCATCTATTTGTCATAAAAAAGGGCTGTGAGCCACTGTTCTTGACACTTTTGGTATGCTTAGTGTGTGTATTTGCATGTTAGGCTTGTAAGCCTTGCTTGTATGGAGCTCTAGCATGTTAGCTTGTTTTGATCTATTGATTTGGCATCATATTAGACCCTATTTCAGTCCATTAGTCATGTCTATATGTTGGTATATGTGGCTTAGTTCATGCTTTAAAAGTATGCTCTTGTATGCTTAGGAATTGGCCTTGTGCATGCTCGCATACTTAGTGTATTTTGGACTATCATATGATGGGTTTTGGGTGTACTTTGCATGCTTAAACTTTTTTTTGGTTGTTCAACATGTGCCATGAGTGGTCACGTTAGTGGTGATGGGAAGCCTCTTGTTCATGCCTTTGTTTTGGGCCATTATGTTTGCATGTTTGCATACCATCTTGTCCATGATTTCAATCCATTTCGCCACTGTTTTCGGGGAGTTTTGAGGGCTGCCTCATTGTGCTTAGTCCACCTTTGCATGTTTACATTATAGTTGTTGCATGCTTGATTAATGAGGCTTTGAATGCATGATAGTCCTATGCTTAATTGGTCCCTCTTTGCATGACCTTTATGTCATTGTGTATTCTAGCATTTTGCATGCTTATTGCATTAGTCATATAGCATTTGGCATGTTTTGCATCTTTATGCCATATTACATTATTGATGCATGCTTGCATGAGTTGCATTCCATGGCTTGGTTTGGGGTTGTCAAACCAAGCATGAAGATTGAGAGGAGTTCACACTTTAAGTGGTGAAAACTTATCTCAATCCTCATGTCACTAAGGCCCTTGACCTCCACATGATAGGGACTTAGTCTTCATTTGTTTGTGTTGCATGCATTTTACACCAAAATAGCAATCTTGGTCCCTTAGGATATCATGCATCAAATGCATAATTGGTAGCCCTAGAATCAAGAGCCATGCCTCCTTGAGTCCCTAAATATGATAGGAGGTATTGGACATGCTGACATATGCCCAAAAAACCATGCCTTGCATTGCTGTCTGCTGCTGCTGTCAAAATCTGTCCTCTGCAGGAATTTTCTGCCGGCCGGCAGTATATAGTGCCGACCGGCACTATTTTTGTGCCGATAAACATCGAAAGCAGCCGGCGGTCTAATGGATCAGCCGATGATCACTCTGTCCAGCCGGTGGGGTATTTCAGACTATTTGGAAGATGTTCCAGAATGTTGAGAATTTTTGGAGAGGCAGAGAGCAGTAAAAACAGAGGCAGCAGTGTTAGGGTGCGGCTTTTCCGGGCAAGGCGGATCGAGCACGCATCATTCGCGCATCCCAAGGCAGGGCTGAGGCCCCTTTGCATTTATTTATTTGCTTTGATTTCAATATTTAGAATTTTGTAATAATTAATTTATTCGTTTATTTCTTTCGGGTCTGTATTATTTATTTATTCGGTCCCTCCGAGTGAGGGCAAAAATGTAATAAGTGTGGGTGCGTGGGCATGTGTCTTCCAATCCTCATTTCTTTCTAACCCTTTTATTTATCCGCTTACAGTGGTAAATTAGGGCATTTTAAATTAGCATACCTTATGCAATGCATGCGTGCATTCATGCATTTGTTTACATGCATCGGGCTCGGCACATCATGCAAACTGCATTGTATTTCAATTCCAAAATTGAATACGTGATAGTTGTTGCATTTCATGTGCCATGCTTAGGATAGCCGAGCCTGTCTAGATTACATCCCTGTATGCGATGCATTAGCCACTTAACATGAACCAGGTCATGCATGTTTGCTAACCGGGTTATTGTTTTGGCACGGAGTACGATGTAAGTATTTATGCTTTAGCATATCGCATGCGTGTGAATGTTTGCCATGACAATAGGATTGCCATGCGGCTAAATGCTTATGTGTGATAAACTGCTTGAATGCCTGTGGGTGGAGGTTAGATTGCCTGAGTTGGAACAACTCGTTGAGATCCGAATTTTAGCCTACTTGCGAGTAGCATAAAAACCAACACGTTTTTCGAGACAAAACGGATATGCAATGATTATTTCCGAATTAGGCAATCTAGTCTATACTTTTGTGTTGTGCGCATCACATAGTAAATTCTAGGTTATAATCGGTACAAGAGCATGTAATGTTTTCAAAATCGGATATCACGGTTAGTAGAGGCCGGTCTTCAGACCGGGCGAAAGGGGGTGCTCATAGCTGACCTTCCCCGATCGTACCCAAGCTCCCGAGCCAAGTCACTTTGGTGATGACGGACATGTGGCCTTCGGCACCGAGTCAGGGTTTCCTAAATTCCCCATTAAAAATATTTAGGTGGCGACTCTGTAATCTGGCAAAGCAGTCCATGTTTGGCACTACTTTTTCAAAAATCTGTTTTTCTTCAAAACGATTTGCCAGAGTTGGACTCTTTGGTTCAGATTTAGAACCGCGACACAAAGTCGAGAGTCCGAACTGTAGCGAGGTCCCCCGCGGGACGTGTTACAGTTTCTGGCGACTCTGCTGGGGATTTTAGAGAGCTTGACTCGAACTCGTGATATCCTGTTTTGACTACACTTATGTGTTTCTTTGCATTGCATGTGCATTGGTGCGCCTAGGACACCGTGTTGGCCATCTGCTATTCCTGAGCGGTTTGCCGGAGGCTTGTCTTGTCAAGGCATGTCATAAGGCTGACCGGTTGCGGGCTCTGCCAGTATGGGAACACAAACCCCGGTTTTACCGGGGCACCCTCTTTGACCATTCGACCTAGTGCATATTCGGAATCCATAGTGACCATTCCAAACTAGGACAGGTTGCTTACCCGATAGGTTGTTTGAAACCGCTGCGTGCGTAGTGAAACCCTAGCTCCTGACAAAATAGGACAGGGAAACCCTACCCCAACATAGGGGTGTTTTGGCTCTCTTTACTTGCTATGTGCTTTTAGAGTGTATCTCTACAGGGAATGCGTATACCAGTTTGCAAGACTGGGCATCCGGCCTGCAGGCACCAGTATCAGTATTTTGAGAATCAGTTATATCTGCGGGTATCAGTTCAGATTTGGGGCAGTGATTTCGGGAAACAGTGATCAGTAATAGAATACAGTCGTTCAGCTCTGCTCATATCCGTTCCAGTGAAATTGAGCTGAGGTGCTGTCTATTTTCTCTTTTGCTAGGTAGTCCTGGAATTATAGCTTCAGAAGGCTCCACTATCCCCTGGGTACCTTGGATTTGTGTTGGTAGACTTTGTCAGGTCAGAGACTCAGTTCAAGGGTAATCACGGCCAGAGAGGGCCAGTCAGACATAGACCACCAGTACAACAGCTACCAGATTAGTGATCCTTGAGGAGTCAGGTTGAGATTTCCGATCCTACTGCAGAAACAGATATACCGGTTGCTCAGTTAGACCGGGGCAATATGTCGAGTTTGGAAGAGATGGTGCGCCAACTCCAGGATAGTATGAAAGCCATGCAGCAAGACGCTGTTCATCAAGCAGAATTCGCCAAGCAACAAGCTGTGGTCATAGCCCAACAGACAGAGACAATTGCTAGGCTAGAGCAGCAAGCCGGGGCATCTGCTCCGCATCAGGCTCCTCCCCCACCAAGGGTTCCGATACCCGAGGGGACGCCAAATGTCCAAAATGTCCAAGAGGATACAGCCCTTCCAACGGGGCCAGCTCCACCCCCAATTCTACCGCAACTATCCAAGGCGCCCACGCCTATCAATGTACCGGACTCTCCTTTGAGTTCGAAGCGGACCCCACAGCGCTGAAGCTGAGTAAGTTGGAAAAAATGTTTAGGAAATCCCAAGGAGTCAGGTCTATTCCCTGACATCGAGGATGGGTATACGGACGCAGTTGTGACGCGCCAGATCGGTTCAAAATGCCTCAAATTGACCGTTGATGGGTCCGGGGACCCCATGGTGCACCTGAGATTGTTTTAGATATCTTAAGGCCGATGGGCCTCACCAGACTGCAGAAACTGTCTTTGTTCGGCAGGACCCTGTCGGGTATTGCAGTCATCTGGTACGCCAAGTTGGAGAATTCAGTGAAACGAAGCTGGGGAGATGGCTGAGGCCTTCATCACGCAATACTCATACAACACACAGATTGAGATTACGACCCGTGATCTCGAGACAACTAGGCAAGAGCCTAAGGAGAGTTTTTCAGAATTTGTAACCAGATGGAGGGCCAAGGCTTCGATGATGACCTTGAGGCCTACGGACAAAGACCAGATTCGGATGATTGTGCGCAATCTACAGCCGAAGTTGATGCAAAAGATGATAGTAGTCCCTTCCCACCTTTCAGACTTATATGAGATGGGAGTACAGATCGAAGATGCTAAAAACAAGGCCTTATTGATCAGGAGAAGGAGCAGCCCAGGAGGGCGTTTACCCGCATTCGAATGCGACCACCAGCGGTGACGCAGCTGCAAGATCTTCGACGTGGGCATGGTCGCCACCACCACACCAAAAGCAGCCACCCCTTTGTTGGTACATCCACTTCAAACCCCGAACTTCAGACTATCTACCCGAGGCAAGAGGGTCTTCACCCCACTCTATATGTCTTTGTCTAAGGCCCTAGGGGTCCTACTCAGGAAAGGACATTTGAAACCGTTAGAGCAACGGCCTCTACCCGATCCTCTCCCTCCAAAGCATGACCCGGCTAAGTACTGTGCTTTCCATCAGCAAATCGGTCATGACACCGACAGTTGTGTCCGTCTCCGCCATGAGATACAAAATTTGATTGACAACGAGGTCATTCTCCGCCAAGCTCAGCAAAGTCTATCGGCACTGGGTCAGTGAACTTGGGGGATAATGTTATGTGAATGGGGGATGAACCACCTGCGGGCGGCGCTCAATCAACTCCAGACGTGGGAATGGCACGCACTGTTCTGAGCAATATGCAAATACCAGTTTGTGCTTTCTGACTTGGGTATTGGGTCAGTTTTTGTTACTTTGTTTTGAGTTCTGTCTTTTTGTTTTGAGTCAGTCCCTTTTGTCTTGGGTCTGTCTTGTTGTATCGAGTCAGTCCTGTTGTATAGAAGTCAGGTGATTCAGGGGGTGTTACCTCGGGCGTCACCATTTTGTTTCGCGTTTGTCTTTTTGTTTTGTTTCGAGTCTGTTTCTGCCAGGGAACCAGTTATGCCAACAGATTTGAATGAAACAGCAGTGATTTTCACACTCTTTGTGCTTGCTTCTGCCGTGTGCCAGTTGTGCCAGAATTTCTAAATGAGATGACAGTATTTGACTAAGAACTCTGTCCTTTTTGTGCCTGAAGTCGTTGTAATGACCTGAGTTTTTCAAAACTTTTTGAACACTATAGTGAAAACGAAGAGGAAGGAATTCCTCGGGGTTTGTAAAAATTTGATCAACTGAGAGAAAGAGAGGCGTGCTAAGCCCTTAATGAATGAAATCATGCTTGTTAGTGTGAGTACTGTGTAGCTCTGAATCCTTTGATCCGTGGTTCTACACTGTCTTTAGCACGAGCGATTTGTCGCTTTCTTAAAAACTTTCAAAAAAAAAAATGTTTTGCGCGGTCCTGCGAAGACATGTGTGGAATCGCTCTTGAGATTATGCAGCTTAGGATCGCTCTCAACCTCGAGACTCGCCCCCCTTTGCTTTCAAACCTTGAACTTGCATTCAGAACGTTCAATGGTCAACTACAATGTGAGGCCTGTGTGGCCAGATTTGAAGCAGCCCGAACAAGAGGCAAGGAAAGTCAGATCAAGAAGATCAGACTCATCAAGAAGCTTGCAAAGCTAGATCAGAGGCACCCTCGAACTAGGGGCAAAAAATATCCGATGTGCTCGAAGAGCCAAAGGTGGATCTTTCTGCAAATCAATACAACAGCCACTCTCCTGGATACAGAGGGCTTCAATCTCAAAACCATTTGGCATGGACTTGTTACACTTTTACCCTTTGAGAGGCTCGCTGGGCCGAAAACCCGGAAGGGCGACCCAGGCAAAAGTTAGAGCAAACAAAAAATACATACAAAAGGAAAGAAAAAAAAAAAAGAAGAACAAAGGAAGAAGAAAAAGAAAAGAAAAGAAAAAGAAGCTCGCAAGGTCGAAAACCCGCATCGGCGCCTTGGCAAAAGTTAGAGCCTAAAAGAAAAAGAGAAAAAAATGAAAAAAAAGAAAAGAAAGAAGAACAAAGCTCGCAAGGTCGAAAACCTGCAACAGGCGCCTTGGCAAAAGTTAGAGCATAAAAAGGAGAGGTTAATACCCGAGTGTACCTTAACCCGAACTACGTAAGGCTTGATTCCCATGTTTGGGATACGTAGGCAACTTCATTCTGAAGTCCAGCCGAAACACTTCAAATTCGACTATGTCCATGTGATGGTTTTGATCATCTTTGTCTTCTCTGTATCTGAGAGTCTGGTTGTGTTCATCGTCCGAGGACTGACTACAATGTGCCGCGTGCTATCCAAACAAGGGGCAACTTTCCGTTGCCATTCAGTGTGCTGCGGCGCCATCCAAACAAGGGGAAACTCTTCGTTGCCATTCAGTGTGCCGCGGCGCCATTCAAACAAGGGGCAACTTTCCGTTGCCATTCAATGCGCCGCGGTGCCGTTCAAACAAGGGGCAACTTTCCGTTGCCATGCAGCTCCCCTCCAAGCACGGGGTAGTTTTCTTTTGGATCCGAGGTTGCGCATCTCAAGAGTTGGTTCCATGCTTGTTGAGCATTGGCCGTTTGCAAAATAGTTTTTGAGAATTTTTACTGAGGTTGACCGATTCTCTCGAAAATTATTCCATCTTTTCCAAAACTGGACCATTTCTTGGACCCAAAAAAGGAAAATTTTCAGTGCTCATAACCTAACTCGCATGATTTTCAAATCAAAAATCGAACAAGCATGTTAATCTAACTCTCATGTTGGTCAAAACTGTTTTAGTAGAAAATCAAAACAAAAAATGGTCAAAATAATGAACTAGGGCACAGTTGAGTCAGGTGTCCTGTCTTTTCCCCGTTGCCACCGTACTTGCCAGAAAGGGCACTCTACTTGCCAGAAAAGGGCACAACTGAAGCTAACAACAAAGGGCTGAAAGCTCTCTCACCCTCTAAGCAACGAGGTATCAAGCGAAGTGCGAAGCACGAGTTGGAATGGGGCAAGATATCCCACTCCCTCATCTGGACAGATCTGATCACGACCAAACTCCCCAGCAAAGCATCATCAACCGATGTTAGCTGCAGATTTGCTACACATCCAGGTGTGGCGCAACCCCCCCTGTGGAAGAAACTCACTGTTGTGAACAAGAAGAAGAATCTAGCAGAATGCGAGGGGCACGAGCCCACAACTTTCTGTTTATCCATCAACCATCCAGGGGAGGGATTGAAAAATGAGAGATTGAAGAATAGAGAGGTGTGCGATGAGAGAAAAAGTGAGAAAAGGGCTTTTTCAGAAAACAAGAGATGTGAATGCCGAGTGATGTGAGAATCACAAATGAGAAAGGGTGGGAAATAATACCCGTGAAACAGGCTCCCTGTGTGCATTTGAGTCTTTCGTTGTGTTTTGTTTGTCTCGATTCTTGTTTTGAGTCGTTTCGAGTGTCAATAGATGTGTTTAGGTTGTTTACCTTTATTTTCCGTTGTTGGGTCGTCTTTGCTGTGTTCAGTTGTAGGCTCAATACCCGGTCGAGAACTCATTTCCTCAATTTCAAAAATGATTTGTTGTGTGCTCAGAGTGCTGTGCCATTCTCCACATTTGTGCAAAAAAGGAATTTGTTCTTTCGAAAACTGCAGGGTCCACCCCCGATAGGTGTGAACAGTGAAATCAGGGCCTATCTGAAGCTATATAGGTTCCGGACTACAAAGCAAAAGAAAAGAGGAAAATTGAAGCACCTGAGTGTATTTCACCTTCAGCGAATTCCGTGATTGTACTCGGATGTACCTCCTCAGGCCTTGTCACTACTCCGAAGTATGAGCGTGACCCTCAATTCCAAGTGTAAGCCTGCTTCAAGTCAGAATGGCAATTAAAGCAGCAGCAAATGTTGTCTCTTGCCAACATAAACAGGGTGTCCCCTTTTCAGGTAGATGTGTTCCAAACCCCTCCGAGGATAAATCGAAGGTTTGAATTGGTCTCGTTAAGGCTTGTATTCCCTTATTCGGCATTTTGTTTCAAATATGCAGTTGTCACGCACGTTCCACTTGCATTGTTATGCACCGTACACACTGCATCGTTATGCACATTATAGTTCCTTTTATATACACATTGCATTGTATGCGTGCATTGCTTTACTGATATGTGTTCAAGTTCCTATATACACATTGCATTGTATGCGTGCATTGCTTTACTGATATGTGTTCAAGTTCCTTACTATACTCATTGCATTGTATGTGTGCTTTGCTTTACTGAGATGAGTTCAAGTTCTTTCCTATATACACATTGCATTGTATGCGTGCATTGCTTTACTGATATGTGTTCAAGTTCCCTTTTATATACACATTGCATTGTATGCGTGCTTTGCTTTACTTACATGTGTTCAAGTTCCCTTTTATATACACATTGCATTGTATGCGTGCTTTGCTTTACTTACATGTGTTCAAGTTCCTACTATACACATTGCATTGTATGCGTGCTTTGCTTTACTTACATGTGTTCAAGTTCCCTTTTATATACACATTGCATTGTATGCGTGCTTTGCTTTACTTACATGTGTTCAAGTTTCTTTTATATACTCGTTGCATTGTATGTGTGCTTTGCTTTACTGAGACGAGTTCAAGTTCCTTTATACACATTGCATCGTATGCGTGCTTTGCTTTATTGACATGTGTTCAATTACAATCTTTTATACACATTGCATTGTATGCGTGCTTTGCTTTACTGACATGTGTTCAATTACAATCTTTTATACACATTGCATCGTATGCGTGCGTTGTTTTACTGACGTGTGTTCAATTACAATCTTTTATACACATTGCGTGCACGTGTGCATTGCTTTACCCACATGTGTTCAATCCCACTACCTTGCTGTGTACGTTGCATACATTGCCACGCACTTTCGATCGCATTATCATGTGTATTGCTAACAGTAGCATACCTGTTAAGTTTGCTTTCTTTGCAGGCACGATATTGTATGTACGGCTCATTTGAGGCCGGTGCGACCGGACGAGCCGCACAGGTATTGTATCTCCTGAGTGAGACGTATTGAGAATTCCATAATTCTCTTACATCCTTTCTGCATTGTAATGTAGTTTGGTATGCTAGCTTATAACTGTCGCATGTATGCTTCATTACAGCTTTCTTTGCATGATCATAAGTTATGTCCGGCTTCTTGCATGTTCAGTTGCACTTTGCCCCTGCCTTCGGGCGCATACCTTGCTTGTCTTGCATGTTTGTCTAAGTCTTCGGCCTTGTCAAAAATGGGTCGTCTCTGGGCTTTGACATTCACTCCCGTCATTGTTATGACTTTCGAGTTCTGTCAAAGAGGGGCAACTGTAGACACCCCATTTTTGACCGTCCTCAAGACTTGGACGTCACCGCTTGGACACTCGGTGATTATCCATGTTTGTGTTCGTTTGGAGTTCCCGGAGTTCTCGGCCCGCGCGCCTTGCCTCAGGACCTCAAACTCGACGTTTTGTGTCTGGTTTTGCACCAAACACTTGTGTTTTGCCTTGGAAGGGCAGGGAGTGCCTTGTGAGACACCCCACATACCACCGGCTGTGGCTAGAGGCCACCGGCTGGCTGTTTTTTTCATCGGCACTATATTGTGCCGGTCGGCACTATTTTTGGCGAATGACCATTTTGCCCTGCCGACTACTGTGCACTTGCTTTCTGGGATATTTTCAGACAGCTTTATAGCTTTTGCTCCCCTCCATACACGTGTATGGAGGGGATACACTCCTTCCAAGCTTGTTTGACAAGCTTTACAAGCCTATAAGAGGAGAGCTCCTCCTCTTGGCTAAGGGTTAGCTCTTGAGAGTCAAAAACCAGAGCTTAGATACATATATCTCTGTCATATATCTATATCATCACTCCCTCCCCTTGTGGGTGTGATCTAAGGTCAAAAGGTGTGATTTTGTCTTAGTTTTGCTCATTTACACACACCATTACACCTTAGCTTGAGATTCAGAGACTTGGGAGGTTGATTGCTGTGGTTTTGAGCTGGTTTTGATCACTAGAGAGTGGCTGGAACCTTTG
Source organism: Camellia japonica (assembly GCA_030407325.1). Lineage (NCBI taxonomy): Eukaryota > Viridiplantae > Streptophyta > Magnoliopsida > Ericales > Theaceae > Camellia > Camellia japonica. Next base: position 46,276,171 of record JAPPVO010000002.1, on the reverse strand, counting down.
TGCTTCAAGGATCTTCAAGGGTAAACACTTTACTTTTTATTCCCCTTTCTTGCAACAACTTTCTACCCTCTTTACTTTGTGTTTTTGGATCTGTGTTTAACATGTAAAAGTCTTGTTTTACTTGTTCTTGAACCTTCATTAAGGCCTTTGTGGTTTGAGCAAAGGTCCATCTTATTAGGCCTTGTATGGCCATTTTTGGAGCCTTTGCTTAAGACCTTGTTTGCTTGGTATTCTTGGCCTCTCACCACTGAAAACCAGTGGGTTTTCAGTGGTGGGGAGTTATTTTCGAGCCTCATTTAAGGGAGAGACACCCCTCTCCCCTTGGTCCTTTGCATGCCTTTGTCTTAGGCTCATAGCATAACATGTATGCATGCTTGTTTTAGCTTCATTTCAGAGCTTTATTATGTGTTTTAGGTCATGTTTGATCTTTGTTTTTATTTGTTTGTTCGGCCTCTTGCATGCCTCTCATGTTTGTTTTGAAGTGCTCTCTTATGCTTAGAAGTATGTCATGCCTTTGAGCCATGTTTCTTTGCATGTTCTAGCTTGATCTCATGAAGATATTAGCATCTATTTGTCATAAAAAAGGGCTGTGAGCCACTGTTCTTGACACTTTTGGTATGCTTAGTGTGTGTATTTTGCATGTTAGGCTTGTAAGCCTTGCTTGTATGGAGCTCTAGCATGTTTAGCTTGTTTTGATCTATTGATTTGGCATCATATTAGACCCTATTTCAGTCCATTAGTCATGTCTATATGTTGGTATATGTGGCTTAGTTCATGCTTTAAAAGTATGCTCTTGTATGCTTAGGAATTGGCCTTGTGCATGCTCGCATACTTAGTGTATTTGGACTATCATATGATGGGTTTTGGGTGTACTTTGCATGCTTAAACTTTTTTTTGGTTGTTCAAATGTGCCATGAGTGGTCACGTTAGTGGTGATGGGAAGCCTCTTGTTCATGCCTTTGTTTTGGGCCATTATGTTTGCATGTTTGCATACCATCTTGTCCATGATTTCAATCCATTTCGCCACTGTTTTCGGGGAGTTTTGAGGGCTGCCTCATTGTGCTTAGTCCACCTTTGCATGTTTACATTATAGTTGTTGCATGCTTGATTAATGAGGCTTTGAATGCATGATAGTCCTATGCTTAATTGGTCCCTCTTTGCATGACCTTTATGTCATTGTGTATTCTAGCATTTTGCATGCTTATTGCATTAGTCATATAGCATTTGGCATGTTTTGCATCTTTATGCCATATTACATTATTGATGCATGCTTGCATGAGTTGCATTCCATGGCTTGGTTTGGGGTTGTCAAACCAAGCATGAAGATTGAGAGGAGTTCACACTTTAAGTGGTGAAAACTTATCTCAATCCTCATGTCACTAAGGCCCTTGACCTCCACATGATAGGGACTTAGTCTTCATTTGTTTGTGTTGCATGCATTTTACACCAAAATAGCAATCTTGGTCCCTTAGGCTATCATGCATCAAATGCATAATTGGTAGCCCTAGAATCAAGAGCCATGCCTCCTTGAGTCCCTAATATGATAGGAGGTATTGGACATGCTGACATATGCCCAAAAAACCATGCCTTGCATTGCTGTCTGCTGCTGCTGTCAAAATCTGTCCTCTGCAGGAATTTTCTGCCGGCCGGCAGTATATAGTGCCGACCGGCACTATTTTTTGCCGATAAACATCGAAAGCAGCCGGCGGTCTAATGGATCAGCCGATGATCACTCTGTCCAGCCGGTGGGGTATTTCAGACTATTTGGAAGATGTTCCAGAATGTTGAGAATTTTTGGAGAGGCAGAGCAGTAAAAACAGAGGCAGCAGTGTTAGGGTGCGGCTTTTCCGGGCAAGGCGGATCGAGCACGCATCATTCGCGCATCCCAAGGCAGGGCTGAGGCCCCTTTGCATTTATTTATTTGCTTTGATTTCAATATTTAGAATTTTGTAATAATTAATTTATTCGTTTATTTCTTTCGGGTCTGTATTATTTATTTATTCGGTCCCTCCGAGTGAGGGCAAAAATGTAATAAGTGTGGGTGCGTGGGCATGTGTGTCTTCCAATCCTCATTTCTTTCTAACCCTTTTATTTATCCGCTTACAGTGGTAAATTAGGGCATTTTAAATTAGCATACCTTATGCAATGCATGCGTGCATTCATGCATTTGTTTACATGCATCGGGCTCGGCACATCATGCAAACTGCATTGTATTTCAATTCCAAAATTGAATACGTGATAGTTGTTGCATTTCATGTGCCATGCTTAGGATAGCCGAGCCTGTCTAGATTACATCCCTGTATGCGATGCATTAGCCACTTAACATGAACCAGGTCATGCATGTTTGCTAACCGGGTTATTGTTTTGGCACGGAGTACGATGTAAGTATTTATGCTTTAGCATATCGCATGCGTGTGAATGTTTGCCATGACAATAGGATTGCCATGCGGCTAAATGCTTAGTGTGATAAACTGCTTGAATGCCTGTGGGTGGAGGTTAGATTGCCTGAGTTGGAACAACTCGTTGAGATCCGAATTTTAGCCTACTTGCGAGTAGCATAAAAACCAACACGTTTTTCGAGACAAAACGGATATGCAATGATTATTTCCGAATTAGGCAATCTAGTCTATACTTTTGTGCTGTGCGCATCACATAGTAAATTCTAGGTTAATAATCGGTACAAGAGCATGTAATGTTTTCAAAATCGGATATCACGGTTAGTAGAGGCCGGTCTTCAGACCGGGCGAAAGGGGGGTGCTCATAGCTGACCTTCCCCGATCGTACCCGAGCTCCCGAGCCAAGTCACTTTGGTGATGACGGACATGTGGCCTTCGGCACCGAGTCAGGGTTTCCTAAATTCCCCCATTAAAAAAAATATTTAGGTGGCGACTCTGTAATCTGGCAAAGCAGTCCATGTTTGGCACTACTTTTTCAAAAATCTGTTTTTCTTCAAAACGATTTGCCAGAGTTAGACTCTTTGGTTCAGATTGAGAACCGCGACACAAAGTCGAGAGTCCGAACTGTAGCGAGGTCCCCCCCCCCGCGGACGTGTTACAGGCTCCAATAGACAGAGGAGTAGAGGTCAAGTACAGTAGTAGAGGCTTTTCGGGCTGTGGGGCAATCATTGGAAGTGGGGAGGTAAGTGCTTTCTTTACCATATTAAATGCCTGTTGGTGTTCTTGCAACCATTCAAACTTGTGATTCCCTTTCAGCAGTGTCCCAAAGGAAAAGGTTATTTCAGCAAGAGCTAGAATAAACCTCCTGAGGTATGACACTTTACCTAGGAATTTCTTCAAGTCCTTTTGAGAGTGTGGCGGTGCCATTTTCATGATTGACTTGATCTTATCCCCATCTACTTCGATCCCTCGCTAGTGTACAAGAAAGCCAAGGAACTTGCCAACGGTAACTCCAAAGACACACTTGAGAGGGTTTATCTTGAGGCAGAATTTGCGGCAACACTGAAAAACTTTTTCCAAGTCGCAGAGGCGGTGGTTCGCCTTAGTAGACTTGACCACCAGATCATCTACATATACTTCAACTTCATGATGTAACATGTCATGGAACACTGCAGTCATAGCCCGTTGGTAGGTTGCCCCCGCATTTTTCAAACTGAAGGGTATCACCGTATAGAAAAAATTTCCCAAGGGTGTTCTGAAAGCCGTCTTTTCTGCATCTTCTGGTGCCATTTTGATCTGGTTATAACCACTGAACCCATCCATGAAGGAGAACATCTAATGGCCCGCAGTAGAATCAACAAGTGTGTCAACATGGGGCAGTGGAAACTCATCTTTCGGGCATGCCTTATTCAGGTTGCGAAAGTCTATGTAGACCCTGATCTGACCGTTCTTCTTCTGCATAGGCACAATATTTGCTAGCCAAGTTGGGTACTATATAGGCTCAATGAACTTGGTCCTCTGCAACTTTTCTACCTCTGCCTTAATCTTTGCTTCAAGATCAGGGTGATACTTCCGAGCATGCTGCTTGATTGGTTTAGAGTTGGGAAAAGTGTCCAGATGATGAGTGACAATGGATGGGTCAAGACCAGGCATCTTGTCATATGTCTAAGCAAAGACATCACTGTATTGCTTTAGTAGTGTTATATATTCTGCCTTAGCTGCTGGAGCCATTGTATCACTAATAAACACCGGCTTACTCTGCCTAGGTAAGTCATTGAGGTTGACCTCAGCAAGTACCTCCTCACCGTCATATTAGTCGTCTCGGGGCCATCCTCCCAAGGTATGAAGTCTGGCCTCTAAGACCGTCATAGGTAATAAACTGTCTTGCCACCCTCATGCACCTTAATAATCTTGGGCGGAGGACTCGTGGATTTGCTGCTCCTTTTCTGGCCACTGTTTTCTAGAGCAGCCTCTGCATCTCGAATGTCTTTCCACTCTGGTGACTTTACCCCTGTGATTTTATTGATCCTTGGAGTTTCATCTGTTGACAATTCAGTGAAGAAAACTACATTTGAATAGTGTGCTTCCTCCACTCCAAATGGCCTTTTAGATGCATTTATGGTTACTGTGTGCTTTCTAAACTTTGCCTTCACGCATTGGTGATACTTGACGGGATAGCTCCATATCGGTGCATTCGAGCTCTGCTAAGTATCATGTGATAATTTGTGTCGACTTCAATCACGTGGAACTTAGTGGCGGAACGGATCTCGCCAACTGCTAAGTCCACTATAATATGGCCCTTAGTAACCTTCTTCTCACCACTAAACCCCGTTATAGTGATGGGTTGGCAAACCATCCTAGACTCTGGGATACCAACCTTTGCAAATGTGTCAGTAGTGATGATGTTTATGGACCCCCCACATCAAGAAAAGCACTCTTGAACTCTACATCATTGATGTAAGCTATGACAAAGAGAGGACGGTTATGAGGAAATAGGTATGCTCTGTTTGCTTCTGAAAAGGTAATGGCCCCATAATCTTCCTGAATGCGTTGAGGCATATACTCCTTAGCCTCAGCAACTTCAGCATGATGCACTTCAGAAATGTTAATGAGGGCCTTTGTGGTTTCCAACCTGGCGGCTTGGCTCAACCCCAGCTGGTCAAAGAAGGTGTGAAACTTAATAGAGTTTTGCAAGGCCTGAGCATGAGTATCCTCTGCCAATTTTGCCTCTGTAGGTACTGTCTTAGGGAGCTGGCCGCTAGCGATTTCTTCTAACTCATCATAGTAAGACGCCATGTGCACTTGATCGCACACAGGCCCAAGATAGCCAATCATGTGTACATTCTTTCGCTTCTCCTTGTGGTTAGGATAAGGGTTCTTCTGTATGTCACGATTACCGGCGTCTTTGAACTTTAGCTCGTTCGTAGCAACTTTCTTCTTAAAGATACTTTTCAAAGTCCAACAATCCCTCGTAGGGTGTCTGGTGGCTCTATGATAGATGCAGTAATCTGGGCTTTCTTTGCCTTTCTTGGTTGGAGGGACATCAACCGGAGGCACAGTAAGCTCACCATCAGCTACCCATTCTTTAACCAAGGCTTTAACATTCTCCAAGCTGCAAGGATATGGATTTCTGTCCTCATAACTCTTGCTCTTTCGAGAAGACGGTGCCTTTCCTTACGAGCGGTTCCCTCCTATAGAGGTTACCTCAGTAACTTTGCTACTGCGGGAGTAACGGTGGCTGTCATAAGATCTGTGTAAAGGACCAGTGGTATTGAGGTTCCTAGCTGCCTCAATCAAGGCTGAAAAGGTAGGAAGATTATGGTTCACCAAAAAAATTTTGTAGTCGCGTATGGCACTCTCCACACATATGTTGACTAAGTGGCCTTATCTACTGGTTTATGACAGTCAATAGCTTTATTTTGGAACCGTTTAATATAGTCCAGCATATATCTTTGCCTTCTTTTTGGACATCTTGCCCAAGTGTAAGGGTTGTAACTTTCTCTTGGACTTGGAAGAACTTTGTGTGGAATTTGTTCACCATCTCCTTCCAACTCTTGATCGAGTTGGAAGCCAAGTTCACATACCAACTGTAAGCCCTTTCAGTAAGTGATTTGGAGAACTATCGAAGGCGCAGAGAGTGGTCACTGCCATGGACACCAAGAGTTTCAATGAACCTCACCACGTGTTCTCTGGCATTACCTTGTTTTCCATCAAACTTAATTAACTTGGGCACCGTATACCCAGTTGGGTAGGGCATGGTCAATATCTCCTAAGAGTATGGGGGTTTCACATCTGGATCGGGGAGAGATGGTGGTTGCTTCTTGCTACGCTCTTGCTCAAGCATAGCTTGTACATCGGCTAGGGTAACAAAGTGAATGGGCTGGAATGGTCCAGTCTGCTCCTGGGTAGCTGAACCAATGGCTGTATCGTTCACCTGAGGTACCACCGGAGGCACCTGGATCGGAGCTCGAACCTTAGGGAACAGGTTAGGCACTAGGTTTGGGACTGCTACAGGCGGAGGTGCTTGCATTGGAGCTGGTCTAGACGGCATGGCCATGATAGCCTCAGTGAGAGTTTGCAAAGCTGCCAGAATCTCCCTCTGCGTATCTTGGAGTGACGGAACTGCCTCAACCACAACACTGTGGTCATGGTCTTTCGCATGTGCTCATCCGCCATTGGAAGAGCCTTATTGTCGTGGGGGTTGCTGAACTTCATCCTTTGCCATCTTTTCCAGCGAAGTGTGTAAGCCACTGCGGGTATGAACCATCAACAAAGTAGCCTCCCCAGCGGAGTCGCCAGAAATATAGGGGGGGTTCAAGGTTAGAGAAGTGATTAGAGAAGCAAAACTATGTTAATGGTCCAATAATAGCAGAAGTGGTTGAAGAATGAGTAGCAGCAACTATCTGGCAATTGGAGAGTGTGTAGCTGGGTGAAGGTGAAGCAAATGGCTCAAGAAGAAGTGTCTGGCAGTACCGAATTGGGCAGCATCTCCCTCAAATCCCCAAAATTCCTCCTTTTGAACCTTGGGAAATGGGTCCTATTTATAGGCTTTTCCTTGGTGCCAACAGGACACCAAGTGACCAAATAGAGAGAAGACATGTGTCCGAGAGGATCACATGGAACATTCTGCCTTGAGCCACCAACCTGAAGGTGCCATGTGTCCTTCTGCATGTATTGTGTACTATCTGTTTGTCTCCGCAACTACCTTTTTTAAGCCTCAGCAAGAACAGTTGCAGCGGGAGTGTTTCCTCTGCACTTGTCTTTTCAGCTTGAACCTCAGTAAGTGCACTTGTAGCGGTGAACCTTGCCGCTGCACTTACCTTCTCAGTTCTATTTGGCCAGTACAGGCATTCTCAAGACTCCATTAGTCTGCTATCGACTACGTTCGTGTTCACCTCAGCAAAGCCTCCACCCTTAGCCACCTAACCACAAACTCCCCAGCTTCCCAAGGCTAAGGCCACAACCAAGCCTGCTATCAGCTATGCTGTGCTTTAGTACCAAGCCCAAGGGGGCTTCCTTAGTCCTGCCAGTGTGACTAAGGCAGGTCCATGACCTGGGTAATGGAAATGGAGTTCCTTATGTTCAGGCTACCCTGCTCCCATCTTCGCGGGGTTGCCGCGGTAAACTGGAATTTTTGGGCCTGCTATCAGCTCCAACCAGTAAGTCTTGGGGCCTGCTATCAGCCCTAGGCTAGTAATGCCTTGGGGCCTGCTATCAGCGCCAAGTATTAGCCTCTACTTGCAGAGGGAAGCCTCTCTCAAAGGCTGCTATCACCTTGGTAGGATATTTCCTCTGCAACTTAGTTGTTGCTGTTGTAGTTGCTACGGTAACCATTTCCTGCGGCAAGTCCAAATGGCAGAACTGAGAATATTAGAGATGGTGACATTGACATAATGCCTCCGCAACTTGGGCGCTGCAAGTACTGCCTCTGCAACTTAGTTTCTTCAGTTTTCTCCCTTCCTTAACAATTCCAGATGGCTGTGGTGCCGACATTACTTGGAATGGCGGCGGCACTGACATTACTTGAAATGGCGGCGCTGAGACGAAGTGCCTCTGCAACTTGGTCGCTGCAAGCGTTGCCTCTGCAACTTAGTTGCTTCAGCTTTCTTTTCCCTCAGTAACTTCGGATGGCGGCAGAACCGAAGATATTAGGAATGGCGGCGTTGAGGCAAAGTGCCTTAGCAACTTTCCCGTTACACATGTTCCCTCGGCAACTTTACTACTGCAGGTATTGCCTCTACAACTTGACTTGGGCATTTTTCCTCACGGAGTCCATTTGGAGCCCTGGTGGGTCGAACCTGCCTCGGCCCACTTGTTGGCCCACTTCCCTTGGGCTTTGGCCCATGCTCCTTTCTTATCTCTGGTCGCCTCTTTGGGGCGATCTCAGTGCTTAGGTCCTTACTTAGTTTGGGGTTTAATTTTTGACCCTCTACAGAGTGTTACAGTTTGAAATTATATATTTGTCCAAAACTTACTAAGGAGTTTTTGTATTCGTTTTGAAATGTTTGAAGAATCTCATATCCTTTTGGAATGTTTAAAGAATCTCATATTTCAAGTAATTTTTGTACTCATTTTGAAATGTTTTCCAACAGAAAAGATTCTCATATAAAAATTCATCCAAATTTGATTCCCATAGATTGTATATCTTACATTTCTAATACAAAAAATAAAAAAGAAAAAAGAAGAAGAAAATATAATTGAAATAAGGGTATAACCGTAAATAAAATTTCTAAATAATATATTAAATCTATCTTTTCAAAATTAATGGGACTAATTAGCTTATAAAAAAATTTATTAAGACTAAACGAATTACCATTTCTCAATATGAAATTTATAAGTAAATTTTTCTTAAAATAAATTCGTAGTTATGTTGGATAAATAATTACATAGTGCACTCAATAGCATAGTTTTCACTAGTAAAAGTGAAACCTTTTGTGAGGTTGTTCTTAGAATGATTATTTCCTTTGATTAAAATTGTCTAATTGATTAGAACAGGAAAAAAAAAAAAGAGACTATCTACCAAATATTGGGCCTGTTAAATTTTAATTTTTTTTAAAAAAAAATTATTAGGCCACCTACTAAGGTCTCAATGATTATTCGGTTGTCCGAGAGTATGGTCACATGATGTTCCATAATAGCATGATTGGTAGAGAAAGTGAAATATTAATTATTTGTATTGGAAAATGCTATAGGCCTCAAATTTTTTACCAAATAAATGACCAAATGTCTCATTTTCTACCAAACAAATGACCAAATGTCTCATATGGATGTGGAGAATCCCGGACCCCACACTCATGTGAGACATTTGGTTATTTATTTGGTAGAAAATTTGGTATCTCTAGCATTACTCATTTGTATTAGGTGATTGAGCAATATGAAGAGATAAAATAAATAATAATTAATGATGAAGTATGACTCGTAATCACGTGATATTTTGAAATTATTGTATAATTTTCCGATCCGAAGCTTAACCATTACTATTTTTTATTTTTTATTTCGATTCTTTAAAATACTACAAAACTTAGGGGAAGAAAAAAGGGTAAAAAAAGTATCTATTAGTGCTTTGCGTGGCATTATAAAAAAAAGAAGAATGAGCTTTGAGGTGATAAGGATTCTTTTGACCTTACTGTTTTATCAGACAATGACGTAATATAAGCATTTAAATTAAGGTTACAATAATTGTGAATACTTTAAATTTAAATGAGTAATGTTAGAGATATAAATTTTTTTAATAAATAAATAATCAAATGTCTTATATGGGTATAATCAAATGTCTTACATGAGTGACTCCACACCCATGTAAAACATTTGGTCATTCACTTGGTAAAAAATTTAGGACTTATAATATTTTTCCACTCAAATTAGTGATAGACTTTTGAAATGTTTGTGTTGTGCCTATTCTTGTTGTGTAGGCCCATCATTTAACTGCTATCAACCAGGGGAAAATGAGAAATATTCATTCAATCTGTTTTGCTAAATTTTAAAAAAATTTATGACTGTACGTGGCGCAAAAATTCGTTGCTTTTCGTACTTCTCGTGTCCAAGTTTCGCTTCTTTCTGAATAACCTGAGAACACAAAGACGGTGAGCTACCTGGCAGTGTGTAGCCGGAAACCCCTTTGAAGGTTAAGTTAACACACTTAGAGAAAGAGAGAGAAGGAGAAGGAGAGAGAGGAGACAAAGGGGTAGGTAGCTCTGATAACCAAAAATTCCAGACCTATGCATGGAGGCGCAACATCATTTATATAGTTTCTGCACGCTCCTCTCTATCTGTCCTCCTCCTGACGCGTGGATATGTTCCCTTCTTACCTTTTTCCACGTGTAAGCTCAAATATTGCAAAACACCAGATGGTCAAACCGCCTAACAGTATTGACGCGTACGGACAACAGAATCTCCTTCTTGTAATCCAAATATGCCATGTAGCGTCTCTTACCGAGCTATGCCAAGCATGGCGCCGCAGTGTTCCCTCAGGGTCGTGTTACCTGCCTGGTCCTATCGGACAAACCTATGTGCGGGCTCAACCGAGCTCTACAGTCCGCAACGAGCTTTCGTTCGGTTGATCCTGGTCTTCTGAGGACAAATTCTGTCTAACTTAGCAAAACGCACATTTCTCAATCGGGGTAGCGACTTGTCCGTAACTTAACTAGGCTAAGACCTCAATCCAGCATGTATCCAATATTTGATCGTGCTCAAAACCCGGTCGATCATGGGGCCTTGTTTATCCAAGCAAAGACTTTCACTGAGGCCTAAACTAGCTCGGCCCATATCAAGTCATAAATCTCCCTCTCAATTGTCCCTTAATTCCATCTGCGCTAGCCTGGTTGGGATTACATTCACTGGCCGAGCTCATTTCTTTGCTCGGTCGGTTCAGCACTCGGTTGTCCACCCTTCCAAATCAGTTCACTATCTTCTACCGTGCTAATCCTCATACTTGGTCTACAACCTGCCGGTTAACGATTCGAATTTTTAACCCGTCTTTTCAAGACTGACACCGGTCTCATCATAGACATGTGTCATTCCCTAATTGGCCCTGTACTACCAATCTAGCTGTTCCACACTGTCTCTCTAAATTCAAACTTTGGCGCCTCTTCTTATTCCATATAGATAACCAACGTATCCAACCCTTCATTTCCACTGTTCATCATTGTAGACACCTTATTTTTGACCACCAGTAAGACTTAGGCGCTTGGTCCAGCGCACTTGATGATGAAAATTGCATTGTGTGATTCGAGTTCTCGGCGAGGGAATCCAAGGTCGAGCCCCAAAATAATCCCAAAACCTTCATACTTGTCTTATTTTTACCTTAGAGGTTCATTTTTGACCATTGTGCCACTTATACTGAGTTTGAAACAGGGGAGTGGGGAAACACATTAGGGCCCGACCGTGCCCCATTGAAAGCCGGCCGTGGTTATTTGGGTCCGGTCGTGCCTTGCTGGTGATACACACTGTTCTGAGCGAGAGCTCGTCAGCTGTCTTTTTTTGAAGATATTTTCGACTCGTTTTGTTCAAATTCTATAAAGATGAGGTTATACCTTTGTTTTGAGGGCTAAAAAATTTCAAAAGAACATATACACACAAGAGAGAGCTCCTTCTTCCTATACAAGTCACCTTTGAGCCAACCTATCTCTCTTGATCAATATCCATACACAATACATCACCTTAGATCATAACCTTAGAGCTTGGGTTGAGGCTTGGGCATCACAATTCAAGCTTGAGAGTGTGCTTGAACCAAGTTTGTGTTACAAACAAGAGCTTACTTCTTTGTGAGGTATAAGCTTATCACCTTCTCTTTTACTTCTTGTTCTATCTCTACTATCTATTTCTTGTGTTCTTGTGTTGTTTTGAATCTATTTCAAGTGTTTAAACTTGGGTTTGGATAGCTACCAAAAGGTAGAGAAGGTTAACTCCCCCTCTTGCACCTTATTTCATAGCTCAAGCCTTTGTGTTTACACTCTCTTCTTTGCCTTTTAAACTGATTTTCAGAGCTTGGAAAAGGCTAAAAAAATATGGTTTGAAGTCTAAAAAATGGAGAGGTTAGCCACCTCTCCTTGCTTTTTGTTCACTAGCTTTGCTTTGCCTTATTCTTTCTTACCTTTTTTATGCTCTCCAACATGATTTTTGGTCACTGTTTTTAGCATATTAGGGGCTGTTTTAAGGTTGTTGCAATTTTTTTAATTAGTATACGCTTGAATATCAAAGCTTGTTACATTGTAAGTCTTCACATCTAGCTTGTTATGTTGTGTTATGCATGTTTCGGTAGCTTTTCTATGATTAATTAAGAATCAATCTCACAATCATGTCTGCAATCTTCCTCATTTCTTCTTTTCTTCTTGTTTGAGAGTTATTTCAACCGGTTGATGGTTATTCAAAATATGAGCTAGAGGCCTATGTTTAATGGCTTAATCTCTACGGAGGTTCATCGTTAAAGGCATGGTCTCTCCTTTATATTTAGGAGTACCTCTCGCTTGACGTTCTTCTTATTTAGCAGACTTAACCATAACCTTGGACAAATGGATTAAAGAATGAACAAGACTAATGAAATTGGCTTAAAATTGGATCAACCTATGTAAAGAAAATGAATAAGGTCACTTGGGCTCGGCCGGACGTTATGCCGAGGCTATTGTGTCAAGAGTCGTCACACGTCAATTCATGGTGTTTTGACAACCCTTGAAGCATTTTTACTTCCCCCTTTGAGCTCACTCCATGATAAAGGGGAGGGGTTAGTGTTGATTCATTGCATTAATTGATTTTTGTTCAAATCGTGGCCGAAATCATTTAGCAAGCAACTTGCTCATTGATGGTTTTGGAAACGATTTCATTATTCTCTTGAGGCTTTCCATGACAGAAAAGTGTGAGAGGGATAAACAAGGGTCAGAAAATTCTGTCTACATTGTTTTCACCTCAGAGCACAAAAACAGAGTTCTGCATAAAATTAGGGCACGATCGGCCCTATTTGGGCCCGGCCGGGATTCATTAGGGGTCGGTTGGGATCCATGTTTGGTAAATAGAGTGTTTTGCAGAAAATAGAGGACAGTGGTTGAAAGTGAAACAAGGCAAATTCCAAGGAAGGCAGACAGAGTTGTTTCTGAAAACCGTCACATGCATGCCATCCTTGTGCTTTTTGGTTCTATCAGATGTTGTAAATTAATGCTCTCATTATCATTGTAATTAAACATGAATAGCATTACTTTAGTGATTATGAATGTTCATTGTTGATTAACTTAGATAGTTAGTTTTATTGTTCATCCTTGTTGTAATAAATTAGGTAGCTAGCTTATTTCTTATTATTAGTCTTTGTTGTAATAGCTTAGCTAATTAGTTGTTTATTCATTCATTTAGTTTTGTAATAGTTAGTTTAATTCGGACACTTGGACATTCATTCCGACCCTCTTGCATGAGGGAAAATATATAATAATGTGTATGTCTTCCAACCCCCATTTCTTTCTCCCTTTTATTTACCTGCTTATAATGGTAGTGTAGAGCATCATGTTTCTTAACATTTCTCATGTTCGCATATACTTGTCTCACATGCATTTGGGTTTGGCTCATCATACTAACCAATGTCAATTTCACTTTCATTGTTTGAATACGTGATTTATCACATGTCTTGGAATTGGATCATATACCATGCTCATAGCCGAGCCTATAAAAGTAGCATAAATGTGTGCGTTGCATTAGTCACGTTGTATGGTTTAGGAACATGCATGTTTTCTAATCATTTTTTTCTATTTGGCTTGCCTTGGAGTACTAGGTGAGCATTATTATTTTAGCATATCACATTGAACGTTTGTGTTGCCATATTGAGCATGCTTTCCATGAGGCTAAGTGCTTAAGTGATATACTTGTTTGAATGCCTGTGGATCAAGGCTAATTGCTAAATTGGGATAAGTTGATAAATGTACATATAAGCTCACGTTTTTCAAGTGACGAGTATCAAAAACAATTTTCAAACAAACATGAAATCAAAGCGTTCCAACTTTTGCAAATTAGTTTATACTTGTGTACAACACATAGTAATGTTAGTCTAATAATCGGAACAAGAGCATATAATGTAAATAAGAATCACATCATGATTAGTAGAGGCCGATCTTTGATCGGGCGAGTGGGGTGCTTAATTCATGATCTTCTCCTCTCGTACCTAAGTTCCCGAGCCGAGCCACTTTAGTGATGACGGATAAGTGGCCTTTGGCACGAGTCACGAGTTTCTTAAATTTTCTAAAAATATTTAGGTGGCGACTCTGAAATCAGGTAATACAGTCCATTTTTAGCATTTTTGATTCAAATCAATTTTCTAAAAGAATTGCCGGATTTGGACTCTTTTTGTGTTTTCACTGTTTCACATTGCACTTGTGAAATTAGATTCAGAACCACGGGAGCCCGAACTGTAGGGCTAGTCGTATTTGAAAGGAGCACGAAAAGCAAGCTACAGTTTTGGCGACTCTGCTGGGGATTTAGAGAACTTGACTTGAAACTCATGATGTGAAATTTTATCTACATGTATATGTTCTTTGCATAGCATTTGCGTTGTTACTATAAGTCATTATGTTTTCCATCTGCTATTCCTAGATGGTTTGCCAGAGGCTTGCCTAAAAGGCTTACTGGTTATGGGCTCTACCATGTTGGAAACACAACCCTTGGATTTGGATTACCGCTATACCGCTTGATCCTCCTTTCACTTCTTGATTTTAGGTGTGAGAGATATATTAGGTAATCTTGCCGAGGTACCCTTTCGACCATTTGACCTAGTTGCATATAGTGAAGCTATAGTGACTATTCTAACTTAGGACAGGATGCCACTCATTTGCAAGATGTTGTGAAACTCGTTGTTTGAAATAGTGCAGCCTAGATCATGTCAAAAATCTAGGACAGGGTAACCCTAGCCCCCTCATAAGGGTGTTTTATTTCTTTTACTTGATATATGCTTTTGTAGTGAGACTATACTGGATGGTTCATATCAGTATGAGTTTGAGTACGGAGTTCAATGGGATTGTGGTTTTTTAGCCTTGTTTTTTTATCTATTGTGAATTAGGGCCGAAGTGCTGTCTAATTTTGATCGATAGTTTTTCTGTTCTTTTGCTAGATAGTTTACCATCATACCTTAAGAAAGACCCAATATTTCCCAAGTTGTATGGACTCGCTTTGGCAGGCTTTGCAAAGCTCAAGACCTTGTTGTGGGCCAGCCTGTGTTAGTCTTACTTCTGCCAGTTACTCGACGAAGAAGGAATAGACAGTCAGCAACACCGGTATAAAGCATTCAGCAAACACCTATCCGTTCTCACGCAAGTAGTTCACCAGCACCTAACTCATCTAGACCAGTAATGGCATAGAACATGGAAGAATTTGTTGCCATGATGGCGACTTTCCAGAGAACCATGGATACCATAAACCAAAGGATGGTCGCACAGAACGAAGTCATTGCTAATCTATGATGTACATCTGGGGCATCCACATCGACCATGCATTCAATCCCGACTGCTCAGCCAAACCCGGATCCACCTCTACCAGTAGAAAATCCCAAAATCCCAGATCTTCAGGAAATGTTTCCCCCGGCTCCGGCTTATAGGCCTCTGGTTCAACCCCCTGTGGGAATCTTTCTTTTTGATATCAATGAAATTGATTCAGCCTTGGTCAAGATTGCCAGGCTAGAGAAAGCACTGAAAAAATCCCAAGGCTTCAACTCTATTCCGAATATCAAAGATGGGTACACTGAGGCTTCGGTCAGATTACCAAAGAAATTTAAGATGCCCCATCAACAGATTTGATGGAAGTGGGGATCCGATTGTGCACATCCGCTTGTTTTCAGATGTACTAAGACCAATGGGCCTGTCTCGGGCTCAAAAACTATCATTGTTCAGAAGAACTCTGTCTGATGTAGCGGCTATCTGGTACGCTAAGTTGGAGGACTCTACAAAGCGGAATTGAGAGGAGTTATTCGAGGCGTTTGTCAACTAGTACTCTTATAACACTCAGATAGAGGTAACTATCAGTGAGCTGGAGCCTACTACCCAGAACCCCAAAGAATTATTCATTGACTTTGTTGCCAGATGGAGGGTAAAAGTAGCAAGAATTACAAATAGACCTTCTGAAAGAGAGCAAGTTCGGCTGGTGGTCCAGAGCCTTGAGCCAGATATGTTGCAGAGAATGATAGTGGCACCGCTATCTACATTTGCTTCCCTACACGAGTTAGGGTTCCAAATTGAGAGTGCATTCAAGAAGGGTATCATCCACAGAACTAGTGAACTTGCCAGAAGGCCATTCTCCCGAAGTACCAATGCTAACAGTAGCACTATTCCACAGCTTGTAGATATCAGTACTGTTGTCACAACGGCCAAGGTGGTTGATCCTTTTGCTACTGCCACAACCTCACAACCTTCACAAAATACCGACCCACCCCGAAATCGAAGAATCTTTACCCCTCTCCATATGAGTCCAGCTTGAGCCCTCAAAATGTTAATGGAAAGGGGGCATCTTAAGCCCCTTGATCCGTGACCCCTCCCTGACCCACTGTTGCCTAGACGTGACCCAACCCAGTACTGTCTCTTTCACCAACAACATGGCCACCCTACGGACTTGTGCTATCGCTTATGTCATGAGATCCAAGATCTCATTGACAACAAAGTCATTGCTCCACTTGCCAAACTGAATGTAACCACCAACCCACTTCCTCTACATAACCAAGTCCCCCCCACCTAGAAACATTAACCAAATACATACACTACCGCTTTCCTTTAACCCCAGCGTATACATTATCCCATCCCATCTACCCAAGCCAGAGGTGATTATTCCAAAAGGCACGAACATGTGCATGATAGATTTAACACCACCCAACTAGAACTCGTGGTAGTAGTGTAGACCACCCGAACTTCTCCTCACGACCCCTTTCGGAAAGGGCGCGAATTGGGTCCTACTACTACAGTTCGAACTCCTATCACGGTTCTGAATCTAATCTCACAAAGTGCAATGTGAGACTGATAAACACCAAAGAGTCCAAATCTGGCAAATCGTTTTGGAAAATCGATTTTGAATAAAAAGCGCTAAACATGGACTGCTTTGCCAGATATAGAGTCGCCACCTAAATATTTTGTTTTTGGGAAATATAGGAAACCCTGACTTGTGACAAAGGCCACATGTCCGTCATCACAAAAGTTGCCTCGGCTCGAGAACTTGAGTACGAGAGGGGAAGGTCCTGAAATGAGCACCCCCGCTCGCCCGATCAAAGGATCGGCCTCTACTAAGCATGATATGTTGTTTTAAAAACCTCATGTGTTCTTATCCGGTTATTAATCTAACTTTACTATGTGATGCGTACAGGATACAAGTATAGACTTAATCACGAGAATTGGAACAAAACAACTCATGTTTGCGTTTTTGAAAATGGTTTGAAAGTGCTACTCGCAAGTAGGCTAAAGCGTGGATTTGCCACCCTCAAGTGGGCTTGAAAACATGTTTTTGCCACTTCGCAAAGTGGGCTTAAAACTCACATTTGATGAATTGTCCCAATTCAAGTAATAAAGCCTTCATCCACAGGCATTCATGCAGTTATAGCAATTAAGCAAATAGCCTCATGGCAAGCATGCTGTCATGGCAACACTCACACTCATGCAAGGATGCTAAAGCGTAAACACTTACAGTGTACTCCGAGCCAAAACAGAAAACTAGTTAGAAAACAATGCATGATCCTAACTATGTCAAGATGCTTAATGCAACACATGCAAATATGCAACTAAATAGGCTCGGCTATCTAAGATGACATATGAATGCAACAGTTGATACACGTATTCAAATAGGTATTGAAATACGATGCAGTTTGAATGATGCGCCGAGCCCGGTGCATGCAAGACAAATGAATGATGCACACATGCAAGCATAAGGTATGCTAATTGAAATATGCCCTAAACTAACCATCAAAAGCTGATAAGTAAAAGGGAGAAAGAAGTGGGGTTAGAAGACATGCACACACATACGCACCCTTATTACAAGATTTGCCCTCTCGACGGAGGGTCTGAATGAATAAGCTAAGCTAATCTAAGCGAAGCTAAGCAACTAATCTAATTAGACTAATTATTACAAACCAATAAAGAAATAGCTAAACTAAGCTACTTAATTATTACAACACTTAATTAATTAACAAATTAATCAAATTACAAATTCATGCTAACTAACAAGGAAATGCATTAAACAATGCTGCCTCAGCTCTATTGGAAATTAGGAGATGCATGCCTCGGCTCCCGTCCCGAAAAGCTCTCCAAATGCTCTTTAGAGGCTTTGTTTGCAGGGTGTCTTCAAGAACTAGCTGCTGAAACTTACCAAACCAATGCTAGGGAGTGCACCAGTGGCCTGCCGGCCATGAGGAGTTTCTGCTGGCCAAGAGTGGGCCTATGTCGGCCAACAATGCAAGGGTGCCGGCCATCAGTGTGGCACTGTCGGCCACTGGTGTGCTGTGACACCAAACTGCAACATAGCACAAAACAGAGGAAATGGAGGGTCTCCCTAGGGCATGTGTGTATTGTGCCACTCCTTCTCATTTCAAAACATCAAGGGAGAGGCACCATTGGATCCAAAACCACCAATCAAGCATGCAATGCATGATGGCCAAAGATCCAATCTTGCACACATTTCA
Organism: Camellia japonica; assembly: GCA_030407325.1. Classification (NCBI taxonomy): domain Eukaryota; kingdom Viridiplantae; phylum Streptophyta; class Magnoliopsida; order Ericales; family Theaceae; genus Camellia; species Camellia japonica. The sequence goes on along the minus strand of JAPPVO010000002.1, from coordinate 46,257,655 downwards.
ATAAATGCAAGACAAATAAGATTCTATGACCATTACCTTATCATGGAAGATCAAAGGCAATAGAGACAAAGGGGGGTTGGCTCACTTTCATCACTTTGAGTATGAAGTAGACCAATCCACCTTGTGTTCAACATAACGTCTGGTTGAACACGATGCGATACAAACAACATGCTATGCAAACAACATGCTAAGAGACTTAAGCATTGAAACTAGTGAAGGACACAACACTAGGACCATGCAATACTATACTCAAATGGCCAAACCAACCATGGACAGACCTTAAGCATGCCAAAATAGTGGCCAAAATGAGTTGAAATGACAGCATGAAAAGCAAGAAAAAGCATGCTCAAATGATGGCTTGCAAGCAAGGCATAAGGCTCAACACTCAAAAGCACTTAAAGAGTGAAATATGTGAGAGTATGACAATGACATATGTTCTGAAATTACATACAAAATGATGCCAAAACATGCAATCAACACAAGTACAACATGCTAATGGCCTTAAAACTCAAAGCTAGTCAAGAACATTTACACTATGGCTATACAAAGCAAGGCATGCATGACCAAAGCTATTCAAAACAGAGCTAGAGTATGCTAAATAAAGGCCAAAAACATGTGGAGTGGAGTCAACACACGCTAGAATTATGGACTAAAACATCAAGCATGCAAGGCTAGTGAGCAAGATTACACTACAAGTGTAAAAAGCATGCAAGAAGTGGCCAAGCCAGCCCAAAACAGAGTTAAAACATGTTAAAAAAGTCACAAAAACATGCGTAGATCAGGTCCAAAGATGATAGAAAAACATGCTCAACAAGTAGGCCAACAAGGCATGCAAAGGAGAAATAAGGAGAGGGGGTCACCCTCTCCTATTTTGGTCCTCAAAACCAAGGTTTTGCCACTGAAAATCCCCTGGATTTCAGTGGTTAAAAGGCCAAAAAGAGATTGTTTTAAAGGCTTTTAAACATGGCACAAAGCTTGGCCAATAAGCCATAGAAGAGAGAGGACCACCCCTAACCCCAAAAGGGCCTCAAACAACCATTTTCAACACTCAAAGATAGAGGTTTTTGTAGTTGACAACTAGGCCAAAAACAACATGCAAGGTTGGCCAAACCAATGAAGCAAAACAAAGATTAAAAGGGGATAACTTCTTACCCTTGAAGACAGTAGCAAAACAACAACTTTTTTGAGCTAAAACCAACTTTGAGCCCTCAAACCAAGCCTTGTGGGAGCTAAATAATTGGAATAATCAGAAGCGTACTCTAGAAGACAGATATTACACGGCTCTACCCTGCACGATAAGGATGCCGAATATAATAGATAGGCTGAATAGATACTGAACTATGGAGCCGAGTAAATAAGAGGATAATGAGTGACAAGTGGGCCTGGCCACGAGGCCCGGGAAACAAGTATAAATAAAGGAACAACAGACTAAGAAAGGTATGTGAGAATTATTGTGCTTAACTTAGAATACAAGCATTCTTGAGTGTAGAGACTGACTTGTCCGTCGGAGTGCTAATTCCGGCACCCCCGACCGGAGTGTTTATTCTTTTTCAGGTGACTATTAGCGGATCTCGAGTGCTTCCCAGGATCAGAAGAGTATTTCCAAACCACTTCTCCACAATTGGCGCCGTCTGTGGGAATACTCAAGCACATCCATGGCGAGCGTGACGGAAGATCCTCCGACAGTCACTGTTGACCCTATACCGCAAGATGAAACCACTCCAACAAACTTGCTTGGAATAGAGACTATCGCCGTAAGACGTGCCTTGAATTTCGCCTCACCCTCGACTTCGGAGCACGAGATAATGCAGGCGATCATGGAACAAGCAAAGCAAAATGAACAGAGGCTGGAGAACATGATCGCTGAAAACGAACGTCTTCGTGAAGATTTGGCCTTGGAAATGGCAAAGTCCAAGCAAGCTGCGCGCCTAAATCTGGAACGATCTCCGAAGGCAGGTGGTCGACAACCTCGAGCACGACAAGACACTGATAGCGACTCCGACTCATTATCCCTGGAGCCCAGGAAGAAGGGACGACATGAAACCACCAGTTCTTCTGAAGAAAGTCCCCGTACAATGCACAAGCGAAGAAGGAACAGTTCGGACAAAGACCAACACGATCCCTTCGTACAACGGATTGCAAAGGCTGCGCTACCCAAGAAATTCAAAGCACCGTCATTCACCTTGTACGACGGCAAATCAGACCCCATCGACCACATCCGCCACTACAAGTAGGCCATGACATTGCATGCAGACGATGAGGCTCTTATGTGCCGAATATTTCCCAACAGTTTGGGACCATTGGCGGTCAAGTGGTATTATAAACTGGAGCCGGCTTCGATTAAAACCTTCCACCAACTACAGAAATCCTTCAGGGCCAAATTCATCACCAACGAAGTCCAGCCGAAGCAAGCCAACTCTTTCTGGGCAATGCAAATCCTGCCAGGAGAAACACTAAGAGCATATTCGGCGTGATATTGGGAATGCTTTAATCTTGTTGATGACACTTGCAACGACTCCATGGCCATCACTGCCTTCAAAATGGGATTACACCCAGATAGTGCCCTCCATAGTTCCTTGACTAGAAGACCCCCCAAAACAGTTTGGGGGTTGATGAAGAAAGTAGAGGAATACTGCAAAGTGGAAGATGACGCCTTGCGGGTTAAAGCTGGACACGTGGCCAACAAAACGGCCCCTCTCGAAATCGCTCAGCCAATAAGTTCCGCACCACCTCAGAGCCCTGAACCATGATAGCGGGCTAAACGAGACAAGAGACGGGATTCTCGCCGATCCAGCGATCAACGCTCACACTAAGCAGATGAGCAACTGCAGGTTGATAGCAGGCGCACAAAGCGCGCCGACCAGAAATATACGGAGCTGTCAGAGCTAATCAGCTCGATTATGTCCAAAATCCAACATCTTCCGTTCTTCAAATGGCCGTCCAAGATGGTGGGACCTCCTGACACGAGAAGGCGGGACAGGTGTTGTGAATATCACAAAGATCATGGTCATGACATGGATAGTTGCTATGCCTTGAAAGACCACCTTGAGGAATTGGTGCAAGATGGTCGGCTCCAGCAACACGTCTGGAAGAGCACAATCAAAACTGTCACCCTTCGGCAAGAGTCACCTCCCCTTGGCGTTATACATATGATATACAGCCTTCCAACGCCACGTACCATACACGCAATTCATTCAGCCCCCTAGAAGCAACGCACACAAACGAAACAGCCCCACGAAGCTCCGAGCATTACCTTCGACGATTATGATCTTATCGGCATAACGCTTCCCCATATTGATCCATTGGTCATTGAACTACACGTGAACCGATTTACCATTGAACGAGTCCTCATAGACCAGGGGAGCACTTCAGAGGTCATGTATTACGAGAACTTCATCAAACTCGGCTTCAACGAATCAGACCTGTCTCCGGCTCTTCATCCATTATTCGGCTTCAACGCAAATCCAGAGTACCCGTTGGAGAAAATCACGTTACCCGTTCGGGCGGGCTCCCAAATAGTGGATGTGGAATTCTTGTTCGTCAAGCTCCCTTCGCCGTATAACCTCATCATGGGGCGAACTTGGTTGTATACTATTCAGGCCGTGCCAAGCACCTATCATCAGCTGCTACGCTTCCCGACCAAACACGGCGTTGAGCAAATTCGTGGTTCCTGGCAATCCGCACAAGCATGCTATCTCATTTCTAGAAAGACACCAGCGGAGACGCAGGTTAACTCCACTGAAGTGTCGAATCGTGAAAGTCTCGACAATGTCGGACGGCTCCCTGACGAAAAGCCACGGAAGCTCTAGGCGATACCAGCAGCAGCTTCCCAAGACGTGTGCTTAACGCGTCCAGCTGTGCCGCTACATGCCGGGAAAGTTGCTCCTAATAGTATTTCTGGATGATAGGAGGCTGGTTGATGGAAAATTAGGCACGCGGCCCTGCTCCTAACGCACTTGCGCAAATTCTATCATTAAACCCGACCTGTAGGGAATGATATTGGTTCTGAATGGCTCACCATGTACACTTTCCACTTCTGTAATGCAAAGATTCCTGTTTACTCACTGTGCAATCCAGTTCAAAAGTGTTCCAAATAAAGCCTCCGAATTCGGAGCGCCCTTCGTGGATGTCACGATTGGCCAAAAAAAGTCTCCGGATTCGGAGCCCCATCGGCGCATGACGTCTTTGGGCCGATAAAGCCTCCGGATTCAGAGCGCCCTTCGTGGATGTCACGATTGGCCAAATAAAGTCTCCAGATTCGGAGCCCCATCGGCGCATGATGTCTTTGGGCCGATAAAGCCTCCGGATTCGAAGCACCCTTCGTGGATGTCACGATTGGCCACATAAAGTGTCCGGATTCGGAGCCCCATCAGCGCATGACGTCTTTGGGCCGATAAAGCCTCCAGATTCGGAGCGCCCTTCGTGGATGTCACGATTGGCCAAATAAGGTCTTCGGATTTGGAGCCCCATCGGCGCATGACGTCTTTGGGCTGATAAAGCCTCCGGATTCGGAGCCCCATTGGCGCATGACGTCTTTGGGCCAACAAAGCCTCCGGATTCGGAGCGCCCTTCGTGGATGTCACGATTGGCTAAATAAAGTCTTCGGATTCGGAGCCCCATCGGCGCATGACGTCTTTGGGCCGATAAAGCCTCCGAATTCGGAGCGCCCTTCGTGGATGTCATGATTGGCCACATAAAGTCTCCGGATTCGGAGCCCCATCGGCGCATGACGTCTTTGGGCCGATAAAGCCTCTGGATTCGGAGCGCCCTTCGTGGATGTCACGATTGGCCACATAAAGTCTCCGAATTCAGAGCCCCATCGGCGCATGCCGTCTTTGGGCCGATAAAGCCTCCGGATTCGGAGCGCCCTTCGTGGATGTCACGATTGGCCACATAAAGTCTCCGGATTCGGAGCCCCATCGGCGCATGACGTCTTAGGGCTGATAAAGTCTCCGGATTCGGAGCCCCATCGGCGCATGGCGCCTTGGGGCTGATAAAGCCTCCAGATTCGGAGCCCCATCGGTGCATGGCGCCTTTGGGCCCAAAGACTCCCGATTCGGAGCTCCATCGGCGCACGACGTCTTTAGGCCGATAAAGCCTCCAAATTCGGCTGACCAAATAGTGCCACCGAGCGACGCTCAAGGGCCGAGTAATATTTTGAATTCGGAGCGCCCTCCAGAATGAAAACATTTACACATCGAAGCAGGGATATATAGGTTGAACCAGTACAACCGCATGAACAAGACAAAACGTTCCAGCATTCAAAATAAGATGCTTAATTCAGCATACAAAAATTCAGAATGAGATAAACTTTTAGAATGAAATATTTTATTCGATCAAACAGTAATTACAAAAAACGCAATCTGTGTTCAAAGCATTACAATGTCTATTCTCATACGGTGTCGCGTTGATACAAGCGGCAGCCTCGAATCAATGCCCGCTGATCAGAGAGCACCCACAACTTGAAATGCTTTGATCTGACCGCGCTTGAATCCACGATTCACAATGACGATATAATCACCCTTGAGGCGGGGACCTTTGACAGCATAGACAACGTCAAGGCCAAGATCCAAGACAAGAAAGGAATTCCCCACGAAAGCAGTAATGCTCAATGGTCGCGGCGCTACGTCGGCCTCATTTCTCGGTCGCGATTGCAGAGAACTTCGTCATTACTGTTTCTCCCTTCGAGGTGATCTGCTTTGACGACTTAGAGGCTGATGTTTTTCCCGTTTTTTGAACGCCCTACCTCTCGTACGAATGGGTTCTTTGCTGCGATTCATTGCAATGTCAAGCTCAGCCAGAGTCCGAGCTTCTCCACTGCTGCTGAAGAAAAACTCCATTCGACATTCACACTTATCTAACCCCACGCAACAAAATCGTTTTAAATCAAGTCTGAGCACAGTAAGCGAAGTCACTGGAGCGAAAAGTCCGAGGCGATTTATTTCTAAAATCCTTGCAGTGGCCTCGAGGCGATTTCATTAACATTGAACTCCAAAAGACGGACACCGAGCGATATTGGCTGTAGCCACTCCATGTACCAATCTTTGGCCTTTTTGTTTTTGGAGTTAAAATGGCCTAATTATATAGACAGCAATTATAGATGGGCTGACTGTCTTCGGATTCGGAGCCCCTGGTGCATGACACCTTTGGGCCGGTTAAGCCTTCGAATTTGGAACCTCATCGACGCAATTGACCTTACGTGACACGCCAAAAATATATTTAGTGAAGAATTCTCATGACAAGCCGGCATATAACCATTTAGAATTAAAGTGCCTAGTTGGTTCGAGCCGGTCAATGTTTATACAATGAAACGCATGCAAACACGTGTGTGCCGAATGAAATTTACAAAAAAACATTTAAAATAGAACGTTTTATTCAATTAGGCAATAATTACATAGTTATGAACGCGATCTGCGTTCGAACGTTACATTGAATATTTTTATACGGCGTCGCCCTCATCCTCACTCTGCTCGACTTCAAAGGCAGAAAACGGAAAATGGTTACGTTGGTACAGTGGCAATGCCGAATCGACCCCCACTGCTCGAAGAGCTTCCTCGGCCTGAAGCGCCTTAATCCAACCATGCTTAAATCCACGATTTTCACATCGGCAAACTTCCTTGGCGAGCTTTTCCTTGGTCTTCTGTATCCCTACTTTCCGGCCATCGTGGAAGCCTTTTTCATAGGCCCTCCTCTTCGCGGATTCCATCGCGAACATGCTCGCCATATCGCGATCGGCGAGTGCGGTACTGATAAGCCGCTGAGTGACCCTTCTTCCACGATTGGGTTAGCCTGTCCGACGGGTTGTGCCTGAACGGCCTTGACCTTCCTTAGCTCACGCTCGGCTGCTTCCACACGAGCCTCCAAACTTTGGATGCGTTTATCCCTCTTCTCTATTTCTCGGCGGGAAGCACAGAGACGCATGCCGATTTCGTAAGCAGTATAGAGCCCCTTCGCCACACCGTGAATGCCTTCACGAAACACTTCGAAGTCCTATCGACCCACCATCGACTGCTGGACCTCGGGAGGAAAAATCTATTGCGCAAATTCGACTGCCACACTTGAATCTCGAACGATCGAGTCCGCATCTATCATGGGCCTATTTCCCATGAAGACTGCAAAACTCAATGGGCGTGGGTTCTCACCGGGCTCCCTTCCAGAATGGGGTTATGGGGATTTGCCCTATGGCTCCTTGTCCTTCCTGGGCAACCTATTTCGACGATGAGGAGATTGACATCTCTCCCGATCCCTCGAAATCCTACCTCCCGAGCTCGAAGGTTCGCCACTTCGATTCATGTCTCCTCCCAACTCAGCTAGCGTCCTCGCTTCCCCTTTGCTGTTAAAGAGTCTATTCGACATTCGCGCTTGTTTATCCTTCGTCAAAGACCTGGACTGAGTTGCTCACTGAGCACTTAAATAGGACCTTCATTCATTGATTCCCTACGAGGGCAGCGCCTCCAAGGCAATCTTATTGATATCGAAACCTCAACAGCCCGAAGCCGATCGAGTCGTGCCCCCATCAAATACTGATTTAGGCAGTCTTAACTTCCGCAAGGGCAAATTCATGAAGCAGCTAGGGCAAGGGCAGATTCATCAATCTATTCGGCTTGAGTGCCGCAGCCGCTTCATGAATACACTCATCAATATTGTACTATTCGGCGTGTCAAATTCATGAACCAGCTGGGACAAGGGCAGATTCATCAATCTATTCGGCTTGAGTGCTGCAGCCGCTTCACGAATACACTCATCACTATTGTACTATTCGGCGTTTCAAATTCATGAACCAGTTGGGGCAAGGGCAGATTCATCAATCTATTAGGCTTGAGTGCCGCAGCCGCTTCACGAATACACTTATCACTATTGTACTATTCGGCGTTTCAAATTCATGAACCAGCTGGGACAAGGGCAGATTCATCAATCTATTCGGCTTGAGTGCCGAGCCACTTGAATACACTCATCACTATTGTACTATTCGGCGTTTCAAATTCATGAACCAGCTGGGGCAAGGCAGATTCATCAATCTATTCGGCTTGAGTGCCGCAGCCGCTTCACGAATACACTCATCACTATTATACTATTCGGCGTGTCAAATTCATGAACCAGCTGGGCAAGGGCAAATTCATCAATCTATTCGGCTGAGTGCCACGCCTTCATGAATCGATTTACTAGTCCTATTCGGCATAAAGAGTCGATTTACTTGTTCGGATAAATTGAGATTAAACTAATGTAAATGGCCAAGATTACACTGTTATCCAAAGTAGTGGAAGGCAAAACCCTTCATTAATATCAATAACTGCGTACAAGTAACAGTGAAACGGGAAGGAAATTTTCATTAATAAATTGAGCTTAGATAGTAACTAATTTATACATGAAAATTACCTTGAATCCACTAAACAAAACGTACATTGAAATTAAAGATACCTAATAAAACTAGAATGTCTCCTAGATCAATTCCTCGGGATCAGACTCAAGTGGCTCAACGTCCACTGCTCGTATGGAATTGGCAAGGCCAATGTAACTCTAGCGGCAGCAAGGGCTTTGAGCCACCCATGTTGAATCCCCGATTCTCGAATTTGGGGACCTCATCTACGTACCTTTAAGGCGGCGCTCTTCCAGCTTCTAGCACCGTAGAAGCTACAGATTTGGCTTTTTCCTTGGCCCCTTCAATTCTTCTAACTCGGCCTCTGCCTTGGAAAGCGCCTCCTGGGCTAACTTGAGCGACTCTCGCTCGCCGTTCGCCCTATCCTCGGCTTCGGATCTGAGCTGGTCAGCAGTCCGAGCCCCTCTCCTTTTTGAGCTTCGGCTCGAGCACTTTCCATTGCGTGCCCTCATCGCCTCGAACTCGGCCCTGCTTCTTTCACCTTCAGCTTCAAACTTTAACGGCCAATTCTTTCAATGGCATCACGTGCCAGTGGCCTAGTTCGACTATCCTTCCAGCCGTCTGCAAAAAAGTTTTGGATCACCACATCAAGCAACATCGTATGCAAACAAACCAAATAAGCAAAAAAGAAAGTCGTATACATACAGAAGGGCCGACTGGCAGTGAACGCTATAGCTACCAAATCCGGCTCTTCTCGAAAGGTGGCCTTGTCAGCCGTAGCGAAACCGAGACGGCCAAGCTCAACGCCATGGCTGGATCCTTCATGGCAGATGCTGTCAGAGGAGATAGCGTGTTTGATCTTTGGTTGAACAACGAAGGGGACAACCACGTCGGATTCCTCTATGTGAGGTGTTTGTCGCAGGGTATCCTCTGAGCGCCTGTCTCTCCTCGGGGAATGTTTTTCGCCTCGCTCTTCTGAAACCAACCGTTCTTTCGTAACTGTTGTTCAGCCCCCTCCGTCTCGCCACAACAACTTGGCCGTTCTTCTCCAGTAACTTTGAAAAGATTCAACCGGGGCAGGCTCAGAACGAGCGGCCTCGGCTTTCTTTTGAGCGGCCATTCGCTCGGCATTTCTCTTTCTCGCCATCTCTGCGTGAGATTCTCCCCAGCCATGCCTTCTGAAAAAGTGCCGGAAGGTCTCCAAGTTTGTAAAAATATTCCAAGGAAAACTCCGCCCGACCTGAAGTGGACGGTGAGTTAGGCTGGTTAAGACTGGCTGCCTCAAACGCTGATTTCAGAGCTTCATCGACCTCTTCGGCCTCGCGGCGAACTCCTCTCGTTAATTCGGCATCTACCTCGACAACCGGCTCTAAGCCTTGCTCCGAATCAGAAGCTTCGAGACCAATTTGCCTAAGGTCTTGAAACTGGGAAGACAAGAGCCGTAAGGTGTTGTTCGCCGGTTGGGATCGGGATGTCGTCTACGGCCGAGAACGTAGTGTAGGTAGGCTCGTACCGCAGGAGGATATGGGCAGCCCTCCCTTGCTTCTATACATTTGGACGGCCAAAGTACTTTAGTGCAATTTTAATTTTCGCAAGGACTGCATCGTCAGCCGAGGTCAAAATCCTCTTCAACTTATTGCTTGCAAGAACAAAGGGTAAGGTTTGGAGAAAAAGCCGCATAAAAGAATGATCAACAAACAAGGAGTTACACGGTAACCTGGTTCACCCCTTCGTCTGGGAATAGGGTCTAGGCAATCTTTGCCTTCGCCAAACTCTCAGTTGCCTCAGACATTGACCATTACATCGTCAACTCGTTTGCCAGAGCTGGCAAGCATCGTTACCAAGTGATGGTCGGTGTCCTTGGCCCTGAGAAAGTAGCGCCCGAGCCGACCGAGGATTTGGCTAAAGCATAGCAGTGCCGAATCGCCGGAATGCCAAGGTTGATCCTGAGACGCCGGTTCAACTCTGATTCCCATTACGATTCGAAAAAAATTCACATTGGGTTGTGAAGGAATCAGACTCCAATAGCGGAGGACGGCCCTGAGAAATGGGTGTAGGAAAGCGAACTCCGCCCTCGCAATAGACAGAGAGGGAAGACGATTGTATTTTGGTCGTCCCTCTCCATATCAAGGGTATTGTCCATTACCAGAGAAAGATGGATATCCTCAGGGATAGAAAAATGTCTTCGAAACCCAGAAATTCGACCTTCAGAAAGGAGGTCTTTCAAATGCTTAGCCATTCTAGTAAGGACTCAATGATATTCTAAATCAAAAATAAAAGCGGAAAATAGGATTGCAAGGAGAAGAGAAGAAAACTTACAAAAGGCAAAGGAGACACGGAGAGAACGGATAGGAGTTGCAGAAAACGCGTCGAAGAAGAGATACCGACTGGCAGTCCAGGAGGTTCAAATATTCGAAAAAGCATGTTTTCGAAGGGACTTAAGTTTCAAATCGTAATAAATGCGAGAGAAGCATGAATGGGGCGGGAAAGCGTTACAGTGACCAAAAAACACGTACGCATTCTGACACGCATCGGGAAGAGGATTAACCGCCGAATTTTTGACTTCTAGCCAAACACGCCAACTAACTGATGCTAGCGAGTGTGTTGGGGGGCAATTGTGGGAGCCGGATAATTGGAATAATCAGAAGCGTACTCTAGAAGATAGATATTACACGGCTCTACCCTGTACGATAAGGATGCCTGAATATAAATAGATAGGCGAATAGATACTGAACTATGGAGCCGAGTAAATAAGAGGATAATGAGTGACAAGTGGGCCTGGCCACGAGGCCCAGGAAACAAGTATAAATAAAGGAACAACAGACTAAAAAGGTATGTGAGAATTATTGTGCTTAACTTAGAATACAAGCATTCTTAAGTGTAGAGACTGACTTGTCCGTCGGAGTGCTAACTCCGGCACCCTCGACCGGAGTGTTTATTCATTTTCAGGTGACTATCAGCGGATCTCGAGCGCTTCCCAGGATCAGAAGAGTATTTCCAAACCACTTCTCCACAAGCCTGAAGAGACCTCAGCTCCAATATGAGAGTCTTTGGCTAAGAGTGCTAGTGCAAATTTGTAGAGAAGGACCACTTTCAAGCCAAAAATAAGGAGAGATGATTCTAGAGAGAGAGAGAGAGAGAGAGAGAGATTTAGCTCAGCCAAAATTTTCTAACCCTTTGCATGCATATAGAAGACCTCTCTATATAAGAGATATAAGGAGCCTTCAAAGCAATCCAGCCCTCCACGTGCAAGCAAATGGCCTATCCTGCAAACAGCTGGCTCAAAAATATCTAAAATATATCTGTTGAAATAATGGTGGTCAGCCGGCCATCAGTGGTGGTCGGCAGTGCCTCATTGATGGCCAGCAGCCATCATGAACATCAATATGGAGGGACCAAAGCATGGTCCAAAAATGAGACAGAATGGAAATAGGGTTTGGAAGGATCAAACCTGGAGCATTCCGTCGTGAAAGTCGAGCGCTGAGCAAGCAATCAAACTTGTTGTTGGATGAACCTACAAGAACATCCAAGTCTTGAGGACGGTCAAAAATAGGGTGTCTACAGTTGCCCCTCTTTGACAGAACTCGGAAGTCATGAAATGACGGGAGTGAATGTCAAAGCCCAGAGATGACCCATTTTTGACAAGGCCGAAGACTCAGACAAACCCACAAGATAACAACACAGATGCGCCCGCAGGCAGGGGCAAAATGCAAATTACATGTAGAATGCAGAAGCATAACTTATGATCACGCAAAGAAAACTACAGTAAACTCGCACATAAGCAAGTAAACAAACCAAATCACATCTTATGCAAAAAGGATGTAAGAAAATTATGCAATCTACATTGTGCATGCAGGAAAGACTAAAAGTGACTATCGAGAATGCCCAAAGTCTCAAACGAAACACCTCCTAGCATATCAAGTGCAAAAGGAAAAGGACTGCGCAAGAAAGCACAGTCATCCAAACGCGTGTCAAACGTGAGAGGAGAAAGGCATCCAAACACGTGTCAAACGCGAGAGGAGAAAGGCTGCGGTGCGAACACCGGAGGGTGGTACGAACATCAGGCACTTGTCCCAATGATTCCAACCAAAACAAGAGAGTTTGAGGGTGCAGGAATGATCTACTTGGAGTTCCTCTGAATAAACCACACATACAATATCGTCTGGTTGTGTCAGCTGTAAATGAACCGTACATACAATAACGTGCATGTATGAGAAATAAACTAGATTGGTGCAATGCAATACAATGCATGTCTCAAGTGAGACGAATGATCGCAACACGATGCTCAAAGCATGCTCAATGCGAGATAATCAACGATGCATGATCCATGCAAACACGGTAATGCATGGTCTATATAGCAATTTAGAATGCATGTTCAATGTAACATGCAAATGCTATGTGACAACAAAAGCATGCTCGATAAAGACAACTCGAAGGCAACCTTCGGTTTACCTCCCGGAAGAGTCACGACGTATTAAAAAGGATACACCTTGTGTGTGTTGATGGACGATGACCACCGCACATCGAGAACATGATTCTGGGCTCCCGCAGAGACATTTTGAATCAAAATTTGAGAATACCTTGCATTTCTTGGAACCCAAGGACACATATCTGAGTCAGAAGGTGAGAGGGAGCTTGTGGGACCATGTCGGCCATGGGAGGAGGCTGCCGGCCCCCTGCCGGCCATCTATGGCCATTGCCGGCCATCAATAAATGGGTGCCAGCCATCGATGTGCCACTGTCGGCCATCGATGGCAGATTTGGGCAAAACAGTCTTTTTAGTCGTGGCTCTTTAAGTAGAGACAAAATCACTCCATTTCTTTACAAACCCTTGTACAAAAAACATTTCCCTTGCTCTCTAGGTATGCCTTCTCTCTAGATCCACGCGTTCTACGCGTTTCCCAACACCCTAAAAACATTTTCTTCGCAAAAACCCTCTAATTCTCTTCGATTTGAACCGATCAAAAGTTGATTTAAGACGCTTCTTTCATCATTTCCACCATTCAAGGATCATTTCCCTCGAGTTTCTCCCAAGGTTAGTTCGCTTTTCCCGGGTTTTAACTTTCTTTGACTTTTTCTCTCTCCTAGGGTTTAACTTGTTCAAAGTTTCACCATTTTTTACATTTTTCCACATTTTAATTCTCTTGCATCTTTTCAAGATGGCTGATGACGTCCCACACGACGGGGCCCTTCCCCGCGCTTCCTCCGGTAGAGTTAGTAGCGGGCTTTACGGTCGAGCCTGAGGTTGAACCTGAGCCACTACCGCCGAGCATTCGTTCATTCGATCCGATGAGGTATCACCCCGAGACACACATAGTACCAGTTGCGGGAGGCATCAAGGCCTTCACTGATTTCGCCGAGGACGCGCCAGACGACCTCTTACTGAGAGAGCCCATGTCTCACTTGTCGGCCATAGCTGTAGAGGTACAAACTTCACTTTTCTACAATACCACCTTTAACTGTTGCATTTCTTGCACTATTTTGGATCTGATTGGCATCAACATGCCTGATCTGGCTGCATTTCCATTACACTGCTGCCTTCACATTCAACTGTACTTTACACATCACTGTTCTGCATTTAACTAGTACTTCATATATCACTGTTTTGCATTTAACTGTACTTTGAATTGTACTTTACACCTCACTTGATCTAATTGCATCACATGCATTACACAGGATGGATCCCACTCCTTCCAAGGCTACGGTACCATGACAGCTGGGGATTGGTATGACGAGCTTCCAGCCAGGGTCCGTGACATCATCGACAGGACCGGGTTTGGTCTATTTTGCTCCAGTTTGACACGGGTTACCGCGAGCTGCCCTCTCTTAAGGGCTCTTCTGGAGAGGTGGTGGGAGACCACCAACTCCTTTCACTTCTCCTCGATGGGGGAGATGACGATGAGTTGAGCCTGAGACTGTTGAGCAGACCGAGCAGTACGCCAGGGGCTTTCTCATGTTCCTCTTTGGTACCACCTTATTCTCGAAGATGTGGAATACCATAGGTTTGTACTTTCTGAGCGCATTGGTGGTGCTGTAGCGAGTCCCGTTCTACGACTGGGGTGGAGCCGGTCTCACCACTCTATACGGATACATGAGCTCGACCTCTCGGGTGTGCGGGACCTTGATCGGTGGCTACTGGCGAGCCTGGGAGGTACATAGCTTAGTTCCCCCTCTTCACTTTTACATTTTCTGCCCAACATTTCCCGCTTTACATTGGTGCAACACATGTACTTTCTACATTCTTTGTATCTGCTCATGCACTGTATTGCATACTACACACTGCACACACAAAGTCCCATCTTTGCTCTGGACTTGCACTTTCCATGCATTGTACTGCGCTCTGCTTTTTGCATTTTCTATACTTTGCTCATACACTGTATTGATCACATTTCCCTTACAGCTGTGGGTGTACGCATACTTTCCGGCTCTTGCCCCAGAGCCCATAGAGGAGACCCCAGCGACAGTTCCGTTCTCTCGGGTATACGACGGCCAGCTCCGCCGTAGGACCCGGGAGAACTTCATGTTCTTCTGGCAGTACTTCGACACGGTCACAGCGCGCAAGGTAATCTAGAACAAAACAATCTGCTCTTCAATGAACTTGATACACATATCGGCCAATTGGCAATGACTGATCATTTGCTCATTCTCTATTTTCAGATCACATGGCAGTCGTGGGACGTGATACCGTCAGGGGCCAGATTCGCATATGAGACTGCTAGGGTCGTGGCTCGCTACCCCATCCTTTTTGAGGGACCGATCTGCCGTGCTTGGTTCTTGAGCGAGCGCTTCGTGCGCCAGACCTTGAGCTCGCCTGCCCAGTTTGTACCGATGGCACCTCCACATCTATGAGAGAGACACACAAGCTTTCTGAGGAGGAGGTGATACAGTTCATGGTAGGACTGGATGCAGACTTTTTCCGCATGAAGGGCGATTACGCGACCTTCATTCAGACGCATCTGATGCTACCTTTGATTGGCATTCGCGGAGGTGAGGGAGTTAGAGCTCCACCTGCGAGAGGGAGGGGCAGAGGGACCAGGGCGACCAGAGCCCGCGGCAGGAGAGATCCTGAGGCGAGGTAGGAGACTGGATGGCCAGAGCTGCCTACTACGTTGACTTACCGGAGACGTTCTGGGGAGACCTGTCAGATCTCCATCGAGCTTGCATCAGCTGGGTGTGCACTTGTCGCGGGTTCGAGGCCCGACTCTAGTATGTATCAAACTTTACACTTCAATTATGCATATTTACTTCATTTCAATTATGCTGTATAGAGTACTGATCTCTTTAATGCACTTGCAGGCACCCATAGAGTACACATGGCAAGCCCTTGAGCTAGTGGCTTCCTTGACGGAGATGGTACAGACGAGCCTGGATCTGCTCAGCCTCTACAGAATCTCGATAATCTTTCTTCAATTTGCATTTCATGCCATGAAACTCTCTGCTAACACATTAGCATTATAACTGTTCGACACTACATTGACCTAATACATTGCACCAAAACACTGCATTGATACATTGTTCCCATGAAATGTGCACGGCATACACTCACTGTAACCGGTTACTGCTCACGGCCTACACACTGCAATCATTCACTGCTCATGGCACATCATCTTTTGCATCCCATATACACAAACTAATGTGTTCTCATAAATTGCCCTTTTCAGATTCCTTTCGAGATGCCAGCCCCGTCATACACCCCAGTAGGCAGCAGAGGCAGGACCTTTAGCACCTCCCCCATCAACAGAGAGGAGAGGGAGACAGGCTCAGGCACATAGTCGAGGTAGAGCTAGCGGTACCCGTCGCAAGAGTGGCCCTTCAAAGCCCATTCTGGGCGATGATGATGACGAGACGAGTGAGGAGGAGGGTGAGGCGGCGAGTGCACATTTAGAGTCCTTTGGGGATGGAGATGGCAACGCCGGCTCAGGGTTTGTCCGTAGGGAGGCTGGAGAGGCTGATGAGGGTTTCGGTTCAGGCTTTGATCCAGCTTCAGACAGCGGTGCCGATGGCGACAGTGCTCCAGAGTCCGTTCCACTGAGGAAGAGGGTGAAGAAGGCCTCTCGATCCTGAGCTAGTCGGCCCCAGCTCAGATGCTTTTTGCTTTGTTTTCCTTTTTTGCTAGTAGTATAGTATCATTGTACAGCCTTAGGCAGTTTTATTTTCTTCAAAACTTGTACTTTTGTAAAAAGGAAACCATGATTGGAATGAAAACAACTTTTTGGTTCAAAAGGTGTTACATTTACATTCTAAGCATCGCATAACATCGCACAACATGAAAATGAGATTGATCTTTCGAAAACTGCACAGTCAAATTGCATTACTCTTAATCAGGTAGTGAACCAACTAACAACTGAAAAGACAAAACAACTCGATAAACAAAACAAGGCCTTGACAGGCTAAACAAAGTAAGTACAACTCGATAAACAAATTGCAACTACTCGATAAACAGAATATGTACAGCTTGATAAGCAACAAAAAGCAACTTAACAAACAAAACCGAATGATTATAACTTAAACAGGCATGCTTAAGCCCGAAAAGAACCAAAACAAGACCCCAAAAGGTGCCGATAACGGAATACAACTACTGAAAACAACTGGATCTTCACACAGGAGATCACTAAGCATGAAGGGAGGCTGCCGGCTATAGGGAATGGCCTGCCGGCCATCAGTGTGCCACTGCCGGCCACTGATGAGCCACCGCAGGCCATCAATAAGCAAGTGCCGGCCATCGATGGCAGACTCTTCAAAATGTCGACACCTGTTCTCCACTCACTGCCTTATCTTCTATAAAGGTTCCAGCTTCGTGGTGTCTTCATTTCAACTCCATTTTTGCCCCAAATGGAAGCATTTCTTGTCCAAAACCTCTCTAATTAGATTGCGGCTTTAGATGGGTTGGAAAAGTTAAATTTTCGGGGTTTTAGAATAAATGCACTATTTACACTGAGCCGCACCCCGCTGCGTTTTCCGTTCCTCCATGCCGCAGCTAGGTGTTGGAATTCGGTAACTCATGTTTTTAGCTTTGGCGGACAAAAGACATGTCCCACTTTTGAAGATTTCCAAGCTTTGATGGAATCTCGGCGCGATGAAGAAATCTTGCCTCAATTCCATTTCAGCCACATCCAAGCTTTAGGACGGATGTGTGGGCATACTTTGCATGACGCTCGGTCTTTGATCCGCGACGAGGAGTTGGACATTCCTAGCTTGATTCATTGCTTTTCTGACGTTGGTGACCGCGACGATCATCTTTGGCAAAGTTTTTGGCGACATGCCCTCTGTTTGTGCATGTTATCTCATTTTGTACTTGCCCTGGCTTTGGAGGGTCCAGCATTCGTTTGATTGAAGTTGCCCAAGGTTTGAAAAGGGTAAGAGCTGCATTGGCATGACACTAGCCGAAACCTTGATGGGCTTGGATGCTTTCCATCGCCGAGAGACAACCAGATTCGCAGGGAGTCCATTACTCTTACAGGTAATGTTTCCCGCCCTTCTCGCATGTGTATTTCTCACATCACTCGGCCCTCAGGCTCTGTTTTTCTCTCAAAACCCTTTCTCGCTTTTCTCTCCACGCACACCTCTCTATTCTTTAATCTATCTTATTTTTCATCCCTCCCAGATTTAGCTCATGGATAAGTTGAAAGTGGTGGACTCATGCCCAGCATATTCAGCACGCGGCTATTTCTTTCGCCAGTGGCTAGTTGATGCCCCCAGATGAGGGATGGTGGTGCGAATGGATGTGCACTCGATCTGCTGTTGACATCGCTTGGCGTTGTCCCTGGCTTAATTTGCCGGCGATGAGCTACAACATGTCTTGCTAGCCGGGCATTCAGTTGGTTGGCCTAACACACTGTGTCTTTTACTTTCCATTCCGGTTTTGGTGCCAATTTGGACATGATCAGACTCGCCCAGAAGAAGAAGTGGAATACCCGGCTTCATATCTGATCAAAGGTTCACATCTAGCTCGGTATGCCACAGCATAGACCCTGCTCCCAATTTCATTTGCACCCTTTCTGATGAGTGCATAGCTTGGCTTGAAGAAGAAGCACAAACCGGGCCTACTTTTGCATCTGAAGCTTCTACGAGCTCTAGGAGGGGGCGCAGGAACACCTGACTTGACTATGCCCCGAGTTTATTGCTTTAATCTGTATTTTCAAGTTTTCTTTCGAATGTAATAAAAAAGCAACTTCAGTTTGTATTGAGAGTCGGAGAACTCTGTAATGAAATCAATGGAATTGAAGGTTGTGGGCATTGAAAATTTTTCGTTTGGTCCAGAAATGGTCTAAGTTGTAAAAAGATTAATTTGAACAAAATCAACTTTTATTAAACTTTTCAAAACCATTTTCGATATGGATCACAACTGGACACACCCAAAATCTAACACTGAGATATACAACCCTGGATCCTACAACTAGAAAGTTGCCCCTTGTCTGAACAACACTGCACTGTAGCTCATAACCGAACTCTTGGATGCAAAGAAGAGGAAGATGGCCAAGACAAATCACATGGACACAGCTGATTTGGAAGTGTTTATGGCTAGACTTCAGAATGAAGTTGCTTACGTATCCCAAAGATGGGAATCAAGCCTTACGTAGTTCGGTTCAGGTTCACTCGTGTATTAACACTCTCCTTTTGCGCTCTAACTTTGGCTAAGGCCCCCCTTTCCGGGTTTTCAACCTTGCGAGCTCAGTTTTTCTTATTTCAAATTTTTTTATGCTCTAACTTTTGCCTAGGTTGCCCTTTCGGATTTTCGGCCTAGCAAGCCACTCAGGGATAGTATTTCTTCAACTTGTCCATGTTGATCGGTTAGGAGAACTCAAGGCCATCTAAATCCATTAGAATGATAGCTCCAGCTGACCAGATAGACTTGATGATGTAGGGGCCAGTCCAATTAGGTCTGAACTTGCTCCTAGGGTCGTGGATGAGAGCTCGGTTGTCTTTGAGCACCAAATCCCCTTCTTTCAGGTTTTTGGACTTAACTTTCTTGTTAAAAGCCCTGGCAATCCTGCGTTGATAACCTTGAACATGATACAGTGCTTTCAGCCTTCTTTCATCAAATAACATAAGCTCTTCGAACCTGCTCTGCTGCCAATCTGCCTCAACTATCTGGCACTCAGCCATTACTCGCAACAACGGAACCTTAACTTCGATAGGCAGGACAACCTCCATCCCATAAACCAAGGAATACGGAGTTGTCCCAGTAGAAGTTTGAATTGATGTCCGGTAGCCCCAAAGAGCAAATGGTAGCTTATCTGGCCAGTCCTTGTAGGTTTCTACCATTCTCTGCAGAATGTGCTTGATGTTCTTGTTGGCGGCCTCAATAGCTCCATTGGTTTGCGGCCTATAGGTGGATGACTTATGAAAAGCCACGTTGTACTTCTCCAACAAGTCGATCACTTCCTTCTTGAAGTGGGAACCATTATCTGAAATAATCTCATTTGGGACCCCATAGCGACAGATGATGTTTTTCCTGATGAACTTAGCTACATGCGACACCTTCAACACTGCATAGGATTGGGCCTCGACCCACTTTGTAAAGTAGTCTATCGCTACCAGAATATACTCATGCCCGTTTGACCCCTTCGGAGTAACTGCCCCAATCACATCAATCCCCCAGACTGAAAATGGCCATGGCGAAGTCATGTTGTATAGCTTCGACGGCAGAATGTTCATGCGATTTGCATAGATCTGGCATTTGTGGCATCGCCGAACAAAGCCAATACAATCCTCCTCCATGGTTGACCAGTAGTAACCCTGTCTGAGAATTTTCTGAGCTAGCATCACCCCACTCATGTACGCTTCGCACTCTCCTCCATGGATGGCCTTCATTAGGCGCTTCGACTCTTCTTCATCCACACATAACTTGTGCATTCCCAGATGGCCCCGTTTGTACAATTTACCCCGCAGATGATGAACTGAATGGCCATTCTTCGAATTGCCCTCTTATCTTTGGCATTTGCCCCTGGTGGATAAGCCTCATTTTCCAAGAAGTTCCAAATGTCGTAATACCAGGGATTTTGATCTTGTACTTCATCTATGGCGGCAATCAGTTCGTAGGCCGGCACAAACTTCTGTTCAATAATTATCAGACGCATCCGGACTCCGAAAGGGATGTCAATCATAGAAGATAGAGTTGCTAAAGAATCGGCGAACCTGTTGTTCTCTCTTAACAGATGGGCGAAGTTTAGCTTTTCAAACCGAGGAATCAGAACGTCCAAGGTCTGGTGATAGATTTTCATTATTTCTTCTTTAACTTTCCAATCTCCTTTTGCTTGAGATACAACCAGGTTCGAGTCTCGATGACGTCCAATCGTTTTGCCCCTAGTTCCAGGGCGGCTTCCAAGCCAGCGATACATGCTTCGTACTCTGCTCCATTGTTCGATACCTTGAACCGGAGCTTGAAGGCTAAAGGTATGCGGGAATTGTCGGGTGCTATCAGCAACACCCCTATCTCATACCCGTACTGGTTTGACGCTCCGTCAAAATACATAGTCCAAGTTTCTTCTTCTACGTGCAGAATGGCCTCATCTGGGAACAGATATTCCACTGCTTCATCTCCCTCTACTGGGTGATCGGCTAGGAACTCCGCTACTGCTCTCCCTTTTACTGACTTACGCGTCATGTACTTCAAATCAAATTTTGAAAGAAGAAGCAACCAACGAGCTAGCCTACCCGTAAGTGCCGATTTCTCGAAGAGATATTTGAGGGGATCTAATCTCGAAACCAGTATTACAGAGTGAGCTAACAGGTAGTGCCTCAACTTCCTGGTAGCCCATACCAAGGCCAAACAAGCCTTCTCAAGTGGAGTGGAACGGGTCTCATATTCCAGTATCTTCTTGCTCAGGTAATAGATAGCCTTCTCCACTTTGTCCTCAGACTTCTATGCAAGCATGCAGCCCATCGTCGTTTCGGTTACTAACAGATACAATATCAATAGTTTCCCCGGCTCCGGTGGTGACAACACGGGTGGGTTTTGTACATACTGCTTGATCTGCTCAAAAGCAACTTGGCATCGGTCGTCCCATTGGAATTTCTTTCCTTTCTTCAGGAGACCAAAAAGTGGTTCACAAGTCAAGGTTAATTTTGCAATAAACCGTCTTATGAATTGCACTTTACCCAGAAAGCCTCGCACCTCCTTTTCAGTCCTTGGTGGTGGCATTTCTAAGATAGCCTTGATTTTGGAAGGATCGACCTCGATACATCTTTACGTGATCAAGAACCCCAACATTTTCCCTGCTGTAACATCAAAAGTACATTTCTGAGGATTCAGCTGCAACCGATACTCTTTGATCCATTGGAAAAATTTCTGCAAGGCATTGTAGTAGCCCTCTCTGTCCTTGGACTTGACAATCATGTCATCCACGTACACCTCAACCTCTTTATGGATCATATCGTGCAAGATCGTGGTCGTAGCCCGTTGATACGTAGCCCTTGCATTCTTCAAACTGAACGGCATCACCTATAGTAGTAAGGTCCCCACGAGGTAGTGAAAGCAGTCTTCTCCCTGTCTTCGGGGGCCATCAAAATCTGGTTGTAGCCTGAAAATCCATCCATAAATGAGAGCAGCGCATGCCTCGTAGTGAAGTCCACCAATTCATCGATATGCGACAGAGGAAAGTCGTCCTTCGGACTGGCTTTGTTCAAATCTCTAAAGTCTACACATACCCGAATTCTGCCATCCTTCTTTGGCACTGGAACTATATTGGCCAACCAAGTAGGTATTCAAATACCAACAGGAACCCTGTAGCAATCTGCTTGGTGACCTCTTCTTTGATTTTCAGAGCCCAATCCGGGCGGATCCTTCAAAGCTTTTGCTTAACAGGTCGAGCCCCTGGGTCAAGAGGGATCCGGTGCTATGCAATCTCAGGATCGATTCCAGGCATGTCTTCGTAGGACCACGCGAAAACATCTTTGAAATCTTTTAATAAAGCGACTAAGCACTCGCGTTCCTCCAAAGACAACGTGGACCCGATCTGGACCAGTCGCAGGTCCTTCTCAGTACTAACATTAATTGAGGTGATTTCATCAACCAAAGGCTTTACAAACTTCTCCTGCTCTCAGTCAATCAAATGCTTTAAAATCGGAGGAATTTCTTCCTCGTCGTTTTCATCAAAATTTTGAAAATCCTGATTAATGCAATAAACTAAAGGCACAGAAAAGTACTCAATAGCCACAGCAGCATTATTCTCATTAGCAACTTCCAGATCATCTGATTCTTCGGTTACAACAGACTCAAAGGAAAATGAAAATGACGACCTGGACAGGACAGTGGTATCCAGGTTATCACCCCCAGGAATACCGGACTCCGACTCAGAAGAATTGGAATCTGATTCTGACTCCACAGACTCGGTGGAATCAGATTCCGATTCACTGCCTGACCCAGAACTGCTAGATAAAAAGCCTTTCTCGTATTGCCAGACGAGGGAAGGTGCGATGGATGCATCCAGAATGCTGGAAGATAGGTACACAGCCGAGTTATCTCCAATCATGGATACTGAGAAATCATCCCCCGAGCAGTCTGGTAAGATCTGAGGATCTGAGAGAAAACAGGCCAGCGCTGCTCCTAGCTCAAAATCTGTGCCACTGGACTCGTCCACATTGCACTGCTCAGCCACAGCTGTTGGGTCAGTCTGTTCTTTGGCAACTTCATCCCCTGGTAATTGCAAGTCAAAGAAGATCTCAAAACCCGGCAAGTGCCGCCTCTCTGGATTCAACCATGGCTCTGGAAAGCTGCAGAATGGGAAATCTTCTCCCTCCCAGACAAAGCGTCCGTTCGGGGTCCCCTGGATAGGTCTGTGCACTAACTTATAGTGCTTCGCGGCTTGTTTAGCTCTGGCTCTTCCAGCTATCTCTCTTCATTTCCTTACCCAATCCTCTTTGGTAGGTGTATAACCTAGTCCAAAGGTATGGGGATTGTGTGGCACTTCGGCCAATTCAGCGAGGCCCTTCCGACCACTTCTTCCTAAGCCCATCCCGGGCACATGTTGAAGCTTGTTCATGAGGTAAAGAGATTGTGCACTGATGTATAGCCCCTTATCAACTGCTAGCAGATCTTGTACTGCCCAAGCCTCAGCCAAGGTGAACCCCGACAGGAAGACATCCTCCACGCCATGCTCAATTTCCAAAATTGGTGTAGAAACTTCTGGCGGCAGATGTATTGAAGAGTTCCCAAAGACTATTGCTACCCCTTCCCGTGGGGGTACTTCAGCATCTGGTGTAAGGTGGAAGAAACAGCCCTCACCTGGTGTAGCCACGGCCGCCCGAGGAGTAGATTGAAGGTGGCCGGAACATCTAAGATATGAAACTCAATGTCCTGCTACCCCGGGCCAACCTGAGTTTTAATCCGTACCGTCCCCATCACCTCCCGGCTGGTGTTGTCGTATGCCCGTATCACCTGGGCTGTTGGTGCGAAATCTGCGAGCTTCAACCCGATAGCATACGCCGTCCGTGACGGACATACATTGATCGCAGATCCCGTGTCAACCAGGACCATCGGTATCCATTTATCCCTACACTCTACCGAGATGTATAATGGTTTGTTGTGATTGGAGCCCTCAGGTGGTAATTCTTTGTCCGTGAAAGTGAGAGTCAGTGTAGCGCCGCCCGGAAACACCAATCCCACCAACTGTTCGGGCATTGTATAAATCGAAAGTTTAGCTTTGTCCGTGGCTGAAAGGACAGCTTGTTGATGCACCCTCGAGGCCATAAGCAGTCCCTAGATGGAGGTGTCTGCTTGAATTTTCTTTAGCTATTTCAGTACAACTTCCTTTTCTAACAGTCTATCCTTTTGTTTCTCAGCTTCCTTGTCTTTCCCAGATGTGGAGGCTTGAAGTACCACCTACTCCGGGTCATATGGTCTATTTTTTCAGTGTACCAGGTGTCATCTCGGAGGTTCTATCCCCAGTCTTCATCGGTATGGGCCAGACGCAAATCGTCGTCTTCCCACCACATGCCCTCAGCAACCGATAGACAACTATCTTACTCTGCTGTAGTTGTTCCTGTGCTCACAGCACATTTTGTCCCCACAGCACATTCTATCCCCACAGGGGCCTTGGCCTTTCTAGCCCTGTCATCATTCTCAATCCTCTCTTGTTCAAACCGCCTCAGCGTGTCTTCCTGCTCTGTGTCCACTGCACACAAACTGCTCAAGTCCCGAGCAAAATTCTTTGCACTGGTGCTCTTCGACGATTCTTCCTTGTTTTCGGCCATTCCGGCCACTGTAGATGTTCCAGTTTCTGACTGCCCCTGCCTTAGCTGAGACTCCTCAATAACATCTAGCTCATCACTGAGCCACCCTGTAGCATCTGTTGCTCCATTTAGGTCAAACCACTTGACGCTCACATCCCCCGGA
Organism: Camellia japonica; assembly: GCA_030407325.1. NCBI lineage: Eukaryota > Viridiplantae > Streptophyta > Magnoliopsida > Ericales > Theaceae > Camellia > Camellia japonica. The sequence continues at coordinate 46,233,002 of JAPPVO010000002.1, read as the reverse complement.
TCCTGCTCGTCAAAGAACTGTAGGTTGGCAATGTCCTCCTCCAGCTCCGCTAGCTCATCTAGCCCCTGACTCGGTCCATCTTCTCGGACCACATCAACCTCTGCCCCAGTTGGCAACTCTACCCTCGGCTTTGCCTGATCTGTTGACACAAAATAACCACACGGGTTGTATGCTTCCTCAGTAAAGCTCCCAGATCCCTCAGGTTCTGAACCAACATTCCCATTCTCCTCCAGGGTCACCCAGTTCTGTCTTCGACAGTCACCACCACTGGCTTGGGTAGGGTTAATGACGTGCTCATCATGCATAAATCTGTGCATTCAGGGATGAACACCATCGGCTTAGGTAGGTGGGAAGAAGTGATATATATGCTAGGGTCGTATAGAATGGCCGTGGTTTGAATTAGGTTTATCTGCCTGGGTGGAGGAGGGAGGTTGTTATGTGGTGGGAGAGGGTTAGTGGTGACATTCGGCTTCTTGGAAGGCACAATCACTTTATTGTCAATGAGATCTTGAATCTCATGACGCAATCTGAAGCACTGGTTAGTATCATGCCCATGTTGCTGATGGAAGGCACAATACTTGGCAAAATTATGGGAAGAAGGAAGTTTGTCTGGTAATGGCCGCGGCTCTAAGGGCTTCAAATGTCCTTTCCTGATCAAAACTCCTAAGGCTTTAGACAAAGGCATATATAACGGGGTGGAGACTCTTTGACCCCGAGCTTGGTACTTCACAGGTTGTGAGCTGGTCCCGGATGCACCAGTGAATGGTGTGGCTGTTTTGGGCGTGGTGGTGACCATGCTAACATCAGAAGTTCTTGTGGTTGCACTACTACTGGTAGCTGCATTCGAACCGCGGATAAACGCCCTCTTGGACTGCTCTCTCTCGTGGTCAATCAGACCTTGCTTCATAGCATCCTCAATCTGTACCCCAATCTCATGCAAGTCAGCAAAGGTGGGGAGGGGTAAGACGATCATTTTCTGCATCAGCTTGGGTTGTAGGTTGCGCACAACCATCCTTATCTGACCCTTTTCAAGTGGCCGAGTAGTCATCATGGAGGCCTTAGCCCTCCATCGAGTGACAAAGTTAGAAAATCCTTCTTTCGGCTCTTGCCTGGTTGTCTCGAGATCACGAGTCATGACCTCGATTTGGGTATTGTATGAGTATTGAGCAACGAAGGCCTCAGCCATCTCCTCCCAGTTCCTTTTCACTGAGTCCTCCAGCTTGGCGTACCAAATGGTCGCAATACCCGACAGGGTCCAACCAAAGAGTGATAGTTTCTGGAGTCTCGTTAAGCCTATCAGGCGCAAAATATCCGAGAACAGCCTCAGATGAACCATAGGGTCGCTTGAGCCGTCAAAACGGTCTATGTGGGGCATCTTGAATCTGTCCGGTAATGTTACCGCCGAATTAGTGTATCCATCTTCTATATCCGGGATTGAGTTAACTCCCTGGGCCTGTTTAAACAGCTTTTCAAGCTTACTCACCTTCAGAGCAGTTGGATCAACCTCAAATTCGAACGGCGTGTCCACTGGATTAGCTGGTGTTTTAGACATCTGAGATGGGATTGGCGGTGGGACTGGACCTGTTGGAACGTCTGTATTTTCCTAGACGTTTGCTGTTTCCCCAGGTGTTGGAACCCTAGGTAGGGGTGGGGGTGGATGCGAAGCAGACGCTCCAGCTTGTTGTGGTTGCTGCTGTTGTTGGAGCCTGGTAATGAGTTTGGCCTGTTGAGCTACAACCTCTGCCTGACGTGCGGTAACCTCTGCCTGATGAGCAGCATCCTACTGCATGGCCTGCATGGTCTCTTGGAGTTGACGCATCATGTCCTCCATTCCGACTGTAAAGTGCTGATTTGACTTAACAGGTGTGTATTCCTTCTCTGAGGTAGAAGCAAATATCTCAGCCTAACTGCGCACAGGTGAGGTAGATAATGACCGCTGATCTGGTAACCGCTGTACTGATGATCTATGCCTGGATGACCTCCGTCTCGTAACCGGGGGTAATGCAGCAAACACTGGTTGCCCGTCAACAAGATCCTCAGATCGATGAATTCTCTCAATCTGGGTCCAGAGTGCTTGGGGGGTATTTGCCTCGTCAGAAGCAATGATGCAATACTACCTTGCAAAAAGGAAAATAAAGCAAAATAAGGAAACAACAATCAGAAAAGAGGACAACATTTCAGCTAAGATAAAGACAACACACAGTTGATATCATAAGCTGAACAAACTGTTCTCAAACACTGATCTTTGCCCCCAAATCACTGCCTCAAATCTAATACCCCAACATACTGATGTCCTCAGACTGATACCCAGACTTGCAAACTGATACATGCATTCCCTGTAGAGACACACCCTAAAAGCACATATCAAGCAAGTGAGAGCCAAAACACCCCTATGGTGGGGTAAGGTTTCCCTGTCCTATTTTGTCAGGAGCTAGGGTTTCACTACGCACGCATGCGGTTTCAAACAACCTACATTCGGGTAAGTAACCTGTCCTAGTTTGGAACAGTCTCTATGGCTTACGATATGCAACTAGGTCGATTGGTCAAAAACAGTGCCTCGGCAAAACCAAGGTTTGTGTTCCCATTATGGCAGAGCCCGTAACCGGTCAGCCTTATGGCACGCTTTTCCAAGCAAGCCTCCGGAAAACTGTTCAGGAATAATAGATGGCAAACACTGTGACTTAGGCGCACCAATGCAAATGTAATGCAAAGAAACACATAAGTGTAGATAAAACAACATATCATGATGTTCGAGTCAAGTTCTCTAAATCCCCAGTAGAGTCTCCAGAAACTGTAGACCGCCCAAACTTCTCCGCGCGCCCCCCTTTCGGAGAGGGCTCGAATTGGGTCCTACTACTACAGTTCGGACTCCTGTCACGGTTCTGAATCTAATCTCACAAAGTGCAATGTGAGACTGATAAACACCAAAGAGTCCAAATCCGGCAAATCGTTTTGGAAAATTGATTTTGAATAAAGGCGCCAAACATGGATTGCTTTTCCAAATACAGAGTCGCCACCTAAATATTTTGTTTTTAGGAAATTTAGGAAACCCTGACTTGTGCCAAAGGCCACGTATCTATCATCACCAAAGCTACCTCAGCTCGGGAACTTGGGTACGAGAGGGGAAGGTCCTGAAATGAGCACCCCCGCTCGCCTGATCAAAGGATCGGCCTCTACTAAGCATGATATGTTGTTTTAAAAACCTCATGTGTTCTTATCCAGTTATTAATCTAACTTTACTATGTGATGCGCACAACATACAAGTATAGACTTAATCACGAGAATTGGAACAAAACAACTCATGTTTGCGTTTTTTAAAATGGTTTGAAAGTGCTACTCGCAAATAGGATAAAGCGTGGATTTGCACCCTCAAGTGGGCTTGAAAACATGATTTTGCCACTTCGCAAAGTGGGCTTAAAACTCATATTTGATGAATTGCCCCAATTCAAGTAATAAAGCCTTCATCCATAGGCATTCATGCAATTGTAGCAATTAAGGAAATAGCCTCATGGCAAGCATGCTGTCATGGCAACACTCACACTCATGCAAGAATACTAAAGCGTAAACACTTACAGTGTACTCCGAGTCAAAATAGAAAACTAGTTAGAAAACAATGCATGATCCTAACTATATCAAGATGCCTAATGCAACACATACAATAATGCAACTAAATAGGCTCGGCTATCTAAGATGACATATGAATGCAACAGTTGATACACGTATTCAAATAGGTATTGAAATACGATGCAGTTTGAATGATGCGCCGAGCCCGGTGCATGCAAGACAAATGAATGATGCACGCATGCAAGCATAAGGTATGCTAATTGAAATATGCCCTAAACTAACCATCAAAAGCTGATAAGTAAAAGGGAGAAAGAAGTGGGGTTGGAAGACATGCACAACACACGCACCCTTATTACAAGATTTGCCCTCTCGACGGAGGGTCCGAATGAATAAGCTAAGCTAATCTAAGCTAAGCTAAACAACTAATCTAATTAATCTAATTAGACTAATTATTACAAACCAATAAAGAAATAGCTAAACTAAGCTACTTAATTATTACAACACTTAATTAATTAACAAATTAATCAAATTACAAATTCATGCTAACTAACAAGGAAATGCATTAAACAATGCTGCCTCAGCTCTGTTGGAAATTAGGAGATGCATGCCTCGGCTCCCGTCCCAAAAAGCTCTCCAAATGCTCTTTAGAGGCTCTGTTTGCAGGGTGTCTTCAAGAACTAGCTGCTGAAACTTACCAAACCAATGCTGGGGAGTGCACCAGTGGCCTGCCGGCCATGAGGAGTTTTTGCTGGCCATCTGCTGGCCAAGAGTGGGCCTATGCCGGCCAACAATGCAAGGGTGCCGGCCATCAGTGTGGCACTGCCGGCCACTGGTGTACTGTGACACCAAATTGCAACAGAGCACAAAATAGAGGAAAGTGAGGGTCTCCCTAGGGCATGTGTGTACTGTGCCTCTCCTTCTCATGTGAAAACATCAAGGGAGAGGCACCATTGGATCCAAAACCACCAATCAAGCATGCAATGCATGATGGCCAAAGATCTAATCTTGCACACATTTCAATAAATGCAAGACAAACAAGATTCTATGACCATTACCTTATCATGGAAGATCAAAGGCAATGAAGACAAAGGGGGGTTGGCTCACTTTCATCACTTTGAGTCTGAAGTGGACCAATCCACCTTGTGTTCAACATAACATCCGGTTAAACACGATGCAATACAAATAACATGCTATGCAAACAACATGCTAAGAGACTTAAGCATTGAAACTAGTGAAGGACACAACACTAGGACCATGTAATACCATACTCAAATGGCCAAACCAACCATGGACAGACCTTAAGCATGCCAAAATAGTGGCCAAAATGAGCTAAAATGACAGTATGAAAAGCAAGAAAAAGCATGCTCAAATGATGGCTCGCAAGCAAGGCATAAGGCTCAACACTCAAAAGCACTTAAAGAGTGAAATATGTGAGAGTATGACAATGACATATGTTCTGAAATTACATACAAAATGATGCCAAAACATGCAATCAAAACAAGTACAACAAGCTAATGGCCTTAAAACTCAAAGCTAGTTAAGAACATTTACACTATGGCTATACAAAGCAAGGCATGCATGACCAAAGCTATTCAAAATAGAGCTAGAGCATGCTAAATAAAGGCCAAAAACATGCTGGAGTGGAGTCAACACATGCTAGAATTATGGACTAAAACATCATGCATGCAAGGCTAGTGAGCAAGATTACACTACAAGTGTAAGAAGCATGCAAGAAGTGGCCAAGCCAGCCCAAAATAGAGTTAAAACATGTTAAAAAAGTCACAAAAACATGCTTAGATCAGGTCCAAAGATGATAGAAAAACATGCTTAACAAGTAGGCCAACAAGACATGCAAAGGAGAAACAAGGAGAGGGGATCACCCCCCCTATTTTGGTCCTCAAAACCAAGTTTTTGCCACTGAAAATCCCTTGGATTTCAGTGGTTAAAAGGCCAAAAAGAGATTGTTTTAAAGGCTTTTAAACATGGCACAAAGCTTGGCCAATAAGCCACAAAAAAGAGAGGACCACCCCTAACCCCAAAAGGGCCTCAAACAACCATTTTCAACACTCAAAGATAGAGGTTTTTGTAGTTGACAACTAGGCCAAACACAACATGTAAGGTTGGCCAAACCAATGAAGCAAAACAAAGATTAAAAGGGGATAACTTCTTACTCTTGAAGACAGCAACAAAACAGCAACTTTCTTAAGCTAAAACCAACTTTGAGCCCTCAAACCAAGCCTCAAGAGACCTTAGCTCCAATATGAGAGTCTTTGGCTAAGAGTGCTAGTGTAAATTTGTAGAGAAGGACCACTTTCAAGCCTAAAATAAGGAGAGATAGGATTCTAAAGAGAGAGAGAGAGAGATTTAGCTCAGCCAAAATTTTCTAACCCTTTGCATGCATATAGAAGACCTCTATATATAGGAGATACAAGGAGCCTTCAAAGCAATCTAGCCCTCCACGTGCAAGTAGATGGCCTATCCTGCAAACAGCTGGCTAAAAAATATCTAAAATATATCTGTTGAAATAATGGTGGCCGGCCGGCCATCAGTGGTGGCCGGCAGGGCCTATTGATGGTCGGCAGGAAGGATCCCATGGCCGGCAGCCCTTGATCATGGCTGGCAGGCCATCATGAACATGAATAGGGAGGGACCAAAGCATGGTCCAAAAATGAGATAGAATGGAAATAGGGTTTTGGAAGAATCAAACCTGGAGCATTCCGTCACGAAAGTCGAGCGCTGAGTGAGCAATCAAACTTGTTGTTGGATGAACCTATAAGAACATCCAAGTCTTGAGGATGGTCAAAAATAGGGTGTCTACAAATAGAAACAGAGAAGAAATAGAGTACACTAGAGAAGGGTTGGCTTGATGCCCAAGTCATAGAAAAATGGGCCTCACTCGCAGAGGAGTACGACCCCAGCTTGTACATCGTGGCTGTCGGTCAGCTGAAGCTAGTAGTCATATTGCCGGACTTCTTCAGCATTAACGGTATTGGGGAGGATCAGTTAGGGCATAATCAGAACGATTGGCCGGAACAGGGCCTAAATGACTTGGCCGAACGGGAAGAAGACTTGGCTAAGCTGGAAGAGGATCTAGACAGCCTCTACTTTGAAGAAGAAGATACAAGCAATGTACATTTGGGATGGTGGGATCCAAGCCAATCGGAAACAAGCAATGGGTGGTTAAGTGAGGAGGAGTTAGATGTTGAGAAATAGATAGAAGAGATTGGGAAGGAAGAGAAAATTGGTGCTAGTGGCAAAGTTGAGGTTGCACCTCTGACTGAGAAAGAACGGGCACTGGAACAATTCCAAAGGGAAAGGATAGAAGAGATCTAGACAAGGATAGCTTTGAAGCAGGGAAAAGGAAAAGGGAAAGAAGAACCCGAGACAACGGTGGGTGATGTCCAAGCTACCAAAAAGGTCGAATGGGAGCTCAGTGATCGGAAAAGGATGTTAATGAAGCTCAGAAAATATCGGGATGCAGAAACCAAGACTGTGGTGGAAGAAGAGTGGTATTATGATAGAGGGCGTGATGTGAACATGCTTCAAATAGAACCAGATAAAAGGCTGGCCATGATTGCAGGAGAGTGGTGGGAGGACAGCAACTCAAGTCATGCGTACTCTAACGAAGAGTGGAAGGCTGATACCCTTGATGACACCTGGTATACTGACAAGATTAATCACATGACCTAGAGTGGTCGGTACTTCAAACCCGCGGCCTTAGATCAGCGGGAGTCTTCCAACAAAGAGGTTGAGAGATCAAAAGAAAAGGATGTTGAACAAAACCTGGTCTTGAAACAGCTCAAGAAACTTCAGGCGGACATATCAATCTGGGGGCTAATCATGGCTTCTTGGGAGCATAAACAAGCACTGTTAAAGGCAATGAACCAGACTAAACTACCTATCGACACCACTGCTGACCAATTGGTATCGTTGGTTACATTTGGGGACGTTACACCGGTGATATCTTTTACAGATAAGGAGTTACCACCTAAGGGTGCCAACCACAATCGACCCTTATATGTAACCCTGGAAAGCCGGAAAAGTTGGATTCCGGTGGTGTTGATAGATACTGGTTTAGTGATTAATGTATGTCTAGTGAGGATTGCCTATGCCATTGGTTTGAGGCCTGCTGACTTTATATCCACGACTCAGGCCGCCCGGGCTTATGACAACACCAGCCGGGATGTTATGGGTACATTTAAATTCCAAGTGTTGATTGGCCCGTTTGAACATGAGGTAGAATTCCATGTAATGGACGTTCCGGCCACTTTTAATCTACTCTTGGGAAGGCCTTGGCTGCATCAAATGAAAGTGGTGTCGTCAACGGTCCACTAGTTGGTAAAGTACCCCTTCAAATGCGGGATTGCTATCGTGTACAGCAATTCTGCGATCCATCCTCCTCAGGGGACTACCACGCTATTATTGGAAATCATACACGGGGAAGAGGATGTGTTCCTTTTCGGTTTCTCTCTGGCAGAGGCCCGGTTGGTCTAAACCATCATAGCGGAGGATGATAGGAACTACGTGAGCGCTTAGTCCATTTACATGATGACCAAACAGGGGCATATTCCTAGATCAGGACTGGGCAAAAGTGGCAGGCAGGGAGGTACCGTTGCCAAAGAGATGAGTCACAACCCTTATGCTTTCGGGCTGGGATACAAACCTACCGCTGTAGATTGGCAAAGAAAGGGAGTGGAGTTGCGAGGAAGGCTAACAGCAAAGAGGACTAGGAAGCAGCACGAGTTAATCCACAAGCCAATACGGGGAACCCTGAACGGACACTTTGTCCGCCAAGGGGAAGATTTCCCCTTTTGTGGATTTCTAGAGCCCTGGTTTGACAAGGAAATGAAAACAATGTATCCGGGGTTCGAGATCTTCTTCGGACACCAGTTACCAGAAGAAGGAGATAAGTAGACAGACCTGAGCCCTAGCACAGATCAAGGCAGAACTACAAGCTTGGGCATTGAAGAAGAAGAACTGTTGGGAAAAACGTTGGCTGACCTACTGGCAAGTTCTATTGCTGGAGCTGAGTCTGTCAACTTGGGGGATAGTTTTACTATCTCAATGATCGGGGATATACCGGCAGCACACTAGTCTCATCGTGGATGCGTTTGAATCTTTGCGCCTAGTCTGGAAGTTCGAGAAAGGATTCATCAGCGGTTCTAAATCGGATAGTGAGTCTGGATCTGATTTCACTGAGTCAATGGAGTCAGAGTCAGATTTTGGTTCATCCGAGTCTGGTATTTCTAGGAGTGGTAACCTAGATACCAAAGTCCTATCCCAGTCGTCTTTCAGTTTTTCTTTTAAGTCCACTGTAACCGAGGATCCGGACTGTTTGAATGGGAATGCAGTAGACCTTGCCTATTTTTTTGTGCCTTTGGTTTGTTGTACTGTTCTTGATTTCCAAAATTTTGACCTAAACGAAGAAGAAAAAATTCTCGGGTTTTGAAAAATTTGGTTGATCATGAGGAGGAGAGGCGTGTTAAGCCCTGTACAGATGAAATTGTATCAATTAATATGGGTACTGAGGAGGATTCTCGCTTGGTCCAAATCAGGTCCATGTTTTCTTTGGAGGAACGCGAGCGTTTAATCACTTTATTAAAAAATTTCAAAGATGTTTTCGCGTGGTCCTATGAAGACATGCCTGGAATCGATCTTGAGATTGTACAGCACCGGATCCTTCTTAATCCTGAGGCCCGTCCAGTTAAACAGAAACTACGTAGAGTTCGCCCACATTGGGCTTTGAAGATTAAGGAAGAAGTTACCAAATAGATTGAGGTAGGGTTCTTGCTTGTATCTGAGTATCCAACATGGTTGGCTAATATTGTTCCAATTCCGAAGAAAGACGGTAGAATCAGAGTTTGTGTCGACTTCAGGGACCTGAATAATGCTCGTCCGAAGGATGACTTCCCTTTACTGCACATAGATGAGTTGGTAGACTTTACCGCCAACCACGCGCTATTATCATTCATGGATGGGTTTTTCGGGTATAACCAGATTCTGATGGCACCCGAGGATAGGGAGAAGGCCGCTTTCACTACTCTGTGGGGCACCTACTGTTACCGAGTCATACCATTTGGGTTGAAGAACGTTGGGGCTACCTACCAGAGGGCTGCAACCACCATTCTGCATAATATGATCCACAAAGAGGTTAAAGTGTATGTGGATGACATGATTGTCAAATCCAAAAAGCGAGAAGGCCACTACACCGCACTGGAGAAATTCTTTCAACGGATCAGGGAATACAGATTGAGGTTAAACCTGCAAAAATGCACCTTTGGGGTAACGACAGGGAAGATGCTGGGTTTCCTAATCACACAGACAGGAATTGAAGTAGATTCTTCCAAAATCAAGGTTATCTTAGAAATGCCACCACTGAGGATTGAAAAGGAGGTGCGCGACTTTCTGGGTAAAGTGCAATTCATAAGGCGATTTATTTCAAAATTAACCTTGACTTGTGAACCACTATTTGGTCTCCTGAAGAAGGGAAAGAAATTTCAATGGGACGATCGCGGTCAGTATGCTTTTGAGCAGGTTAAGCAATACCTCTAGAATCTGCTTGTGTTATCGCCACCAGAGCCGATGAAGCCTTTGGTTCTATACTTATCAGTAACAGACTTGACCATGGGTTGCTTGCTAGCTCAAGAATTTGAAGATAAAGTAGAGAAGACCATCTATTACTTGAGCAAAAAGATGCTAGACTATGAGACCCACTACAGAAAGTTTGTTTAGCCTTGGTATGGGCTACCTGGAAGTTGAGGCACTACCTGTTAGCTCACTCTGTAATTCTAGTTTCGAGATTAGATCCCATCAAATATCTCTTTAAGAAACCGGTGCTTACGAGTAGGCTAGCTCGTTAGCTGCTTCTTTTCTCCGAATTTGATCTCAAATACGTTACATGCTAGTCAGTTAAAGGGAGGGCTGTGGCAGAATTCTTAGTGGATCATCCAGTAGAGGGAGATGAGGTAGTAGAATACCTGTTCCTAGATAAAGACATTCTGCATGTTAAGGAGGAAACGTGGACAATGTACTTTGACGGCGCATCTAACCAATACGGTTATGGGATCAGTGTGTTGGTGATATCACCTGATGACTTCTATATACCCTTAGCCTTCAAACTCTGATTCAAAGTGTCCAATAACGAAGCAGTGTATGAGGCGTGCATTACTGGTTTGGAAACAGCCCTAGAACTAAGGGCAAAAAGGTTGGATGTCATCAGGGATTCAAACTTGGTTGTTTCGCAAGCCAACGGAGATTAGCGGGTCAAAGAAGAGAAAATGAAGGTTTCCTATCAGGCCCTGGATGTGCTAATTTCGAGGTTTGAAAAGCTAACGTTTACCCATATGCTAAGAGAGAACAACCGGTTCGCGGATGCGCTAGCAACTCTATCTTCATTGGTAGACATCCCGTTGGGAGTGAAGATGCGTCCAATCATTATCGAACAGAAATACATGTTGGCTTATGAGACCATTGCCCCAATAGATGAAGTGCAAGACAAAAACCCCTGGTATTACGATATTTGGAACTTTCTGAAAAAAGAGACGTATCCACTAGGGGCAAATGCCAAAGACAAATGGGGACTATGGTGTCTGGCTGTCCAATTTATCAACTGTGGGGCAAATTATACAAAAGAGGCCATCTGGGAATGCATAAGCTATGTGTTGAAGAAGAAGAAGCAAAATGTCTTATGGAGGCCATTCACAGGGGAGAGTGCGGAGCCCACATGAACAGTGTGATGTTGGCCCGAAAAATCCTTAGACAAGGTTACTACTGGTCAACCATGGAAGAGGATTGTATTGGTTTTGTACGGTGATGCCACAAATGTCAGATCCATGCCAATCGCATGAACATACCGCCGTCAAAGCTTTATAACATGACTTCACCATGGTCTTTTTCCATTTGGGAAATGGATGTTATCGGTGCAATCATGCCAAAAGGTTCAAATGGACCCAAGTTCATCCTGGTAGCGATCGATTACTTCATGAAATGGGTAGAGGCCCACTCTTACTATGTATTGAAGGCATTGCATGTGGCTAAGTTCATCAAGGACAATATCATCTGCCGGTATGGGGTGCCGAATGAGATCATATCAGACAACGGCTCTGTAGACACCCCATTTTTTACTGACCTTAAGACTCAGATGTCATCGGTTGAGCGCTCGGTGATAGTGCATGTTGCGCTCGTTTCAAGGTTTCGGAGTTTCGGCTGGGTGCCTTGCCTCCGGGCCTCTGAACTCTTCGTGCTTTAGCTCGGTTTGCGAACCGAACCTTGTTTCTCTTCCCTGGAGGGAGGGAGAGGTCTTGTAGACCATCTCTTTGTGGTCGTAGACCACTTTTTGCAGTCGTAGACCACTTTTCCCACTAGGAGACTGTAGACACCCCATTTTTGACCGTCCTCAAGACTTGGACGTCACCGTTTGAACACCCGGTGATCATCCATGTTTGTGTTCGTTTGGAGTTCCCGGAGGTCTTGGCTACGCGCCTTGCCTCAGGATCTCCGAACTCGACCGTTTAGTGTCTAGTTTTGCACCAAACACTTGTGTTTTGCCTTGGAGGGGAAAGGGAAGCCTTGTGAGGTCTCCCCACACTCCACCGGCCGTGGCTTGAGGCCACCGGCTGTTGTTTGTGTCCATCGGCCATATATTTGGCCGACCGGCACTCTTGTTGGCCGACCGGCCATCAATTTTGTCAAAATGACAATTTTGAGCAGCCGACTACTGTTCATCTGCTTTGCAGATATTTTAGGACAGTTGTGTGTAGCATTTTGTTCCCCTCCATACACGTGTATGGAGGGATGCTCCTCTTGTAAGCTTATTGAACAAGCTTTACAAGATTGTTTGCCTTTAAGAGGAGGGCTCTTCTCTTGGCTTTAGGGTTAGAAATTTTGGTTAGAAAAGTGTGGGAGAAGCTCTGGTTTTAGGGTTTGAGTTCCATACATAACCTACTCTATATCTCTCTTGTGTGTGTTCAGGTGTAGTTGTCCTTACTATTGCACACAAACACATAGTCTTTCACCTTCTCTTGGTTCTTGAGGGACCTGAGGCTTGTTCTTGCTATTCTTGGATGGATTGAAGCTCAAGGAGGCAACAAGATCATCTTTTGTGAAGAGGTCTACAAGGGTGAGACACTAGTCCCTTTATCCCCCTTTTTTGCATAGCTTGTTAGCCTATCTTAGAACTGTTTTTGTGCTTAGTGTATAATACAAAAAAGTTCTATTTTTGGGCCCTCTAAATTGTTTGTTTAGAGTGTTTTGTGGTTTGGAGGTGTTTAACCACCCTTAGGCCTTGAGAGGCCCCATTTTGTGCCATTTTTGGTGAGCTCCGAGACTTTGGTGCTTGGGCCTCCTCACCACTGAAATCTTGAGGGATTTCAATGGTGAGGACGGTGCCTTGAAGTCTCAAGAAGGAGAGGGCCACCCCCTCTCCTTGTTGTCCTTGAAAGGACCAATTTTGGCTCTTGAGGGAGCATCATGCTTAAGTGTTTGTTGATCATGCCATGGCTGTATTTCATGCTTATATTGCCATGATTATAAATTATTGTGTGTTGGTTTTGGTACACCATGCATGCTTAGCATACCACCTTGTAATGCCATGTTTATGCCTTAATATGCCTTAGGTTGTAAACCCTTGTTCAAGCATGCTTTAGGTTTGGCCTTGTGAAGGTTTTGTGCTTATTTTGCCATGTTCAAGGTCTGTCCATAGTTGTTTGGGTTGATCTTGACATGCATTATGTGGCCCCTTTGTATTTTGGCTTGTTGGCCTTAAGTATGTAAGTGTGTAGCATGCCATTCTTGCATGGATTTAGTGGGTTGGGATCATTTTTCATGCTATTTCAGTCCCTCTAACATGCTTGTATGCTTGCCTTAAATACCTCTTTGATGCCTTATGAGCTTGTGTTGTATGCTCCTGAAAGTGTATTTGCGCATGCCTTCATATTTGAGCCACTTAGATGCCATCTAAGTAGTCTTTTGGCTTGTTTTAACATGCTAAAAATCTGTTTTTAGTTGTTTTAATGCATGCCATGTTGGTTTGCTAAGTGTGGTCCAATACCCCTTTAGCTTGCCTTGATACTTGGACCATTTGCATGCTAATGTTTGCTTTATTTGAGTTGGTTTGGCACATATTTAACATGATTTTCAGAGCTCGTGTTGCATGCTAATTATCCATGTTATGCCTTTTAAGTGTGCTTGAGAGTGGCCCTTTTGATGCTTAAGTGTTGGACCATAACATGTGCATGCGTGTATGTGTGTTTGGCCTCACTTCCTTAGCATTATGGCTACTGTTTTTGGGCCTAATTAGAGCTGCCTAATTCATGTTTAAGTCCACCCTCTATTTGGTTGCATGCTTACTTTGCAGTTTGCTTGCATGCTTGCATAAGTGTCTTGTATTGCCATGTTGCATCTTAGCTTGTATGCCTAGGTTGCATTGCATCTTGCATGCATGTCTTGTCCCTTGATTTAGTGATAGGGATTGGGCCTTTGATTGTTTGTGTGCATTGCATTACATTTGAAATCGAAGTTGCACACTTGATTCTTTGGGCCATCACGCATGGAAATGCGTGATTGGTGGTCCGAGAATCGAGGTACATCCTCCTTTGAGTCCTTAACATGATAAGGGGCTTGTTTGGTGCATATATGCTTGAATTACATTGCCATGCAAGTTCTGTCCTCTGCTGCTGTAAGTTGCAGGTTCTGCAGGCAGTTTTGGCCGACCGGCATAATATAGTGCCGACCGGCCATCCATTGGTAGCTGATGGATGCATCTTGTGCCGATGGCCATGTCTAGCAGCCGGTGGTAATTCTACTCAGCCGGTGGTATTCCCCAGTGTCCAGGGAAGCAATTCAGAGATTTGACAGTCTTCAGAGGGGCAGAGCAGGGAAAACAGAGGCAGTCTATGCATGGCAGTGCGCTTCCGAGCAGGATCCGAGTATGCATTGCCAGACTCTCCTCCCGAGGCGGTTTACTATTTTTCCTAGCTTAGTTAGTTTGTCAACTAATTAGGTAATCTGTAATATTTAATTAGCTCGTAGTTAATTAATTTGGTATTATTCTTTTGGTCCCTCCGGGCGAGGGCAAATCTGTAATAAGTGTGGGTGCGTGTGTGTGCATGTCTTCCAACCCCCACTTCTTTCTTCCCTTTTATTTACCTGCTTATGATGGTAGATTAGGGCATGTTTAAATTAGCATACCTCATGCTATGCATGCGTGCATCCATACATTTGTCTTGCATGCACCGGGCTCGGCGCATCATGCTAACTGCATTTGTACTTCAATTCTAAATTGAATACGTGCATCAATTGATCGCATTTCACATGCCATGTTTAGGTTAGCCGAGCCCACCTAATTGCATCCTGTATGTGTTGCATTAGTCAATTTGACATGAACTAGGACATGCATGTTCGCTAACTAGTTTATTGTTTTGGCGTGGAGTACGATGTAAGTATTTTCCTGCTTTAGCATATCGCATGTGTGTGAATGCTATCATGACAGCAGGCTACCATGTGGCTAGATGCTTATGTGAGATAAACTGTTTGACCGCCTGTGGGTGAAGGTTGGATGTCTAAGTTGGAAAAACTCGTTGAAATCCGTATTTTAGCTTACTTGCGAGTAGCAAATTCCAAAGTGTTTTTCAAAACAAACGGATATGCAATGCTTATTTCCAAATTAGGCAATCTAGTCTATACTGTTTGCTTGTGCGCATAACATAGTAATTCTAGGCTAATAACTGGGATAAGAACACATAACGTTTTCAAAAACGGATATCATGGTTAGTAGAGGCCGTCTTCGGACCGGGCGAAAGGGGGTGTCATAGCTGACCTTCCCCAATCGTACCCAAACTCCCGAGCCGAGCAACTTTGGTGATGACGGACACGTGGCCTTTGGCACCGAGTCAGGGTTTCCTAAATTTCCCCATTAAAAATATTTAGGTGGCGACGCTGTATCTGGCAAAGCAGTCCTGTTTGGCACTTCTTTCAAAAAATCTGTTTTCTCAAAACGATTTGCGGATTTGGACTCTTTGGTTCAAGATTAAGAACGTGACAACAAAAGGGAGTCCGAACTGTAGAGTGAAGCCCAAGGGCGCGTCTACAGAGACCAGTTTCTGGTTTTCGGAGCCTTCGGCCGTACGCCTTGTCTCGGGACCGCTTAATGTTATCCGTTTGGCGTGGTTTTTGAACCACACCTTGTTGCCTCTGCCTAGAGGGACACTGTGCTCTGGGAGACCACTTTTGTGGTCGTGAACCACTTTTGATGCCCATAGACTAGTTTTCGAGTCTCCCGGCCGCGCGCCTTGACTCCCGAACTTTCGTCTTGCATCCGTTTTGGTTTGTTTTTGGTACAAACCTTGTTTTCCTTGTTTAGAAGGTGGTACAAGGGTGGGAGACCAGTTCTTCCCCTTGAAGACCACTTTTCCTCTCGCCAACCAGTTTTTTGGTCGGCCAACTGGTCTCCTTGGTCTTTGGGTCACCTTTTCTACTCGGCTACCACACCACTGCATTGTTTTCATGCTCTAGACTCTCTCCCACCATGGCCGACCACTTCAACACACAAACACACACTCAAACACCATACTCTTGGAGTTGAGGTCCCTTGAAGTTGTTTTTGAAATTTTTGGACTGGTTTTGGTTCAAAAAGTGTGCTGGAGTTGCAACTTTGAAGGTGTTCATCAAGGGTGAGCTTCTAACCTTTAAATCCCTCATTTTTTCTTAAGCTTTTAGACCTATTTGCATGCTGTTTTAAGCTTAACTTCCTACTGCAAAAAGTTCTATTTTTTCAATCCTTAAAATGTTTGTTTAAGGTCGCTTTTGTGTTGCGGGTGGTCTACCCCCTCTTAGGCCTTGTTAGGCCTTGTTTTGAGCCATCCCTTTTGGCTCTTGTTCTAGCCTTTGCATGGCCTTCTCACCACTGAAATCTATAGGATTTTTAGTGGTGGAAAGGTGGTTTTGGGGTCCCAAATAGGAAAGTGTCATCCCCTCTCCTTGTATTTTGAATACTTGCTTCATATGCCTCATGTTTGAGCATGGTTATTAAGCTTGTGTTGGCTTGTTCTTAGCATGTATTTGGGGTTATTTTGAGATGGCATGCTACTGTTTTTGGTTGTCTTGATCACCTCATGCATGCTTAATACACTTGTAGTGTAAATTTCATAAACTAGTCTTGTATGCTTCATGAAGTAGCATGTCTTTCTAGCTTATGTTGACTCCATTTCAGTAGGTTTTTGGTGTTGTTTTAACATGCCATAACTCTGTTAAGGTTGGGTTTGATGGCCCTATGCATGCTCCATGCACTTGTAGTGCATTTCCATGAAGTAGCCTAATGTGTATCATGCTTTAACATGTCATTCTAGCATGCTTTTGGCTTAACTTCAAGAAGCTTTTGTCCATGTTTTAGCATGCTTAAGCTCTGATTTGTATTGTTTTGGTCATGCATGCCATGCTTTGTATAGCTATAATGCATTCTAGCTTGTTAGCTTTGTGTATCAAGTCCACTAGCATGCATTGCTTGGCCTATTTGAATGATTTGGCATCATTTCATATGTGATTTCAATCCATGTAGTGTGTTCATACACTTGCATTTGTCACTCATTCAATGCGTTGGAGGGTTTGCCCTTTATGCCTTAAACATGATCATTGCGTATGCCTTCATGCCTAAGCTTGCGAGCTATCATTTCAATGTGTATTTGGGGTTATTTTGCCATGATATAAATCTAATTTTTGTTGGTGAAGCCATCTCATGCTTGGTCTTAATAGGTGTAGTGTAATCCTCCCTATTTGCCTTGCATATTCTATGCTTCATGCCCTTCATGCTAGCATATTTTGGCTTCCTTCCATACATGTTTTAGTATCATTTTGACATTTTCTAGGACTGTTTTGGGTTGCCTTTTCCATATGCTTCATGTTTTGCATAGCTATAGTGTAAATGCCTATGCTAGCTTCAAGCTTTGGGTACCATAGCATGCTTCATTTGTGTTGTGAACATGATTTGGCATCATTTACCATGTCATTCCAGAGCATGTAGTATTGCCATGTCCCCACTTCATTCACTCTTTAAGTGCCTTTGAGTGTTATGCATTGTTGCCTAGTTTGTGGCCTAGCATGTATGCCATCTTGCCTAGGTCCTTGGGCCCCCATCTCAGCATGTTTTGGTCTTTGTTTAGGCCTAATTAAGCTCTGTCCATGGTTGGTTCATGCATTTGTGCCATGTTGTGCATGCCTCCTATGTGTTGCTCTTTGCTAGCCTTATGCCTTAAGGACTCTAGTATGCTATGCTTGCTTTGATTGAATGATTTGGCATCATTTGTTACCATGTTTCAGAGCTTATAGTGTTGTTACACTTCCATGCTTGTCACTCTTTGAGCACTCTTGAGGGTTGTGCTCTTAGGCCTAGTTGATGGGCCAATGCATGTGCATGCTTTGTTTTGCATTTCATGCCTTTGTTTCGGTGTTATGGCCACTGTTTTGGGCAAGGCTGAGGTCTGTCCACATCTGGTGTAAGTCCATTTAGCATGTTTATTAGTATGTTGCTTGCATGCTTATGTTGTTCATCGCATTGTGTATGCCATAATCACATTGCATTGAGTATGCCATGTTATTCATTGCATTGAGTATGCCATGTTGCATTGCATGTTGTTGCATACTTGTCCCTAGCATTGCATGTTTGCATGCTTGAGTTGCATGCCATTAGCATTGTGTATGCCATGTTATTTGTTGCATTTTGTTTGGAATAGGTGTTAGTCCAAACACGAGAAACGAGGGACGTTTCATACTTAAAGTGATGAAACGTGCCTCAATTCTTGGTTGCCGATGTTCTTGATCATATATGATAGAGTTTTAGGCTTTATGTGTTTATGTGTGCATTCATTTCATATTGAATTGTGCAACTTCACCTCTCGGCCATCATGCATCAAGATGCGTGATTGGTGGCCTGAGGGTCGAGAACCACACTGCTTTGAGCTCATGAAATGATAGGGAGGGTGGTTGTGCACACATATCTTGCAAATACATTGCCATGCCCTTTCTTGCTCTCTGTTGTAGCAAAGTGGAGAAATGCAGCAACAACTGGTTGGCCAGCTAGAAAAACTAGCTGACCGACACTTTTTCTGGTTGCAATAAGAAAAGTGGTCGGTAGGTGGCTAGAAACACCAAAAACTGGTCGGGCAGCCCTCCTACAGGTTTCCAAGGTGAGTTGGAAGCTTTCTGGAGCTTGGTGCAAGGTTCTGAGGACAATTGCAAATAGAGACAAGTTGGGGCATCGCGACGAATTTCCAAACGAGGCGATCGGGCATGCATGCACTCTTCTCCCCCTGAGGATCCTGATTTATCGCTTTACTTAGCTAATTTGCTTAGCTAGTTTATGCTTTGGTTCTGTACCTAATTAGTTAATGCGTTAACTATTCAATTTGTGCTGTAATAGCTTAATTAATTAGCTTGTTAGTTAATTAGTTTTGTGATGTAATAATTAATTTAATTAGCTTAGATTAGATAGTTAGCTTCTTATTCGGACCCTCCGTCGAGAGGGCCAATTGTTGTAATAAGTGTGCGTGTGTGTGATGCATGTCTTCCAACCCCCATTTCTTTCTCCCTTTTACTTAACCGCTTACGATAGTTAGTTTTAGCGCATATTTTGTTTAGCATACCTTATGCTTTGCATGCATGCATTGTAATAACCCGGCCCTCGTATGTGTTTCTGTGCAAATTTCAATCCCTTATTCTGTGCATGTAAATGCTTAATGTAAGATTTTATGAGAAATTAAGCTTATGTACATGGATCTTATGGTTAGAGATCTAGATCTGTTTGATAAGAAAAGAACATCTGTTACAATGATAATGTTTGACTCATAAATTGGAAGCTCTAGAGGTCTAATTATCTGAAATTGATTTTATATTTGGAATCAGCGTAATTTTTAGGTAATAATAAGCATTTATGTGAAAATTCAATTTAGGATGATTTAACGATTGAATTTTGTCTTATTCACCTTGAATCTATATATAGCCATGTTCTTTTAGATATTGGCCAAAACCTTAGGGCTTTAGAAAATATCTTGAGAGAGAGGAGAAGTTGAGAAGAGGAGTTCTTCAAGCTAGGAATTGGGAAAGTTTAGAAGATTTTGAGATTCAGGTATGTGCTTTTATTTGAAATAAGTGTTAATCATGCAAGTTAGGGTGTGTGTTGATTCAATTGAGAGATGTATTATCATGGACTTGGTTGAAGTTAAGTTTTGGTTGAGGTTAAGTTGAGTTAGGAAGTAGAAGTTCATCCTATCCCTTATCATTGTATTCCTTATTATTCTACTTCTTATTCTCACATGTTTGCACTCATTGATGGCTTTGAATTATTGTATATATGGTTGGCAATTATTTTGTTATGAATTGTAAGGAATTTAAGAATCAATTCATGTTGGAAATGTTAAATGCTTGTAATGTGTTTATACATCAATTTTGAACCATGTTACATCTATCACAAGCCTTAGAAAAGCTCATCAAAAGATGGGATTTTGTACAAATTTTCGGACTGTTTTGCTCAGAATCGCCGCACGTGTGGGGGTCATGGCCGCACGTACGGGAAGGCCAGCCGCATGTGCGGGAGTCATGGCCGCACGTGCGGGGAATGGGAAATTTTGGGGTTCAACTTCTGCTAAAAAGGCACGTGCGGGGATTTCCAGCCGCACGTGCGGGGCCAATTGCCGCACGTGCGAGGCTCACAACCGCACGTGTGGCCCAAGCTGGAAAAAATGGTTCGCTCCGTTTTGCGTGTTCAACCCTCGGATATTTTTAGAAATTGCATTTTGTACCTATGAATGTTTGTAAATTCGTTTGAAGTGGAATGAATCAGGAATTAATTCAGTAAAGAGTATGAATGTGTGCAGGACACGCTTCGGGAGGAACTAGTGCCCTGCAGCAACACAGTGAGTAGTAGTACTGTAATCGCACGTTTACTACTGTTAAGAATTATTCTTAATAATGCTCTGCTCCTGCGAATAATTCCGTTAATGTTTATGTTGTTGAAAATTGGTGAGAACGTTAAAGGACTCTGTGTACGTCGGCATGACTCTGAAATTACCTTGCATTCTGGTCACGGTTAGTAGATAGCATTACTGTGCTACAACTTGTAAGTTCCTTATGACTCTGTATAAGAATTACATACGAATTATTAATACTGTGCAATTGATTGACGAGAAGGAATTGTGAATGTAAACCCCGCTTACGAACATGATATTTTGAATACCCTGTTATGGACTCCTATAATTTGGTTAGTTCGACGCATGCTTTATGATATAGATGTCTGCCCAGAAGGGATTATCGAAGTGAATTATCGGATAGAACCATGGACCGCCTTATACGGCAAAGAATTGAATAGCAACATCATTTTTATATGACCCATGTTACGGTGTGAATTGGTCCGTTCTCGGAAATAGTACTGTAATGACGCCTGTACTTCTGTAAACAATAATTATTATGCTCTGTTAATGTAAGTAAATGTTAGAAAGGAGGTGTGCCTCTGTATAACTCCGAGACTAACAATGTATGTGTCTTATATTAATGTTTTGATATCTGTAAGACAAGTATGTTAACTGGTAATAAACCATGAGGTTATTCCATTCTGTTTATGCATTCCATTCATACCGTGGCATGATATGAATTGTTCGGTCTTGAAAACCTAATATTTTCTGGTATGGAACAAAGTGTTGTACGGAACTAAGTGCTGCAATGTGAGTCACCTCTAGAATCTGTACGAGCCACCTCTTGAGTCCATACATATGAGGAAGTTATGAGGCCTATGGCCGTTCTGTGAAAGTTATGAGGCCTATGGCCGTTCTGTGAAAGTTATGAGGCTTATAGCCGTTCTGTATCATCTGTGAGGCCTATGGCCAATCAGTGACATCTGGGCCTATGGCCATTCTATATAATCTGTTAGTATGAAACAAAGTGCTGCACGGAACTAAGTGCTGCCATGCGAGTCACCTCTAGAATCCGTGCGAGCCACCTCTTGAGTTCATACATTCTGATAAGGGCTTACTGCCATTCTGATAATTGCTTAATGCCATTCTGATAAGGGCTCAATGTCGTTCTGTTAAGGGCCAATTTGTGTTGTGAAGTTATGAATCTATGAGGCCGAGGGCCAATTTGTGAATATGTGAACCCACCAGGCCAAGGGTCAATCTGTGACGTTGTGAATCGACAAGGTCGTTCTGAATATGAGTACAGAATCAGATTAACTACCTGTCTCTTACATTATATACGCATTGCTCTGCATCATAATGCAAGTTGAACATTGAGTTTTTTAAGTACTATTATTCACTGAGATTGTCTCACTCTGTATTTTGTCTGATTCTGTAGGTAATAAATCTGGAGGTCAGCCATAACCCTCGATGCTCGTCTCCCTTTGTCAGCCTCTGTATGACCAAGCTTTTGGGTGAAGCCTACCCGTTTTTATGAATTATACTAAGTTTGACTTGTACTCTGATCGTCTATAATATGTTGAAATTTCCAATGTTTTTATTATTCGTCCAAACAAGGGACGGGGTTGTATATGTGTATATAAATATGTATCATCTGATGCACTGTTTGTGATCCTGGCATGATAGTGGTCGCTCAATGGATATAGTTTCTTTTTATTTCATGTTATTTTATAATATATAATGCTTCCATTCAGGCCCCATATGTCGGTACACCGAATTTTATGTCTGTTTTTGAAGTAGTCATGCCCAAACTTCTAGGGGCGAGTTTGGGGTGTGACATGCATCATTCATTTGTATTGCATGCACCGGGCTCAGCGCATCATACTAACTGCATTGTATTTCAATTCCAAGTTGTATACATGTATCAAGTTGCATTTCATATGCCATTCTAGAATAGCCGAGCCTATTTTAGTTGTATTTTTGCATGTGTTGCATTAGCCATCTTAACATGAACTAGGATCATGCATGATTTCTAACTAGTTCTCTGTTTTGGCTCGGAGTACACTGTGAGTGTTTACGCTTTAGCATACTGCATGAGATGTGTATGTTGCCATGTTAGCATGCTTGCCATGTGGCTAACTGCTTAAGTGATTAACTGCTTGAATGCCTGTGGGTGAAGGTTGGATTGCTTGAATTGGAACAATTCATTGAAATCCGCAATTTAGCCTACTTGCGAGTAGTAAACTTCAAAACCGTTTTCAAACAAACGAACATGCAATGTTTTGTTCCAACTTAGGCGATCTAGTCTATACTTGTATGCTGTGCGCATCACATAGTAATTCTAGGTTAATAACCGAAATAAGAACACATGTGTTTTCAAAAACAAGATATCATGCTTAGTACAGGCCGATCTTTGATCGGGCGAGCGAGGGTGCTCATTGCATGACCTTCCCCTCTCGTACCCAAGTTCCTGAGTCGAGGTAACTTTGGTGATGACGGACACGTGGCCTTAGGCATGAGTCAGGGTTTCCTAAATTCTCCCAAAATAAAATATTTAGGTGGCGACTCTGTATCTGGCAAAGCAGTCCATGTTTGGCACTTCTTTATAAAAATCAATTTTCCAAAACAATTTGCCGGATTTGGACTCTTTGGTGATTTATCAATCTTACATTGCACTTTGTGAGATTAGATTAAGAACCGTGACATTGAGTCCGAACTGTAGTAGCTAGAGAACAAAACAGAATTCGTGCCCTTGCAGGTGCGGAGCCCGGAGAGTTCTCAGGGGCGGGTCTACAGGCTCACACTTCAAGAAAGAGGTGGTGGATTTGCTTGAGAAATATAATGTGGCTTTTCGTAAGTCATTTACGTATAGACCACAGACCAACGGAGCTGTTGAGGCCACAAGCAAGAATGTGAAGAACATCCTGTAGAAGATGGTGAAAACATACAGGGACTAGCCGAATAAACTGCATTTGCGCTCTGGGCCTACAGAACCTCAATCCGAACATCTACAGGGGCAAACCCCTATTCTCTCGTCTATGGGATGGATGCTGTTTTGCCAATTGAAATTGAAGTGTCGTCGTTGTGAGTTATGGACGAGTGTCAGATAGCGAAGGCGGATTGGCAACGGAGTAGGTTCGATGAGTTAATGTTGTTTGATGAGAGAAGACTGAGGGCATTGTATCATGTCCAGGGTTACCAACGCTGAATTACCATTGCTTTTAATATGAAAGTTAAGTCCAAAAATCTCAAAGAAGGGGACATGGTACTGAAAGACAATCGGGCTCCCACCCATGACCCTAGGGGCAAGTTCAGACCCAATTGGATTGGTCCTTACATCATCAAATCTATCTGGTCAGGTGGAGCGATTATTCTTATGGACCTAGATGGCTTGGAGTTCTCACAATCGATCAATATGGACAAGTTGACGAAATATTACCCCTGAGAGGCTCGCTAGGCCGAAAACCCGAAAGGGCGACCTAGGTAAAAGTTAGAGCATGAAAAATTAGAAATAAAGAAAAGTTGAGCTCAGAAGGTTGAAAACCCTAAAGGGCGACTTTGGCAAAAGTTAGAGCGCAAAAGGAGAGAGTTAATACTTGAGTGAACCTGAACCGAATTACGTAAGGCCTGATTCCCATCTTTGGGATATGTAGGCAACTTCATCCTGAAGTTCGGTTGTAACTATCTCCAACACAACTGTCTTATTCGTTTATATTTGATCAGGTCATCTTTCTCCATTATCAGTTAACTCGGTTGTGTAATCTTTATGTTGGCAGAACGGCCAATATGGCGGATGTAGTTATGGGCAGTTGTGATCTGTTGATTTGGGGTTGTACATTCTAAGGGTTGATTCCATATGTGTCAGGTAGTGACCGTTTCCGAAAATTGTTTTGAAAAGTTTTGATAAAAGTTGATTTTGTTCAAAATTTACCTTTTACAACTTAGACCATTTTGGGACCAAAGGAAAATTTTTAGTGCTCGTAATTAATTTTATTGATTTCATCACAAGTACATTCTCCAACTCTCTGATTTAAATCAAAGTTGCTTTTACATCACTAAAACTTGAAAAGAAAGATCAAAGCAGTAAAACTAGGGGCACAGCCAAGTTAGGTAGCTCTATGTCTTCTGCCAGCACTCGTGGAAGTTTCCGCGATTGAAGGTGGCCCAACTTGTTCTTCGCCCTCAAGCCAAGCTAAACACTCGCCAGAAAGGGCATAACTGAAGCTAGGGGTAGGGGCCAGAAGTCTTTCATCCTCTCAGTAGTAAGGTATCGAGGCAAGCGTGAACCACAAATGGGAAATGAAGCCGGGTATTCCACCTCCTCATCTGGACGTGTCTGCTCATGTCCAAACTAGCGTTTGAACCGGAAGGGGAAATAGAACACGCAATGTATGAGGCCAATCAACTGCATACCTGGCTGACGGGACATGCTGTAGCTTATCTCAGTCAAAGTAAGCCAGGGGCAATGCCAAGTTATGTTAGCTGCAGATTTGCTACACATCCAGTCACACCACAACCCTTCTGAAGGGAAATCCACTAGCTGTTGGCGAAAGAAGTAAGCTCTAGCCGAGTACTCGGGGCAAGGGTCCACTGCTTGGAGTTTATTCATAAGCCATACCTAGGGAGGGATGGAAAATAAGAGAGATTAAAGAATAAGAAGTGTACGATGAGGGAAAAGTAAGGAAGAGGTTTTGAGAGAAAAACAAAGATTGAGTGTCGAGTGATGTGAGAATTCTAAATTAGCAGGGTGGGAGGCAATACCTGAAGAAGTAATGGACTCCCAGTAAAGCGGGTAGTCTCTTGTCGATGAAAGGCATCCAAACCCATTGTAGACACCCTATTTTTGACCGCCCTTAAGACTTGGGCGCCACTAATTGATCACTCGATGATGAAAGTTATGCTGTGCAAACATTCGATTTCTTCAGCAAGAAGAGCTTCTAAATCCTAACCTTCCACTCCATTTTTGACCAAAACTATTTTAGACCTTAAAACCCTCTCTTTCAAAATATTTTTGAAAATGTTTCTACGATGTTCCAAGGCACGCATTTCATTAAAAATTGCACTTTTCGGTAAACCGAGCAAGGACAACGTGGAAATAAATGAAAGGGAGGTGAACTCTTTGAAAAAATATTTAAAACATCTTATTAAAGGTTATGATTTTAAGAAAATTGGAGGAGAGGGAAGAAAACTAGTTGGGGAAGAAGTTAGGCATGAAGCCGTTAAGAGAGAACTGACCAGTCTTCACTAAATCAGGCCTATCCTTTTGTACACTTAGACTTTAGTTATGAGGCTACAACTGTGGAAAGGTGGACTTCCGGGGCTTCAATTTGGACTTAAGAATCTCCTAAAGTCGAGTCTGGATGAGGGAGATATGGCTGTTTGAAGTTAGGCATCAATTTGGTTAAGACAAAACTGAGCAACCTTCACTAAAATAAGCATATCTCTTTGGACACATAGAATTTAGATGTGAGGCTGCCACCATTGGAAAGTAGACTTCCGGGGCTTCAATTTAGACTCAAGAATGACCTAAAACTGAGTTCAAATGAAGGAGATATGCCCATTTGAAGTCAGGTTTGGAAGTAGATTTTTGGTGGCTGGCAGGTGGCCAGCTAGACACCATTGGTGGCCGTCAATTCACACTTCTAGCCGGCCGGTCACTAGTGTAAAACCCATATATTTTTGCTAGCTATTTCCACAAAGCTCCAGTTGTCCCTTTTTTGATATTTTCGACCTAAGGCTCATGTTTTCTATATATAGATGACCTCCCTCTCATATTTCAAGGTTAGAAACATTTAGGAGTGAGGAAATAATTTCAAAAAATATCCTCTCTCTACGATTCTCTCTCTCTCTTGTAACTTGCATAGCCTTTGCCCAAACACTCTAAACCAAACCTAGAGAGCTTCTTACTGGGGTTATTTGAGCTTGAATTTGAGCTCTTGAAGCACTTGAGAGCGTGAAATTGGTGGTTTATGATTTAAGGGTTCATTCATCTCCAAGAGGTATACCTTCTCTGGCTTTTGCACCATCTCTACACCACTCATTTTCCATCTTTTCTTGCTATTTTGAGCTGTTTAAAACCTGTTTTTTTAGGCTGAAACTTGTGGTTTAAGGCCATTAAAGATTGAGGGGTGGTTCACTTTTTACACCTTTCTTTCAAGGCCTTTTCCCTTGTGTTTCCCATCCTTTTACTATCTATTTTTGAGCTTTTAAACACTGATTTTTGGAGTTATTTCAGTGGCTAAAATCATGTTTTGAAGTCCAAAATTGGAGGGGTTAGCCTCCCTCCTTGTGTCTTGCTTACTAGCCTAGCTTGTGCTATGTTTTAGCATATTAATCTAGATTTTTTTTGTCTTAATTCCAGCATGTTTTAGGACTATTTTTAGATTGTTTTAGCACTGTTGATAAGTGTTAGTTGCATTTGAGCTTTGTTTTGCATGCTTGTAGTGTAATTGTTCTCATGAGTTTGGTGTTCTAGGCCTTAGCACCATCTTGTTTGAGTTGATTGCATTTATTTATGGCTTTTCATACTTATGATCATCTTTAGTCACCTCTACAACCTCTTCCTTTCTTGGCTTTTGTTTTTCTTTGAAAGTGACTTCAAACTACTTGATTGTTTAAGCTTGAGATTGAGATGTCATACTTAATGGTTTAATCCCTTTGGGGATTCATTACCAATGGTATGATGTCTCTTTCATGCCTAAAATAACTCTTGGTTTGAGCCCTATTTCCATTAGAGGACTTAAACTCACCTTTGGACTCAATGAATTAAAGGATGGTTGGTAATTAAAATGAAGTAATTAAAATGGGACTAAAATGGTGCAAGATAATAATTGGTTTTGTGTTCAATCGGACGTTAATTGAACACATGGAAGCTTGAGGCATTTCATACTCATTAGTGATGAAATGATTCAAGTTTTCAAGGTCACCACTTCCTTTGATCAATTCATGAAAGGGGGGAGGTTTGAGTCTTATTTTGTTGCATTTATTGAACTTGCACACTTTGGTTCATGAGCCATCATGCAATGAAATTGCTTGAGTTGATGGTTTGTGGACCAAGTTTTGTCACTCCTTTGATTTGTTCATGATAAGGAGGGGTGAATTGTGCAAACAAACTCTTGAGAATACCTTGTGTATGCTCTGTTTGTTCTCTGTTACAGCAAAATAAACCTTGCAGCAATCGCCGGCAGGCCACTTTTTATGGCTGGTAGGCCACCTTTGATGGTCGGCCGGCTATCACTAGTGGCCGACAGGCCCTCACTACTAGCCGGCCGACCACTGATGCAAAATTCAGCAGTGTTTTTTTTTAGCATAGCAGAGTTATTCTAGAAGTGGACAAAAGTGTTAGTATTCTATTGTGCAACAGAGGCCTTCTGGAAGAAAAACAATGGCTTTTCGGGTGTAAACCGAACATGTTTAGTTTAAATACTTAGCTTAAATATTTGTTGTAATTAATTAGTTGTAGCTATCAATTGCACTTGTGAGATCAGATTCAGAACCACGGGAGTCCGATACTGTAGGGCTTATTTCGACTTCCGAAAGGGGGCGCGAAAAGTCGAGCTACACCTATTAAGATTTTGGCTAGGTCCAGGCCCATGCAACTCTTACGCTTTTTCAGACAATGGGCCACTTCGATCAACCGGATGTTGGCTTCACCGGAACTAGGGGCAAGGAGGAATTGCACAAGTAAACATAAACAGAGAGCATGTTGCTGATAACCTCGCTAGAGAAGGTTGTCCCTATTTCCAATAGCAGAAAATCGATGAACTAAGCTGGGGATGTCTAGCTTTCTATCATGGGCCAAGGACCGGGCGTCATGTATTGAAAACCTACACATCCGTCCCAAAGCCTGGGCATGGCCAAAATGAGGCTGAGGCGTAATTTCTTCGTTACGCTGGGATTCCATCAATGTTTGAAATTCTTCGATCATCAGACACATCTCCTATGATCCAAAGCGAAACACATGTGTGATCGGGTTCTAGCATTAAGTAGCGGCGTGGAGGAATGGAAAACAAAGCAAAGTACGGTTCAGAGGAAAAAGAGCGTTTAGGCCAAAATCACGAAAGTTCACGTTTTTCGAGCCGTCCAAAGTGGATATCCAGTCTCGGAGCCTATTGTTGAGAAGAGTCTCCATCTTGAGAGCAAAATACCAAGGACTTGTTCTGCCAGGAAAACAACTTGGGAGCACCTTTTATAGAGTTTGAGAAGAAGTAGTGCATGACAGCTCGATAGCACTGACTGACCTCATTTTTGGGCCTGGTCGTGCCTCATTAAAGCCCGGCTGTGCTTGTTTGGACCCGGCCAGGTCTAAATGTTGGCCTAGGTCAGTGTAGTTGCAGAAAAGGGCTGGACTTTGCTTCGGTATACTATGGCCATATTTTGGGTCCTGTTTTATTTGTACCAAGTGTTTTTTAGTATTTTCGAGTTGTTTTCATTTCGTTTTCATGTTATCAAGTTGGATTTTATATTTTAATCGGTTGTAAGTTGTTATCTGATTTAAGAATCAATTCAAGAGCGAGCATTCACAGTTATTAACAGTCTTGTACAAGAGTATCATGCAAGCGCCATTCATTTATCACATATCATGCGAGAAGATCACTGTGAAAATCTGTCTTTTTATAAACTGGTGGGTCCAATCCCGATCATTATTTACAAAGACCAAAAAACAAAAGAAAAGTCATCAAAAACAAAATACATAAGTCTATTGAAGCTATATAGTTCCTAACTACAAAGCAAAAGAAAAAGAAAAATCAGTGATCCATCATTGCTCTCTTCCTCCTTGGCTGCGGAGGAGGTGCATCACTGTCATCATTGGGACTGCTAGACTGTATGTTGACCTCCCCCTCCTCCTCGGAGGTCGTGTACTCCTCGAAAGACTCCTTGGGAGGTAAGTGCTGTCTCACTCTACCTCTCTCCTAATCAACTTCTCTTCTGCCGCTCACTAAGCCCTGTCTTCATCTCCTAGCTGGAGGAGGTCCTGCAGGTGCAACTGGTGCCTGCTCAAGATGAAAGAAGAAAGAAAAAAGAGAGATTATAGATATTAGAAGAGACCGATAGAGTTGTGAGCAAGTTTGTAATAACCGTAAACTAGGAGCAAAGTGTACCTCGATCCCATGGGTAGCTAGAGCTGTTTGTCTCCTCCGCACCATCAGGAGCAGTCTGTCAATTGTCCAGAGGAG
This sequence comes from Camellia japonica, assembly GCA_030407325.1. Taxonomy (NCBI): domain Eukaryota; kingdom Viridiplantae; phylum Streptophyta; class Magnoliopsida; order Ericales; family Theaceae; genus Camellia; species Camellia japonica. Next base: position 46,203,367 of record JAPPVO010000002.1, on the reverse strand, counting down.
GTCATCCACATATCCCATGGACACCTGCAAAGGATTTGAGAATATGAGACAAGATAATGGTATACAGTGGGTAAAAAGTAAGCACAGTAGACAACAAGTAATAAAGCATAATGGGCAGAAAATAATGAAGCACAGCGAAAAGTACAGCGAGTTGACATATAGAGATGTGTACCTGCTTGACACCAGAAGCGATCACCAATCTGTGATCCCTCTTCTCAATATGCTCAAGGGGGATCTACTCGATCACCCCATCTGGCCACATGTATACGACCTCAGTCGAAATCACAAGAAACCCAGGAGCGGGAGTGGCGACAGTAACGCCTCTAGCAGTGGTAGCAGCAACCTCCGGAATGGCATGGGCCATGCCCTGGGTAAGAGGCGCCATACCTCGAGTCTGAAAGAAAGTAGTAAAGTCGTCGGGCTTATGGTACCAATCACCGTCCTCCCCCAGCATCAAGAAGTTGATCTGGGGCTCGTCGTGGAGGTCATCTACTACCCTTATACCAGGAGGAGGAGGGAGGAGGATGTGGGATGTCGGGATCAGCTACGCCTCATGTTTGACAGATGAACCACTCTCCCAAGTAATATACCCTACCGAAGGGGCCCTCAAACAGAATCCGCATGGTGGAGGTGTGCCATGCAGCAATGTAGGTCGTCCTCGTTGTGTGAGGGATACCCGCCCAGGGGTGCCAGTCAACCTGTGGAAGCAGATGTCAAATGTCAAAGATCTAAGTAGTATGGAAACACAGTATGAAACAACATATAGAAGCAACAGTATGAGAATGACAGTGCAGTATGGAAACAATACAGTGCGGAAACAATAGTACGAAAATAGTGTAGTATGCACACAGTATGTAAAAGTTAAAGGTTAGTATTTTATTACCTGATCCACTGTAATGGTGTCAAAGAAATGGCAAAAGTAAGGAAAGTCTCGGCCTACGTGGCGGTGTAGCTCAAATCGGGAGTTGTAGTACCGGAGTGGGGTACTGACAACTCAATCGGCCTCACTGGGACCGGAGCTAGGGAGGTGAAATATGTGTAAACCCATAGCTGCAAGTAGAAAGACATGGATAAAGTAGATAAGTAATTATGAACAGAGTAGTTATGAACAGAGCAGATAAGCAGATACATACAAGAAATGCAAAGCAATAATGAGCAGAAAATGCAAATGCAAAGTTGAACAGAATACAAAGTTGAACAGAAAGTAAGTATGAGGTGTACCTCCTATACCCTCTAGTAGATACGGAGCTCATGTAGCAGTACAGGGTGGCTAAGCCGGCACCTCTCCAGTCATACTCTGCCACCTGTGGTAGGTGCACCAGTGCTCCTAGGAGGTATAACCCCACGGTATTTTCCCTGTTCACAAATAGGGTAGTACCGAGGAGATACATAAGGAAGCTGTAGGTATACTAGGCAATGTTATCTGGAGTAGCTGGCTGAAAGTCAGAAAAGTGATCAAAGAACCAACTGTGCCTTACCATCCTATGGCTAGTGGTGTCTGGGATCTCTCCAAGGAGCTGACATTGTGTGGCTCTCCACTGCTTCATATTAGGATCAAATGAGATTGGGCTGCCAACCCCTACCTGCGGGCCAGTGAGCATCGAAAAGTCATATGGAGTCAGGGTTAGCTCCCTGATCGACGAGAAGTGGAAGGAGTTAGTGGTGTCCCACCATCTTTCTACCAAGGCCCCGTAAAGTAGTGGTTTAGCCTTCATCTGTATGAGCCCTAAAAAGAAAGGCCCGAAGCCAGCAACATCAACCCGTGAGCGGACCTCCGCGGGAAGCCTCTCATATCAGTGCCGAGGGCTGGATGTGGACCCGTAACTGCCAACCCTCCTGGCTATCACCTACAAATGGGGAATGTTATCAATACGTATGCAGCAGTGACAAGTAGTTTGCTTACGAGATTCAACATATGTGTAAAACAGAGGAAATGTTACCTACCATGGAGGCATCGGCGGACAAGTGCTCCGCAAGCTCTCGCAGCGAAATGTTCTCATCTATCCTTGGGATGAGGCCTTTGAATCTGAAGATACCACCTGGGGTCGGAGCGTGTGTACGTGGTTGGTAGGTGGCTGTGTCGAATGGCCTCTCGGTAAGAGGAGGAAGTATGGGCTCAGAAACGTCCTCAGCCTCGATATCCACACCTAAGATAACACCAATACCCATAACGGGGTCAGAGATGGGAACCTCATCGCTAGCCATGGGGATGTATGAGGGAAAATGACAAAATGTGCAAAAAAGTGAGGAGGTAAGTGAGATTGAGTGAAAATCCAAAAAAAAAAAAAGAAAAAACCAAAACCTTAGGACAGAGAAAGTAAAGAGAAAGGAAAAAACTCATAGGAGGAGGTAGGAAAAATGTGGGTAAAGGTGTGAGAATCTAAGGAAAACCAAGAGGAATCCCAAAACTCAACCAAAACAAGTTTTGTTTAGTTCAAAATATGGAGGATTGAAAGGGTTTTAAGGAAAAATTTGCAAGGATTGTTGGGTAACTCAAAGAACGGGAAAATCTAGAGAGAGAGGGAGGTTAGAGAGAGAGGAGAAGGAGTTTTGGATGGGAGTGTGTGAGAAAATGAGGGTTGGGTTTGTTTAAAACAACTGTGGCTCGTGGAATGACCGCACTGCCCCCGTGCTGCTATCGCGACCCGGTCGGCTCCATTGAAGCCTAGCTGTGCTTCATTAGGGCCCGGCCGACCCCAGATGTACCCAGTTTTTTTGTTTTTGTTTGTTTCAATGTTGGGCCTCGATCTAAATTTGGGAAAAGTGGAAACAAAAAAAAAAAGAAAGCAGAAGAGTAGAAAAAAATAGTGAGGAAAAAGGAAAAATGGTGAAGGAAAAGAAGAGAAGAAAAAGGAAAAGAAAGAAAGAAAAAAAGGGGAGAAAAAGGATAAGAAAGGAAAAAAGTGGGAGAATTTGTTCCACTTTGATGGTTTTGGTTTTATTTCATTAGTTGCGTTAGTATCTCATAATTTGGTTCAAATTCTTAATTTGTTCTGTTAATTTGTGTTTGGTCCAATTTATATTCGTTTCGTTAATTTATCCCGTTATTTCCGGATTTCGCGCATTGCGGAATCCTGGTCCAAATCGCATGCTTAATTAGGTCTATTTTCGAAAAAATTATTTTGCTCATTTTGCTTTTATGAAGCTTTGTTTAGTTTATTAAAATTTGCGTTTGAATCTTCGTCAAAATTCGTTTATGTCTTGTACCTCGACTTGAGTTATCTCTGTGGGCCTTATGGCTTCATTTCCAAGGCCTTCCCGGGAATGACATAATCTTGCTCCTTTCTGAATTTGGCTGCTTTTGCATTATTTTTATCTCCTCCTTTCGCGTGCGATGCGTTAGGATTGTTTACCTCAGTTAAAAACATTAGGTGCGCCTATTTGTTCACACTACCTTTCCTCCTCTGGCGTGCGATGCGTGAGGATTGTTCAACTCGGTTAAAAACAACAGGTGCACCTGTTTATTCAAACCACCTTTCCTCCACTCGCATGCGACGCATTAGGATTGTTTACCTCGGTTAAAAACAACAGGTGCGGCTGTTTGTTCACACCACCTTTTCTCCTCTCGCGTGCGACACGTAAGGATAGTTCAACTCGGTTAAAAACAATAGGTGCGCCTATTTGTTCACGCCACCTTTCCTCCTCTCACGTGCGATGCGTTAGGATTGTTTACCTCAGTTAAAAACAACAGGTGCACCTGCTTGTTCACACCACCTTTCCTCTTCTCGCGTGCGATGCATGAGGATTGTTCAACTCAGTTAAAAACAATAGGTGCGCCTGTTTGTTCACACCACATTTCCTTCTCTCGCGTGCGATGCGTTAGGATTGTTTACCTCGGTTAAAAACAACAGGTGAGCCTGTTTGTTCACACCACCTTTCCTCCTCTCATGTACGACGTGTGAGGATTGTTCAACTCGGTTGAAAACAACAGGTTTGCCTATTTGTTCACACCACCTTTCCTCCTCTCATGTGCAACACGTGAGGATTTGTTTACCTTGGTTAAAAACAACAAGTGCGCCTGTTTGTTCACACCACCTTTCCTCCTTTTGCATGCGACGCGTGAGGATTGTTCACCTTGGTTAAGAACGGTAGGTGCGCCTATTTGTTCACACCGATTTTTCTCTCTTCGCATGTGACGTGTTAAGATCTCGAGTTATTCGATTAAAAATGTCAGATGCGCTTGGGGTTCACACCACCCTCCGCCCTCTCTGTGTGAGACACAATTTGGCATGGAGCTTTTCATCCTCTCTACGTGTGACGTAGTCTGGCTTGTATCTTTTTCACCCTTCCTACGTAAGGTGTATTTAGGTTTGCATTTTCTTACATCCTCTCTACGTGAGACGTAGTTTGGTTTGTGCTTTCTTTGTCCTTCCCGTGGGAGACGTGTTTATTTACTCATTTATTTCCGCGTGAGACACGGCTTAGTTTGTTTTGCTTGGATTTATGCTTTTGTTCAAGTGTTGTATTCCTGTTATTACTTGTTGCATTGCTTCATCGTTTGTTAGCATACTGTGGCTTGACTTTTTGCGCTCCTTTCGGAAGACGAGAAGCCTACAGTTCAGACTCTACCTGTGGTTCTGAATCTGATTTCACAAGTGTAATATGAAACAATGAAAACACAAAAACAGTCCAAATCCGGTAATTTTTTTGGAAAATCGATGTTTTGAATGAAATGCCAAAAATGGACTACTTTGCCAAATTTTAGAGTCACCACCTAAATATTTTTGAAAAATTTAGGAAACCTAAGACTCATGCCAAAGGCCATTAGTCCGTCATCACCAAAGTTGTCTCGGCTCGAGAACTTAGGTACGAGAGGGGAAGGTCATGAATTGAGCACCCCCCTCGCCCGATCAAAGATTGGCCTTTACTAATCATGATGTGATTCTTATTTACATTATATGCTCTTATTCTGATTATTAGCTATATTACTATGTGATGCGCACACAAGTATAGACTAAGTTGCACAAATCGGAACATTTGATTTCATGTTTGTTTTTGAAAATTGTTTCGAATATGTACCACTTGGAAAAGTGATCGCATATGTACATTACTCAAATTATTCCAATTCAAGCAACTAGCCTTCATCCACAGGCATTAAAACAATTATATCACTTAAGCAATTAGCTTTATGGCAAGCATGCTAGACATGGCAATACTACACTTATGCAATATGCTAAAGCGAAAATGCTCACCTAGTACTCCAAGGTAAGCCAAAAGAAAAGAGTTAGAAAAAATGCATGATCCTAACTAATGCAATATGACTAATGCAACACATGCGATATGCAATTACTAGACTCGGCTACTAATATGGCATATGAATCAGTTTGATAGCATACGGTCTAAGCACGTATTCAAAGAGGCATTTAACTAACAATGCAAGTTAGAATGATGCACCGAGCCTCAATGCATGCAATACAAGTGGATGCAAACATGAGAGATGCTAAATGAAACATGATGTTTTAAACTAACCATCATAAGCAGGTAAATAAAAGGGAGAAAGACGTGGGGTTAGAAGATATACACGTTATTACAACATTTGCGCCCTCACGCAGGAGGATCCGAATAAACTAACTAGCTATTACAAAACAAACGAAATAATCAACTAAACTAGCTAATTAATTATTACAACGAATTAGAACTAAATAATGAATTACAAATTAACTAATTAAACATGACTACAAAGTTTAGAGAAGTATTAAGCTAACTACTCTAATTACTCCGCCTCGGTAAGTGCTCATGCATGCACGGATTTCCACCCGAAAAAAGGCCATTGTTCTTCTGCCAGATGCCACTGTTGCACAGTAGAACATTTGTACTATTTTTCACCTCAAAATCAGTTCTATTTTGCCAGAAAAAGTACACTGCTTAGTTTTGCAAAGGTGGACGGCAAGCTAGAAGTGGTGGCCTGTCGGCCACTGATGAATGGTTTTTCCTGCTGCAAGAGAAAGCAAATAGAGCAAGCACAGGGTATTCTCAAGGGTTTGTTTGCATAACTTATCCTTTCTTATCATCAAACAGCTCAACGGAGTGGCAAAATTTGATTCACAAACCATCAATGGATGCAATTTCATTGCATGATGGCCTATGAACCAAAGGGTTCAAGTTTAATAAATGCAAAAAAAAAAAAAAAAAAAAGACTCTCAAACCCCCTCCCTATCATGAATGATCAAGGGAAATGGTTGGCAATGACTCTTGAACCGATTTCATCACTAATGAGTATGAAACCACTCAAGACTCAAGGGTTCAATTAACGTTGATTGAACCCTAACCAAGTTATTATCTTGTATTATTTTTAGTCCCCAATTTTATTATTCCATTTTAATTACCTTTCCATTCTTTAATTCATTAAGTCCAAGGGTGAGCTTTAAGTCCTCTAATGGAAAGAAGCATCAAACCAAGAATTGTTTTAGGCATGAGAGAAGTGTCATACCGTTGGTAATGAACCCCCAAAGGGATTAAACCATTAAGCATAAGACCTCAATCTCATGCTTTAAACAAGCAACTAGTTTGAACCAGCTTTCAAAGCAAAGCAAAAGCCAAGAAGGGAGGGAGGTTGCAGAAGTGATTAGGAGTGAAAACAAGTATGAAAAGCCATAAATAAATACTATCAACTCAAATAGGATGGTGGCTAAGGCTAAACCACCAAACCTATAAGGATAATTACACTACAAGCATGCAAAACAAAGCATAGATGCAATAAACACCTAAAATAGTCTTAAAACATGCAAAAAAAGTGCTGGAATTAAAACAAAAAAGGCTAAAATAGTAAGCTACAACATGGAGCTATGTAAGCTAGTGAACAAGACACAAGGAGGGGAGGCTAACCCCTCCAATTTTGGACTTCAAAATATATTTTTAGCCACTAAAATAACTTTGAAAATCAGTGTTTAAAAGCTTAAAAAATGATATTGTAAAGGTGGGAAACACAAGGGTAAAGGCTAGAGAAGCAAGGTGGAAAGAAAGGTGAAACACCCCTCCACCCTTTAAGGCCTTTCATCACAAGTTTCAGCCCAAAAATACAGAGTTTATACAACCCAAAAACAATAGAAAAACAGTAGGAAAAAAAGCAACCAAAGTAATGAAACAAGCAAAGCCTTATACCTTTTGAAGAGAAGAACACTTTTAAGCAATAATTCAACACATACACACCCTCAAGACCTCAAGTTAGGCTCAAAAGCACCTCAGCTCATAGATGGTAAGGTTTAGTTAAGAGTGTATAGGCAAAAACTCAAGAAATTTTAAGAGAGAGAGAAAGAATTGTAGAGAGAGAAAATTAATTTTGCTCTAATTTTTCTAACCCTCAAAAATGGAAGGGGAGGTCCTATATTTATAGAAAAATAGGCTACTCCCTTAGAAACATCCATCCATACACGTGGGAGTAGATGCAAGCATCTATGCAAATAATTGGCACAGTTGGCATAAAATATCTGCAAAACACACTTGTGACCGGCAGGCCACACACTTGGCTGACAAGGCACAAGGGTGGCCGGTAGCCAAAAGAGATGGCTGACAACCCACAAAAATGGGCCTGCAAGTCCCAAGTTTTTCAGGTTTGAAAGGCTGGGGTTTTGGTATAAAAACAAGGCACAAGGTTTACAGGGTTTTGAGGCTCGGAGCTATGGCATTCCGCTGAGGACTTTCGAGCACTTGACAAGCATATACATTCATCATTGGGTGTGCAAATGATGGTGCCCAAGTCGTAAGGGCGGTACAAAATGGGTTGTCTACACATACGTATGAATGTTTCATTGCATTGTTTTATTGCATGATCATAAGTTATGATTTCTGCATGTCATTTTGCATTTTTCCCTTGAACTATGCAGGTTTGATTCCTTTCAAAGGGATACATAGGCAACCTTCAAGTTTAACCTTTGGTATTTGTATTTTATTTTATTTTTCTTACCTAAGTCTTACGGCCGCGTCAAATGAGTCGTCTCTGGGCCTTGACATTCACTCACGTCATTTATGACTTCGAGCTCTATCAAAGAGGGACAACTGTAGACATCCCACTTTTGACCACTCGTAAGACTTAGGCGCTTGGTCTAGCGCACTCAATGATGAAAACTGCATTGTGTGATTCGAGTTCTCGACGAGGGAATCCAAGGTCGAGCCCCAAAATAATCCCAAAACCTTCCTACTTGCCTTATTCTTACCTCAGAGGTTCATTTTTGACCATTGTGCCACTTATACTGAGTTTGAAACAGGGAAGTGGGGCAGCACATTAGGGCCCGGCCGTGCCCTATTAGGAGCCGGCCGTGGCTATTTGGGTCCGGTCGTGCCTTGCTGGTGATATACACTGTTCTGAGTGAGAGCCCGCTAGCTGTCTTTTTTTGAAGATATTTTCGACTTGTTTTGTTCAAATTCTATAAAAACGAGATTATACCTTTGTTTTGAGGGCTAAAAATTTTCAAAAGAACATATACACACAAGAGAGAGCTCCTTCTTCCTATACAAGTCACCTTTGAGCCAACCTATCTCTCTTGATCAATATCCATACACCATACATCACCTTAGATCATAACCTTAGAGCTTGGGTTGAGGCTTGGGCATAACAATTCAAGCTTGAGAATGTGCTTGAACCAAGTTTGTGTTACAAACAAGAGCTTACTTCTTTGAGAGGTATAAGCTTATCACCTTCTCTTTTACTTCTTGTTCTATCTCTTACTATCTACTTCTTGTGTTTTTGTGCTGTTTTGAATCCATTTCAAGTGTTTAAACTTGGGTTTGGATAGCTACCAAAGGGTAGAGAAGGTTAACTCCCCGTCTTGCACCTTATTTCATAGCTCAAGCTTTTGTGTTTACACTTTCTTCTTTGCCTTTTAAATTGATTTTCAGAGCTTGGAAAAGGCTAAAAAAATATATGGTTTGAAATCTCAAAAATTGAAAGGTTAGCCACCTCTCCTTGCTTTTTGTTCACTAGCTTTGCTTTGCCTTATTCTTTCTTAACTTTTTTATGCTCTCCAACATGATTTTTGGTCACTGGTTTTAGCATATTAGGGGCTGTTTTAGGGTTGTTGCAATTTATTTAATTAGTATATGCTTGAATATCAAAGCTTGTTGCATTGTAAGTCTTCACATCTAGCTTGTTATGTTGTGTTATGCATGTTTCGATAGCTTTTCTATGATTAATTAAGAATCAATCTCACAATCATGTCTGCAATCTCCCTCATTGCTTCTTTTCTTCTTGTTTGAGAGTTATTTTAACCAGTTGATGGTTATTCAAAATTTGATCTGGAGACCTATGCTCATTGGCTTAATCTCTATGGAGGTTCATCGTTAAAGGCATGGTCTCTCCTTCATATTTAAGAGTACCTCTTGCTTGACGTTCTTCTCATTTAGCGGACTTAACCATCACATTGGACAAATGGATTAAAGAATGGACAAGACTAATGAAATTGGCTTAAAAGTGGATCAACCTACGTAAAGAAAATGAATAAGGTTGCTTGGGCTCGGCTAGACATTATGTCGAGGCTATTGTGTCAAGAGTCATCACACGTCAATTCATGGTGTTTTGACGACCCTTGAAGCGTCTTTACTTCCCTTTTTGAGCTCACTCCATGCTAAAGGGAAGGGGTTGGTGTTGATTCATTGCATTCATTGGTTTTTGTCCAAATCAGGGCCAAAATCATTAAGCAAGCAACTTGCTCATTGATGGTTTTGGAAACAATTTCATCTTTCTCTTGACGCTTTCCATGATAGAGAAGTGTAAGAGGGACAAATAAGGCTTAGAAAATTCTGTCTGCACTATTTTCACCTCAAAGCACAAAAACAGAGTTTTGCATAAAATTAGGGCATGGCCATCCCTATTTGGGCTCGACCGGGCTTCATTGGGAGCTGGCCGGGCCCCAATGTTTAGTAAATAGAGTGTTTTGTAGAAAACAGAGGACAATGGCTGAAGGTGAAACAGGGCAAATTCCAAGGAAGGCAGACAGAGTTGCTTCTGAAAACCGTCACATGCATGCCATCTTCGTGCTTTTTGGTTCTATCAGATGTTGTAAATTAATGCTCTTATTATCATTGTAATTAAATATAAATAACATTACTGTAATGATTATGAATGTTCATTATTGATTAACTTAGATAGTTTGTTTTATTGTTCATCCTTGTTGTAATAAATTAGGTAGCTAGCTTATTTCTTATTATTAGTCTTTATTGTAATAGCTTAGCTAATTAGTTGTTTATTCATTCATTTGGTTTTGTAATAGTTAGTTTAATTCGGATACTTGGACATTCATTTTAACCCTCTTGCATGAGGGCAAATATGTAATAACATGCATGTCTTCCAACCCCCATTTCTTTCTCTCTTTTATTTACCTGCTTATAATGGTAATGTAGAGCATCATGTTTTTTTAACATTTCTCATGTTCGCATACACTCGTCTCACATGCATTTGGGTTTGGCTCATCATACTAACCAATGTCAATTTCACTTTCATTGTTTGAATACGTGATTTATCACATTTCTTGGAATTGGATCATATACCATGCTCATAGCCGAGTCTATAAAAGTGGCATAAATGTGTGCGTTGCGTTAGTCATGTTGTATGGTTTAGGAACTTGCATGTTTTCTAATCATTTTTCTCTATTTGGCTTGCCTTGGAGTACTAGGTGAGCACTTACTATTTTAGCATATCACATTGAATGTTTGTGTTGCCATATCGAGCATGTTTTCCATGAGGCTAAGTGCTTAAGTGATATACTTGTTTGAATGCCTGTGGATTAAGGCTAATTACGAAAATTTGGATAAGTTGATAAATGTACATACAATCTCGCTTTTTTTCAAGTGACGAGTATCAAAAACAATTTTCAAACAAACATGAAATCAAAGCGTTCCAACTTTTGCAAATTAGTCTATACTCATGTGCAACACATAGTAATGTTAGTATAATAATCGAAACAAGAGCATATAATGTAAATAAGAATCACATCATGATTAGTAAAGGCTAATCTTTGATCGGGCGAGTGGGGTGCTCAATTCATGACCTTCCCCTCTCGTACCTAAGTTCCTGACGAGTCACGGGTTTCCTAAATTTTCCAAAATATTTAGGTAGCGACTCTAAAATCTGGTAATGCAGTCCATTTTTGGCATTTTTGATTCAAATCGATTTTCCAAAACAATTGTTAGATTTGGACTCTTTTTTCGTTTTCATTGTTTCACATTGCACTTGTGAAATCAGATTCAGAACCACATGAGTCCGAACAATAGGGCTAGTCGTATTCGAAAGGAACACAAAAAGCAAGCTACAATCATCTCTTCCGGCGATGACTCAGAGCAACAGCGTACCCAACCCTGGTTCTTTGCATTTCTTGGCCTAATCGAAGCATTTTCTTGGTGGATTTGGCTCCGTCACTGCCATTGGGAAACGTCTCACCGATTGGAACTCTGACTCACGCCCCAACTCGTAAGTCCTCAACTTCTCCACTGTTCTTCGTCTGTTCTTCATGTTCTTCTTGTGTCTTTGAACTTCAACTCCCACATTCACCCATTAAGGAAGATGAAAACACCCAAACACTATCAAAAACTCAATTAGGTTAGGGTTTTGTGTTGCTTTGGGTGCTAAAAAGCCCTTGTGACCCCGGCTTCAAACACTGTCCATTATCTCCTATGATGAACGAGTATGGATCTGGGCTTGACTGGGCTACAAACCTTTATTTGATTCAAAATCATGATTAGATCAAGCAAGTTTCTTATTTGTAGAGCTTAGGCGAAAAATGAGCTACTGGACCGCACACCAAGCAGCGCGACCGAGCTAGCTTCTGGCTTGCTCGCGCGACCGGGCTGAATTCTGCTAAACTGTTAAAACTGAGCTACTAACTGGCTCTACCCTGCACGGCCCCCGCTGTCACATGACACTTTAATTTTTAAATGCAAAATCTTAGGAGACCAGGCACACCCAAACGAGGGCTCCAAAGGCCGAGCACAACTTGGCCAACTCTATTCTACCAAGAAAATTAAGCCGGTCTCTTATGGGGTGCTATCGCTTCCTTGTAAACACGCAGGGCTCACTGGCCCCGTTTCGAGAGGAGTATGGCGTCCTAGCTGACGTACATTTAGAGCTCGGTGTGGAGGATACTACTCCATGGGGCAGACTAGACTCCTACCCCTTCATCGCACTATTCATAATTGAAGAAGGACTGCGTTTTCCTGTGTAGCCTTTGATTTGCGAGTTCTTGAGGCGGACCAGGCTGGCTCCCACACAGGTTTCCACCAACACTTATAGAATTATCAATGAAAGTCACCGAGCTAAATCACCTGTTTAGGATTCCAGCTTGGCTTGGCCGAGATCCTTCGTCAGTACACACTCAATCGCACGACCGACGGATTTAATTATTATCTGAAAATAAAGCCGACCCGAGAACGTTTAGTAACTAGCACACCAGACAAAGATATATACGATGATGACTTCTTCTAGGTGTCAGGCAACTACGAGACTGCTGATGTGCTCTGTTGGTACATCAGTAAGAATTTTGGTTCATTATGTAAGTCGCGCTCTTTGACCGGTCAATTTATTTACTGTTATTATTTTTTGCTAATTGTTTTCTTCTTGCAACTATTGAAGGGTTGCAAGCAAATTATTCCAATCCAAATGAGGCTGCGATAAGAGCTGTGCTTAGATACCGGCATCGAGATTGTCACGATCTTCTCAGTTACGTACCAAGCGCAAAAGTAAGGTTACAGACTTCCTGTGAGAGCCCTCTCCTTTGCCAGACCCAACACTACCGGATATACCATTAATTCGGCTGACAGAAGAAGATATGGAAAAAAGAAGCTGAATCAAGAACCTAATCGCCGTTACCTCCATCGAGCTGCCGATCAACCCACCTCCTACACCAACTACTAGTCAGAATTCGGGCACCATGGTTGCTTTGGCTTCAACGTCTGTTCCTGTCACGACCCAAACCCGCCCCTATGGGTTTAGCACCGTAACCGGCCAGTAATCCGAGATTACCGAAGGCCTACAGAACAGTAATACAGTAAAACAGAGTACAGGGGCATGGCGGAAGCCAATACAGTAATGAAAACAATGTCCAATGAGCTGTGACAGTCTGTATGCCAAAAGATTTTTCATACATTCACATATATATATATACAACCAGTCAGTAACAGGGACTTAATCCCTGATTAACAGTACAGTGTAAACGGTCAGTCTATACAGTAAACAAAAACAATACAGTAAGGGGGAAAATACTAAAACACCCCATAGCCTAAGCTTGGCAGGCTCGGAACCTCGCAGTGAGGCACATTGGTTGGCTTGACAAAACTGGGAATCTACCCCGACGCTTCTAGCTTTGATCCGGTGCCTGTACACCTACATATATATATGAGCAGTGAGCTAAAGCCCAGTGAATAACATAAAGCGTAAAGAGGTTTAGAATGAATGTCCTTACAGTAACGAAAACAGTTCATTTCAATCAGTGTAACAGTTGTTCAGTACAGTAAACAGTCATATGTGGTACATCCATTAGCATGACAGTAACAGTAGGTCTTAAAAGACCGAACAGTAATGATGGCCATCAGTCAGTGAACAGTAGTGGTTCCACGAGGGAACCAACAGAGATCTCTGTAACAGTAACAGTAAACAGTAGTTGCTAAGGATGCCACAGTACAGTTCAGAATATAGGACATACATTCATTCAATTAACAGTATCAGTTCAGAAAACAGTTCAGTTAAACAGTCAAAATATCTCAGTTGAACATATCTTTACACAATTGTTACTCACAGAGTTCTGGGCTACAGTGAACTAGAGCGTCTCCTCAAAGCCAACCCTACACAGTTCACAGATTGAACACACACTAAGCTATGCAGTTGGGAAAGATCATAACTTAATCCCTAATTTGCCTTGGTGTGCTCTACATCTAAATCCTCATTAAGATGCCTTAAACTAGGCCTAAGAATGCCTAGGATGGAATGAGGATGCAAAGATGTACTTAGAAAACATTTTCAGAAATTTCAGTGAAACAGGTCCCGCTCGAGCGCAGGTTTCCCCGCTCGAGCGGACAAGCAAACAAAGGTCCACGCTCGAGCGTCCACTTCACCGCTCGAGCGGACCAAAAATTACTGGATAGGTGAAATCTCCGCTCGACGCCCGCTCGAGCGTGTCACCTAGTCCTCCGCTCAAGCGTCCTCCGCTCGAGCGTAACTTCCTCCGCTCGAGCGGACTGATGCATAGTGCAAGATGCTGGGAGCTCGATTTCCCCGCTCGAGCGGCACTTCCTCCGCTCGAGCGGACAACCAAAATCTGGAAATTCCAGATTTGAGCTCTAAGTTTAAAATCAAGTTTAAATGCACTAAATTCGATCCTCTTGGGCCAATTTCCTGGAAAACTCTTTTAAACACATAGAATAACATATTTCAAAACTCAATTTAAGAAATCAAAGCCCAAGGGTGTTTAATTCAAACCCAATCTCAAACCATTTTTCAAGAATGAAACTCAAACAACATGCAAGACTTTAAATCATTCATTTAAGGCTTCAAAACATGCTCTAATGAGCTCATTCTTTTCAAAACAAGGTGAAATCATGGTTCTTAACATTAACATGGACATGCATGTGAAAATCTTTGAAGAATAACCTCAATAATGTAAGATAAGTACATGCATGCAACAATTGAGTTCCAATTCAACATGTTTGAACTTAAAACATGACTTAACTCTACAATGAAGCATGAATCATGCAAGAATTAGCTTAAACACAACATTAAGAAGGTAAAATCCTTACCTAAGTCTTGTAGTTCAAGTGTAGAAGCTTAAATATGGAATTCTATACTTCAATCTTCTAAATTCCACATACAATCAAGCAAAATGTGATGAAAATCAACTCTCTCCCTTACTCTCTCTCTAGGGACGGTGGAGCTCTCAATTTTGGCTGAGGAAAAGTTTGATTCAATGTATGCAAGCTCTAGATGTGTCTAGGATAGTGGCCCACTAAGGGCTAGTTTGGTAAATAAGCCAACTTCGCATTTTATCAATATTTAATCTAATTTAATATACCTAATCAATTTTCGGATAATTATACCATAAAATCACATAAATTATGATGATCATGAAACACTAAACAATTCTGATTCGGCCGCCGATAAGGCCTTCAATTAACAGTTTAAACATATAAACATAAACAGATAATCAAATAATCAAACAGATAGATTACAATTCAAACAGTACAGTTAATCAATTCAGTTTCAGTTCAATCGTCAGTTCAGTAAGTCAGTCAGTTCATTTACTTTCCATAATCGGTATTAACTTAGTAGTAATCGGTATTATCAGTGATCAGTAACGAGGGTTATTACAGTCTCCCCTCCTTATAAAGAGTTTAGTCCTCTAAACTCGAATTACCTTCATTCTGGAAGAAAACAGGATTCAGTGGGAACAAATCAGGATATCTCTTAGCCATGTCATCTTCCCTTTCCCACGTGGCATACACGCCACCATGGTTTTGCCAGTCAACTTTCACTAGGGATCTCTTTGTTCCTCAGTTTCTTGATCCGTCTGTTTACAATCTGTATAGGCCGTTCCTCGTAAGTGTAGTCATCACTCAACACTATCCGAGTAGGCTCAATCACATGGAAAGGATCCCGGAGATAATCTCTCAACATAGAGATGTGGAAGACGTTGTGCATATGCTCCATTTCAGGAGGAAGCGCAACTTGATACGCCACCGGATTGATTTTCTCAATAACCTCATACGGCCCGACATATCTCGGCGCTAACTTGCCTTTGACTCCAAAACGAGTCTGGCCTTTCATTGGTGTCACTTTCACAAACACGTGATCACCCACTTCATATTCTCTCTCGTCTTCTACATCTGCATAACTTTTCTGTCGGCTCTGTGCAGTTTTCAGTCTCTGTTGAATCAGTTTCACTTTTTCAGTTGTTTCATACACAATCTCGGGCCCAAGCAAAGGCCCATCTCCAACTTCTACCCAGCAGATCGGAGATCTACATTTTCTACCATACAATGCCTCGAAAGGCGCCATACTAATACTTGAATGGTAACTGTTGTTGTAGGCGAATTCAGCCAACGGAAAATGGCTTTCCCAATTTCCCTGAAAGTCAAGGACACACATTCTCAATAAATCCTCCAGAGTCTGGATGGTCCTTTCTGACTGTCCATCTATCTGAGGATGATAGGCACTACTCATTCTCAATTCAGTACCCAATGCAGTCTGTAGGCTTTGCCAAAACCTCGATGTAAACTTCGAATCCCTGTCAGAAACAATGGACACAGGCACTCCATGCAGTCTAACAATTTCATCAATATAAATAGCCAATTGTCCGCATTATAAATTGTCTTGACAGGTAAGAAGTGAGCAGATTTGGTCAGTCTATCAACAATAACCCAAATTGAATCCATACCTTTTCTGGAGCGAGGCAATCCAACGATAAAATCCATCGTGATATGCTCCCATTTCCACTCCGGTATGGGTAAGGGTTGCAGTAAGCCTGCGGGTCGCTGATGTTCCGCTTTGACTTGTTGGCAATGAAGACATTTTGACACAAGTCGGCAATTTCTTTCTTCATTCCCGGCCACCAAAATTCTGTTTCAGATCTTGATACATTTTCGTATTCCCTGGATGGATAGAAAATTTTGAATTGTGGCCCTCTTGCAGAACTCTTCTTTTCAATTCAGAATCATTTGGTACACACAGTCTTCCTTGAAATTTCAGTACATTATTTTCAAATTTGAACCCCGGTCTCGGTTTAACTTCTCTTTCTTCGATGATCTTCTTCAAGAAGTCATCCGTTTGCTGTTTCTCTTTAATTTCTTCGATCAATGCCGGTTGAGCAGAAATAGCAGCTATTGTTCCACCTTGTTCTCTCAAAACAACTTCAATTTCAGATTTTTCAAGGTCACAAAGCAACTCTTTCTGTCCAGTGAGTAAACAAGCTAAATTTGCAATCGATTTCCGGCTCAGTGCATCGGCAACGGTGTTGGCTTTTCCCGGATGGTACAGAATCTGTAGGTCGTAATCTTTAATCAGTTCTAGCCATCTCCGTTGTCTCATGTTCAGTTCTTTCTGGTGAAGAAGTATTTCAGACTCTTGTGGTCGGTATAACTTCACATGTCGCCCCATACAGGTAGTGACGCCAGATTTTCAGTGCAAACACTACTGCACTGCCAGTTCCAGATCATGGGTCGGGTAGTTCTTTTCATGTCTCAGTTGTCGGGAAGCATAGGCAATTACTCTCCCATTCTGCATTAAAACACATCCCAAACCCTTGAGAAGCATCACTAAATACAGTATAACCATCCGTACCTGAGGGTAAGGTAAGAACAGGTGCAGTCACAAGTCGAGTTTTCAACTCTGAAATGCTGATTCCCTCTGGTCAGTCCAGTCAAATGATGTCCCCTTCTGTGTCAGTTGAGTCAATGGTAAGGCAATTTTGGAGAAATCTTTGACAAATCTTCTGTAATATCCAGCCAATCCCAAAAAGCTGCGGACTTCTGTCACATTTGTTGGTCTAGGCCAGTTCACTACAGCTTTCAATTTTCTGCGGATCAACAGAAATTCCATCTTTGCTAACAACATGCCCCAAAAACATAACATGATCAAGCCAAAACTCACATTTAGACAGTTTAGCATACAGTTTCTGTTCTCTTAGGGTCTGCAGGGCAAGTCTCAGATGATGTTCATGTTGTTCTATACTTTTGGAGTAAATCAATGTCATCAATAAATACCACAATAAAGTCATCAAGGTACGGTTTAAAGATTCTATTCATGAGGTCCATAAATGCTGCAGGTGCATTGGTAACTCCAAAAGGCATAACTAAAATTCGTAATGTCCATACCTCGTTCTAAAAGCAGTTTTATCAATGTCTCCCGGTTTAACTTTCAGTTGATGGTACCCCGATCTGAGATCAATCTTGGAAAACACTTGAGCACCCTGTAACTGATCAAATAAGTCATCAATACGCGGTAATGGATATTTGTTTTTCACAGTTACCTTGTTCAGTTCACGGTAGTCAATGCACAGTCTCAGTGAGCCGTCTTTCTTTTTCACAAACAAAACCGGTGCACCCCACGGTGAAGTACTAGGCCTGATAAACTTCTTGTCTAGCAGTTCTTGCAATTGTACTTTCAATTCTTTCAATTCAGTTGGAGCCATTCTGTAAGGAGCTTTCGATACAGGCTGTGTTCCCGGAATCACATCAACGGTGAATTCAATCTCCCTATCAATCAAATCCCCTGGCAGATCATCTGGAAAACATCTGGGAATTCTCTGACTATAGGAATACAGTTCACATCAGTTTTAACATTATCATCAGTAGATACAGTCAGTACAGAACACAGATATCCTTTACACCCCTTTCTAATCAATTTAACGGCTTTCACAGAAGAAATCAAATACGGAGGAGGTACTACTCCAACCCCATTAAACACAAATTCAGGTAAACCAGGTGGACGGAAAACAACTTGTTTTGTCACACAGTCAATGGTGGCATGATATTTTTGTAACCAGTCCATCCCCAATATTACATCAAAATGATCAATGTTCAATGGCAGTAAATCAATAAACAGATGCATATCCCCAACAATGATTTCACATGCAGGGTACATATAAGCACATGTCATGGATCCTCCTACGGGTGATGATACAGCTAGCAGATAGTTCATAGGTTCTAAGGGTCTATTCAATTTCCGTGAAAAAGCATGCGACACATAAGAATGTGTAGACCCCGAATCAATCAGTACATATGCATTTTGAGCACAAATAGAGAGGATACCTGACACAACGGTTTCAGTATTTTGCACGTCTCCCGGTACTAGGGCAAACACTCGGCCCTGCCTCATCGGCTCTTTCCCGGTAGCTTTGGGGTTAGGCTTTGGTGCTACAGTTGATGCTGCGGCGCTGCCTGCAGCTTTACTATTGCCCGGAGCAGTGGAAGGGCAATCTTTCACCATGTGGCCCACTTTGCCACACCTGTAACAAGCACCAGATAATTTATAACAAACTCCTTTATGGTTCTTACCACATTCGGAACAGGGCGGAAATGGACGGTTTCCTTGACTAGAAGTAGTCGTTGACCCTGTATTTTGCTTTTTGTTCAATTGATTATGCTTGCCTTTCTTGAACTTGAAATTCTGTCGTTTACCACGCCATTCAGACGCCGGTGTTTCAGATTGTTCAGATTGTTTCACGCTTCGATGTTGACTCGGCCATCAATGCCGGTCAAGAACATTCACATAAGTCGGTAATTTCAGTACATTTATTCGATCCAGTATTGCAACATTCAGGCCGCCTTCAAACCTCCTGGCCTTCTTGTAATCGTGTCCACCATGTGTGGTGCATATCTAGCAAGCCGGTGAACTTCGTTTCATATTCGGCAACAGACATTGTGCCCTGTTTTAACTGTTCAAATTCAGTGACCTTCCTGTCCCTGACACACTGAGGGAAGTACTTTTCGAAGAAGGCTACTTAAATGAGCCCAAGTCATAACAGTTTGTCGTCACGAGTAAGCATCCACCACCTTCTGCCTCTTCTTGCAAAGTGAAGGTGGCCAACAGTACCTTATGTGCCTCCGAACACGGAAACACTTCAAACAGTTTCTCAGTCTCCAAACCCACGCTTCAGCCTTCAATGGTTCAAGGCCTCCCTGAAAGGATGGCGGTTTCAACTTGCTGAACTTCTGGGTAAGAGCAATAATATCCCCATCATTCACATTCATTCACATTTGTACATTCACATTCTGGTCCGGCTGTACCGGAGGAGGAGGTGGGGGCTGTTGGTTCTGTTGTTGGTCCAGTCTAGCAGTTATCAGTTCCATCATTCTTCTAGTCTGGCCATTCTGCCTCAGAGGATGAGGATTCAGTTTCATTTGCAGTGCTTGCATTATCCATTTCACTATAAGCAGTTATAACAAGTATAAACATAAACAGTTGCACTTAACAGTTTAACAGTTAACATTAGCACATATTCAGTCATATCATAACCACACACTTTCATGCTCATGTAATGCCCTAATCGCTTTTCTAGGACACTCTATAGCTCATTTGGACACGTGTGTGCGGTATAACTCGTGGTTAAGTATCGCTCTGATACCACTCTGTCACGACCCAAACCCGCCCCTATGGGTTTAGCACCGTAACCGGCCAGTAATCCGAGATTACCGAAGGCCTGCAACAGTAATACAGTAAACAGAGTACAGGGGCATGGCGGAAGCCAATACAGTAAATAAACAATGTCCAATGAGCTGTGACAGTCTGTATGCCAAAAGATTTTTCATACATTCACATATATATATACAACCAGTCAGTACAGGGACTTAATCCCTGATTAACAGTACAGTGTAAACGTTCAGTCTATACAGTAACAAAACAGTACAGTAAGGGGGAAACTAAAACACCCCATAGCCTAAGCTTGGCAGGCTCGGAACCTCACAGTGAGGCACATTGGTTGGCTTGACAAAATTGGGAATCTACCCCGACGCTTCTAGCTTTGATCCGGTGCCTGTACACCTACATATATATATGAGCAGTGAGCTAAAGCCCAGTGAATAACATAAAGCGTAAAGAGGTTTAGAATGAATGTCCTTACAGTAATGAAAACAGTTCATTCAATCAGTATAACAGTTGTTCAGTACAGTAAACAGTCATATGTGGTACATCCATTAGCATAACAGTAACAGTAGGTCTTAAAAGACCGAACAGTAATGATGGCCATCAGTCAGTAAACAGTAGTGGTTCCACAGGGAACCGACAGAGATCTCTGTAACAGTAACAGTAAACAGTAGGTGCTAAGGATGCCACAGTACAGTTCAGAAATAAAGGACATACATTCATTCAGTAACAATATCAGTTCAGTAAACAGTTCAGTTCAGTCAGAAAATATCATTGAACATATCTTTACACAATTGTTACTCACAGAGTTCTGGGCTACAGTGAACTAGAGCGTCTCCTCGAAAGCCAACCCTACACAGTTACAGATTGAACACACACTAAGCTACAGTTGGGAAAGATAATAACTTAATCCCTAATTTGCCTCGGTGTGTCTACATCTAATCCTCATTAAGATGCCTTAAACTAGGCCTAAGAATGCCTAGGATGGAATGAGGATGCAAAGATGTACTTAGAAAACATTTTCAGAAATTTCAGTGAAACAGGTTCCCGCTCGAGCGCAGGTTTCCCCTCGAGCGGACAAGCAAACAAAGGTCCACGCTCGAGCGTCCACTTCACCGCTCGAGCGGACCAAAAAGTACTGGATAGGTGAAATCTCCGCTCGACGCCCGCTCGAGCGTGTCACCTAGTCCTCCAGCGTCGCTCGAGCGTAACTTCCTCCGCTCGAGCGGACTGATGCAGTGCAAGATGCTGGGAGCTCGATTTCCCCGCTCGAGCGGCACTTCCCCGCTCGAGCGGACAACCAAAATCTGGAAATTCCAGATTTGAGCTCTAAGTTCAAAATCAAGTTTAAATGCACTAAATTCGATCCTCTTGGGCCAATTTCCTGGAAAACTCTTTTAAACACATAGAATAACATATTTCAAAACTCAACTTAAGAAATCAAAGCCCAAGGGTGTTTAATTCAAACCCAATCTCAAACCATTTTTCAAGAATGAAACTCAAATACAACATGCAAGACTTTAAATTCAATTTAAGGCTTCAAAACATGCTCTATGAGCTCATTCTTTTCAAAACAAGGTGAAATCATGGTTCTTAACATTAACATGGACATGCATGTGAAAATCTTTGAAGAATAACCTCAATAATGTAAGATAAGTACATGCATGCAACAATTGAGTTCCAATTCAACATGTTTGAACTTAAAACATGACTTAACTCTACAATGAAGCATGAATCATGCAAGAATTAGCTTAAACACAACATTAAGAAGGTAAAATCCTTACCTAAGTCTTGTAGTTCAAGTGTAGAAGCTTAAATAGGAATTCTATACTTCAATCTTCTAAATCTCCACATACAATCAAGCAAAATGTGATGAAATCAACTCTCTCCCTTATCTCTCTCTCTAGGACGGTGGAGCTCTCAATTTTGGCTGAGGAAAGTTTGATTCAATGTATGCAAGCCTCTAGATGTGTCTAGGATAGTGGCCCACTAAGGGCTAGTTTGGTAAATAAAGCCAACTTCGCATTTTATCAATTTAATCTAATTTAATCATACCTAATCAATTTTCGGATAATTATACCATAAAATCACATAAATTATGATGATCATGAAACACTAAACAATTCTGAATTCGGCCGCCGATAAGGCCTTCAATTAACAGTTTAACATATAAACATAAACAGATAATCAATAATCAAACAGATAGGATTACAATTCAAACAGGTACAGTTAATCATTCAGTTTCAGAGTTCAATCGGTCAGTTCAGTAAGTCAGTCAGTTCATTTACTTTCCATAATCGGTATTAACTTAGTAGTAATCGGTATTCATCAGTGATCATAACGAGGGTTATTACAGTTCCGCATACTAAGCCATGCCGGGCTAGCAAAAGGGCTCACTCGACTGATCCCTCCGTTGAGCTAGAAGCCGACCTCAATACCGAGCACGAGGTGACCGAGGTTGAGCCAGCTCCTATTTGCAACCGAAGTTGAAATCCCGGGGATAACAGATCCCGGCGAATGCTTCTATGAAGGGGGACAAGGAACATCTCCTTACCTTTGATCTTTCAAAGTCTTTACTCTTGCCAGAAGATATAGCTGGGATCGACCACGTACCAGACACTCGGATGGTTAAGTCTATGGTGAAATCAATGACGAGGGTAAGAGCTTCAAGTTTTTTCTAACTGTTTGCTCAGTTAATTTCTCGCTTGGGCTAACTTTTCTCTGATTTTTTACAAGCTATCCAAAAAACATACCTCGTAATGGACCGCGTCATCATCTTGCGACATGAAGTGACCGAGATGAATACTGCCGGCAAAAACATATCAGCCGAATTGGGCCTAGCTAAGGCTTCGCTTGGCGAATGCCGATGACGTAAGGCTCCTTGGCCAGCTCGATAGAGCTGAGCAGGAGAGAAACGCCTTGCGGGCCAAACTAGAGGAGGTGAAGAAGGCTAGAGACAAAGCCATGGATGATAAGAAAGACTGCAGTTTTAAAGAGGCTGAGGAGAACTACGTAAAATAAGTTGAAGCCACCAAGGACATCTTCTTCAAATCTAGTTGGAAGGCAACTTGTGAGAAACTTGGCTAAAGACTTGAGACTGAGGTGTTCAACTCTCTTCCCCCTACCTTCCTGCCGAGCTGCATGGTGTCATACGTGAATGACGTCTTCAACTCTTTACAAGGTGATGAGGTTGAGGAAGAAACTGAGGAATAAGTCGAAGAAGAGGGTGGTCGAGATGAGGCCGGTCAAAAAGAGCGCGTTGATGCAACCGCCGTGGCTGATCTGGTGGAGACCGCCGCCGGAGCTGGAGATGAATTTGTTGATCTCTCCCATCTTCCCTAGTTTAGTTTTGTATTTTCTTTCTTTTTTTGTTGCAGTTTTTGTAATTGTAGCACCGAGCTAGCGGCCCTAACATTTGTACTTGAATTCTCAATCAATGAAATTTTAGAACTTTTGTCATTTGCAATTAAGTTGTGTGTTTCTTCCTTGCAACCGTGTAATATTTTTGAACAGAGCATCCACTCCTTTCACTTGGGCAAAACAATCTCAGCTAAAAATTAAAAGTTGACCAATTCATTAACTCTTTTAGCCAGGTAAAATCACATCGGCTAAAAGCTTGGAATTGAATCAACTCTTTTAGCCGGGCAAAATCATTTCAGCTAAAACCTTGGAGTTGAACAATCCATCAACTCTTTTAGCCGGGAAAAATCACCCTGGCTAAAAGTTGGGAGTTGAACAATTCATTAACCCTTTTAGCTAGGTAAAATCATCTCGACTAAAAGCTTGGAGTTGAACAATTTATCAACTCTTTTAGCCAGGAAAAATAACCTCCGCTAAAAAATTGGGAGTTGAACAATTCATCAACTCTTTTAGTTGGGCAAAATCATGTCGACTAAAAGTTAGGAGTCGAACAATTCATCAACCCTTTTAGCCGGGCAAAATCATCTCGGCTAAAAGTTGGGAGTTGAACAATTCATCAACTCTTTTAGCCGGGCAAAATCATCTCTGATAAAAGTTGGGAGTTGAACAATTAATCAACTCTTTTAGCCATGTAAAATGACTTCGGCGGAGGACTATTTGCCCCTTGTCTATTACGATCCATCAATCGTGACAAAATAAAGTACAGTAATTCAACTCATTTCCATGATATATAGATTTCATAAATCCTTAAAGCGACTGAAAGAATTACATTACAAAATGGAGGGGTATGTCTGCCTTCCATGAAAATTACATTAAAAGTTCAAACTAAAAATAATACAATTTCAAATTAGCTGCGTTCCATGGCCGAGGTATGGCTTTGCCGTCCAAATCCTCTACATGGTATGCCCCTTTGCTCGCCAGACCGGTTGTCTTGTAAGGCCCTTTCCAATTTGCCTCTAGCTTTCCTTCGCCCAGCACTAGGGTGTTGCTCATCACCTTTCGTAGAACCTAATCCCCAACCTTAAATTGTCTAGGGTGAACTATTTTATTATACTTCTTGGATAGTTCATGTTGGTATGCTACGACATGGATCAGTGCCTTTTCTCAGCGTTCTTCTGCAAGGTCCAACTCTAGGGTGATGGCTTCTACGTTTAAATTTGACTCAAAATTTTCACTGGGCATGCCGATCTCCAGTGAGATGACTGCCTCCATGCTATATGCCAGAGCGAAAGGTGTCTCCCCAGTTGAGCATCTCAGCGTTATTCGATAAGCCGAGAGGACATTCGGAAGCTCTTCGGTTCACTTTGCTGTGGCTTTCTCCAGCCTTTTTTTTAGCCCATCTAGAATGGTCTTGTTTGACGCTTCAGCTTGACCATTCGACTGAGGGTAGGCCGGTGTATAATTGTAGAACTCTATCTTCAGCTCTTTACAGAATCCTCTGAATAACTTTTCATTGAATTGGGTACCGTTGTCGGATATTAAGGCTTTAGGGACTCCAAACCGTGTTATAACATTCTGCTAGACAAATTTCTTTACATCTTTCTCCTTGATGGTTGCCAAGGGTTCTACTTATACCCATTTGGTGAAGTAATCTGCCACGGCGATGAAGAACTTCCGGTTGCCTGGGGCGATTGGGAGTGGTCCCACAATGTCTAGTCCCCACATTGCAAACGGCCAAGGACTTGTGAGAGGAAGTAGTTTTCTGGCCGGTTGATGAATTTGATGAGCGAATTTTAGGCATTTCTCGCATTTTCTCACATATTTCTATGTGTCGGCCTGCATGCATAGCCACCAGTATCCTTGCGAGATAGTATGGTAGGCTAAAGATCTTCCGTCGATATGCTCCCACACATCCCCTCATAGATCTCAAAGAAAAAAGCGTTAACTTTGCTCGGATGGACGCATTTTAGGTATGGGCTAGTGAAGGACTTCTTATACAGGGCACCAGATGGAGAGACACAAAGCTGTTCAGACTTCACTCGAACTTTGTTTGCCTCTTTCTTGTCAGTCGGCAAGATTATTTCTTTCAGGAAAAGGATGAGAGGGTCCATCCAAGAAGGACCAAGCTCGGTGTAGAGAGCTTCTGCCTTATCTAATTCGTCTATGCTAGGTCTTGGAAGAAATTCGATTAGGTGAGAGTTAGGTGTCGTCCTGTTAACTATGGAAGCTAAACTGACCAACTCATATGCCTTATTGTTCCCTTCTCAACCAATTTGTTCAACTCTTGTGGTGAGAAATTTCTTAAGTTGCTCTCTCACTAGAGTCTGGTATTTGGCCATTCTGTCATCTTTGGCTTCGTATTTTCTGGATACTTGGTTTACAACGAGTTGGGAGTTGCTGTAAACCATTAGTTCAATTGCTTGCAGTTGAAGTGCACTTTTTAGTCTGGCTAGCAATGCTTTGTACTCGATCTCATTGTTGGATGCAGGGAACCCGAGTGCGATGGAATGTTCAATGGTCAAACTGTCTAGCGAAATCAAAACTACCCCTAATCCGGCACCAAATCTGTTTGAAGTGCCATTTGACAAAAAGTTTCCACATCTCGCTAATAAAGAGCTTCCAACATTCTGTAGGGTTTTGAGACTTTTTAAGGATCAAGTGTTCTAAGTTGCCCGGCTGCTCGACTATTTTCGAGTTGAGCGCACATTGATGATTACAACTTGCATGACTTCATCTCCCCTCTGGCGATGTGGTGTTGGGTCCAATAGGTTGCCCTGTTATTCCCAAATTCATCAACGCATTGCCAAGTTGCGGTTTTGCTTCGAGTGATGGATATGTGCTTTGGCGCAAATTCTGCGTCGCCTTCCATGCTTCGCTCATTAGGAAGGTTGACTTGGACAAGAGTGGGAGTTGGCTGTGCAATTTCCACTATGTCCACCCCCCTCAGCCCAATTGTGTCAGTAAGGTCCACCGGGTAAACCGGGTGAGTTCGAGGTGAAAATTCTACAATGAAGTCAGCCAATGTTTGGGCCTTGATGGCAGTTCTAGGTTGAAACTTGATTTTGAATTGCCTCAACTAGGCTGCCCACTTTAAGATTCGACTGGAGAAGTTTGCCCGCTCAAACAAGGCATCCAATGGAAACTCAGTCAGCACAACTATCATATATGCATGAAAGTAATGTGCTAACTTCCTGGAGGCCATCATTAGTGCTAAAGCAAGTTTCTCAAGCGACAAGTATCTCGACTCCGCCAGGAGTAAGGTTTTGCTTACATAGAAGATCGGTAGGTGTTGTATGCCTTCTACTCTAGCCAGCACCACGCTGACGGTGTATTGAGAAACGGCCAGATAGATAAAGTTCCTCGCCTTGCTTCGGCGTGACAAAGAGTGGAGCGACAATGATCTAAAGACTGGCTTATAAATTAGTTAAGCGAGGCTACCATCCCGGCAAGATGATACACATCGAAAGCACACTTCAATGCGTTCAGACGCAACTTGTGTTGTTTGAGAATAGCAAACATCTTTGTCAGATCGGCTAAGTGGTCGGCCTCACATTTTCTCTTGACGACCATGTCATTGATATATGCTTCCAACGCCCGGCCGAGCAAGGGAGCAAACATCTTGGTAACCATCTTCTAGAAGGTCGCTCCAGCGTTCTTTAAACCAAAGGGCATAACTCTGTAGCAGAACAAGCCCCTTGGGGTCGTGAAAGAAGTAACTTCTTGGTCGGGCTCATGCATGGCAATTTGGTGGTAGCCGCAGTAGACGTCTGGGAAACTCTGCCTTCGATGCTCAACTGTAAGGTCTACTAGTTGGTCGATTCAAGGCAAGGGGAAGCTGTCTTCGGGGCAAGCTTGGTTGACCGTCTTGTAGTCGACGTAAACTCGCCATTTCTCATTCTTTTTTGAAACAACGACGGTGTGTTAGAGATCCACTGTGAGTAATGTACTTCCCGGATCGTTCCAGCTTCCAACAAATTCCTTACCTCTTCAGCCACTAACTCGACATGATGAAGTGCTGATCTTCGTGTTCATTGAATGATCGGTTGTGTGAGGCCCTAACTTTTTGTAATTTCCCCAAACTCTTATAGTTGAAGAATGTCAATAAGAAAACCTATTTCTCCATTTCTTACAAATTAAACCCTAGAAATCAGGAACGATTGCACGAGCTAATCGGCAAACCCTAATCAACTTTGATAAATTAGGAAACATTTTAAAACCCTAAATTAATAATTTTGAAACCTTAGAATGAAAATTTATAAGAGAAAAACCCTAGTTTCCAATAATCGTCATTTTAGCTTGGTATCTCGTATTTTGTTGCGAATCGGCATCACGTGACCTGAATTACTTTTCCTATCATTATTTTATTAAATATGACTTAAATATATGTTTTATTTCAAAATTTCAAATTTGTGCCCTCTTCTTTCCGTATTATTGTATTTTGGCCCCAAAAATCCCAATATTTTAATCAAATAAGGTACAACTATTATTATATTGATTTGTACATAATATCTACTATATTATAATAAATAAATAAAAAATTGATTTCCCACATGTGTAGAAGACCAACCAGTTGTGAATAGTAGTAGGGACAAGAAAAATTAATTTTTTATTTATAATATCTTGAATATTATATTGGCATATCTTTGAATAAACAAAAGGAAATGACTAGCATTTATTGCTATGTACTTGTGTCTCCCAATTAGCAACTAAGTAGGGTTACTTTCTTCCTAATCAAGATTAATTAACACAAATCCTAATTGGATTCAATTAGATTACAACTAAACTTGAATAGTTTCCATTAAAAACTAACCAAACCAAACCAACCTTTCTCTCTCCTCCTTGGCCTATAAATACAAGGCTCTAGCAACTCATATTTCTCACACTTCACACACACATCGCAACCTACTGAAGAGGAGGGAAAAAAACAGGGAGAGAGAGCTTGTAAGTTTGAGAGAAAGAGGAAGAGAAAAAAAAGAAAGAAAGAAAGAAGGAAAGTAGGAAGAAATTCTAAGCAACTAAGGTAAATTTCATACACCTCTCCTCTCCATGAATCATCATGTTTTTCCCCCTCATAATACATGCTAAAAATGTATTTCATATGATACTAAGAGTTACTACATTTGTTAGATGG
Organism: Camellia japonica; assembly: GCA_030407325.1. Taxonomy (NCBI): domain Eukaryota; kingdom Viridiplantae; phylum Streptophyta; class Magnoliopsida; order Ericales; family Theaceae; genus Camellia; species Camellia japonica. Next base: position 46,174,820 of record JAPPVO010000002.1, on the reverse strand, counting down.
AGTATGGTTTGAAAATGAAATGTTCTTCTTCTTCCTTGTAATTTCCAGCAAGCTTTTCTCAAGGTTTTTGATTTTATTTCCATAGCAAACCTTCACAAACTCAAAATCTGTTTTAAAGGGGAATTAATTGACATATATAGAGTATGTGATAATTTTGGCTAAGACAATGGATGTGTTTTTATGACTCCTTTTATTTTTCTAAATACTTGGTGCAAAGAACCTGCTTTAAAACAGAGAACTTTAGAAAATTCTAGAAAATTATAGAAAAATGATCTCACGTTCAATTTTATATCAAAATATTCCTCTAAAGGTTAGCTTTGAAACAAAATTTATTTCAATGAAAATTAATGAGTATTTTAAGAGAACCACCAAATTTTGTAACAGTTATCAAATCTGGACTAAGTCTATGTATTTCTTAAATATCTAAAAATAAAAAAGGGCCACCCTACTTCCGTGAAATGATTTTGAAACTAGACTTGGTTCTCTACAAATCCCAAATGTAGACACCCCATTTTTGACTGTCCTCAAGACTTGGACATCATCACTTGTGCATTTGATGATTGTGTTTGTTTGTGTCCGTTTTGAGTTCCCGAAGTCCTCGGCGGAATGCCCTGTCTTTGAGCCTTTGGACCTTGTCCCTTTCTGTGCCTTGTTTTGGATCAAAACTTGGTATCTGGAACTTGTGGTGACCTGTCCACCACCACCAGAGGCTATCAGCCATGGCTTGTGGCCATTGGTGTGGCCGATCGGCCACCAGTCTCTTTTTCCAGATATTTTAGATATTTGTTGACAGCTGTGCCAGTTGTTAGCACAATGAGCTGCATCTGCCTACACGTGTATAGTGGGATGTTTCTAAGCTCAAGGGGTGTTTTTCTATATATAGGGGGGTTCCTCCCATTTTTGTGGGCTAGAAAAGTCAAAGCAAAAATCTCTCTCTCTCTAGATTTTTCTATCTCTCTTATAATTTTGTGCCTAAGTGCTTGCTTTCTCTACACCTTTGCATACACATCCTTAATCAAATCCTCTTACCTTTGAGCTGAGGTCACTTGGGGTCCTCTTTGAGCTCTTGAAGGTGGTTTTAGTTTGGTTTTGTGCCTAGAGTTGCCCTTTGCTTCAAGAGGTAGTTTATTTGCTTTGTTTTGCAAGCTTGTTTTACCATCTTTTCTTACTGTTTTGGGGGTGGTTTTGAACTAAGAAAAACTCTATTTTTGTGGCTTAAAAGTGGTGGTTTGACCCCTTTTTTAGTTCGGGGGTGGTTCACCCTTCTTACTTATTAGCATGTAAAGTTTTTGTGCCCTTATTCATCACTTTCAAATCAATTTTTTTGGGCCTTTTAACCAATGAATTTCAGAGGTTTTTCAGTGGTAAAAAACCTATTTTGAGGTCCAAAATTGGAGGGGTTAGCCTCCCCTCCTTGTGTCTTGTTTGCATGCCTAGTTAGTTTCACAAGTTAGCATGTTTTTCTAGCTTAACTTAGCTCAAGTCTAGCATGTTTTAGCTTCTGAAATAACTTTGTTTGAGTCATGTTTTGCATAGTTATAGTGTTAATTCCTTCACTAGTTTAGTGTTTTAAGGCTTTAACCATCATTGATGTGAGTTGGTTGCATGTTTTTAGTGCTTTTATCACTCATTTCAGCACTTATAATTTCTGAAATCTCCCTCATTTCTTCACCTTTTGATTTGCTTTGAAAGTGGTTTCAAACCACTTGTTTGCCTAAGTGTGAAATGGAGGTGCTACACCTAATGGTTTAATCCCTTAGGGGGTTTATCACCAACAGTGTAATGCCTCTTTCATGCCCAAAGCAACTTGGGGTTTGAGCCCTCTTTCCATTAGATGACACTCACTAATGGACAAATGGATTAATGAATGGTTTGGTAATTAAAATGAGTAAACAAAATTGGCAAGTAAATTAGGCAAGATAAGCATTCTTTATGTTACATTGCATATGTTCAAATCAGACGTTAATTTGAACACAAGGTAAATGAGACATTTCATACTCAAAAGTGATGAGATGTGCCATTTTCCTAGGTCTCCATTGCCCTTGATCATGCATGATAGGGTGATGGCCATTTTGGTCTTGTTGTGCATTTATTGAACTTGCACAATTGGTTTCACAAGCCATCATGCAATGAAATTTCTTGATTGCTGGTTTTGTGAACTAAATTTTGTCCCTCCTTTGATTTCCCCATGAAAAGGAGAGACAAAGTGTGTAAACAACCCTTGAGAAATACGCTATTTTGCTCTCCGTTGCAGCAAGGAGTTCAAACCAACAGTGGCCGACAGCCATCACCAGTGGCTGACCGGCCACCAATGGTAGCCGACCGGCCCCCTGTTGGCCACCAATGAAATTTGTACAGTGCATTGGTAAGGTGGAGCAGAGGTGTTCTGGAAGTGGACAGCTTTGTTGGTGTTCATATGTGCAAACAGAGGTTTTCGGTAGCAAGGCAGTGGCTTTTCAGGTGAAGAATCGAGCATGCATGCATACCTCACTTCCTGGGATTAGCTAGTTAGTTTAATTAGCATTAGATCAAATACGTGTTGTAAGTAATTAGTTGTAGCTAATTAAGTGTTGTAAATAATTAGTTAGTTTAACAAGTTATTCAATTTCGGTTTGTAATAATTAGTTAACTAGAATAGTTAATTAATTTGGTTTGTAATAATTAGTTAGCTTAATTAGCGTAGCTAGTTGGTTAGCTTTTATTCATTCAGACCCTCCTTCGGGAGGGCGTAATGTTGTAATAAGTGTGCGTGCGTGCGTGTATGTCTTCCAATCCCACGTCTTTCTCCCTTTTATTTATCCACTTTTGATGGTTAGATTACGGTCATGTTTTAATTAGCATATCACATGCTTGCATCCATTCATTTGTCCTGCATGCACCGAGGCTTGGCGCATCATTCAAACTGCATTGCCATTTCAATACTTCTTTGAACACGTGTTTTAATCGCATGTTGTTCAAATCGATCCATATGCCATATTGGTAGGCGAGCCTATTAATTGCATTATTGCATGTGTTGCATTAGACATCTTGTATAGTTAGGATCATACATTTTTCTAACTAGTTTCTGTTTTGGCTTGGAGTACTCGGTGAGTTTTTATGCTTTAGCATACTTGCATGAGTGTGATTGCCATGTTGCATGTTTCGTATGCTTGCCATGAGGCTATGTGCTTAAATGCTAAACTGTTTGAATGCCTGTGGATGAAGGCTTGTTATTTGAATTGGAACGATTCAACGAGTGTATGTTTAAAGCTCACTTTGTTGAGTGGCAAATCATGTTTTAAGCCCACTATGTTTGGTGGCAAATCCGCAACTTTAAGCCCACTTGAAGTGGCAAATTCAAACCATTTTCGCAAACAAACATGAGTTGAATTGTTCCAAATTGAGCAAACTAGTCTATACTTGCTTGTGCGCATCACATAGTAAAGCTAGTTTAATAAACCGGAATAAGAACACATAATGTTTATAAAAAATCATATCGTGATTAGTAGAGGCCGATCTTTGATCAAACGAGTGGGGGTACTCAATTAATGACCTTCCCCTCTCGTACCTAAGTTCCTGAGCTGAGGCAACTTTGGTGATGACGGACACGTCGCCTTCGGCACGAATTAGGGTTTTCTAAATTTTTTCAAAAAAAAAAATATTTAGGTGGTGACTCTATATCTGGTAAAGCAGTCCAATTTTGGCACTTTTGATTCAAAATCAATTTTCCAAAAAGATTTACTGGATTTAGACTCTTTGGTGTTTATTAGTTTCGCATTGCACTTGTGAGACTAAATTCAGAATCGCGGGAGTTCGACTTGTAAGGCCTTCTTTTCAAACCTTTCGAAATGGGGCGCAGAAAAAGGCGAGTCCACAGTTCATGGCGACTCTACTGGGGACTTAGAGAACTTGACTCGAACTCATGATATGTTATTTTGTTTACACTTATGTGTTTCTTTGCATTTGCATTTGCATTTGCATTGGTGCTCCTAAGTTACAGTGTTTGCCATCTGTTATTCTTGAGTGGTTTGCCGGAGGCTTGCTTGGAAAAGCTTGCCAAAAGGCTGACCGGTTGCGGGCTCTGCCATGATGGAAACACAACCCTTGGATCTGGACTACCGCTGTACCGTTTGATCCTCTTTTCACTTCTTGGTGTTAGGTGTGAGAGGTATATTAGGTAGTCTTTCTGAGGTACCCTTTTTGACTAATTGACCTAGTTGCATATCAGAAACCATAAAGGCTGTTCCAAACTACGACAGGTTGCTTACCCGAATGCAGGAATTGTATGAAACTGCTTGTTTTGCGTAGTGAATCCCTAGCTCCTGACGAAATTAGGACAGGGTAACCCTACCCCACCATAGGGGTGTTTTGGCTCTCACTTGCTTGATATGTGCTTTTAGAGTGAAACTCTGCAAGAATGTATGTATCAGTTGCAAGTCTGGGTATCAGTTTTGGGGCAGAAATCAATGTTGAGTACAGTTCTCCAGCTTATGATTACAACTGCGTGTTGTTTGTATCTGAGCCGAGGTACTGTGCGGTTTCTGATTTTTGTTTCTTTTTGTTTTATTTTCTTTTTGCAAGGTAGTTTTCCACCATTACTTTAGATGAGTCTGTTACCCCGCAAGCACTCTGGACCTGAGTTAGAAGGATTTGCAGATCCGAGGATCTAGTCAGGGGACAACCAGTGTTTGTTTCACTTCCACTGGTTACCAGACGGAGGAGGATTAGGCAGAATTCACCAATCCAGCAGTCACCCTTTGCTTCGCCTGTGCCCAGTCAGGCCCAGTCTTCTACTTCTACTCTAGTAAGAGAGTATTCGCCAATTCCGGTAGCCTAAAACCCTCCGGTCAGCATGGAAGATATGCTTCATCAGCTCCAGTAAACCATTGAGACTATGCAGCTAGATGCTGCCTGCCAAGCTGAGACCACAGCCCGTTAAGCCGAGGTTGTAGCTCGCCAAGCAGAAGTGATAGAAAGGCTTCAACAACAGCAGCCACAACCAGTAGTAGCCTCTACATCCCATGCACCCCCAGTAGGAATTCCGGCACCCGGGGTCACAATTAATGTCTAGGAAAATGCGGGCATTTTGGCAGATCCGATCCCACCTCAGACCTCTAAGGCACCAGTTTACCAAATGGAGGCATTGTTTGAATTCAAGGTTGAACCCACTGCACTGAAGGTCAACAAGCTAGAAAAGCTCTTCAAACGAGTGCAGAGCGTGAATTCAATCCCTCATTTGAGGATGGCTATACAAATTCTATAGTAACTCTGCCGGACAGATTCAAGATGCCGCACATAAACCGATTTAACGGCTCCAGGGATCCCATGGTCCATCTGTGGCTATTTTCAAATATCCTACGACCAATGGGTCTCTCAAGACTACAGAAGTTGTCGCTTTTTGGACAGACCCTGTCAGGTATAGTGGCCATCTGGTATGCCAAGCTTGAAGACTTTGTGAAGAGAAACTAGGAGGAAATGGCCGAGGCCTTCATAGCGGAGTACTCCTATAATACTCAGATCGAGGTCACTACTCGTGATCTCGAAGCAACCCGTTAGGAGCCGAAGGAGGGTTTCTTGGATTTTGTGACTTGTTGGAGGGCCAAGGCCTCTATGATGACTATTCGGCCATTCAAGAAGGATCAAATCAGAATGGTGGTTCGTAACTTGCAAGAGAGACTATTACAGAAAATGATAGTCTTGCCTTTGTTTACATTTGCTGAGCTCCATGAAATAGGAGTTCAAATTGAGGATGCAATGAAGCAGGGTCTGATAGACCATGAGAAGAAACAGCCCAAAAGGTCCTTTACACGCAGCTCTAATGCAGCCACGACTGGTGGCACCTCTGCACGGCCTTCAGATGTGAGCATGGTCACCACCACACCCAAGACTGCTAACCCCTTTGCCGGTACATCCAACACAACTTCACAAACCTCAAGCCATCAGGCCCGAGGCTACAGGGTCTTCACCCCGCTCTATATGTCCCTATCCGCAACTCTGAGGGTCCTAATCAAAAAGGGGCATCTTAAGCCGTTAGAACAACGCCCACTACCCGATCCTCTCCTTCCAAAACATAACCCAGCCAAATACTATGCTTTTCAGCAACAGCATGGTCATGGTATCGATCAGTGCTATAGATTGCGTCATGATATTCAAGATCTCATTGACAATAAGGTGATAGCACCTCCTGAAAAACCCAACGTCACTAAAAATCCTCTTCCACTGCATAACCAAGCCCCTCCACCTCGACAAATAAACCTCATCCACACACTGGCTGTCTCTTATGACCCCAGTATATATATCACCCATTCCCACCTACCTAAGCCGGCGTTGTTCATCCCTAAGAGCACAGACTTATGCATAATGAACGCATCCTCATTCCAACCCCAACCCGTAGTGGTGACAATGGAAGATGAAAGAAGGTCAGCCTTGGTGAAAAATATCAGTCCGTTGCCCGAGGGCTTTGAGGATTTATCTGATGGAGTGCACAACCCGAGCTGCTATGTTGTGCCAATCAATCAAGCTAAGCCGGAAGTGGTGCTGCCGACTGGGATGGAGGTCAGTGCAGTCCGAGAATATGGACTAATAGGCGGATATAGATAACTTGCAGTTCTTTGATGAGCAAGAACAAGGAGACGTGCATATCAATTGATTTGATCTGAACGGCTCAACATACAATTCTGAGTGGCTAAGTGATGAACCCGATATAGATGAGGGAATTGAATCGAAGCTTGGAGAGCAGAAAGCGGGAATCACTGCAATGGCCAGAACGGCCAAAAGAAAGGGTAAACTACTGGAAAGCACTGGTAAAGAACAATTGGCTCAGGAACTGGGCATTGTTAGCATTGTACATACAGAACATGCAGCCACACTAGAGCGGTTTGGGCAGGAAATGAGCGAAAGTGATTAGAAAGCTGGAATAGCTCAATGCCCCGTGGGGAATGTTATTACTGAGGGAATACTTAGGCCGGAACTGGACAATTGCTTGTCGGTTGTCGGAGGTATTTGGTGGGAAGATGATGATCTGCATCTTGCCCATACTAATGAGGATTGGGGTGAAGGCCTTCTTGACAATACCTGGTATGTAGAGGAAGTCGACCACATGACATGAAGTGGCCGATATTTCAAACCACCGCACCTAGACCAACCAGAGGCATCTGGGAAGGACAAAGAGGTAGAGAAACAGAAAGAAAAGCAGTTAGAGGAAGAGGCTGTGTTGAAACAGTTGAAGAAGATTCAAGTTGACATATCTATCTGGGGGCTGCTTATGGCTTCACGAGTGCACAGACAGGCTGTACTGACAGCGATGGATAAAGCGAAGTTGTCCATTGACACCACCCCAGAATAACTAGTGGGATTAGTCTTCCCGGGGGGCACTGCACCAACTTTGACCTTTTCAGACAAGGAGTTACTGCCAAAAGGCTCTGCACACAACAAGCCTCTATACATATCTGTAGAGTGTCAGAAAAAGTGGATGCCAGTTGTATTAGTCAACATCAGGTCAGCAATCAATGTCTGTCCATGCCGTACAGCTTATGCTATCAACCTGAAACTGGCCGATTTTGTGCCTATAGCCCAGGTGATTCGAGCGTATGACAATACAAGCAGAGAGGTGATGGGAACAATGCAGATCAAAGTGCAGGTTGGACCTACGCAACAGGATATTGAATTTCACATCTTGGATGTTCCAGCCACTTTCAACCTATTGCTTGGGCGACCCTGGCTACACCAAGTAAGAGCTGTCTCTTCTACCCTACACCAAATGATTAATTACCCCCATGGAAAATGGGTGGCCATAGTCTTCGAGAATTCATCTATACATCCTCCGCCAGAGGTCACTACGCTTGTGTTGGAGATTGTACATGGTGAAGAAGATGTTTTCATTTTGGGGTTTACCTTGGCTGAGGCTCGGGTAGTGCAGAATATCCTGGCTGTCAATAAGGGCTTCTATGTCAGTGCCCAATTTGTGTACTTCATGAACAAGTTGCAGCATATGCCTGGAATGGGATTAGGCAAGAGTGGCCGGAAAGGCGTTGCCGCAGTGGTCGATGTGCCATATAACCCTCATGCCTTTGGTTTGGACTATACGCCCACCAAAGAGGACTGGGTGAGAAAAGGGAAAAAAATGGCAAGAAGAGCCAAAGCAAAGCAAAAGCAAAGCGGGAAGCACTACGAACTTGTGCACCGACCAATTCGGGGAACCCTGAATGGCTATTTTGTTCGGAGAGAGAAGACTTCCCATTCTGTGGTTTCCCCGAACCCTGGTTCAACTTGAAAAGCAGCGGGTTCCCGGCTTTGAGATTTTCTTCGACTTGCAGCTGCAAGAGAGCGACACAAAGGAACTGACTGAACTAACTGCTGAGGCTACAAAGAGCACCGAAAGTGATTCTAGCAGTAGTGGACTTGAGGTAGGAGCAGCACTGGCATGTCTCATTTCGGATCCTCAAATCAACTCAAAGAGCTTGGGGGACGACTTAACCGTTTCCATGATCGGAGACTAACCAGGTGTGAACCCTTCTAGCGGCATTCTGGATGCATCTGACACACCATCCCTCACTTGGCAGCTGGAGAAGGGCTTTCTGTCCGGTAGCTCTGAGTCAGGTAGTGAACCAAAATCTGATTCCACAGAGTCTGTGGAGTTGGAATCAGATTCCGATTCTTCTGAGTCTGGGTCCGGTATTCCTAGTGTTGATAACCCAGATACTGAGGTTTTGTCCAGGTCGTCTTTTTCCTTTTCTTTTGAGTTGGTTGTAACCGAGGAATTGGATGAGCTGGACTTTGTGAATGAGAATGCCACTGCAGGTTTTGAGTACTTCTCTGTGCCACTTGTATATTGCATTGATCATGACTTTCAAAATTTTGATAAAAATGACGAGGAAGTTATTCCTTTGGTTTTGAAACATTTGATTAATCGGGAGGACGAGAAGTTTGTAAAACCCCTTGTTGATGAAGTCATTCCAATTAATATGGGTACTGAGAAGGATTTGCATTTGGTCCAGATCGGGTCCACGTTGTCTTCGAAGGAGCGCGAGTGCTTAGTCTCTTTATTAAAAGATTTCAAAGATGTTTTCGCATGGTCCTACAAAGACATGCCTGGAATCAATCCTGAGATTATACAACATCGGATCCCTCTTGACCCTGAGGCCTGACCCATTAAGTAGAAACTGCGGAGAATATGCCCAGATTGGGCTTTAAAGATTAAAGAAGAGGTCACCAAGTAGATAGACACATCGTTTTGCTAGTATCTGAGTATCCGACTTGGTTGGCCAACATTGTTCCGGTGCCGAAGAAAGATGATAGAATTCGGGTGCGTGTGGATTTCAGGGATCTGAACAGAGCTAATTGAAGGATGACTTTCCTTTACTACACATCAATGAATTGGTGGACTTCACCGCAGGCCATGCGTTGCTCTCTTTCATGGACGGATTTTTTCGAGTATAATCAGATTCTGATGGCACCTGAGGATAGAGAAAACTGCCTTCACCACGCCGTGGGGAACCTACTACTACAAGGTGATGCCGTTTGGGTTTAAGAATGCTAGGGCTACCTATCAACAGGCTCCAACCATAATGATGCATGATATGATCCACAAAAAGGTTGAGGTGTATGTGGACGACATGATTGTCAAGTCCAAGGAAAGAGAGAGCCACTACACCACCTTGAAGAAATTCTTTCAACGAATCAGAGAATATCGGTTGAGGCTGAATCCACAAAAATGTACTTTTGGTATAACAGCAGGGAAAATGCTGGGTTTCTTGATCACACAGAGGGGCATCGAGGTAGATCCTTCCAAAATCAAGGCCAGCTTAGAAATGCCACCACCAAGGACTAAAAAGGAGGTGCGAGGCTTTTTGGGTAAAGTGCAATTCATAAGATGGTTTATTTCAAAATTAACCTTGATTTGTGAACCACTATTTGGTCTCCTGAAGAAAGGAAATAAATTCTAATGGGATGATTGATGTCAATTCGCTTTCAAGCAGATCAAGCTATACCTACCAAACCCGCCTGTGTTGTCACCACCAGAGCCGGGGAAGCCATTGATTCTGTATCTGTCAGTAACGAACACAACAATAGGATGCATGCTTGCTCAGGAATCTGAGGATAGGGTGGAGAAAGCCATCTATTATTTGAGCAAGAAAATGCTGAACTATGAGACCCGTTACACCCCGCTAGAGAAGGCTTGCTTAGCCTTGGTATAGGCTACCAGGAAATTGAGGCACTACCTGTTAGCTCACTCTGTAATTCTGGTTTCAAGATTAGATCCCATCAAATATCTCTTCGAGAAACCAGCACTTACGGGTAGGCTAGCCCATTAGTTGCTTCTTCTCTCCAAATTTGATTTAAAGTATGTTACTCGTAAGTTTGTCAAAGGGAGAGCAGTAACAGAGTTCTTGGAAGATCACCCAGTGGAAGGGGATGAAGCAGGTAGAATACCTATTCCCAGATGATGCTATTTTGCAAGTCGAGGAAGAGATTTGGACAATGTACTTTGACGGATCGTCTAACCAGTACGGTTATGGGATAGGGGTGTTGCTGATAGCACCCGACAATTCCCATATACCCTTAGCCTTCAAACTCCAATTCAAAGTATCCAACAACGAAGCAGAATATGAGGCATGTATTGCTGGTTTGGAAGCCGCCTTGGAACTAGGGGCAAAAAGGTTGGACGTCATTGGGGACTCGAACATGGTTGTGTCTCAAGCAAAAGGAGACTGGAAGGTCAAAGAAAAAAGATGAAGATCTATCACCAAACCTTGGATGTTCTGATTCCTAGGTTTGAGAAGCTAACCTTCACGCATCTATTAAGAGAGAACAATAGGTTCACTGACACTTTATCAACTCTATCTTCCATAATAGACATGCCATTTGGAGTCCGGATGCGTGCGATCATTATTGAACAAAGATATACACCGGCCTACGAGTTGATCGCCGCAATAGATGAAGTGTAAGATCAAAACCCCTGGTATTATGCTATCTGGAACTTCTTGGGAAAGGAGGTTTATCCACTAGGGGCAAATGCCAAAGATAAAAGGGCAATACGGTGGATGGCCATTCAACTTATCATCTGTGGGGGTAAGTTGTATAAGAGGGGTCATCTGAGAATGCACAAGCTGTGTGTTGACGCAGAAGAGTCGAAGTGCCTAATGGAGACCATCCATGGGAAGAGTGTGGAGCACACATGAACGGAGTAATGTTAGCCCGGAAGATTCTCAGGCAAGGTTACTACTGGTTTACCATGGAGGAGAATTGTATTGGTTTTGTTCGGTGATGCCACAAATGCCAAATTCATGCAAATCGCATGAATATCTCGTCGACAAAGCTGTACAACATGACTTCACCATGGCCTTTCTCAATCTAGGGAATTGACGTCATTAGAGTAGTTACACTGAAAGGGTCAAATGGGCATGAGTACATTCTGGTGGCAATTGATTATTTTACGAAGTGGGTGGAAGCTTAGTCTTATGCAGTGTTGAAGGCAGCGCATGTGGCTAAGTTCATCCGAAATAATATCATTTGCCGTTATGGAGTCCCGAATGAGATCATTTCAACAATGGCTCCCATTTCAAGAAAGAAGTAATCGACTTGTTGGAGAAATACAACGTGGCTTTTCATAAGTCATCTACATATCAGCTGCAAACCAAAGGAGCTGTTGAGGCCGCCAACAAGAATATCAAGCACATTTTGTAGAAAATGGTTGAAACCTACAGGGACTGGCTAGACAAATTTCCATTTGCTCTCTGGGGCTATAAAACTTCAATTCGGACATCTACTAGGGCAACTCCGTACTCTCTGGTTTTTGGGATGGAAGCTGTTCTGCCGATTGAAATAGAGGTTCCGTCACTGTGGGTTATGGCTGATTGTAATAGCAGAGCGGATTGGCAGCATAGTAGGTTTGAAGAACTAATGTTGTTCGATGAGAGGAGGCTGAAAGCACTATACCATGTTCAAGGGTATCAACGCAGGATTGCCAGGGCTTTTGACAAGAAAGTTAAGTTTCAGAATCTTAAGGAAGGGGATTTGGTACTGAAAGACAACCGAGCTCCCATCCATGACCCTAGGGGCAAGTTCAACCCAATTGGACTGGTCCTTACATTATCAAAACTATTTGGTCGAGTGGAGCTATTATTCTTGTGGACTTGGATGGCCTAGAATTTTTCCAACCGATCAACATGGACAAGTTGAAGAAATATTACCCCTGAGAGGCTCGCTAGGCCAAAAACCCGGAAGGGCGACCTAGGCAAAAGTTAGAGCACAAAAATTGGAAAAAGGGAAAAACTGAGCTCGCAAGGATGAAAACCCATAAAGGGTGGCCTTGGCAAAAGTTAGAGTGTAAAAGGAGAACGTTAATACTCGAGCAAACCTGAACTGAACTATGTAAGGCCTGATTCCCATCTGTAGGATACGTAGGCAACTTCATCCTGAAGCTCGGCTGTAAACACCTCCAAATCAACTGTATCCATGTGTTTGATCAAGGCATCCTTGTCTGTTCTTTATCTGAAAGTTCGGTTGTGATCCTTACTCTGAGAGAGGAGCTGACTACACTGCTGAGCAATGTTATTCAAACAAGGGGCAATTTTTCATTTTTGGATTTGGGGTTGTACGTCTCGAGGATAGATTCCATGTGTGTCAAGTTGTGATCCTTATTGAAAATGGTTTGAAAAGTTTTGATAAAAGTTGATTTTGTTCAAATTAATCCTTTTACAACTTAGACCATTTTTTGACCAAAAGGAAAATTTTCAGTGCTCACAACTTCAATTTCATTGATTTCAATACAAATTTCTCCAACTCTCGATACAAATCAAAGTTGTTTTTATTACATTCAAAAAGAAAACTTGAAAAGTAAGATCAAAGCAATAAACTTGGGGCATAGATAAGTCAAGTGTTCATGCGTCCCCCTCTTGTGCTTGTCAAAGCTTCTGATGCTAAGTTGGGCCTGGTTTGTGCCTCATCTTCGTACCAAGTTAGGCACTCACCAGAAAGTGCGCGGTTGAAACGAGGGGCAAGAGCCAGAAGTTCTCTTGTCCTCCAAACAGCGAGGTATCGAGCCAATTGTGAACCTCGAAGTGGGAATAGAGTCGGGTACTCTACCCCATCTTCTGGGTAAGTCTGGTCGTGTCCGAACTGACGCCTGAACCAGAACGGAAAGTAGAATACACAATGTGTTCAAGCCAATCAGTTGAATGCTAGGTTGCCGAGCCATGTTGTAGCTCATCTCGGGCAGATCAAACCAGGGGCAACGCCAAGCAATGTTAGCAACAGACCTATTGCACATCTAATGGCACCACCATCCCTCGTTCGGGAAATTCACTAGCCGCTGGCGGAAGAAAAATGCTCATGCTGAATATGCAGGGCAAGAGTCCACTACCTTCAACCTGTCCATGAGCCATATTGGGGAGGAATGAAAGAAAAGAGAGATTAAAGAATAGAAAGGTGTATGTTGAGAGAAAAAGTGAGAAAAGGACTTTGAGAGAAAAATAGAGCTTGAATGCCGAGTGATGTGAGAAACACATATTAGAAAGGGTGGGAAACATTACCTGAAGAAGAGTGCACTCCCTGTGAATTTGTTTGTCTCTCGTCGATGAAAGGCGTCTAAGCCCATCAAAGTCTCGGCTAGTACCAAGCCAATGCAACTCTTGCCCTCTTTCAAGCCTTGAGCCACTTCAACTAGCCGAATGCCAGACCCACCGAAACTAGGGGCAAGGACAAAATGTGCTAACATGCACAAACAAAGGGCATGTTGCCAAAAACCCCACCAAAGAAGATCGCCTCGGTCACCGGCTTCAGAAAATCGATGACTCAAACTGGGAATGTCCAGCTCTCCATTGTGAACCAAGGATCGGGCCTCGTGTAGAGTGAGCCCGCACATCCGTCCCAAAGCTTGGATGTGACCAAAACAGGACTAAGGTAAGATTTTCTCATCGCACCGGGACTCCATTAGCACTTGAAATTCTTCAATTGTCGGGCATAGCTCCTGTCCCTCGAAGCTAAAAACATGTGTAATCGGATTCCAACATCTAGTTGTGGCATGTATGGAAAACAAAGCGAAGAACGACTAAGCAGGAATAGTGCATTTATGCCGAAACCCCAAAAATTCAGCTTTTCAAGCCATCTAAAGTTGCAATCCAATTCAAGAGTTTTTCGACAAAGAATGGCTCCATTTGTGAATAATTTGAAGCTGAGATGAAGAAACTATGAGGTCCAAACCTTTTGTAGAAGATAAGGCAGTGAGTGGAAGCCAGGTGTCAACATTCTAGAGGTTCCTCGCATTGATGGCCGACTGGCCATTGGTGATGGCCGACATACCACTTTGGTGGCCGACCGGCCACCACTGATGGCCAACGGCCTCTATTCATGGCCGACATCCTCCCACTCTAGCTTGTTGTCCTTCTTGTGCTGGAAAGTGCTGGTGGCATGAGCCTTGTTCTATTCTTTGTGTGTTTTGGAGTCTTGTTTTGAGTCGTTTCAGGCTTTAGCATGCTTGTTAAGGTATGTTCGTTTTCTTTTGTTTATTGAGTTGTATTTCTCTTGTTTTGCTCATCGAGTTGTGTTCAAGTTGTTTTGTTGTATATCGAATTGTTCTGTTGTTTATCGAGTTATTTTTATTTTGATTATCGAGTTGTATTATTTTGATTATTTCAGTTGTTGGTCGGTTCGTTACCTGATTCAGACTATTGTGGCAATGCAAGTGTTCACATTTCATTATCAAATGCAATCTCATTTTCATGCGATGCGGTGCTCATGATGCAAAATACAACACTTTTTCAAATGAAAACCGGTTTTTCTTTCGATCATGGTTGTTTTTACAAAATGTGCAGTACAAGTTTTTAAAGAAAATAAAACCTGTCCGAAGCTGTACAATGTGCTAACGCTACTAACAAAAAGAAACTAAACAAAAACTATAAAAGATCAGCGCCAGTCATCTCACGATTTAAGGCCCTCTTTGTCCTTTTCCTCGAAGGAGCGGACTCTATGGTACTGTTTCCATCAGCGCCACTGTCTGAACAAGGATCAGAGTATGAACCGGAGCCGTCTCTGCTCTCCACCTCGAAGCCCTCCTCAGCATCAGCACTCCTACTCTCAGAACCCGAGCCAGCGTCATCGCCTCTACTCTCGAATGACTCGGCATGCTGACTCGCTACCTCCTCGGCCTCACTAGTCTCAGCCTCATCGTCACTCAAATGGGCTCTGAAGGGTCACTCCCATCTCGGGGTGCCCCTAGCTCGGCCTCAGCTATGTGTCGGAGCTTGTCTCATTCTCCTTCCTGTCGCTGGAGGAGGCACCACTAGTGCTGGTGCTGCAACTGCCGCCGGTGCTATCGGTAAGGATGGAACCTGAAAAGGCAGTTGTCATATGACAGCCACAATGTGCGTATCAGATGTAAGTATGGTGTGCAGAATGAGTATATGCAGAAGTCATGTACAATGTATGAATGCAGTATGGAAGTGTAGTGTTTTAGATGCAGTGTATCAGTACAGTATGAAGAAGTTTCAGTTGAAATGTTAGTTTCAGTGTGTCAGTGGAAATTGATAACTGGAATGTAAGAAAGCTGAAGAAATGACCAGAATGCCGTGGAAGCCGAGTAATGCCTTCCTCCTCAATATCATGCCCTCGAATGAGGCTAATAGCTCCAGCAAATCCTCGGTATATCCTGGGGGTGCCTGCAAATGCATTGAGAATGATCAATGTCCAGAAGGAACAAATATCAGAAAGGGATGAGAAAACCTAAAATATGGTACATACCGGGGGTGTGTCATGATCTCTGACATATCTATGCCCCGTTGTGGCAGGCTCGATCGGAATCTGATAGGCCTCCCCAGTATACCGCCAATAGGTAAGAGCAATAGGTAGCTCCGGCCATCCAGTCCTCTGTCTCGCCTGAGAAGCCCCTCTCCCACGGGCCTTGGCTGCCCTAGTCGCTCTAGGCCCCACCCTCGCAGCAGGAGCTCTCACCCCCTCACCTCCACAAACACCGGTCAGAGGTGGCATAAGATGTGTCTAAATGAAGACCGCATAATCACCCTCGACTCAAAAATACTCTGCCTCAAACCTACCATGAACTGGATAACCTTGTCAACAGATAGGCTGTCTGTAGACCTCATGGACTCTGGCGGTGTCATCGGTATGACCTAGAGCAGGTAGACCCAGAGACTGACGTACAACTCTCTCGCCTAGGTACCAGGCTCAGCAAACCGAACCCTCAAGTAGAATGTGGTAGCGCAAGATGCCCAAGGCCACGGTGTACCGGCCTCGAATCCTAGTCGATATCGTAGCCCATGGCTGCCACGTGATCTGCAAATAGAAGATGAATAGATTATTAGCCATCATTAGTTACTAATGTATGAATCAGAACAGATGCAGAGCAAAAATGATGACCGTGTTTTAGGTTACCTCATGGGCAGCTACGGTGTTAAAGTAATGCCTGAAGAAAGTAAAGGGCTTGCGAGTCCTGCGGCGAAGCTGGCTATCGTATACCTGTGAAAAAGGACCGTCAACAGAACCTCCACTACAGGCTCTGGGCTAGAGTCGGGAAATATGCATACACCCATAGTTGTGGAGAAAGCGCAATGATATGTGATCAGTATGCAGTGTTTGAATAGATATAGAAAATGCAAAGCAGAAAGCATACAGTGTTTGAACAGATATAGAAAATGCAAAGCAAAAAGTACGTGTATTGAACGGAGGTAAAACAAGAAATGCTGAACAGAAAATACAAAGTGTAAAGAGGGAACTGAGATGTGTACCTCCCAGGCTCGCCAGTAGCCTCCGATCAAGGATCTGCTCCCACAGGAGGTCAAACTCATGTAGCCGTATAAAGTGGCGAGGCCGGCCCTGCCATAATCATAGGAGCTCACTCGGGGAAGGACCACCAGTGCGCTCAGCAAGTATAACCCTACGGTGTTCGCCCTGTTCGCAAACAGGGTGGTACCGAGGAGGAACATCAGAAAACCCCAAGCATACTGCTCTATCTCCTCTATTGTCTTTGGCTCAGTCCCCCGGAACTGCTCCTCGAACCAACTGTATCTGACCATAGCTGTCCGAAACAAAGGTGGGTGCATCCTTAGCAGCTCAATCCAGGCAGCCTCCCACTCTCCCATATCAGGATCGAGAGGAATTGGATCACCCCTTACGCCTAGGCTTGTGATCATGGCGAAGTCGTAAAGAGTCATCGTCATCTCTCCGAGAGTGGAAAGGTGGAGGGAGTTGGTGGTGTTCCACCATCTCTCCACTAGCGCTCTAAGAAGTGGATGGCTCGCTATAACTCGTGTCAATCCAGAGCAGAATAGGCCAAAGTCAGCCTCGTCAACAATGTCGCGCACTCTTGCGGGGAGCTCATCATACTAATCTCTGGCCGTCATGGCCCCATAGCCTCTATATGCGCGAGAGTCATCCTGTAGCAGAGCACAAGTGAACCAGTGTAAATACAATTAGTTGAAAAGGAAATGCAAAACAGATGCAGGGCCAGTGATGAAAGTAAGACAGATGACAGACAGTGCAAGAAATGCAAAGGAAAGAACATCAGATATGCAAGTGAATAAAGTTTGTACCTCAACGACAATGGCTAAAAGATGAGAATCTGGCTCCCTTAGTAGGAGATCCTCTAGCACGTCAGTAGCAAAATCAGTGAAGTGCCTAACGCCTCCAGCAGGCAAATATGTGTCCGAGGATGATACCTCGCAGGATCAAAAGGCCTCACTCTCAGTGGCAATGGCTCCAGCTCCTCATCAGAATCGAACTCCGCCTCTAGAGGAGCTCCATCATGTGGTATGTCGTCTGCCATTTGGAATATGGGTGAAGAGTCGATGAAAAGTGAAGAAAATGGAGAAAATAGGGTAAACTTTGAAAAAGTCAAACCCTAGGAGAGAGAAAAAGGAAGAGAAAGTCAAAGCCCGGAATAAGGCACCAAATCCGAGAGAAACTCGAGAGGAACAAGCCTCAAGTGGTGAAACTCCAAGAAAAAGTGCCAAAATCAAATTTCAATCGGTTCAAAACGGAGTAAACTAAAAGGGTTTAGCAAAGAAAATATGTGTGGGGCGTTGGAAAACGCGTATAAAGCTCAGATCTAGAGAGAAGGAAGGTCTAGAGAGAAAGAGAGGGCGGAATTTCGGATATGGAGGTGTGTGGAAATGAGACCCCATGGCCTATACTTAAAGACCCAGGGGTGAAAAGACCGAAATGGCCCAATCTGCCATCAGTGGCTGGTCGGCCACCACTAATGGCCGACAAGCCACATTGGTGGCCGACAATGCTCAAAGGTGGCCGACAAGTGGCCGTCAACCTCATCTAGTGGCCGTCTAGTGTCCTGTGCTCCTATTTTGTGTCTTGATGCTGTGGTTATCCCTGTTTCCCAAGAGGTGCAAGGGAAGGTCACTATTGATTTCAAATTCTCTCTGCGGAAGCTTGAACTTGTATTTTTGGTGATCGTTGTTTGCCACTTGTTGAACGAGGTGTATCCTTTTGCATATCGCAACTCTTCTGAGAGGTGAATCAGAAAATTGCTGTTGAACTTGCTTCGTTAGAATACACTTTCATTCTTACGCCGACTATGCATTCCTTCATTGTATGTAGGACGTACATTTTACATATGCTGTTGTATAGAAGATGCTTTCAATGTAGTATAGAACATGCATTCAATACCATGCGTAGAACATGCTTGTTGCTTTCGCTTTTGAATCATGCTTAGAATATGCTCTCAAGTTGTTTGATTCTCATAGAACATGCTTGTTGCTTTCGCTTTTGAATCATGCATAGAAAATGCATTGAATATGGTTTCATTCTTCTTTCATACATAGAAAATGCACTGTCGTTACATATAGGGGCGTAAATCTAGCCTGGCCCAGCCCTACTCAGCCTACCCGGGCTCGGGCCGGGCCTGGCCCATGTAGGGCCTTGCGAGCTCCCGCCAAAATTCGGGCCGGGCCGGGTCGGGTCAGCCCACGGGCAAAAAAATTAAAGCCCAAGCCCAAGCCTAGGGGTATTCGAGCCTTAGAGGGGCTAGTGGGCTGGGCCGGCCTAACCATTTTTTGTTATTTTTTTAATTTTTTTTACCAAAATTTTATTATTTTCCATTAAGAAATACACTGGGCTTGGGCGAGCTGGGCTTCGGGCCAAGCCCTAAGTGGGCCTTAAGCGGGCCGATGGGTTGGGCCAAACGGGCTGGGCCCATGGGCCTAGCCGGGGTTCAAAACAATGGCCCAGGCCCTAGCCTAGGGGCTCGGACCTGGGCCCAAATGGGCCGCCCACAGGCCACGGGCCATTTTTACACCCCTAGTTACATAACACGCTTTTGTACACAGGCACAATATTGTATATACGGTTCATTCAGTGGAGCCAGCACAGACAAACGATATTGTATGTACAGTCCATTTAGAGGAGTTCTAGGTAAAATCATTTGTGCCCTTCGAATCATATCTTTTTACTCTCCTTCCTCGCACGTGCAACACGTTAGGATTGTCTTGGTTAAAAATATTTGTGTGCATCCTGATGTTCATACCATCCTTCGGTTACCGCCCTCCGGTTAAAAACATTTGTGTGCGTCTTAATGTTCATACCATCCTTCGGTCACCGTTCCCTCGGTTAAAAACATTTGTGTGCATCCTGATATTCATACCATCCTTCCGTCACCGTCCCTCGGCTAAAAACATTTGTGTGCGTCTTGATGTTCATACCATCCCTCGATCACCGTCCCTCAGTTGAAAACATTTGTGTGCATCCTGATGTTCATACCATCCCTCAGTCACTGTCCCTCAGTTAAAAAAATTTATGTGCGTCCTGATGTTTATACTATCCTTCAGTCACCGTCCTTTAGTTAAAAACATTTGTGTGCGTCCTGATGTTCATATATCCTTCGGTCACCGCCCTCTGGTTAAAAACCATTTGTGTGCATCCTGATGTTCATACCATCCTTCGATCACCACCCTCCAGTTAAAAACATTTGAGTGCGTCCTGATGTTCATACCATCCCTCGGTTACTGCCCTCCAGTTAAAAACATTTGAGTGTCCTGATGTTCATACCATCCTTCGGTTACCCGTCCTCCGGTTAAAAACATTTGAGTGCGTCCTGATGTTCATACCATCCTTCGGTTACCCGTCCTCCAGTTAAAAACATTTGAGTGTGTCCTGATGTTCATACCATCCTTCGGTTACCCGTCCTCTAGTTAAAAACATTTGAGTGCGTCCTGATGTTCATACCATCCTTCGGTTAAAAACATTCGGGTGCATCCCGGTGTTCACGCCATCCTTGTTTTCTTCCACGTGCAACGCGTTAGGATCCTGTTTGACATCTCGGGTACGCCCGATGATTTTGTTGCTCTTCGTCTTTCTTGTGTGTTGCGTAGTTAAGCTTGCATAATTTTCTTATATCCTTTCTACATGAAATGTGGTTCAGTTCGTAATTCCCACATGTGGCATGTTTGCTTACTTTTGTGTTTGAGTTGTTGTAACTTGTTTCAGTCTGTTTAACTATGGCATTTTCATTGCATAGCATTTGCATTTAAATGTTACATTATAGCCTCATTGCATGATCATAAGTTATATTCCTGCATCATCCATATCACTTGCATCTTGCCCCAGAACTATGCTGGTTTGATTCCTTGCAAAGGGATACGTAGGCAGCCTGCAAGCACAACCGTTTTTGTCCTGCTTGTTTGTTTGTCTAAGCCTTCGGCCTTGTTAAAAATGGGTTGTCTCTAGGCTTTGACATTCACTCACGTCACTTCATGACTTCCAAGTTCTGTCAAAGAGGGGCAACCGTAGACACCCCATTTTTGACCGCCCTCAAGACTTGGACGTCATCACTTGTGCATTTGATGATTGTGTTTGTTTGTATCCATTTTGAGTGCCTGAAGTCCTCGACGGAATGCCCTGTCTTTGAGCCTTTGGACCTTGTCCCTTTCTGTGCCTTGTTTTGGATCAAAACTTGGTGACTGGAACTTGTGGTAACCTGTCGACCACCACCAGAGGTTGTTGGCCATGGCTTGTGCCTGTCAACCATTGGTGTGGCCGGTCGGCCACCAATCTTTTTATCCAGATATTTTAGATATTTGTTGACAGTTGTGCCAGCTGTTAGCACAATGAGTTGCATCTGCCTACACATGTATAGTGGGATGTTTCTAAGCTCAAGGGGTGTTTTTCTATATATAGGGGATTCCTCCCCCATTTTGGGGTGTTAAAAAATTCAAAGCAAAAATCTCTCTCTCCCTCTCTCTAGATTTCTCTCTCTCTCTCTTATAATTTTGTGCCTAAGTACTTGCTCTCTCTACACCTTTGCATACACATCCTTAATCAAATCCTCTTACCTTTGAGTTGAGGTCACTTGGGTTCCTTTTGAGCTCTTGAAGGTGGTTTTAGTTTGGTTTTGTGCCTAGAGTTGCCCTTTGCTTCAAGAGGTAGTTTACTTGCTTTGTTTACTTTGTTTTGCAAGCCTGTTTTACCATCTTTTCTTACTGTTTTGGGGGTGGTTTTGAACTGAGAAAAACTCTTTTTTTGTGGCTTAAAAGTGGTGGTTTGACCCCTTTTTTAGTTAGAGGGTGGTTCACCCTTCTTGCTTATTAGCTTGTAAAGCTTTTGTGCCCTTATTCATCGCTTTCAAATCAACTTTTTTGGGCCTTTTAACCACTAAATTTCAGAGATTTTTCAGTGGTAAAAAACTTATTTTGAGGTCCAAAATTGGAGGGGTTAGCCTCCCCTCCTTGTGTCTTGTTTGCATGCCTAGTTAGCTTCACATATTAGCATGTTTTTCTAGCGTAACTTAGCTCAAGGCCAGCATGTTTTAGCTTCTGAAATAACCTGTTTTAGCTCTGTTTTGGGCTGGTTAATTTGTTTGAGTCTTGTTTTGCATAGTTATAGTGTTAATTCCTTTACTAGTTTAGTGTTTTAAGGCTTTAACCATCATTGGTGTGAGTTGGTTGCATGTTTTTAGTGCTTTTATCACTCATTTCAGCACTTATAATCTCTGCAATCTCCCTCATTTCTTCACCTTTTGATTTTCTTTGAAAGTGGTTTCAAACCACTTGTTTGCCTAAGTCTGAAATGAAGGTGCTACATCTAATGGTTTAATCCCTTAGGAGGTTTATTACCAACAGTGTAATGCCTCTTTCATGCCCAAAGCAACTTGGGGTTTGAGCCCTCTTTCCATTAGAGGACACTCACCAATGGACAAATGGATTAATGAATGGTTTGGTAATTAAAATGAGTAAACAAAATTGGCAAGTAAATTAGGCAAGATAAGCATTCTTTGTGTTGCATTGCATGTGTTCAAATCGGACGTTAATTTGAACACAAGGTAAATGGGACATTTCATACTCAAAAGTGATGAGATGTGCCATTTTCCTAGGTCTCCATTGCCCTTGATCATGCATGATAGGGTGATGGTCATTTTGGTCTTGTTGTGCATTTATTGAACTTGCACAATTGGTTTCACAAGCCATCATGCAATGAAATTGCTTGATTGCTGGTTTTGTGAACCAAATTTTGTCCCTCCTTTGATTTCCCCATGAAAAGGAGAGACAAAGTGTGCAAACAACCCTTGAGAAATACGCTATTTTGCTCTCTGTTGCAGCAAGGAGTTCAAACCAATAGTGGCTGACAGCCATCACCAGTGGCCGACCGACTACCAATGGTAGCCGACCGGCCACCAATGGTAGCCGTTCGGCCCCAGTCGGCCACCAATGAAATTTGCACAGTGCATTGGTAAGGTGGAGCAGAGGTGCTCTAGAAGTGGACAGCTTTGTTGGTGTTCATATGTGCAAACAAAGGTTTTCGGTAGCAAGGCAGTGGCTTTTCGGGTGAAGAATCGAGCATGCATGCATCCCTCGCTTCCCAGGATTAGCTAATTAGTTTAATTAGCATTAGATCAAATACGTGTTGTAATTAATTAGTTGTAGCTAATTAAGTGTTGTAAATAATTAGTTAGTTTAACTAGTTATTCAATTTCGGTTTGTAATAATTAGTTAACTAGAATAGTTAATTAATTTGGTTTGTAATAATTAGTTAGCTTAATTAGCCTAGCTAGTTGGTTAGCTTTTATTCATTCGAACCCTCCTTCGCGAGGGCGTAATGTTGTAATAAGTGTGCGTGCGTGCGTGCGTGTATGCCTTCCGACCCCACGTCTTTCTCCCTTTTATTTATCCACTTTTGATAGTTAGATTAGGTCATGTTTTAATTAGCATATCGCATGCTTGCATCCATTCATTTGTCCTACATGCACCGAGGCTCGGCGCATCATTCAAAATGCATTGCCATTTCAATACTTCTTTGAACACGTGTGTTAATCGCATGTTGTTCAAATCGATCCATATGCCATATTGGTAGCCAAGCCTATTAATTGCATTATAGCATGTGTTGCATTATACATCTTGTATAGTTAGGATTATGCATCTTTCTAACTAGTTTCGGTTTTGGCTTGGAGTACTCAGTGAGTTTTTATGCTTTAGCATACTTGCATGAGTGTGATTGCCATGTTGCCATGTTTCGCATGCTTGCCATGAGGCTATGTGCTTAAATGCTAAACTGTTTGAATGCCTATGGATGAAGGCTTGTTGTTTGAATTGGAACGATTCAACGAATGTACGTTTTAAGCCCACTATGTTTGGTGGCAAATCCGCAACTTTAAGCCCACTTGAGGTGGCAAATTCAAACAATTTTCACAAACAAACATGAGTTGAATTGTTCCAAATTGAGCAAACTAGTCTATATTTGCTTGTGTGCATCACATAGTAAAGCTAGTTTAATAAACCGGAATAAGAACACATAATGTTTATAAAAAATCATATCATGATTAGCAGACGCTGATCTTTGATTGGGCGAGCAGAGGTGCTCAATTAATGACCTTCCCCTCTCGTACCTAAGTTCCCGAGCCAAGGCAACTTTGGTGATGACGAACACGTGGCCTTCAGCACAATTTAGGGTTTCCTAAATTTTCCCAAAAACAAAATATTTAAGTGGCTACTCTGTATCTAGCAAAACAGTCCAATTTTGGCACTTTTGATTCAAAATCAATTTTCCAAAAAGATTTGCCGGATTTGGACTCTTTGGTGTTTATCAGTTGCACATTGCACTTGTGAGACTAGATTCAGAACCGCGGGAGTCCGAACTATGAGGCCTTCTTTTCAAACATTCAGAAAGGGGGCACGAAAAAAGGCGAGTCCACACTAAAGAAGCCACATTTCTGAAACCCTTAAAAATATTTTTTCTATATTTATTTTTGAACCAGTGCAGTGCTGGAAATCTGAACAGTGTGGTTCTTGTTGTAGTTAATGCTTTTGTGCTATCATGATATATTTGTTATAATATATGTTATACTTGCATGCTTGAGTTTCACCTTGAATGGCCTTATTATGCCCTTAGTTGTACTAACCACTAATGTGTATTGAACTTAATGTAAAAGGGAAAAACTAAATGGATTGGTAAAGAGGGTTGACGACCACACTAGTTATATATAATAAATGATGAGAATGTTAAGTTGATATTAGTAGTGGATTAAAATGAGCAAGTCTTGCACAAGTGGTTGTTTTGGAACCCTTGAATGGAGCGGTTGTATTTGGACCCTAGGTAGTTTGGTGTAAGGAGGGATTTGGGCAAGGTCCATCATTACCGTCTCTTTTGAGGCCCTACAGGTGGTGCTACACGGTATATAACCGTTGGTAGGCATCCAAGGTATGGTCTGCAACAAAACAGCAAAAGAGGGGGCATACCGAATAATCCGCGTCCAATTCTTGGAGTTGGGAGGACGAAATCTCTTTGGCCGATTTCTAGACTACTAACAATTAACCATATAATCTGTGTTATGAAATTAAACGCCATGACCCCTTTCATCTATTTTTTGTCAATGTTGTTGTGTATTGGATTGGGAAAAAGGGATGGGGTGTGTGTGCGTTTACTAGGCATTCAAATCTTACGGCATATCATGCCCGGTGTCGAAGAGGAGCTTATAGAAGGAGACAACGAGCCAGAGGAGCTTATAGAAGGAGACAACGAGCCAGACGATCTTAGAAAAGTTAGAAATTTTCCTTTTTGATGTTTTAAAAAGTTCATATGAATTTTTAAATTTTCTTTTGGGATGTAATGTTGATGGAACGAGTTTTTGTAATTAAGGATATTTGTAATTATTCTATTATTATGTACTTATATTCCAACACCAAAATAATTCCTTACGTTGCTTATGAGACCTTGTGTCAATGCCTCTTAAGATCTGTTAAAAGAGTAGTGTGCTACCTAAGAAAGCTGGACTAAGAAGGAAGGCTAATTTGACTCCTCCGGCGATCTAGGATCTTACTTGGTTATTGGCCATAGGACTCATTAGTGACTTTCCCTTGACTACAACCCCTAGTATAGATTTGGGGCATCACAATTTGGTATCAGAGCCTAGGTTCAACCCTTAGCCCGCGCAACCCAATACATGACTCTAGAAGCCTTTACCCATTTACATTATTGTATTTTACTATCACACTATTATATTTATTTAAAAGAGACTCATAATTAAAATCTTTTCCTTCTACCCTAGAATGTCGTTAGAAAGCCGCCAGACGACCGGCATTAGTCTCGACACGTGGGGAGCATTCCGCATGCAAAGCAGAAGGGCCTTGTCCCTCAATACCTACTTTGGCCGTTGAAGGTATGAATTCACCGCCGAGGAGTTGATTATCAAGGAGATACAAAAGGTGGAAATGGATTACTCCTATTACACGAGTGAACAAAGGAGGTCCTTGGTTTGACGACGCCTAAAATACCTACGTCGCGTAGCGAAAAGTGCAGTCCGAAAGAAGCAGTGTAGACCGCCCAAACTTCCTCTGTGCGCCCCCCTTTCGGAGAGGGTGCGGATTAGGGTTCATAGCTACTACAGTTCGAACTCCTGTCACGGTTCTGAATCTAATCTCACAAAGTGCAATGTAAGACTGATAAATCACCAAAGAGTCCAAATCCGGCAAATCATTTTGGAAAATCGATTTTGATCAAAAGCGCCAAACATGGATTGCTTTGCCAAATTTCAGAGTCGCCACCTAAATATTTTGTTTTGGGAAATTTAAGAAACCCTGACTCGTGCCTAAGGCCACGTGTCCGTCATCACCAAAGCTACCTCGGCTCGGGAACTTGGGTACGAGAGCGGAAGGTCCTGAAATGAGCACCCCCGCTCGCCCGATCAAAGATCAGCCTCTACTAACATGATATGTTGTTTTTGAAAACACATGCGTTCTTATTCCGGTTTATTAACCTAACTTACTATGTGATGTGCACAACACACAAGTATAGACTAAATCACTCAATTTGGAACAAAACATCTCATGTTTGTTTTTCAAAAATGGTTTGAAGTTGCTACCTTTAAGTAGGCTAAAGTGCGGATTTGCCACCCTCAAGTGGGCTTAAAACATGATGATTTGCCACTTCAAGTGGGCTTAAAACTCACATTTTGATGAATTGTTCCAATTCAAGTAATGAAGCCTTCATCCACAGGCATTCATGCAGTTATGCAATTAAGCAAATAGCCTCATGGCAAGCATGCTAACATGGCAACACTTACACTCATGCAATATGCTAAAGCGTAAACACTTACAGTGTACTCCAAGCCAAAACCTAAAACTAGTTAGAAATCATGCATGATCCTTGCTATGTTAGGATGCCTAATGCAACACATGCAAAATGCAACTAAATAGGCTCGGCTATCTAAGATGGCATATGAATGCGATAATTCGATACATGTATTCAAAAAAGGTATTGAAATACGATGCAGTTTGAATGATACGCCGAGCCCGGTGCATGCAATACAAATGAATGATGCACACATGCAAAGCATAAGGTATGCAAATTGAAATATGCCCTACTCTAACCACCAAAAGCGGATAAATAAAAGGGAGAAAGACGTGGGGTTGGAAGACATTCACACACACACACGCACACTTATTACAACATTTGCCCTCTCGACGGAGGGTCCGAATAAATAAGCTAACTAGCTATGCTAATTAAGCTAACTATTACAAACCAACTAATTAACTGTTCTAGTTAACTAATTATTACAAACACAAATCAATTATCTAAGCACATTAACTATTTAAGTACAGAACCAACAGATTAACCATCTAAGCAAAACAGTTAAAAGGCCTCGGGGCGAGGGGATGCATGCATGCTCGATTGACTTCCTCCCGAAAATCCGTCACCTTGCCACCGGTTGCCTCTGTTTTCATTTGCCTTGATTCCTAAACACCAAACCAATCTCCAGGTTGTTTCTGCTCCAGAACCAGAACAACTCTTGACCACCTCTGAGCCTGAGAGCTGTAGGCCACCTAAATGGACTGTAGGCCACTTAAAGTGGCCGATAGGCCACTAGCACTGGCCGATTGTAACAACGTCCGCGGGGGACTGCTCGGATGCTACAGTTCGGACTCCCTTTTTTGTTTGTCGCGGTTCTAAATCTGAACCAAAGAGTCCAACTCTGGCAAATCGTTTTGAAGAAAAACAGATTTTTGAAAAGAAGTGCCAAACATGGACTGCTTTGCCAGATTACAGAGTCGCCACCTAAATATTTTAAAATGGGAAATTTAGGAAACCCTGACTCGGTGCCAAAGGCCACGTGTCCGTCATTACCAAAGTGTCTTGGCTCGGGAGCTTGGGTACGATCGGGGAAGGTCAGCTATGAGCACCCCCTTTCGCCCGGTCCGAAGACCGGCCTCTACTAACCGTGATATCCGATTTCGAAAACATTACATGTTCTTATTCCGGTTATTAGCCTAGAATTACTATGTTATGCGCACAGCAAACAAGTATAGACTAGATTGCCTAATTTGGAAATAAACACTGCATATCCGTTTTGTCTCGAAAAACGTGTTGGTTTTTTGCTACTCGCAAGTAGGCTAAAATACGGATTTCAATGAATTGTTCCAACTCACGCAATCCAACCTCCACCCACAGGCATTCAAACAGTTTATCTCATGTAAGCACTTAGCCGCATGGTAAGCATACTGTCATGGCAACATTCACACGCATGTGGTATGCTAAAGCGTAAATACTTACATCGTACTCCGTGCCAAAAACAATAACCCGGTTAGCAAACATGCATGACCTAGTTCATGTTAAGTGGCTAATGCATCGCATACAGGGATGTAATCTAGACAGGCTCGGCTACCCTAAGCATGGCACATGAAATGCGCGAGTAGCACGTATTCAATTTGGAATTGAAAATTGCAATGCAGTTTGTATGATGTACCGAGCCCGGTGCATGTCAACAAATGCATGGATGCACGCATGCATTGCATAAGGCATGCTAAAAGTATGCCCTAATACTAACCATCGAAAGCAGGTAAGTAAAAGGGAGAAAAAGTGGGGTTTGGAAGACATGCACACACGCACCCACACTTATTACAAATTCGCCCTCACTCAGAGGGACCAAATAAATAATACAGTCCAAAAGAATAAATGAATAAATTATTACAAATTCTAATTATTAAAATCAAAGCAAATAAATAAATGCAATGGGGCCTCAGCCCTGCCTTGGGATGTGCGAATGATGCGTGCTCGATCCGTCTTCCCCGGAAAACCCGTGTCATGGCACTGTTGCTTCTGCTTTTACTGTCCTGCCTCTCTAAAAATTCCTAAAGTTCTGGGATACCTTCCAAATGGTCTGAAGTACCCCCCGGCTGGGGGGGTGGTCATCGGTTATTTGAGTTGTCCACCGGCTGCATATGGAGTTTATCGGCACAAAAACAGTGCCGATCGGCACAATAAACTGCCGGCCGGCAGAAAGTCCCTGCAGCAGACAGATTGACAGCAGCAGCAAGACAGCAATGCATGGCATGGGTTTTGGGGGACATGTAAGCATGGTCATTGCCTCCTATCATGCTTGGGGACTCAAGGAGGTAAGACTCTTGGTTCTTGGGCCACCAATGGTGCATTTTGATGCATGATAGCCCAAAGAACCAAGGTTGCATTTTGATGTAAATGCATGCAACACAAGCAAATGAAATCCAAAGCCTTATCATGTGTTGGTCCAAGGCCTTGGTGACCAAGAATTGAGGTGAGTTGCACCACTTGGAGTGTGAACTCCTCTCAATCCTATGCTTGGCTTGACAATCCCCAAGCCAAGCCATGGAATGCATGAATGCAACATGGCTCAAATGATGCAACAGTGAGAAATATGATGCAATCACATCAAGCATCAACTATCACAATGGGCATACAAAATACTAAGGCAAACAAGGTATGAATGGCATACAAACATGAGCCAATCAAGCAATGGGACCAAAATGCTATAACACCTAATGGACCAAGTATGCAACTAACATGTAATGAGCCTAAAGTGGTGGACTTAACCACCATGGGGGAGGCCTCAAACTTCCCCAAAATAATGACTGAAATGGGCTGAAATCATAGAGGAAACACTACGCAAATATGCAAACCACTCAAGCCCAAAACCAAGGGCACTCAAGAGAGCATCTAACCAACATTTACGCAACCACTCATGGCATGAATCTAATAACCAAAAACAGAATTTTAGCATGGAAAATGGCACCCAAATCCCTCATGTGGCAGCCCCAAAACAGTCCCAAAAGCATGAGTGCACACAATGCACATTTTAAAGCATAAAGGGCACACCTTTAAAGCATGAAGAGAGATAACAAATCTAGACATGTGAGCATGGATTAAGGTCCGAAATAGCATACCAAATGATCCCAAATCATCTAAATAGGCTAACCAATGTATGCGCATGGACTATATGCTTGAGGCTAACAAACCATCATGCAAAGTAACCATACTAATCATACCAAATATGATCAAAACAGTGGCTCACAGCCCTAGAACATGGCAAATCAAGGCTAAATGCTCCACCATGCTAAGCCAAAACATGGAGATATATGGGGCTAAACATATGGCACAATTCTAGGCACAAGAGAGCATTCCAAAGCAAACATAAGAGGCATGTTAAGGGCTACAAAACCGACCAAAAATAGAGGCAAAACATGACCTCAAACACCCAAAAAGTCTCTGAAATGAAGCTAAAACAAGCATGCATACATGTTACCTCATGAGCCAAAAATGAAGGCAAACAAAGGGCCAAGGGGAGAGGGGGTGTCTCTCCCCTATATGAGACTTAAAACCATCTTCCTCACCACTGAAAACCCACTGGTTTTCAGTGGTGGGAAGGCCAAGAACACCAAGTAAAGAGGGTCTTAAGCAAAGGCACCAAAAGTGGCCATATAAGGCCTAATAGGATGGACCTTTGCTCAAACCAAAAAAGGACCTTAATGAAGGTTCAAGAACAAGTAAAAACAAGACTTTTTTATCTTAAACACAAACTCAAAAACACAAAGTAAAGAGGGTAGAAAGAGGTTGCAAGAATGGGGAATATAAAGTGGTGTTCTTACCCTTGAAGACCCTTTGAAGAACAAGTGATGCAGCCACTCTCTAGTGCTCAAAACCAGTCCAAAACCAACACAAATAACCTTCCAATTCTCGTCTCTCAATCTCGAGCTAAGGTGTAATGGTGTGTGTAATGGTGCAAAAGTAAGGTAAATCTACACTTTCAAGCCTAAAATCACACACACAAGAGGAGAGAGATGGAGATCTATGTATCTATAGATATATGACAGAGAAATATATGTATAAGCTCTGGTTTTTGCCTCCCAAAATGCTAACCTTGAGTCAAGAGGAGGAGCTCTCCTCTTATAGGCAAGGAATGCTTAGCAACTAAGCAAGCCAAGGGCTCATCCCTCCATACACGTGTATGGAGGGGAGGAAAAAGCTAAACAGCTGTAAGAAAATATCTCAAAAAGCAACCGAACAGTAGTCAGCAGGGCAAATGGTCATTTCGCCAAAAGAGTGCCGACCGGCACAAAAGAGTGCCGACCGGCACTATATAGTGCCGGTGGACAAACCAGCCAGCCGGTGGCCTCTAGCCCCAGCCGGTGGTGTGTGGGGATGCCTCACAAAGCATTCCCTACCCCTCTAGGGCAAACACAGGTGTTTGGTGCAAAACCAGACACAAAACGGTCGAGTTCGGAGGTCCTGAGGCAAGGCCGCGCCGAGAACTCCGGGAACTCCAAACGAACACAAACAAGGATAATCACCGAGTGTTCCAACGGTGACGTCCAAGTCTTGAGGACGGTCAAAAATGGGGTGTCTACACCGGTCGGCCACTTGCTCCTGCACACTCCAATTTTGCTGCAAACAGAGTACAAAAGGGACAAAGCAAGGTGTTTGCAGGGTATGTGTGTACAACCACCCTCCTTATCATTTCTCAAGCTCAAAGGAGTGTGGTACTTAGCTCTCGGGCCACCAACCGAGCATCGCAATGAACGATGGCCGAGAAGCCAAGTTTGTACAAATCAATGAATGCACAAATAACACACAAGGCTCAAGAGGCCTCCACCCTATCATGCACAATCAAGGGGGACGGCGACCAAGAAATGAGGAACGTTTCATCACTTCAAGTATGAAACGTCTCTCATTTCTCGTGTTTGGATTAACATCTGATCCAAACTCATGCAATGCAACACAAACATGTTATCTTGGTATGTTTTACTTTGATTCATTTTGTTTACTCATTTTAGATTACCGATTAATCCTTTAACCGTTTAAGTCCAAAAGTGAGAAGTACTCTAATTGGAAAGACGAACCAAGCCACAAGTTTCTTGAGCATGAAAGAAGCATCATGCCGTTGGTTAGTAGAAACCCTCAAGAGAAGGCTAAAACCATTAGGCATGAACGCCTCAATTTCGTGCTCAAACCAACAAAGGGCTTAAGACCTCTTTCAAAGTGATGCAACAAATGAAAGATGGAATGCAATGGCACGTATTTCAGCACTGAAATGGGATGACAAATGATTCTAAAACATGCTAACAACTCATGCAATGCATGCTAAAAGCCAAGAACACCGAGACTAGCAAAGGACACAACACTAGAGGCATGCAATACAATGCACAAACAACCAAACCAGCCCAAAACAGAGCTATGACAGGCCAAAACAGTGGCTAAAATGAACCAAGAAGATAGCATGAAGAGCAAGAAAATGATGTTCATGCATTGGCTCATAAACGAGGCATAAGGCTCAACTCTCAAACACAATTAAAGAGCGAAATATATGAGTGTATGATGGAAGTATATGCTCTGAAATACCATGCCAAATGATGCCATATCACACAAATATTACAAATAAGGCATGCTAGGGGTCTCAAAACACAAGACTAGCAAAGCCAATTACACTATAGCCCTACAAGGCAAGCCATACATGACCAAGACCACCTAGAACAGAGTTTAAGCATGCTAAATCAAGGTCAAAAGCATGCTGAAATAGAGCTAAAACAAGCTAGAACAATAGGCCAAAATACAAAGCATGCAAGGCTAATCTGTGAGATTGCACTACAAGTGCATAAACCAAGCAAGAGGTGACCCCACCAACTAAAATTAGAGTTAAATCATGCCAAAATAACACCAAAAACATGTTAAGATGGAGCCCCAAAAGGGTAGAAAAACATGCATACAAATTAGCTCATGATCAAGGCATAAGGCACAACTCTCCAAAAGCATTGAAAGAGTGAAACATGTGAGAGTATGACTATACTTCATACACTGAAATCATGTGAGAAATGAGGCTAAGGCATGCAAACAACTCAAGTAAAGCATGCTAGAAACTTTGAAACTCAAAGCTAGTCAAGAGGCTTTACACTACAACCATGCACAACAAGTCTTCCATGGCCAAGACCACTTAAAACAGAGCTTAAGCATATTAAAACATGGGTAAAAGCATGCTGGAGTGTAGTCAAAATAAGCTAGAATGGTGAGCTAAAGCATCAAGAATGTTAGGCTAGCAAGGAGGATTGCACTACAAGTACATGAAGCATGCAACCAATGATCAAACAAGCCAAAAACAGAGTTATGGCAGGTCTAAAAAGTCACAAAAATATGCTTGAACAAAGCCACAAAGAAGTAGAAACACATGCTCATTTGGTACGCCAACAACACATGCAAACAAGGTACAAATGGGGGACCACCCCCACCTATTTTGAGTCCCAAAACCCACTTTCCACCACTAAAATTCCTTTGGAATTCAGTGGTGAAAAGGCCAAACAAAGGTGATCTCAAAGGCTTTAAAAAATAGCTCAAAGCAAAGCAAAATAAGCCACAAAAGGGGGTAGACCACCCCTAACTCAAACAAGGCCTCAAACAACCATTTTTAACACTTAAAAACAAAGGTTTTTGTAGTTGCAAGTTAGGCCTAAAACATCATGCAAGGATGGACAAATAAGCAATGAAAGTAAAGCTTTAAAGAGGATATGGGACTCACCCTTGAAACATAGCACTAACAGCAACTTCTTTGAGCCAAAACCAACTTTAGGAGGCCCTAACAAGCCTTATGGGATCTCAGCTCCAAGGTCAAGATGTTAGGCTAAGAGGATTGTGTGCAAATATGCAAGAACACTCACTTTCAAGCACTATAGAGCATAATATAGAGAGAGAGAGAGAATTCTAGAGAGAGAGCCCAAATTTTTGCTTCTCAAAATTCTGAACCCTTGAGAAGGGGAGGCACCTCCCCTTTTATAGAAATGCAAGACAAAGCTTGCTTAAATCCCTCCCTACACATGTAAGGATGATGCATTCGTGCCTAACAGCTGGACAAGCTAGTACAAAAAATATCTAAAAAAATAGAAAAATGTCCGAGGAGAAAGTGGCCTACAACTGCAAAAAGTGGCCAACAGGCCCTCCCCTCCCTCCAAGCAGGGGGTAACAAGGTATGGTCTAAAAACCAACCAAAAAGAAGAGAGCTAAGAGGCCCCAAGACAAGGCACTTAGCCGAAAGCTCCGGAAACTAGCCTACCGGCCACCGTAAGTGGCCTACAAGAGGGAAAAGTAGCCTACAGCTACAAAAAGTGGCCTACAGGCCTTTCTCTCCCTCCAAGCAAAGGCACTACGGCATGGGCCAAAAACAAACCAAGAAAGAAGAGAGTTAAGAGGTCCCAAGACAAGGCACTCAGCCAAAAGCTTCGAAAACTCAAAACGAGCACAAACATGTGTAATCACCGAGTGCACAAACGATGACATCAAAGTCTTGAGGTCGGTCAAAAATGGGGTGTCTACAAGCAGGATGACCAGAAAATGGATGCTCTAATGTGCCGAGCCTTAGCAGGAGAAGCACTGCACCAATTTCCAGTGGAAATTGGCGAGTCTCACTACCCTGGGCAGAACAACAGTCAGCCAATGGAGGCAGAACAACCACCAGTACAACCAGAAACAACTCCAGCCTTCCCAATTAAAGTGTCATCTGAACACATCCTCTCTTCGCCGATATACATCTCCCACTTCCTTGGTCAGCAAACCGACTCGACTGATGAGGATCCTGAAGAAGACTTCGATTGGTCAGGGAATAAGAGTTAATCTAGGGATAGTAAGCTAGACTTTTTGTGAGATCCACTCGTGGTAGGGGTCTTTAAGACTTATGCAGTAATCGTGTGACTATGGCGTGTGTAATGCTTTTGAGTAAAACTATGATATGGAAACCTTTTGTACTAATGCCTAATATAATGAAATGATGGTTTAATCTCCACATGTTGACTGCTACTTGCTTTAATATTTGTCACACCCTAAGAAAACTAAACCTTAATTTCAAATCTCATAAAAAGATTACCTCTAGCTGAGAAATCTAGAAACCAACTTACCCTGTACCGTGAACTGAATGGTGGATATGCGAGCTAATAACTATTCAGAAACTAGAAACAATGCCCGAAACCATCCCAGAAATCAGCATGGGCCCGTACCCGTGGGGCTAGTATCCCTAATAACCTTGGGCATCAAATTCTGGAAGAATTGGGACAGCTAAGGAACAATCGACAAAACGAGAGGACTCGACTCTTTTCAGAGTTTAGAAAACAAAGGCCCCCAAAATTCACAGGAGTACCAGATCCAAAGGTGGCTGAGAATTGGCTTTGATAGATAGAGAAGATGTTAGACACTATGGGAATAACCGAAGATGCTGATAGAATAGCCTTGGCCCTGTTCGAGCTTGATGATGAGGCCAATCATTGGTGGGAACTAATCAAGAATACGCGTGACGTTACAAACATGTCGTGGAACCAGTTTAAGGAATTGTTCCTGAATAAATGCTTTCCAAGTACAGTTCGTCGAGAGTGAGTCAGGGAATTCCAAAACCTGGAGCAAGGGAATATGACCATAACTCAATACACTGCAAAATTTGAAGAGTTAGCGCGTTATGCAACTAGATATATAGCAAATGATGGAGAGAAAGCAAGGATATTCGAGTTGGGGATAGACCTTACAATCAGGGAAAGAGTTCTCCCGCAACGACTCCACTCATATGTCGAGGTGTTAGAGACGGCATTAGAATCTGAAAAGGAAGTAGCCGACGCTAAGAAGACTTGGAACAAACGAAAAAGGGACCAGACATCTGTAGGACCTCAGAGGAACCAGAAGGGAAACACGGCCGTGAAGCCCTACTCTAGACCACAACCACAACAACAACGACAACAACCGCAGGAATAGATCCAGAAGGGAGGTTATCAACCAAGGTCAGCAGGACAACTCCAGTGCTTTCATTGCCAACAATTGGGGCACAAAAAGAGCGAATGCCCCAAACTCTCTCCATCAGGATACTAGAGAGGAGGTTCCGAAGCAAATGCCCAGGCATTGGATGGACAGAAGCCTTGGACAAACAAGATAAGATCTACTAGGCCGCAGCACCAGAAGAGTAGAGGAACTCAGAACTCTAGGACCAGTGGCAACCAGAAGGCGACCGGCAGAGTGTTTTCCTTGCAAGAGGAAGAAGCAGACCCGTTTGTAATTGAGGGTAATTTAGTGCTATATAATTCTTGGGTGCTTGTTTTATTTGATACTGGTGCATCGCATTCTTTTATATCCTCTGCTTGTGCTAAGTCATTAGAACTTGTATGTGAACCCTTAGAGACTACCTTAAGTATAATATCACCTATGGGAGGATGCGTTTGGATAGGGTTGATCTGTAAGGATTGTAAAATAGGAGTGTCAAACCTATGCTTAAATTGCGACCTCCGTGTCATGGAAATGTCAGACTTTGATATCATTTTGGGCATGGACTGGTTGTCTTCCCACCCAGCGGTGATTGATTGTCGTCAAAAGAAGGTAGTAGCTCACACACTTGACGTAACACGCTTCCAGTTTAAGGGGGATAGACAAGACTCCATGACTTTAACAAAACGTAGGAAATTGTGGCACGATCAACTTGCGAGTAAAATAACAAGATTGATCTTGAATGAGGGGAACCAAGCAGAATTAGAACTCTCGCGAGTAGTATGCGAATATGCAGATATATTCCTTGAGGAATTTCCAGGATTGCCACCAACCCAAGCAGTAGATTTCAGTATTGAGTTACAACTTGGAACTACCCCAATATCTATGGCCCCATATCGCATGGCACCAGCAGAACTATGAGAATTAAAGACACAACTATAGGAGTTGCTTGAGGAAGGATTTATTAGGCCAAGTACTTCACCGTGGGGAGCACCCATGCTGTTTGCTAAAAGAAAGATGGGTCGTTAAGACCATACATCGATTACCGTCAACTCAACCGAGTCATGATCAAGAATCGATACCCACTCCCAAGGATTGATGGTCTTTTTGATCAACTTAGAGGCTCAAGGTACTATTCAAAGATCAATCTCAAGTCGGGTTACTATCAATTACAAGTCAAGGAGGAGGATATACCAAAAAACTGTCTTTCAAACCAGATATGGTCACTACGAGTTTGTAGTAATGCCCTTCGGACTAACCAATGCGCCAGTAGTATTTATGAGCCTAATGAACAAGATCTTCACATCATATCTTGACCAGTTTGTAGTAGTGTTCATTGATAACATCTTGGTATATTCAAGGTCTGAAGAAGAGCACGAGCAACATTTAAGGATTATCCTTCAAGTTCTTAGGGACAATCGGTTGTATGCCAAGGCAAGCAAATGTGAGTTCTGGTTAAACGAAGTGAAATTCTTAGGGCATGTAGTGTCTGAGAATGGGATTGCAGTGGATCCAACCAAGGTGGAAGCAGTCTTAGATTGGAGACAACCAAAAACCATGTCAGAAATCCGCAATTTCTCAGGATTGGCTAGTTACTACAGAAGGTTCATCCAAGATTTTTCCAAACTAGCCAGACCAATGACTCGTTTGATGCAGAAAGGAGTGAAGTATGGGTGGGATGAGGCTTGCGAAAAATCCTTCCAAGAGCTAAAAAAGAGATTAACTAGTGCGCCAATTTTGACCATCCCAGAACAGGAAGTGGGGTACACTGTGTATTGCAATGCATCTAAGGAAGAGCTAGGCTACGTGCTTATGCAAAATGAAAAGGTAGTCGCGTATGGATCCAGGCAGTTGAAACCACATGAGCGTAACTACCTAACACATGACTTGGAATTGGCGACCGTAGTCTTTTCCCTAAAGCATTGGCGACATTATCTGTTTGGGGAACAATTTGAGATTTTCACAGATCACAAGAGTTTGAAGTATCTATTTACACAGAAGGACCTTAACTTGAGACAAAGACGATGGATAGAGTATCTTGAGGATTTCCAGTTCACTCTCTCATATCATCCCGGTAATGCCAATGTAGTAGCAGACGCTCTAAGTCGCAAGAGCAGGGGGATGATAGCTAAAATAGCTGTCCAGGAACGGGTTATGGTTAAGACCCTCAATGAATTTAGAATCCAAGTAGAATCTCGAGATACAAAGGTATACCTTAGTACACAGAAGGTGATGCCTAAGTCGATAAGTGAGATCATGGAGGCCCAGAAGCACGATCAAGAAGTAGCCTATATGAAGGGACGTCTGGAATCAGGAGTACCAATGCTCGATTGAGCAATTCACCCCAATGGGAGTTTAAGATATCAAGGTAGATTGTTTGTGCCAAGTAACGAGTTGCTTAGAGAAAAGGTACTTAAGGAATGTTATCACTCTGTATTTGCAGTACATCTAAGAGGGACTAAAATGTACCAAGATTTGAAGAGGCAGTATTGGTGGAGCAGAATGAAGAAGGATGTGGCTAGATTTGTAGCAAAATGTCTAACATGCCAACAAGTGAATGCGGAACATCAGAAACCATAAAGGAATGTTACAACCCCTACCAATAGCAGAATGGAAGTGGGAGTACGTGACAATGGACTTTGTGACAGGGTTGCCCAAGACACCCAGAGGGCACGATGTTATATGGGTAATAGTGGATTGCCTCACTAAATCAGCACATTTCTTACCCTATAAGATAACCGACACTTTAGAGTCTATGTGCAGACTCTACATTAGAGAGATCATTCGACTACACAGAATTCCAGTATCCATTGTGTCAGATCATGATCCTGAATTCCAATATCTACACGGAATTCACCTCCCAATTTTGGGGAAGTCTACAAGAAGCTCTGGGTACTGAGTTATGTTTCAGCACCGTTTTTCACCTACAAACGGATGGACAATCTGAGCACACCATCCAGAGACTCGAAGATATGCTGAAAGCTTGTGCAATGGATTTTCAAGGAAGTTGGGAATGACACCAACCCTTAATTGAATTTGCCTATAACAACAATTTTCAAGCTAGCATTGGTATGGCGCCTTTTGAAGCATTATATTGCCGACCTTGTAGATCACCAATTTGTTGGACTGAAATAGGTGAAGCGAACCTAATAGGACCCTAACTTATCCTAGAGACCACTGAGAAGGTCAAATTGATCCAACAACGATTAAAGACTGCTCAAGACCGTCAAAAGAATTACGCAGATAGGAGGAGAAGGCCATTGATGTTTGAAACAAGCGATCATGTGTTCCTAAAGGTGCAACCTAGGCGTGGGATCGTATGTTTTGGAAGAAAGGGGAAACTATCACCACGATATATCGGACTTTTTGAAATATTGGAGAAGGTAGGCGAAGTGGCATATCAACTAGCTATACCCCCGTAATTAGCAGGGATACGCAACGTCTTTCATGTATCTATGTTATGGAAGTACATTGCCGATCCATCACATGTCATCAACTGGGAAGAAATCAGTCTCGACAAGGATGTTACCTTTGAAGAAGGACCTGTAGCAATACAAGATAGTCGAGAAAAGAATCTTAGGGGCAAGACGGTTCATCTAGTAAAGGTGCTTTGGCAACATCGTGGAATTGAAGAATCAACCTGGGAACGTAAAGATGCAATGCGGACAAACTATCCCCAACTTTTTTAGCCTAATGTGTGATTATAATTTCGAGGACAAAATTAGTGTAAGGGGGACAGGTTGTGAGGCCCTAACTTTTTGTAATTTCCCCAAACTCTTATAGTTGAAGAATTTTCAATAAGAAACCGTGTTTCTCCATTTGTTGCAAATTAAACCCTAGAAATCATGAACGATTGCACGAGCTAACCGGCAAACTCTAATCGACTCTGAGAACTTAGGAAACATTTTAAAATCCTAAATTAATAATTTAGAAACCCTAGAATGAAAATTTGCAAGAGAAAAACCCTAGTTTTCGGTAATCGCCGTTTTAACTCGGTATCTCGCATTTTGTTGCGAATTGGCATCACGCAACCTGAATTACTTTTCCTATCATTATTTTATTAAACATGACTTAAATATATGTTTTATTTCAAAATTTCAGATTTGTACCCTCTTATTTCCTTATTATTGAATTTTGGCCCCAAAAATCCCATTATTTTAATCAAATAAGGTACAACTATTATTATATTGATTTGTACATAATATCTACTATATTATAATAAATAAATAAAAATTGATTTCCCACATGTGTAGAAGACCAACCAGTTGTGAATAGTAGTAGGGACAAGAAAAAATAATTTTTATTTATAATATCTTGAATATTATATTGACATATCTTTGAATAAACAAAAGGAAATGACTAGCATTTATTGCTATGTACTTGTGTCTCCCAATTAGCAACTAAGTAGGGTTAATTTTTTCCTAATCAAGATTAATTAACACAAATCCTAATTGGATTCAATTAGATTACAACTAAACTTGAATAGTTTCCATTAAAAACTAACCAAACCAAACCAACCCTTCTCTCTCCTCCTTGGCCTATAAATACAAGGCTCTAGCAACTCATATTTCTCACACTTCACACACATAGAAACCTACTGAAGAGGGGGGAAAAAAAGAGGGAGAGAGAGCTTGTAAGTTTGAGAGAAAGAGGAAGAGAAAAAAAAGAAAGAAAGAAGGAAAGTAGGAAGAAATTCTAAGCAACTAAGGTAAATTTCATACACCTCTCCTCTCCATGAATCATCATGTTTTTCCCCTTCGTAATACATGCTAAAAATGTATTTCATATGATACTAAGAGTTACTACATTTGTTAGATAATGTATGGTTTGAAAATGAAATGTTCTTCTTCTTCTTTGTAATTTCCAACAAGCTTTTCTGAAGGTTTTTGATTTTATTTCCATAGAAAACCTTCACGAACTCAAAATCTATTTTCAAGGGGTATTAATTGACATATATAAAGTATGTGAGAATTTTGGCTAAGACCATGGATGTATTTTTATGACTCCTTTTATTTTTCTAAATACTTGGTGCAAAGAACCTATTTAAAATAGAGAACTTTAGAAAATTCTAGAAAATTATAGAAAAATGATCTCACCTTCAATTTTATATCAAAATCTTCTCTGAAGGTTATCTTTCAAAAAAAAATTATTTCAATGAAAATTAATGAGTATTTTAAGGAGAAACACCAAATTTTGTAACAGTTGTCAAATCTGGACTAAGTCTGTGTATTTCTTAAATATCTAAAAATCAAAAAAGGGCCACCCTACTTCCGTGAAATGATTCTAAAACTACACTTGATTCTATACATATCCTCATGAAGCCACATTTCTAAAACCCTTAAAAATATTTTTTCTATATTTATTTTTGAATTGGTGCAGTGCTGGAAATCTGAACAATGTGGTTCTTGTTGTAGTTAATGCTTTTGTGCTATCATGATATATTTGTTATAATATATGTTATACTTGCATGCTTGAGTTTCACCTTGAATTAGGGTGGGCGCAGGTTGGTTGCGGCCACAGAACCTCCAATCCGCCATCCATCTGCCAGATTGGCGAATTGGAGAAAATCAATCCGCATCTGTTCGCCAATCTGGCAAATGTGGATTAAGGGATTGGCGGATTGAGGGGTGGATGCGAATCAATTTGGTAGTTTAAAATTTTATAAATTTTCAACATAATTCAACTTGTGCACTTCCTCAAAAAAAAAAAACAAAACAAAACATTATTACAGTCGATGACTTAAAAAAATATTACAATCACTATATGTCTCATCCAAAGAAAGAAAGTTTGAAACTTTAGAATATTAAAATCACTGCATACATAGCAGTAGTAGAAATTGTATGCCTCTGTATTGTTACATCTATAGCTGTTTTTAAAAACAAAAATCAACTAGTATATATCATCTTCTTTATTTATTATTTTTAGCGTTAGATTTAAAAACCAAAAAATATAGATAAATAATACATTTATTTTTTTCATTTCAAAAAATATATTCAAGTTGAAAACTCTTTTTCAATTGAAAATACAAACAGAATATTTAAACAAATTGAAAACATAAAGTCTTACAAATTACCAGGGGTGCTCGCGGTTTGGTGATTCGGTTGTGGCCAAAGGAACCTCAAATCCACCATCCGTCCAAAACTAGGCAGATTGGAAAAAAATCAATCCGCAACCATCCGCTCGTCATCACGCATCCGTCCAAAATGCAACGGATCGGTTCGATTCGGTCGGTTTTGGTGGATCGATATATTCGCTGCTCACCCCTACCTTGAATGGCCTTATTATGCTCTTTCTTATGCTAACCACTAATGTGTATTGAACTTAATGTAAAAGGGGAAAACTAAATGGGTTGGTAAAGAGGGTTGATGACCACACCAGTTATATATAATAAATGATGAGAATGTTAAGTTGATATTAGAAGTGGATTAAAATGAGCAAGTCTTGCGCAAGTGGTTGTTTCGGAACCCTTGAATAGAGCGGTTGTATTCAGACCCTAGGTAGTTTGGTGTAAGGAGCGATTTGGGCAAGGCCCATCATTACCGTCTCTTTTGAGGCCCTGCGGGTGGCACTACGTGGTATATAATCGTTGGTAGGCATCCAAGGTAAGATTTGCAACAAAGCAGCAAAAGAGGGGGCATACTGAATAATCCGCGTCCAATTCTTGGAGTTGGGAGGACGAAATCTCTTTAGGGGATTTCTAGACTAGTAGCAACTAACCATATAATCTGTGCTATGAACTTAAATGCCATGACCCCTTTCCTCTATTTTTTGTAAATGCTGCTGTGTATTGGACTGGAAAAAAAGGATAGGGTGTGTGTGCATTTACTGGGCATTCAAAGCTTACGACGTATCGTGCCAGGTGCCGAAGATGTGCTTATAGTAGGAGACGATCAGTCGGAAACCTTAGAAAACATTTGGCTATCTTAGAAAAGTTAGAAATTTTCCTTTTTAATGTTTTGAAAAGTTCATATGAATTTTTAAATTTTCTTTTGGGATGTAATGTTGATGCAATGAGCTTTTGTAATTAAGGATATTTGTAATTATTCTATTATTATGTACTTATATTCTAACACCAAAATAATTCCTGACGTTGCTTATAAGACCTTGTGTCAATGCCTCTTAAGATCTATCAAAAGGGTAGTGCGCTACCTAAGAAAGCTCGACTTAGAAGGGAGGCTAATTTGACTCCTTCGGCGATCTGGGATCTTACTTGGTTATTGGACATAGGACTAATTAGTGACTTTCCCTTGACTACAACCCTTAGTGTAGATTTGGGGCGTCACAGGTCTGGCGTAAGGGAAAACGTTGAGCTGGTGGCAAATGAAGCTTGGATCAACACCAAGCATGTCATAAGGTGTCCATGCAAACACTTCAATGTTCGCCACCAAGAAATTCACCATCTCCAACCGTTCTGGGGTGGTCAGGGTGGATCCCAGCAAGAAGAACTTCTCGGGATCATTCTCCTTGATCCTTACCTCCACCAAGTCTTCGACAGCTTTCTCCTTGGCTCTAGTACCTACATCGTCCATAACACTTTGATCTTCCAGTCCTTCAATCATTTGTACGAAGCCTTTGGTAGCTCGACTTCCGTTCACAGCCACGAAACACTGCTTGGCCATAACTTGATCGCCCCAAACTTCTTCTATTATCTCGATAATAAAGGGGAGCCTCATGACTTGGTTGTAAGTCGATGTCACCGCTTGCATGGCATAAAGCCATCCTCTGCCTAGGATCAAGTTATACGTGAAGGGCACCTTCAACACCCAAAATTTACTTGCTTGACAGTAGACCTTGCTTTGACCAGTAAGATGATCTTTCCTACTGGCCACTATGGCTGCGAGTTGAAGCCAACTAGTTGTGAGGTCGCTAGGGCCAAGTCCTTGTCGTTTAGTTTGAGTTGCTTGAAGGTGTCATAATACATTATTTCGACCAAGCTGCCCTGGTCAATCAAAATATGCCTAATGTCAAAGTCCTTTACGTGAAGCGTGACCACCAGCGCATCATTGTGCGGCGTTTGAACGCGTTCAAGATCACGACTTGAAAAGTTGAGTACATCTTTCACCTCAGTTTTGCCCTTCTTGACGACTGGTTGGACTGACAAAACTTCTCTCATATGCTCCACTTTCTTGATCATCTCCCAGAGCTCACATACCCGCACTAGCTCAAAGATCCCGTGGATCACATTGATTACGCCTTAGGGGGGTGTTTCTAAAGTTGCCAAGCCATTTGGCTCGGCTTGAGCTTAGGGTGTGGCCTTGACTCCCCCATCAATGTAACGGTCCAGGTGGCCAGCTGCCACCAACTCCTCTAAATGATGCTTCAAAGAGATGCAATCTTCTGTGCGGTGCCCATGCTCATCATGGTAGGTGCAGCGATACCTTGGGTTGAAGCCTCTTTGAGCATCACCCAACTTAACCAGCCACCGGACGTATGCCTCGTCACGGATCTCGCTAAAGATACGATAGATTGGGATCTTGAAAACCGTGGTAATACATGTTCAGGTGTTCAACTTTCTCTTTGCATCTTTCGCGGCATCACGGGGGTAGTCAGCTCGGTCATTACAATGACCCTTTCCTTGATTATTGTGGTTATTGCTGCAGTC
This sequence comes from Camellia japonica, assembly GCA_030407325.1. Taxonomy (NCBI): domain Eukaryota; kingdom Viridiplantae; phylum Streptophyta; class Magnoliopsida; order Ericales; family Theaceae; genus Camellia; species Camellia japonica. The sequence goes on along the minus strand of JAPPVO010000002.1, from coordinate 46,130,761 downwards.
TTGTTCTCTTTCGCAGTTGTGCAGACGGTTTGCCTCATGTCCGACCGCATGAACCTTTCTGGCCACCCTCTTCTTCGCCGCTACTGGATTCACCTTCGCGGTAACCACAGTCACATCATCCTTGACTCGGATGTGCTCGTTGATGCGTTGCATCAGCAGTTCCATGGTTGTTAGTTGACTCATGGTGAGTGAGTCTCGCAGTCGATATCCGACTGGGAGACTGCGCTTGTACTGGGTGATTGCCAGGTTGGTTGGGCAATCAAAAATCTTATTTAAGGTTTCCCAATACTTGGCATTGTACGCCTTGAGCAAGTTGCTCGATTCCATCTTTATGCCCAGAAGGTGGTCGACTTTTGGTTTTGGTTTTGAATCGGGTTACAAACGCCTCCGCCAGCTGTTGCCACCTTTTGATACTTTCCTCCAACAGCCTCTCGAACCATTTCAGGACCAACTCACCTAAACTCAATGGGAAAATAAGGCACATAAGTGCGTCGTTTCACTTGTAGCTAGCCATAACTTGTCGAAAGTGGCTCACGTGCATGTATGGATCAGTTTTTCTGTCATAGAACGTGAACTTGGGCTGGTAGAGGCCCATAGGGAGCGGTGTGGTTTCTATCTCGAGGGAGAAAGAGGTGGCGCTTAGCCTTGCCAAGTCCCTGTCCAATGGCATTTGCGCAACCAAGCGTGGCAACGGCATCATGACCTCTTCGTTGGCGCGACCTTTGTAGGATAACTGCTGCAATGCCAACACCCTTTGCGCCTCTCGTTGGTGCGCTCGCTCTTCTAGAATGTCCCTCAAGTCCTCCAAATGGGCGGAATAAGAGTATTGTGACTTTGTCGACGGACGGGAGGGACAGTAGCCGCTATCTCGTGTGCATGACTTCTCCCCCGGCAGGTCAGAATCACCAACCCCATAGCTTTTGGTGATGGAGAGAGGTGTCCTCCGCTAGTTCTAGTTGCCCGAACGACGAGGTTGGGTGCGCTCATGTAACAAGTCCGCGAGGGACCTCAATGCTACAGTTCGAACTCGTCTTGGTTACTGTTCTTAATCTTGAACCGAAGAGTCCAAATCCAGCAAATCGTTTTGAGAAAACAGATTTTGAAAGAAGTGCCAAACATGGACTGCTTCGCCAGATACAGAGTCGCCACCTAAATATTTTTTAATGGGAGAATTTAGGAAACCCTGACTCGTTGCCAAAGGCCACGTGTCCGTCATCACCAAAGTTGCCTCGGCTCGGGAACTTGGGTACGATTGGGGAAGGTCAGCTATGAGCACCCCCTCTCGCCCGATCCGAAGATCGGCCTCTACTAACCATGATATCCGATTTTGAAAACGTTATGTGTTCTTATTCTGGTTATTAGCCTAGAATTACTATGTTGTGCGCACAGCAAACAAGTATAGACTAGATCGCCTAATTTGGAACAAAACATTGCATATCCGTTTGTTTGGAAAACATTTTGGAATTTGCTACTCGCAAGTAGGCTAAAACACGGATTTCAGTGAGTTGTTCTAACTCAAACAATCCAATCTTCACCCACAGGCATTCAGGCAGTTTATATCACATAAGCATCTAGCCACATGGTAAGCATGCTGTCATGTTAACATTCACACTCGTGCGAGATGCTAAAGCATAAAATACTTACAATGTACTCCGAGCCAAAACAAAGAACATGTTAGTAATCATGCATGATCCAAGTCCATGTTAAGTGGCTAATGCAGCGCATACAGAATGTCACTAGAATAGGCTCGGCTAATCTAAGGATGACATGTGAAATGCACAGATAGCATGTGTTCAACTTAGATTTGAAATACTTATGCAGTTAGCATGATGCGCCGAGCCTGGTGCATGTAATACTGATGAATGATGCACGCATGCATAGCATAAGGTATGCTAAATTAAACATGTCCTAATACTAACCATCAAAGCAAGTAAGTAAAAGGGAGAAAGAAGTGGGGGTTGGAAGGCATGCACACACGCACTCACACTTATTACAAATTTGTCCTCGCTCGGAGGGACCGAAAGAATAATACACTTAATTAACCTACAAGCTAATTAAATATTACAGACAAATTAAACTAGTTAAGCAGATTAACTAATCTAATAAAATAGTAAAAAGTAGCCTCGGGAAGAGGGTCCAATGCACACGCGTCGGTTTCGCTCGGAAGCCCACTGTCATGCGCAAGCTGCCTCTGTTTTCCCTGCTCTGCTCCTCTGAAGACTGCCAAAGTCTCAGGGTTGCTTCTTTGAGTTCTGTGGGACACCACCGGCTGAGGGGGAACACCACCGGCTGGGAAAAATGATCACCGGCCACAAATTGATCCATCGGCCAACAATGGATGGCCGGTCGGCACTGTAGATGGCCGGTCGGCCGGCCAAATCTTCCTGCAGAAACTGGTTTGATAGCAACAGAGGGCAAAACTTGGCATGGCAATGCATTTCAAGCAAATGTGTGCACCACCACATCCCTTATCATATTTATGACTCAAAGGGACATGGTTCTCGATTCTCGGGCCACCAATTGCGCATTTCAATGCGCGATGGCCCAAGGAAACCAAGTGTGCACTTTGATTTCAAATGAAATGCAATGCAAATAAACAAACAAAGGGGCTTTCAACCTCTATCATGATTTGATCAAGAGGTGAAAGATGCATGCAATGATATGCAACCTAGACATGAGTGCTAAGTATGCAACATGGCAATGCATATAAACAAACGAGCATGCAAAGCATAAGACAATGCAAACGAACAAGCATGCTAGATGCAATGTGGGTGTTAAGGCATGCAAGCAAGCACGTGACTTCATTCAATCATGCAACTCCAATCATGCGACAACACACAAAGTGAGCATGCAACAACATGCAAAGGGGGGTGGACTTAAACTAACATGGATAGCTCGCAAGCATGCCAAAATCAGTGGCCAATGCTATGGAAATAAGGGCACAATGACATGCGAACATGCATGCACACAAGGACCAATTCCTAAGCATAAAGGAACAACTTCTAAGCACACTTAAAATAAGGTAAACATGGACAATTAGCATGCAATGTGAGCTCTGAAAATTATGTCAAAGATGATGCCAAATCAAGCAAACATGACAAGCATAGCATGTAATTGGTCCAAGTACTTAAAGCATGATCATATGACACACGAAGCAAATGACCAAAATGGATCAAAACAGTCCCAAATCATGTTAAGGCAAGCCCCAAAAACCACTTAGATGGCATCTAAATGATCTACTCATGGAGGCATGCACAAATGCTTAAACATGGAGCATACAACACAACCTCTTAAAGCATCAAAGGAGTGATAATAATGCAAGCATGTAAACATATTACAAGGACTGAAATGACATGGTAAGTGGTTACAAACCACTGAAATGATGCAAGTAAAGCATGCTACACACTCACACACCTAAGGCTAACAAGCCAAAATGCAAGGTGGCTATACTAAGCATGTGATGGTCGACCAAAACAACCAAAAACAGAGCTTAAGCATGCTAAAACAAACACAAAAGCTTCACAAAGCTTGGCCAAAATCATGCTAGAATAAGGGTCAAAACCTAAAGCATGTTAAGGCCTAAACATGGCACGAATTGAATGACCAAAATCAAAGGTTTAGGATGTTGAAACATAACTAAAAACACAATGACATGGCATCTTAAGGGCCTAAACAGGATGGCATGCATGGAGGCCTAAACATGGAGCATGAGATGACAACCTTATGAAGCATTAAAGGGACATCAAATGCAAGCATATAAGCACATCATGAGGTCTGAAATAACATACCAAGTGATTCCAAACCACTGAAACGAAGCAAGGATGGCATGCTAGAGGGGCCAATGCTTAAGGCATACAAGAGGGATTGCATGGTAGCTATACAAAGCAAATCATGGATGACCCAAACAACCAAAAACAGTCCTCAAGCACACTAAAATATGCATAAAAGCTTCACAAAGCTTGGCCAAAATACATGAGCATGGTAGTCTAAATGCTATGCATGTATTGGGGCAAATCATGGCATTACAAGGCATGTATGCTAAGCAAGCATGGTGTACCAAAACCAACTAAACACAATGCTATATTATGACATAATAAGCATGAAAATCAGTCAAGGCATGGCCAACATGAACCTAAACATGGTGCTCACTAAAGAGGCAAAAACGGCCCTTTTCAAGGACAACAAGGAGAGGGGGTGGCCCTCTCCTTCCTAGGACCTCAAGGCACCATCCTTACCTCTGAAATCCCTCAAGATTTCAGTGGTGGGGAGGCCCAAACACAATGGTCCCAGAGCTCAACCAAAATGGCACAAAACAAAGGCCAAATAAGCCTTAAGAGGGGTCAAACAACCCCAAAGCTTAAAACACCCCTAACAAACTATTTAGAGCAGACAAAAACAAGACTTTTATATGTTATATGCTAAGCTCAAAAACAGATGCAAGATAGGCTAAAAAGCTTTGCAAAAATGGGGTAAAAAGGGACAAAAGTCTTACCCTTGTAGACCCTCTTTACAAACAATGTTCCAGCAGCTCTTTTGGTTCCAAACCAGTCCAAAAGCTTCAAGGAAAGACCTCTGGTACCTCAGCAACCAAGAAAAGGTGTGATGGTGGGTGTTTGTGCACAAAAATGAGACTAAACACACACTAAACACAAGAGAGAGAGAGATATAGAGATAGAGGATATATGTAAACCCTAACCCTAAAGCTCAAGCTCTGAAAAATGTTATCTAAATTGTCTAACCTCTCTACAAGAGAGAGGAAGCCTCCTCTTATAGACAAATTGTCTTGTAAAGCTTCCGAATGAAGCTAACAAGAGGGAAATCCCTCCATACACGTGTATGGAGGGGGTGAAAGTGTATGCCAGCTGCACAAAAATATCTGCAAAAGCAAATGCACAGTGGTCGGCCGGCCAAAAATGCAATTGACCAAAGAAAGATAGCCGGCCGGCCATCTATAGTGCCGGCCGGCCAAACATTTGGCCGGTGGCAACAAAACACAGCCGGTGGCCTCAAGCCATGGCCGGTGGAGTGTGGGGATGGCCCACAAGCCATTCCCTGCCCCTCCAAGGCAAACCACAAGTGTTTGGTGCAAAACCAGATACGAAACAGTCGAGTCAAAAAATCCTGAGGCAAGGCGTGCAGCCGAGACCTCCGGGAATTCAAGACGAACACGAACATGGATGATCACCGAGTGTTCAAGCGGTGACGTCCAAGTCTTGAGGACGGTCAAAAATGGGGTGTCTACAGCTCACTATGGTTTCCCACCCCAGCAACACTCTTCCCCTTGACTTGTCGTTTTAATGCCTCCATCTCCACTGCCATCCTCCAAATGATGGCATCTTGGTCTCTCAGTTTGTGCTACAGGCGCTGAGCGTGCAACTCTCTTCGTCACCGGTGCCCGTCTGGACTCTGCGAGTTGTTAGTGCTCCTTGCGCGCTTATCTCGCGCATCTCTGGAGAGCCCTCTAGAAGAAGTCTCTAGGTCCGCCATGGTCGGAATGGCAGGTTGGCCATATTTCCTTCGGACTGACTTTGGGGTGATGCCGTCAACGACGAATAGCGGAGTTTCATCGTTGTGCGCCATGAAAAAGTGATCGGAAAAGCTTGGAGGACAAGGTTTTGTCTGTCAAAGTTTCCCACAAACGGCGCTAATTGTATGGAGCACAAATATTCGTCGCTTTTCGTACTCCTCATGTCCAAGCTTCAATTCTTTCCAAATAACCTGAGAACATAAAGACGGTGAGTTACCCAACAGTGTGCAGCTAGAAAACCCCTCCGAAGGTCAAGTTAGCACACTTAGAGAAAGAGAAGGAGAAGGAGAAGGAGACAGAGAAGACAAAGGGGTAGGCATCTTTGTCTCTCAGTTTATGCTACAGGCGCTAAGTATGCAACTCTCTTCGTCACCGGTGCCTGTCTGGACTCTGTGAGCTGTCAGTGCTCCTTGCGTGCTTATCTCGCACATCTCTGGAGAGCCCTCTAGAAGAAGTCTCCAAGCCCGCCATGGTCGAAATGGCGGGTGGGCCGTCTCTCCTTCGGACTGACTCTGGGGTGATGCCATTGACGACGAATAGTGGAGTTTCGTCATTGTGCGCCATGAAAAAGTGGTCGAAAAAGCTTTGAGGACAAGGTTTTGTCTGTCAAAGTTTCCCACAAATGGCGCCAATTGTACGGGGCACAAATATTCGTCGCTTTTCGTACTCCTCGTGTCCAAGCTTCGGTTCTTTCCGAATAACCTGAGAACACAAAGACGGTGAGCTACCCAACGGTGTACAGCTAGAAAACCCCTCCGAATGTCAAGTTAGCACACTTAGAGAGAGAGAAGGAGAATGAGAGAGAGAAGACAAAGGGGTAGGTAGCTCTAATAATTAGAAATTACAGACCTACGCATGGAAGCACAGCACCATTTATATAGTTTTTGTCCGCTCCTCTCTGTCTGTCATCCTCCTAACGTGTAGATATGTTCCCTTCTTACCTTCTTCCACGTGTAAGCACAAATATTCCCAAACACCAGATGGCCAAACCGCCTAACAGTATTGACGTGTACGGACGGCGGAATCTCTTTCCTGCAATCCAAATACGCCACGTAGCGTCTCTTACCGAGTTGTGCCAAGCACGGTGCCCTAGTGTTTCCTCAAAGCCGTGCTACATGCCCAATCCCATCGGACAAACCTGTGCGCAGGCTCAACCGAGTTCTACAGTCTGCAACGAGCTTTCGCTCGGTTGATCCTGGTCTTTTGAGGACAAATTTAGTCCAACTTAGCAAAACATACATCTCTCGATCGGGCTAGCGACTTGTCCCTTAACTGGGCTAAGACCTCGGTCGAGCACGTATCCAATATCTGACCGTGCTCAAACCCCGGTCGATCATGGGGCCTCATTTTGTCCGAAGCAAAGACTTTGACTGAGGCCCAAACCAGCTCAGCCCATATCAGGTCATAAATCTCCCTCTCAATGACAATCTTGGTATGGCCTAATTTGTGTAATTACTCAGAAATTATAAGTATTTATTATGTTCTAAAGATATTGAGAAATTATCATATTATTTGTATAGTGCTATGAATCTATGATTAACATGACTAAAGTGACACTGTGAAATTTCTCTAAGTATTAAGGTGTTTTAACAATTCTTTGACGTTTATAAAAATAAAAATAAAAAAAAAAAGGAAGAATACTGTTTTATGAAAAAAATTGGTTTTTTAGCTAAATCAAAGGGACATTTTTGGCTAAATCAAAGAGGGAGTGTTGCACTATTCTGATTTGATATTTTTGGTGTAACAATATGTATGTGATTAAAAGGACATCTGAATTAGTCTAAAACCCTTCAATTCATCAATTTTAAATAAACTCCTACGTCTGTGAGTCTTAGTTAGGCTACCTACCTTGGTATATTTTGATCCGGGAATCATACCCAAAATATTCAAAAAGAAATTTTAAAAAAAATCTTAACCAAAGAAATTAAATAAAAAAAGGCAGATTAGTCAAGGAGGAACAGATGATTGATGACTCTCATTTGAAGCAAATATATCAACTGAAAACAACACCAGATTGATATTGATTCTATGCCCAACAACCTTAAACTACAAGCCACACACACAATAAATAAATAAAATAATAGGAAAAAAATAAATAAGAAGAAAAAGATGAATAAAATTCTCTAATATGTAGGTCGTTCTTCATGTTTTGGATTGTAGGCTAAAGAAACCCGAGTCAAATTTGGCCAAGGAAAACATTCAAATTTCAAATTTCGTCGGCCTTATTTTTTCAAATTTGGCCAAGTTCAGCTGATTTTTGGTTGATTTTTGTTTCTAGCAACTGTCTTTTTCCACTGACAATGGAGTTGATGAAAGGCCTGAATCATGTCTAGTTAGATTGTATTCATATCGTGTCCCCAATGTGGCATAGATGATACTAAAACAAATAACAAAGGTTTCGATTAAACTAGAAAAAACTCAAATTAAAAACAATATATATATAACAATAACGATTTATGAACATTCTGTGCATGTCAGCACATGCATTCAGGGAATTTTGTATTATTAAATAGATTGCAATTAATTATTATTTAACAATTAAAATTAAAGGTTGGTTGTGTCAAATTGTAAGTTCAACACTAATCTAATCTGTTTATTTTTTGTATTATCAGATGGTGACATTTTGAATTCAAGTTGACGACTAACCCACTCTTAACCCGTTGATTAAGTGTCAAGTTTATGTCGTATGGAAAATTTTCAAATCCAGCCATAATATCCAAACTCGAGCCAAATTGAAGAACATTCGAGAGAAAGAGACCAGTCATGTGACTTCAAACCTCAGCTTGGACCCCCCAAGAGATGTTATAGGATGGATTTACCTAATGGCACTACTACACCTACCAAATTTCTGGTTCAACAGTCGCTTTGAAGCCATCAATCACTCAATTTTATTGTCACATTCATCTCTCATTTGACACACAATAATCATATAAAAAAGGGAAACAAAAATTAGAATAATACATCAAGATAATCAATTATGGGGAGTTCTTGTTCAAAAAATAAAAATAAAAATAAAAATAAAATAAGAATCCATGTGTGATCCATCTATTCCTCTGCAAAAGTTCATTGCTGACCGACCAAAAGGAGAAAGAAAACTATAATGTATAACATTTAATAATATATCAGTTATTTTACAGGAACCAACTACAAAAACTAAGACGCTTTTGAACCTCACATACAATTTCCAGTTTATTGACACTTACCAGTCACCTGGTACCATCACAAAGGCCTGGACTGGCATTCTTCACTATATACCTTATTTCTTTCCTACTACTGTAGAAATTTGTTCTCACAAAGCCCATACTTACAGGAAACGAGGCAGAAAACACAGAAAAAGAGGAGGATAAAAACTGATACACCAAACAATCATTTTGAAGAAACTTCAGAAGCACAACTAGCAATAGGCAGATCGCCAGGTGTGCATACCAGAGCCCTTTGTTGTAAATGTCTCAAACTCTGTTCCATGCTAACTTGTACCATCTCCGATAGCATCTGCTTAGCTTTCCCAGATTGATCCTTGTCTTCAATCTGCGATATTAGATTACATACTATATTCTCTAACGTGTCGGGCTCGAGCTCAGATCTCGGGTAAGGAGAGTTTCTCAATAACCGCAAGAGCGTTTGTGCTTTCAACTGGGACTTGGGTGTTCCTTGAACGGTGAGCTCAAGAAGACCAGGGATCACACCTTCTTTGAGGATTGGCTCCCTATATTTACATCGGTCTGTCTGACACATTGTCAGAAGTGTCCCTACTGCGTGCTCACGGCTTTGAAGAGACCCACTTTCCAGAACTTCGACCACTGCAAGCACTCCACCTTCTTCAGATGTCAATGCTGTTCTGCCCTCATCAAAACCCACTAAAGATTCCATAAGAGCAGTACATTTTTCAGCTGTTTTTGAAGATTTTTTGCAGGTTTTGAGCAGGTCAACTAGAGGAGGAATGGGTTCTGCCTCTAGAATTAAGCTAAGATTATCCGAGTATGTTGAGAGGTTGTAAAGTGCGAGTACAGCATCAGCCTTGGATTGTGGACTCCCATGTCTTAGGATATCTACAAGGAGGGGGATGGCACCAGAAGCACCAATGATTGGTTTGTTGACAGAGGAAGCGGACAATGTGAGTAGAGAAGCAGTTGCATGGTCCTGCAGATTTGAACTCCCCGATTGAAGGAAACTGATGATTGGTTCTAGGGCACCAGCATTCACAATACAAACCTTATTTCTGCAGATAATAAAAAGGATGGGAGAGAATTTTAGCGAATTTCATTATTCAAGTATTCAACCAAACATATGATAATTATTTTGCAAAAATCAGCTAGTAGAACATAGGAAACCCGTTCTAATCACATTAACAAAACAATAAAAGGATGATAAAACAGGAAAAAGTACAAGTGACCTCTTCCTTAAAACTATTCATTGCCATGACCTGTGAAATGAGCCATGAGGTGTGCCCTATGAAAGACTCATAACCAAAAGCAACAAATGAAATTGTTTAAGAGTGCGCCAAAGAAATTACTCCATTCTTTGGAGGTGTCCTGCCTTCGCTTGGCTACATTCAAGCTACACATTTAATATGGATTCAAACAGAAAACACAAATGCAGCTGCTCAAAAAGGAAGGTTCGAGCAAACAAATGCTATAAACTTTTTGAGGGCATCACAACCTCTTTTTCCCTGTCCTGAAACAAGCTAAGCTTAATCTAGTTATGCACCTCTGTTATCCATACAATGGACCAGAAAAGTGCAACAATAAGAAACCATTAACCATTACAATTGTATTAGGACCTGAACTTACTACCTATTCTTCACAATACTTTCCTCTATTTATTTATGAGAAAAAGGGGTGTACACAGACATGGGCGGCACTTCACAACCTCAGTTCTTTTTCGAACCATGTGCTTGCAAGGGTTGGAAGACAAAACATCCAATAACTAGAGAAATATCACTCTTTCTGTTGATAACTGGTAAGCTTTAAAAGATAATAATGTGACGATATCAATTGACAGTTTTAGTTTCATCATATTGCTTGCTTCTGCATACTTTTTGACATTATATGCAACAATTTTTAACTATAATTTTTGGTAAAAAAGAAAAAGAGAAAGAATGGAGATTATTAGAATTTTTTCTTGTGCAAGAGAATCATGTGATAGCTTCAAACATAAGTTAAAAGAAAGAAGAAGAAAAAGGAAGATACAAGACAAAAAGAAAGAGCGACATGTGAAGAAAAGAACAACCCCACCTCCAAACCTAACCAGTCTGCAAGAGAAAGCATCCGATGCTGTAGTATGAATTGCAAGCATTGGGCACAAAATATGCCTCCAAAATACCGAACTTTAAATATGTATGTCTTTTAGAATCCAAAGCTTAGCCAATTACCAACCCATTTTGACTAAAACAAAACCCATTTTACAAAATCAACAGTGTAGTTTTGATTCTATTCCTACCTTCTTCAACAGTCCAAAACTATTGCCAATATTCTAAGCAATAATTATTAATCAATGAAAATTCTGATCAATTTGATTCATGTAGTGATGGTTATCCAGACTCTGTTTGGTTGCATAGAAAATAGAGGGGGGGAAATAGGGACCAAACCAAACAGCAAAAAGCTAGTCTCAGTTGATCACATAATCATCATTGGTTTTACAAGAAGTCAGTTTAAAAGTTCTTGGGAACATAACAAACACAAAAACATATGATTCATAATTCAATTTTCAAAATTTCTTTTCCTTCTAATTACTTTCCTTCACACCAAGCAGGGAAAAAAACAGACAGAAAAAAAAAATAAATAAATAAATAAAAGAAAAAGGTATCAATCAACAAACAAACACAGTAGTATAATCCTGAAAAAGAAAATTAAGAAAAAAAGAATAAAAAGCGAGAAAAGTAAAAGCAAACCCATAGCAACATCGGAAGCTAAGCATCAATCAAAGCCCCCAAAAAATTAAAATTTCCAGTAAATTGGGCAAACTCACGAGTAGTAATTGATTAATTATTTACTTACGTTTCGTCTTTGACGGCGAGGTTGAGGAGCGCGAGGAGGGCGGCCTCGGCGGCGGAGGGGGAGGAGGAGCGGAGCATGAGGACGAGAGGGGGGACGGCGGATGAGAAGTGGCGGCGGAAGCGGTGGGAGGTCTTGGTGAGGCGGCGGATCTCTTGGGCGGCGTGGATTTGGGAAGAAGGGTCGTCGGAATGGATGAGGAGGAGGGTTTGGTCTACGGCGGAGATTGTTCTTGGGGTCTCTTCCCCATCTGGGTGAGTGCTCTCCGACTCCATCTGCTAGCGCCGTACGTCTCTCTCTCTCTCTCTCTCTGTGTATGTATGTATGTATGTATTCTTCACTACAAAAATTGAAAGAGATATAGAGAGAGAAAAATATCTGAAGTGGGGGGGGCGTTGTTGTTGTTATAAAGTGAAGAAGAAATGTCGAGTGGGCGGTTGAGAAACGTAAGGTGGAGAGGAGAGGAGAGGAAACGTGAGGGCGTGTGCCGTGGCGTCAAGCAACAGTTAAAAAATGATCACGCCGTGACTCTGCTTTTCAACTGCCTGCTTTCTCTCTCCACTCGGACACTCGATTAATTTTTGGGGGTTTGGTTAAGTGAAAAAGGTCCTCTCCTCAATTTCAGAGAACTTGCTATAAATGAGTCTCTTTTTTTTTTTTTTCAATTATTTAAAAAATGTCAATTAATATTGTTTCACTTTTATACAATAATTTTTTTTTATGATGTCATATGTATCAATTAATATATTAATTAATGTATTAATATATATTATAACATTATTATTTTAAAATTATGATTTCCCTTATTATATAAATTATAAATATTTAAATTTCTAAAATTATATCACATTATCTGTAATACACTAATTAATATATTAATTAATACACATAACATTATTCCTATTTTTTCACTTGATGATTGATTAAGAGCCCAATGTAAAGTTTTTACATGATATTTAAAAATATTGAACAATTATCTCACATAACCTTGTGTATATAGTAGAATTAAAATTTTATGAAATAATTCACTTTTATAATGATTTTGTAATGAGAAAGATTATGGCACACATTTTTAAAGAATATGTACTATATGTACCTTATAACTAAAATTAAAAAAATGATATAATTTTATACTTTTTGAGTAATAACTTAAAATATATATATATATATATATATATCTATATAATAAGACAGAACGGTTTTTGAAAATATACAAAATGTATCAGAGATACACTTCATTTAAATGGTTTAGATCAATCCTAATGAATATCTAACGGTTGAGACTAATTTGTTTCCCGCCCAAACACACTCTGCTCTCTCTCTCTCTCTCTCTCTCTCTCTCCCACGTCTCCTCCCCCTTCCATCTTTATCTCTCTCTCTCCCTTTCTGTTGCACGTCTCCTCTCATTTCATCATTATCTCTATCTCCCTCTTTGTTCCTCTTCTTTATCTCCCCCTTCTCTCCGACTAGCTTCAATTCATCTCCTCTCATTCCCTCCTTATCTCTATCTCCCTCTTTGTTCCTCTTCTTTATCTTCCCCTTATCTCCGACTGCTTCAATTCGCAACCCTCTATCCGATTTCACTGGTGGTCCGTACTGCAGACCCAAGCACTAGAAGCGCACACTGCCACTCGAGGTCCTCTCTTCTATCTCAGAACCCACATTTCATTTTGATTGTTTTACTTTGCAAGATCTGAGTTTTTACTTCGACGATACAATGTTTAATTGCAATTAGGTTTTGGGTTTTGTTCAAAAAGCTAATCTCGATTTTTCCTCATCTGGTTTTGCAATTTTTATTGTTGTTGTTATCAAAATGATGATGAGTAAAATTTTATAGGATTATTATCTGTTTGTGTTCAATGTCATTGTTTCAGTGTACATTGATGCAAGTTTTGGTGTATCGAAATTGGTCTAATACAGAGTCTGTTTAGCAGAGCAGTAGAAGAAGAAGTAGTTGATTCAGAATCATCAATCATCATCAATGGCATTTATAAGGGAAGAACCGCTGGTGGCGAAACTGGCAATCCTGGCAAAGTATGCAGTGCTTCCTGGAGCCATAGTGGCTGCTCTGATCTACTCTCCTCCCGACTACTCTTCTTCCAAGAAACACTCATCCTCCTTCTCCTCCAAGTAGATTATGGATCTACATCTCCCATTCAATTCCAACGGTTCGCTTCCTCTCTTTTTCACTCTCAATTCATCCAACTAGAGGTCCTCTCTCTCTCTCTCAAAACCCACATTTCATTTTGATTGTTTTACTTTGCAAGATTTGAGTTTTTACTTCGACGATACAATGTTTAATTGCAATTAGGTTTTGGGTTTTGTTCAAAACTAATCTCGATTTTTCCTCATCTGGGTTTTGCAATTTTTATTGTTGTTGTTATCAAAATTGATGATGAGTAAAAGTTTTAGGATTAATTATCTGTTGTGTTCGATGTCATTGTTCAGGGTAATTGATGCAAGTTTTGGTGTATAGAAATTGGTCTAATACATAGGTCTGTTTAGCAGAGCAGTAGAAGAAGAAGTAGTTGATTCAGAATCAATCAATCAATCAATCAAATCATCATCATGGTTTATGAGGGGAGAACCGCTGGTGGCGAAACTGGTAGTCCTGGCAAGTATGCAGTCTTCCTGGAGCCATGGTGGCTGCTCTGATCTGCTCTCCTCCCGACTACTCTTCTTCCAAGAAACACTTCCTCCTCTTTCTCCTCCAAAGTAGATTATGGATCTACATTCTCCTTCAATTCCAACAGTTCACTTCCTCTCTTTTCACTCTCAATTCATTCATCAATTTTCTCTCTTATCTTAGGTTTTCTAATAATCTCTATGTTGTTTGATTTGAGAATACAGCATATGTCTAAGAATTTTGTTTCTATATGCAGACCCTAAGATTATTTTAGTTGGAGATTGTTGTTTTCATGTTGCCAAGTTTATGAGATTTTCATAAAAAGGAGACATAAACATAATTATCACTTAAGTAATCTAATCTCCAAACCTTGCTCAATTTTTTACCCAAATTTCAGGGAAAGCTTTTATTTGATTAATGTTAGAGTTGTAAATTTGAAAACTACAAATCATGTTGAAAATTTGATTTGGGTAAAAAATGTTTAGAACTCAATTTGGTGTAAGTTTGATTCAAGGAGTGGAGATGTGTTTTCAGTGATTTTTTACTCAAATTTAAAATTAATATAGGTTTATGTCAAGGGTTGGATATATGTTTAGGTGTTGTAGTTACCATGCTTATTACAGTTGTAGTTCATTGTTTTGCAGTGTTATATGAGTTTAATGGAATTTCAGTTATTGTGCCAATATCTTAGGAAGGATGTCCTATGGCGTGGCCCCATTTCATGGCACCCTTACAGTTTCTGTCGTATTTTTAAAACAATTTAAAAATGGTTACTATACACTTTCGGTCTAATTGAAGATGGGTCGAATTTTAAAACAATTTACAGCAATTTAAAATGGTTTAGAGCAGTTTCTAGATGTGAAATTTACAGTTAAATTTGAGGGGCATTCTTAGAAAATGATAAAGTGTGACGAAGCCTCTCTTCTGCAATGTGTGCTTTTAATAAAAGAATAGATGTGTATGATGTTTATAAATGAAAATATAGCACATAACATCTCAGTGTTAGCCAACATATATTTATGCCCGGTAAACTGATTTCCCAAAGAGTTAAAACACAACTTGAACTTTGTCGAAAACAGACTTGCCTGGATCCTCATACAGGTAAATCTCCAACAATGAGAGAACACGAAGTTTGATGGGCACGAGCTGGGATTGAGCAGTTTCACCCCCAACCTGGTCCTTACGCTCTTTCAAAATTTTTGCAATCCATGCGGAACATTGCATCATCATCCATTCCCCCATCAGAGTCATCAAAAGCTTCAGGATGTTCTTTGTCAACTGCCTCAAGTTCACCTACTACTTCAAAATCATCTGCCTGCAAGTTTTATTGTTAGTTATATAGATTTTTATTTTTAAATTTTTTTTTAATTTTTTTATGGATTTGGATTTAATTTTTAAAAAAGTTGTAGGTCTGACATAATAGTTGATCTTTTAAAATGGGTTTTGATTTTAGAAATATATTTTTATTTCAGTTTGATTTATGAAATGGATTTAATTTCTTAATGGAAAATGAGTGCTGATTTTTTATGGTTTTGAAAAAAGCTTTTGAAATGGGTGTTGATTTTTTTTGATTTAACAAAATCAAATCACAAATTTAAGATAAAATAGAGTGAAAAAAAAAAAATACAGAGAGAGGAAAATCGAACAAAGGAAATAAGGGTTTCTTATTTGAGCTCTCAAAGTAAATGTAGTGTTTGTTAAGAGATGAGAGAGGATGAGAGGAGGAAATGAGAAAGAGATTAGAGAGAGAGAGAGAGAGAGAGAGAATGAGTATTTTAAATATTGTACTTTTTTAGATGGTGAAATTCTATAAAATGTTTAATAAAAATTTCAAATACAAATTAATATTTTAACTTAAACTTTTAGTAATGAATTTGATAAATTATATTTTAACTTAAATGAACCGCCATTGTACGATATCTTGAACTGATTTATTATAATTGATTTCTATAACAGTGAAATTATTATCATTTTGAATTGATTTTTTTGTAAAGGATGTGATACCAATATTAATAATTTATGTTAATTGATTTTTGTAAAATATGTGTACCGTGCCTTCAAGCACGGGCATCCGCTAGTATATATATATAACACTAAACACTATATGGAAATATAACAAATTTTTTAAAATAATGTCATAGCTAAAGAAAAAAATTGATCATAATTAAAAAAAAAATGACATAATTAAAGATGTATATAATAAAATGTGTATATTGCGGAATTTCTTTTTGTAATAGTGGGTTAAAAACTTAAAACACCATTGTTGCAGAGGATCATAGTCTACACTGGGAAAATTATCGGTAAAATTTGCCTATTGCATGAAAATTAAAAGCAAGAGTAGTACATGTTTCATATATTTTTACCCCTCATGGCAACAATTTTTTTAAGAAATGGCAATAAATTGGATTAGTGTGGGGTGGGATCGGATTTGTGGTGTCCCGTGAAGTGACTAGAAAAATTGTAATTAAGCCTATTTTTACTTATAATATTAGCAGTTGATATACGTGATATATGTATAATTTAAATAAATAAAAATAAAATAAAATATTTATCATATACTTATGTGCCATTCAAATAGTAAAAGTCTTTTTTAATAGATCTAATGTTTAAGATTTAAGTCTCACCCCTCTTATTTATCTATTTTTTTTAAATAAAAAAATAGGAATACATGGAATAAAGAGAAATAAACAAATACTTAGACACCAAGTTTGGTTTTCATTTAATATAATATGATAAATAGTATAAATTTTATAAAATGAAAGTGTGGGGGACAATTTTTTTTGAATGCCTCGTTAATGGACTTGTAAATGGTAGTCCACAATGGGCTGCTATAAGGTCCCAAAAAATGTAAAAGGTTAGATAATTTGAGACAGACAAGTCTCTACCAAATTTCAATCTTACTTTTGACTATATGGGCAAGTTTATAAAGTGGCATTTTGGGAACAAGTCAAAACGCCACGTTTTTGGCTTGTGAAGGAAAACGTGAACAAGCCAAAACGCCAACAGGAGCATTTGGGAACAACCAAAAACGCAGCACCACCCAATTTACCAAATTACCATTTAGAATATTTTAGTTAATTAATTTAAAATAAAAAGTAAGGATATTTTAGTCATTTTAGAGTGATGTGACACTTTAAGAAAATATTAAATCAAAAATCAAAAGGTCAATTTTTTACCAACTTCCCAAATCACTTCCAAAAAAGCCAAAAAGCTTGATAAAAAGCCAAAAGCTAGCTTTTTACCAACTTCCCAAAACATATAAAAGTTAAAAATATTTAAAAGGGTAAAAAATTTAAATAACTATACAAAAATTAATATTTTTTTTTTTTTATACTTTTTGTACATTTTTTTTTTTTTTTTTTTTTGTAAAAAGTCAAAAAATAACTTAAATATATTAATTTTTTCAACTCATATTTTAGTCAAAACAATTAAAAAAAAAAACTAAAACAACCTATTTCCAAACCAACCCAGAATTGTAGGGAAATGGCTATGATGAGTAGTCTAGTTGGTTAGTAGTATTTCCTTACATGTTCAATTTAAGTTCGACTTTTATTGACCTCTTTTGTTTGCTTAGATCATACAATTAGAAAGTATTACTTGATACTTAAGTTTACACTCTTGGGATGGGTCTAAAGGACACTGCCTAGGACATAGTTCTCAATTAAAATAAAATAAAATAAAATAAACTAGAGAAATGTAAAATGCACTAACTCATTTGAGAATTGCTTTCAAGTTCGTTTGTTTGTTTGGTTTTTTTCTTTTTTCTTTTTCTTTTCTTTTTCTTTTTTTTGGGAATTTTTTGTATTTGTTTTTGTTTTTTATTTTTTTTTTTTAAATTCTATAGGATCTTCTATATTAGAAGCCTATAAAAAAAATTATTTTTAAAAAGAGGATCAAATTAGAAAAGGTCCAATAAAAAAAGAACCTAATTTTTATAAAGCTGCATTTAGATTTTGGATTTGATGAGATATTTGTGAATGGAAAGGAAAACGAATGTGTGGAGAAGTGGTTTGAAAATACTCTTCAGATCCTAGGAGACGCTAGTGATCCTCAGCTAGTCACCTGAAAAGATACAAGTCAATTCAGACACTCAAGATCGCTTGTTTACTAAGTTAAGTGAAGTGATTCTTACATACCTTTCTCAACCCATTATTCCTGTATTTATACCTGTTCATTTTGATCCTCGGGACCAGGGCCTACTTTTTAATCATTGTCCTTTCTATTATTCGGCCCTAAGGATTTACACTTATTCGGCACATATATTATATTCGGCTTCCCACTCTTGTAGGATACAGCCGATTAATATCAGTCTTCCAATGATACGCACCTTCTGATTTTTCCATATATTCGGCCCCCACAATTGCCCCCCGAACTTCCCATTGACGGTAGTTAATTGGCGTGTTTGGTCTTGAACTGGAAAAGTTGAAATAGGTCAGGCGGCTTCGCGTACCCCAATATGATGTCAGGATGCGCACACCTTTTCGTTCATCATTACACTTTCCCCCTCATTCGTGCGTCTCGCATTTATTGTGATTTGAAATTTCAGTCCTTTCGAATGCACAGTTCGTCGAGTATTCGAGACTCTTGGACCGCCAACGGATATCCCTTCTCTGGCTCGCATTTTCTGCAACTCTTCTCCGTCTACCCTCGTCCCCCTTCCTCGTAAGTCTTCTTCTCTTTTCTTTGCAATCCTACTTTCTGTTTGTTATTTTAATTTTGGCGAACCCTTTATTCCCCGTGAAAATGGCTAAACACTTGAAAGACCTCCTTTCTGAGGGTCGTGTCTCCGGATTCCGACGACACTTTTCCATCCCCGACGATGTTCATCTATCTCTAGTGACGGACAACACTCTGGATATGGAGAGAGAGGATCGAAATTCAATCGTCTTTCCTCTCCTATCCATTGAAGAGGGCGGGTCCGTTTTCCCTTACATCCATTTCCTTAGGGCCGTCCTCCGCTATTGGGGTCTGATTCCTTCTCAGCCCAACGTGAACTTTTTTCGAATCGTAATGGGGATCGTAGAGTTGAACCGGCACCTCAGGATCGATCTTGGCATTCCGGCCATTCGGCACTGCTATGCTTTAGCCAAATCTTCCGATCGGCTTGGGCGGTACTTTCTTAGGGCCAAGGATACTGACCATCATTTGATAACCATGCTTGCCAGTTTTGGTAAGCGTGTGGATGACGTAATGGTCAATGTCCGAGGGAACTGGGAATTTGGCGAAGGCGAGGGTCGCCTAGACCCTATTCCCAGACGGAGGGGTGAACCAGGTTGCCGTGTGTCTCCTTGCGTTTACTGAACTTTTCTTTACTCGGCCTTCTCTCCGTGTCTAACCCTTTGTCTTTGCAGGCAGTAAATTGAAGAAGATTCTAGTTTCTACTGACGACGCAGTCCTTGCACAGATTGCGACTGCACTCAGATACTTCGGCCGTCCAAACTTACAGAAGCAAGGGAGAGCGGCCCACATACTTCTTCGATACGAGCCTACTTATACTACTTTTTCGGCCGCTGACAAATTCCGATTCCATCCGGCGATCAACAACTTGCGGCTCTTATCTTTCCTAGCTTCAAGAGCCTTAGGCAAGTTGGTCTCGAAGCTTCTGATTCGAGGCAAGACGTCGAGCCGGTGGTAGAGGTAGTCGCCGAACTAACCGGAGAGTTCGCTGAGGAGGCCGAAGAGGTTAACGAGGCCCTAAACTCGGCGTTTGAGGCAGCCAAACGTAGTCAGCCTACCTCGCCGTCCACTTCGGGTCGGGCGGAGTTTTCTTCTGGAGATATTTTTGGAAGTTTGGGAGACCTACCCGGTGATTTTTTTGAAGGTATGGCTGGGGAAAGCTTCACGCAGATTGCTCGAAAGAAAAATGCCGAGCGCATGGCCGCCCGGAAAAAGGCCGAGGCCGCCCGTTCTGGACCTGCCTTGATTGAGTCTTTCGTACCCGTTATTGAAGAGCCGGCTCAGATTGTTGCGGCCGAAACGGCAAAAGAGGTTGAACAACCGGTCATTGAAGAACGGTTAATTCCGGAAGAGCGGGGCAAAAAGCATAGCGCCGAGGGAGAGGCCGGTTCAGAAAATAGTCCTGCCGACAAAAGGCCTCGCTTAGAAGAATCGGACATGGTTGTTCCTTTCATTGTTCAACCAAAGATTTGAGATACACCAATTCCCTCTGACGCGTCCATCATTACCGACCCAGCGGTAGCCTTGAGCCTGGCGGCTTCAGTCTCCCTACCAGCTGATAAGGCATCCTTTCATGCCGTGCCGGATTTGGTGGCCGTAGCCCTATCTGCACAGTCGGCCCTTTTGGTAGGTGAACTTTGACTTGTTTTGATTTTGGTTGCCTATGGCATCTAACGATCCCAACTCGTTTTGCAGACAGTCGGCAGGATCACCGACTTGGGCCGCCGCCTACACGATGCCCTTAAGAGGATTGACCGTTTGCAGTCAGAAGTGGTCGATCAAAAGAGCAGGGCCAAGTTTGAGATGATGAGAGCCGCAATGGAGACTGCGCGAGCCGAAGCTGAAGTAGAAAGGGCTCAGACTGCCGATCATCTCCGTTCTGATGCCGAAGATAGGGCGAACGCAAGCAAAGAATCGCTTAGGCTAGCCGAGGAGGCGCTTAACAAGATGGAGACTGAGTTAGCAGAGTTGAAGGTGGCCAAGGAAAAGGCAGAATCTGAGGCTTCTGCCGCATTCGAAGCAGGAAAAGGCGCCGCCTTCGAGGAATACGTAAATGAAGTCCCTAAGTTTGAGAATCGGGGGTTCAAACATGGGTGGCTCAAGGCCCTTGATGCCGCTGGGGTTACATTGGCCTTGCCAATTCCTTATGAGCAGGTGGACATTGAGCCATTTGAGTCTGACCCCGAGGATTGATTTGGGAGTCATTCGAATTTTGTGAAATGTTTTCCCTTTTAATGTATGTTTTTGTTTATTTTTTTATTTTGAGGACTTTTGTTGGTTCCGAGTAGTTTTCATGTATAAATTGGTTACTGTCTCTGCTCAATTTATTAATGAAAATTATCTTGTTGTTTCACTACTACTTATGCGCAATTTGTGATGTTATGTTAGTAAAGAATTTTTGCCTTTCACTACTTTAGATAAAATGATTACTCTGTTGAGCTTTCTACGATTGAATATCTTGGCAATCTTATCATTGGTATGCCGAATAGTTCGTGGGTATTATGCTGAAACGATTCATGGACCGGCTGGGGCACTTAATCCGAATAGATAGATTAATCTGCCATTGCCCCAAGTGGTGCATGATCATTCGGGCGCCGGATGAGACGAACTTAGGAATTTTGAAGTCGATTCATGGGCCGGCTAGGGCGATTAGGCCGAATATATTGATAAATCTATTATGCCCTTGCCCCAAGCGGTGCATGGTCATTCGGGTGCCGGATGAGACGAACTTAGGAGTTTTGAAGTCGATTCATGGGCCGGCTGGGGCACTTAAGCCGAATATATCGATAGATCTATCTGCCCTTGCCCCCAAGCGGGTCGATCCAGTCGGCGTCGGGCGATTGAGGTTTTCATAATTAATGAGATTGCCTCGAGGGTGCTGCCTCTGTAAAGGATAAATGATTAAAGGTACAACTTTTATGAGCACAAAAAACAACTGACTCCAACTTTTGAAGGTATCGTAGGAATGTCGAACAGACTCTTCTTTAACAGCAGAGGGGAAGCGAGGACGCTAGCTGAGTTGGGTGGAGACATGAATCGAGGTGGTGACCCTTCGCGTACAGGGAGTAGGAGTTCCAGGGATCGAGAGAGGTGTCAGTCTCCTCGACGTCGAAGCAGGTGGCCCAGGCGGGACAAGCAGTCGCAGGGCAGATCTTCTCAACCTCGAGTCGAGAGGGGATCTGAGGCGAATCCGTACCCATTAAGCTTTGCGGTATTTGTGGGAATAGACCCATGACAGAGGCGACTCGATCATTCGAGACCCAAATGTAGCGGTCGAGTTTGCTCGACAAATTTTTCCTCCTGAGGTTCAGCAATCGATGGTAGGTCGTCAGGACTACGAAGTATTTCGTGAAGGCATTCACGGGGCGGTGAAGGGGCTTTACACTGCCTATGAAATCGGCATGCGGTTGCGCTGCCCGCCGAGAAATGGAGAAGAAGAGGAACGTATTCGAAGTTTGGAGGCCCGCGGAGGCTGAGCGCGAGTTAAGGAAGACCAAGGCGGCTCAGGCACAACCCGCCGGCAGGGAAACCCAATCGTGGAAGAAAGGGTTACCAGTCGGCTCATCAGTACGCGCTCGCTTGCCGATCGTGAGACGGCGAGTATGTTCGCAATGGAGACGCGAAGGGGAGGGCCTATGAGAAAGGTTTTCATGAAGGCCGAAAAGTTGGAATCGAAAAGACCAAGGAAAAACTTGCCGAAAAGTTTGCCGATGTGAAAATCGTGGATTTAGGCACGGTTGGATCAAGGCATCTCAAGCCGCGGAAGCTTCGAGCGTCGGGCATTGATTCGGCATCGCCACTCTACCATAGTAAACATTTTCCGTTTTCTGCTTTTGAAGTCGAGAAGAGTGAGGATGTGGGTGACGCCGTATAAGTATACTTATTGTAAGTTGAAACGCAGATCACGTTCAAAACTATGTAATTATTGTTTGTTTTATTGAATAAAAACGTTCTATTATAAATATTTGTTGCAGTTCGTTTCGGCATGTATGTGTTTCGTTTTATATATGTTTGAATGAATGTATAAACGTTGATCGGCAGGGTCGACCCATAGTGATACGCCGGTTTATAGGCAGGGTGACCCATACGTGATAGCCGTTTATTCCTGAATGAGGCCATTGTAACCTGAGGAAGCCGAAACCAGTGGGTAGAGTGGTTGCGGTAAATTGACTCGGCTCGGGCCTAGATTTTTGGCCAGCGCATGTGCTTCAAAAAGTCGTTTGGATAACTAGGCCGTGGCGAATGTCAACCGACGTTTGTCTCATGGAGTTTAGCGTTAATGAAATCCTCGGGATTAGGGCCTCGAGATCGCTGCCAGTATTGAAAATAAAAGGAGTGGGCGCTTCGCGCAATAAACGATCACTTATTATGTGAGGTGAGATAAGTGGGGATGTTAGTTAGAGAGGCTGGGAGTTCAGCCACCTGGTGTTGCAATGGAGCGCGGCAGATGACCCATCCGTATGGGAGGTAGGCGTCCAAAAGTTGGCATGATCTTCAGTCGTCGAAGCAAATCACCCTGAAAGGAAAGGCAACGACCGTTGGGTTTATCCTTCCTTGTCCTGGATCTTTGCCTTGACATTGTCAATGGTATAGGGGAAGTTTGGCAATGCGCAAGTCATGGGCTTGGGCAAGTTGGCTCAAGGCATTGCAAACCGTGGACAACTTCGGGTGACGGGAGTTGATTCGGCGCTGCCGCTTTACAATGCTTTTTCTCCTTTTTAGATTTGAGGTTGAAAATGGGTATTGTATGCTCAAATGCGGGTGCGTTTATGTAACAACTGTTTGATCAAATAAAAAGTTTTATTTCAAACATTTGCTTCTTTTCTGAATTTTTATATGCTTAGTTAAGCACCTATTTCGGATGTTGGCGTGTTTTGTTTTTGTTTGCCGAAGGGGGCTTGAATCGGAGTCTTGCCTAAGGTGTCATGCACCACAGGGGGCTCCGAATCCGGAGTCTTAATCGGCCCTAAGGTGTCATGCACCAAAGGGGCTCCGAATCCGGAGTCTTAGTGTGGCCAATCGTGATATCTACGAAGGGCGTTCCGAATCTGGAGTCTTAATCAGCCCTAAGGTGTCACGCACCAAAGGGGGCTCCGAATCCGGAGCTTAATCGGCCCTAAGGTGTCATGCACCAAAGGGGCTCCGAATCGGAGTCTTAGTGTGGCCAATCGTGATATCCACGAAGGGCGCTCCGAATCCGGAGTCTTAATCGACCCTCAAGTGTCATGAGCCAAGGGGCTCCGAATCCGGAGTCTTAGTGTGGCCAATCGTGACATCCACGAAAGGCGCTCCAAATCGGAGTCTTAATCAGACCTAAGGTGTCACGCACCAAAGAGGGCTCCGAATCTGGAGCTTTAATCGACCCTAAGGTGTCATGCACCAAAGGGGCTCCGAATCTGGAGACTTGGTGTGGCCAATCGTGATATCCACGAATGGCGCTCCGAATCCGGAGACTTAATCGGCCCTAAGGGCTCCGAATCCGAAGACTTAGTGTGGCCAATCGTGATATCCACGAAGGGCGCTCTGAATCTGGAGTCTTAACCGGCCCTAAGGTGTCACGCACCAAAGGGGGCTCTGAATCCGAAGTTTTAATCGACCCTAAGGTGTCATGCACTAAAGGGGCTCCAAATCCGGAGACTTGGTGTGGCCAATCGTGATATCCACGAAGGGCGCTTCGAATCCGGAGACTTAATCGACCCTAAGGTGTCATGCACCAAAGGGGCTCCGAATCTGGAGACTTAGTGTGGCCAATCGTGATATCCACGAAGGGCGCTCCGAATCTGGAGTCTTAATCGGCCCTAAGGTGTCATGCACCAAAGGAGGCTCCGAATCCGGAGTTTTAATCGGCCCTAAGGTGTCATGCACCAAAAGGGGCTCCGAATCCGGAGTCTTACTCGGCCCTAAGGTATCATGCACCAAAAGGGGCTCCGAATCCGGAGACTTAATCGGCCCTAAGGTGTCATGCACCAAAGGGGGCTCCGAATTCAGAGTTTTAATCAGCCCTAAGGTGTCATGCACCAAAAGGGGCTCCGAATCCGGAGTCTTACTCGGCCCTAAGGTGTCATGCACCAAAGAGGGCTCCGAATCCGGAGACTTAATCGGCCCTAAGGTGTCATGCACCAAAGGGGCTCTGAATCTAAAGACTTAGTATGGCCAATCGTGTGATATCCACGAAGGCACTCCGAATCTGGAGTCTTAATCGGCCCTAAGGTGTCATACACCAAAGGGGGCTTCGAATCCGGAGTTTTAATCGCCCTAAGGCGAATGCACCAAAGGGCTCTAAATCCGGAGTCTTACTCAGCCTTAAGGTGCTGAGCTCAGAATCCGGAGACTTAATCGGCCCTAAGGTGTCATGCACCAAAAGAGGCTCCGAATCCGGAGTTTTAATTGGCCTAAGGTGTCATGCACCAAAAGGGGCTCCGAATCCGGAGTCTTACTCGGCCCTAAGGTGTCATGCACCAAAGGGGGCTCCGAATCCGAAGACTTATCGGCCCTAAGGTGTCATGCACCAAAGGGGCTCCAAATCTGGAGACTTGGTGTGGCCAATCGTGATATCCAGAAGGGCGCTTCGAATCCGGAGACTTAATCGACCCTAAGGTGTCATGCCCAAAGGGGCTCCGAATCTGGAGACTTAGTGTGGCCAATCGTGATATCCACGAAGGGCGCTCCGAATCTGGAGTCTTAATCGGCCCTAAGGTGTCATGCACCAAAGGGGGCTCCGAATCGGAGTTTTAATGGCCCTAAGGTGTCATGCACAAAAGGGGCTCCGAATCCGGAGTCTTACTCGGCCCTAAGGTGTCATGCACCAAAGGGGCTCCGAATCCGGAGACTTAATCGGCCCTAAGGTGTCATGCACCAAAGGGGTCCGAATTCAGAGTTTTAATCAGTCCTAAGGTGTCATGCACCAAAAAAGGCTCCGAATCCGGAGTCTTACTCGGCCTAAGGTGTCATGCACCAAAGAGGGCTCCGAATCCGGAGACTTAATCGGCCCTAAGGTGTCATGCACCAAAGGGGCTCCGAATCTAAAGACTTAGTATGGCCAATCGTGATATCCACGAAGGGCACTCCGAATCTGGAGTCTTAATCGGCCCTAAGGTGTCATACACCAAAGGGGGCTCCGAATCCGGAGTTTTAATCGGCCCTAAGGTGTCATGCACCAAAAGGGGCTCTAAATCCGGAGTCTTACTCAGCCTTAAGGTGTCATGCACCAAAGGGAGCTCAGAATCCGGAGACTTAATCGGCCCTAAGGTGTCATGCACCAAAAGGGGCTTCGAATCCGGAGTTTTAATCGGCCCTAAGGTGTCATGCACCAAAAGGGGCTCCGAATCCGGAGTCTTACTCGGCCCTAAGGTGTCATGCACCAAAGGGGGCTCCGAATCTGAAGACTTAATCGGCCCTAAGGTGTCATGCACCAAAGGGGCTCCAAATCCGGAAACTTAGTGTGGCCAATCGTGATATCCACGAAGGGCGCTCAAATCCGGAGTCTTAATCGGCCCTAAGGTGTTATGCACCAAAGGGGGCTCCGAATCCGCAGTCTTACTCGGCCCTAAGGTGACATGCACCAAAAGGGGCTCCGAATCCGGAGACTTAATCGGCCCTAAGGTGTCATGCACCAAAGAGGCTCCGAATTCGGAGACTTAGTGTGGCTAATCATGATATCCACGAAGGGCGCTCCGAATCCAGAGACTTAATCAGCCCTAAGGTGTCATACACCAAAGGGGCTCCGAATCCGGAGTCTTACTCAGCCCTAAGGTGTCATGCACCAAAGGGGGCTCCGAATCCAGAGACTTAATTGGCCTTAAGGTGTCATGCACCAAAGGGGCTCCGAATCCGGAGACTTGGTGTGGCCAATCGTGATATCCATGAAGGACGCTCCGAATCCGGAGTCTTAATCGGCCCTTAGGTGTCATGCACCAAAAAGGGCTCCGAATCCGGAGTCTTAGTGTGGCCAATCGTGATATCTACGAAGGGTGCTCCGAATCCGAAGTCTTAATCGGCCTTAAGGTGTCATGCACCAAAGGGGGGATTTGAATCGTCGACATGACGAGCGCTACAATGGGGTTTGAGAAATGAATTGAGCGACGAAGAAAAATTGTTTGCATTGCAGAAGTGATATATATACAAGTATCAAAGCCCACAGGTCGGGTCAGTGATAGAGTTTTCATAAAATCTGTGCTTGTGCCGATTGCGGGGAGCCACGGATTTCTTCAATGCCATGGGCTGTCGGGAAGCGCACAAGCTGATGATAAGTGCTTGGAACGGCCTTCATAATATGTAACCAAGTTCGCCCCATGATGACATTATACGGCGAAGGGAGCTTTACGACCAGGAATTCTACTTCGACCGTTCTGGAGCCCGCTCGAACAGGTAGTATGATCTTTCCTAACAGGTACTCAGGATTCGTATTAAAGCCGAACAATGGGTGAGGCGCCGGAGACAGATCTGACTTGTTGAGGCCGAGTTTGATGAAAGTTTGGTAATACATAACCTCTGAAATACTCCCTAGGTCTATGAGAATACGTTCAATGGTGAACCGATTTCCGTGTAATTTGATGACCAACGGATCGATGTGGGAAGCTGTTGTGCCACTAAGATCGGAGTCACTAAAAGTAATTGTCGGAGCTTCTCTGGGCCATTCGATCGGAATACGTTGCTTTTGGGAGATTGGATGTGATTGAATTGTGTGCACGGTTGGAGATGCAGGCAGGCTGTAGATTATATGGATCACGCCAAGTGAAGGTGAGTCCTGCCTCAAGGCTAGTGCTTTGGTTGGCTTTCCCTTTCTTACGTACTGTTGCAGTCGGCCGTCTTGCACCAGTTCTTCCAGGTGATCCTTTAATGCGTAACAACTCTCAGTTTCGTAGTCGTGATCTTTGTGATACTCGCACCGCCTATCCCTTCTTCGCGTGTCGGGTGGCCCCACCATCTTTGACGCCCATTTGAAGAATGGAAGGTGTTGGACTTTGGTCATTATGCAGCGATTGGTTCTGACAACTCTATGTACTTCTTGTCGGCACGGCTCGAGCGCCTATTGTCGACTTGCAGTTGTTCATTCGTCCGGTGGGAGCATTGATCGCTTGATCGGCGAGAGTTCCGCCTTTTGTCTCGTTTAGCGCGTTGCCGCTGCTCAGGGCTCGGAGGCGGCACGGAACTTATTGGTTGAGCAATTTCAGGGAGGACCGTTTTGTTGGACATTTGTCCAGCTTTTATTCTCAAGGCATCATCTTCCATTTTGCAATACTCTTCAACTTTCTTCATCAACGCCCAGACTGTTTTGGGGGGTCTTCTGGTCAGGGAACTGCGAAGCGCACTGTCAGGATGTAGCCCCATTTTGAAGGCGGTGATGGCCATGGAGTCGTTGCAACGTCGTCCGACGAGGTTGAAGCACTCCCACGCGCCGAATACGCTCTGAGCGTTTTCTCCTGACTAGATCTGCATAGCACAAAGAGAGCCGGGCTCTGTTTCGGCTGTACCTCGTTGTGATGAACCTGGCCCTGAAGGATTTCTGTAATTGATGGAAGCTTTTGATCGAAGCTGGCTCCAGCTTGTAGTGACGGATATGATCAATGGGGTCTGATTTTCCATCATAAAGAGTGAATGACGGAGCTTTGAGCTTCTTGGGTAGGGCTGCCCTTGCAATCCGTCGGACAAAAGGATCGTGCTGGTCCTCTTCGTCTGAACTGCTTCTTCTGCGCTTGTTCCTTGTATGTGGACTCTTTTCGGAGGAGCTGGAAGTTTCGGATCATTCCTTCTTGTTGAGCTCCGTGGGTAATGAGTTGGAGTCGCTATCGGTATCCTTTGGTCGGGCTCGAGGTCGTTGTCCACCTGCCCTCGGAGGTCGTTCGAGATCTTGGCGCATGGCTTCTCTGGATTTTGCTACTTCCAGGGCTAAATCTTGAGGAAGACGTTCATTTTCGACGATCATGTTCTCCAGCCTTTGTTCGTTCTGCTTTGCTTGTTCCATGATCGCTTGCATTGTCTCTTGCGCTGAAGTCGTTGGTGAGTCGAAGTTCAAGGCGCGTCTTGCAGCGATGGTTTCCTTTCCGAGCATATTTCTGGAGTGAGGTCATCTCTCTGTCGGTCCCGTCAGGGGCTATCGGAGGATCTTCAGTCACGCCTGCCATGGATGTATTTGAGTATTTCCCACAGACGGCGCCAATTGTGAAGAAGTGGTTTGGAAATACTCTTCAGATCCTGAGAGACGCTAGTGATCCTTAGTTAGTCACCTGAAATATACAAACAATCCGGTTGGGGGTGCGGAATTAGCACTCTGACGGACAAGTCAGTTCAAACACTCAAGATCGCTTGTTTACTAAGTTAAGTGAAGTGATTCTTATATACCTTTCTCAACCCATTGTTCCTGTATTTATTACATGTTCCTTTTGATCCTTGGGATCAGGGCCTACTTTTTTAATCATTGTCCTTTATTATTCGGCCTAAGGATTTACACTTATCGGCACATATATTATATTCGGCTTCTCACTCTCGTAGGATACAGCCGATTAATATTAGTCTTCCAATGATACACACCTTCTGATTTTTCCATATATTCAGCCCCCACAAAATGGATTTGTGAATGAAATAGAAGTTATTTTTTCTCTCACAAATCTCTTTGAATCTAAATTCAAATATAACCAAAAAAAAAAGAAAAGAAAAGAAAAGAAAAGAAAAAAAAAGTTTTTTTTTTAATGTTTTTAAATGAACTACTTTTTCAAAATTGTATCATTGTTATTTTTTATTTATTCAAAAAAATTTAGGCATCCTAGATTGGTTAAATTTTGTTGAGCTTCTCGATTCATAACCTAGCCTAAACATATCTCGCAAATATTTCTTTCTTTTTGTTGATATATATTTTTAACTTTTTCTAAATGGTTGCTTGCTTTTTAAAAAGCACCTGTTGGGGGAAGAGGCAGAGCCTAATTTTAAAAGGGTTTAGTACTTGTACTATTCTATATAGTAGCCAAATAGCATTTTTTAAATGCCTGAATTAATTTAAATAAAATTGGAAAGGTCTTTTGAATTTGAATCAGCTGATCAATGTGATTCAAATGTCCTCTGCAAACCCCCATATTATTGGTGGAAAGTACAAAGAAAGTGGGCCTTCTTAGATCACAAGTTTTGCTTGCATGAGCTATTTAAAAAATACATATAATAATTCCTTTCTTGGCCTTTAAGTGATTTTCCATGAAGGCTCTCCATACTTATGATGCTAAACATAATTTTTGTTTATTTTACTTAGGTATCTTTATCACCCGTCTTTTCCTTTTTCATTTTCTTCTCTAAGGTTGGTGGGGTTGTTGGTTTAGAAGGGTAGTTTTCATTTGTGCTTGTTTGGAAGTGTATTTGTGGAAAGAAAAAGCAAATGAAAAGGAATAAGATAGTGTATGGGACTCTCATTATTACATAGTTTAAGAAGATCAGATATAAGTAGTTTTATCCTTATATACAAAGTGGGTGTTTGGGAAGTGAGTTTTTATGTGGATTTTTTTAGTTGTAGGATATTATTGGAAAAAAATTTTTTTGTGTTTGAGAAGGTAGTTGGATTTTTATGTGGTTGGATGTGATGTTTGTGAGAGAAAAAATGAAATAATTATGGGGTTAAATGTGATATTTTGTTTGAATGTGTTTTTTTTGGTTTTGCAAAAAAAATTGTCTTTTTGTGAAAAAAATATTAAAAAAAACCCAAGTTCATGTTGTAATAAATTCTATTCTGTGGCAAAACTTATCCTAATTTAAGAAGAAGAAAAAAAACTTATACTTCATTGCTCTCTTTTTTGCAAATCTAGAATTCAAATACAATCAATGTCTTAATAATTTAATGATCCATAAACAATCCATGTG
The DNA here is from genome assembly GCA_030407325.1 of Camellia japonica. NCBI lineage: Eukaryota > Viridiplantae > Streptophyta > Magnoliopsida > Ericales > Theaceae > Camellia > Camellia japonica. The sequence continues at coordinate 46,100,097 of JAPPVO010000002.1, read as the reverse complement.
TACTAATAGTTTGAATTCTTTGTTATCTAGGGAAGATCTAGTTAGTTCAAAAAAATTGGCAACAAATTCGTCATATAATATAATGGACAAGTGGAGATGATGATGAATGGGCGTAGCCAATGTGGGATGTTGGAATGGGCCAAGCATTAAAGCATCAGATGTCACAATCCATAAATAGGAAAGCCCAATACCATCTACCACCTGCGCTGCTTTGTCACAAATCTTGAATGTTAGCTTAGATCAGGGGCACATGGTCTTAGAACAAAGAACCCACCTCTTGATCACAAAGCCCTAAATAGAAAAGACCATTCTTATTGTACGGGGGCGAAATATCCTTTGCTCTCCGTACGCCTTGAACGTCAAGCTTCTGGTGACGGCGTCTATCTCTACAACACAAAAATGGTGAGCTGCCCAGCGGTGGTCTGCTAGAAAGACCCTCCGACGATCAAGTTAGTTCTCTAAGGAAGAAGCCAATGAGAAGAGAATGTTTGTGAGAGTGAATTCACTTACCTCCAACGCTTGTCTTTTTCCCTATTTCTAGGCTGGCCATGCAGCCTCAAGGTTGTGCGCGCACTACCTCTGTTGTCCTTCCCTGGACAGGTAGCAGTGCGCGCCTCTCACCACCTTACGCGTGTAAAGGTTTTGTCCTTCCACCAGCACACACAGAACTGTCTAACGGTATTGAGGCGTTCGTGGAGCGGATGTCCTTTCCTCGCGCCATTGGCCCAGGTGGCACACATAACCGGAGTACCACGACCGGCCTATTACTTGTGGAAGATCACCATTACGCGTACACAACCGAGCTATATATTGCCGAACTGTCCCTTGGGATCATGTGAAAGCCAGGCCACCTCGGCCGAGCTACTCCTGACCGATTCATCAGGACCAACCGGTTGCGAGGCATGCCGGCCTCCAACCATTCCATCTAAATTCTCGGCTACAAGGAACCATTCACCTCGGTTGGCCGGTCGGAGGCATGCCGGCCTCGCTGCAGCCTCGGCCCAACCCGGGTCATCCAATAGCTCGGTTACCATTCGCCATTCCGAACTCCGTTCGGAACGCGCGAGTCACAGATCGGCTAGGGCCAGTTTGCGCTTGCTCGGTCAATGTCTCTGACCGTGCAAGTCAGTCGCGTCAACAGAGTTAGCTCGGTGCCGTGCATTCCGTTAAGTCTGACGTCGCCTCAGCTCGGCCGTATTGTCATGCAAATCTTCCCTCTCAATTGCCCTTAAACCCATCCGAGCTATCGTGATTGGGTTTATCACCGTGTCCGAGCTAGGTTGAGTTGCGCTCTTGCTAGGCCGAGCTCAATTGGGGGAATGTTTGCCACGAGCCATGGTTTGAATCGGGGCACTTCTGTCGCCGAGCAATCTCAATTGGCCGACCATTGCCTCTGCAGTCACATCAAAGGTCTTACAGCCGTACTGACAGCCGCGTTTTCAGTGCCACGTGGCGCCTCCTCATTGGGTCGTGCAGCCAGCTGCCCTGCACGCGCACAATTCAAACGGCGCAGCCGTTTGGGTTTCCCACCCATTCTTAAACGTCATTCGAAGGGTTTTAACCGTTCACTTCTCATTTTCTACTCAAGTTCCAAAAACCCTAGCCCTCTCTGCCATCACTGTCGCTGAGTTCCCATTCCCCACGTTCCTTCCTGCCATTCTTACCGTTGCAGTCAAGCTCGCGAGGCTCATTTCACTTCGTATCCATCTCTGGTAAGTTCTGTCTCTTCCTTTGCACTTTCTACTTCCATTTTCCAGTCCCTCATGCTCGTACCATTATGTTCTTCGTGTATTCTGTGTTGTTCATGCCCCTTCATGCACCCTAGGCTAAATTGGAACTGGAAGATGGTAAGGAAGACTGGATGGGGCCTTCGTGCCCCTACCTCCCTTTAGTCTAAATAAATGCCTTGAACATAGGACGAACTTAGGAAGAACAAGATGAACAGGATGCATCCTGTGCAAAACCGAGCTAAATGCTCATTTAGATCCGCATTTCTGGCTTTAGCCGAGCAAAAATTAGTTTGTGGCCTCTCGTAGGGGCTGCGATCAGGATGAGTGCGCCATTAGATCGGTGAGCGAGTGAACGAACTACAACCCTGAAACCTTCGCCTGGAATCCTGACGAGCTGGAGGATCAACCGAATCCTTCACTAGATCTCGACCGCGCTAAAACCGAACTAGGGGGCTTAGGCATACTTGTAGTTGAACCGGGCTGAGTCAAAACACCAAATCCTTCGCTGAGCTATTTCCAGTAGGGGCCGCGCAACATATGTCGTGCTAACCCTTGGCCTTATTTTTCAATATGCAGAACAAATAGACCGACCAATCCCGTCCAGCATTATAACTGGTGCAGCGCAAAGTCCGAGCAGACACACACAACGTTTTTGACCGAGTTACACACCAAACCAAATAAAACGAGGTAATGGGGAAGTACCGGTTCATGGTTAGTTCGCCCGGCGCGATGGCGGAGTTCGAAAGGAGTACAAAATTCCTGACGACGTCGTCCTAGAGCTCGCCAAAAGGGGAGACACACCTTGGGGAGATTTAGACCGGTGCCCCTTCACGGTCGTTTCCCATAGTAGATGGGAGGCGTCCGCTTCCGCTTCCGTCCGCCCTTGCTCTGCGAATTTTTAAGGCAGACAAGGCTTTGCCCGAGCCAAGTTTCAAATAACACATACAAGATAATAAACGGGGTCGCCGAGCTAAACCGCAGGCTCGGTCTGAATCTCGGTCTTGCTGAAATTTTCCATCAGTATAACTTAAGTAGGAATAAGAGCGGGCTCTGCTGGTACCTTAAAATGAAGAAGGGCCGAGCAAAACTTATAGAGGGCAACCCCGACAAAGAAACAAACGATGACGACTTCCTCTGGGTGTCCGGTAATTTCGAGGACACTGAGGCGCCCATACCGGGCTGGTACATTAGGAAAGACTTCGGCCATGCTGGTGAGTAGCCCGGCTCACCGTGCTATCTTTATAATGCGTCAATTTCTTTATTATTTTGCACCGGTCTAACACTTGTCTTCCTCTTGCAGATAGACACTTGGCAGCGGACTATCATCAGGCCAACCCAGAAGCAATCCAAGCTCTGCTTCGTCACCCCGAGGAAGAGAGAGAAGCCTCAAAACTGCTCGGTTTCGAACAAACATATCACTACCAGGCACCGCACAAAAGCCGCGTGACCGACTTTCTGCGCGCTCCATCTCCAGAACCAGACCCAACTCTTCCACCGATCAGACTCGTTCCACTCACCGCGGAGCAAGAAATGGCAAAAATCAGGGCCATTAAGTCCATGATCACCGGAGAGGAGGGGGAGTCCCAACCCCCAGAGGCGACCGGGGGAACTTCCTCAACCCCAGCCGGTCAAACCGAAGCTGTTCTTGCACTTGCCAGCGAGCAACAGGCTGGCCGGTCAAAGAAAAGGCCGAGGAAGGAGCTAGCCGGGCAAAACCTTGTTGATGAAGACTCAGCTGAGGTCGCCTCCACCGACCCGGGCGACCAGACCGAGCGACCACGAGCCAGCAAATCCAAGGGCAGGGCCTAGCCACCCCCCCGGTCTGGGCGCCCGAGTTCGTGTACAATGGCCAGCCAGTTTCGGCCGAGGATTCTGTCTATGCTGACAAGAATTACTCCCTTGGTTTCAACATGACCAAGGGGTTAATCCTTCCAGCAGACATGAAGAAACATGATGAGCTTTCCGACCTAAAGGTCCTACGCTCGACGGCTAAATCCATCGTGCTGGTAAGCTTTCAATTTTTTTATTTTTTATTTTGCTTCAACTGTTGGCTCGGTTTTTGCTCGGTTCTTGCTCGGTTCCTCAAACACTTACAATCTTTCTCTTGCATGCAGGCCGCACAAAAGAATTACCTGGCCCACGACCGGATGATAAAGGTGCGGTAGAGCTTGCGCGATGCAATCGCCGAGAACAAGGAGCAAAAGGCCGAGATAGCCAAACTGAGGGCCGCGCAGGAGGCTATCGCGGCGGAGCGAGATAGACTGCAGCAGAAAGTTGACCGAGCCGAATCTGACAAACAGACGGCCGTGAAGTCGACCAAAGCTCGGTACCTTGCCGAGCTGCGGAAACTGCGAGATGCCAACAAGGAAGCGCTGGACAAAGCCGTCGACGAGGCAGAGGACCGTGGATATAAGCAGGGGGAGAAAACCTACGAGCGTCAAGTCCGAGCTACCAAGGACATCTTTTTCCAGTGCGGCTGGAAAGCCGCCGTGGAGAAAGTCGGCCTTGGTCAGGATTCTGACATGTTCATCAACCCACCCACTGCGTATATCCCGGTCTATTTGCAAGCATACGCCAACGCCGTACAAAACCGATTAATTGCAGAGGCAAGGAAGGAGGCAGAGGAAGAAGCCGCTGCCGCACAACAGACCGAGCAGACTTTACCGGTGGCATCCCAAGATGCAGAAAATGAAGAAGTCATTGATCGAGAAGTTGTTACGGTGGAGGGGGCTGACGACGATGCCGAGGAAAACCTGCTCGAGCAAACAGCCGTCGTTGGCGAGCAGACGGAAGAAACGGCCGAGCAAAACCTTGCTCTAGACTGAAAATTTCCTTTTTCATTTTCCTTTGTTTTTGTATTATTCTTTTTCTTTCTTTGTTTTGCAATGTAATCGGGCTATGCCCCACCTTCCGTACTGAATTTCTTCTATCAATGAAATTTCAACTTTTTGCTCGCTCAGTGTCTACTTTTGTTCGGTTGCATGTGTACCAATTTCTTTGTTCAAATGTTTATAAACCGCAAGTGCCAGGTCGGCAGAGTTGCACAATATGCCAAAGCGGGATCTTCCAGAACGCTCTCAAACAGATCTGGCAGCTCGGCCCCTGTAAAATTACAAACTGACATTGAACTCGGCCGAGCAAAACCTGCTCGGTTTGGGCAAGTTCGCAAAATTATAAGATTCCAATACGTCGATGAGGCCGAGCAAAAATCGGCTCGCCGTATGAGTCGGCTATACTGCCAACATTTCCATTCTGCCAAGCGAAGTCAGCTCGGCCACTGATCGGTTGGACAAAACACCCACACCGTGAATTCCGCCGAGCAAAATCCGCTCGTTTTTCATATTGGACAAGACACCAATATGCCAAACGGGCCGAGAAAAATCAGCTCGGCTCCTACATTGGGCAAAACACCAATGTTTCAGTTAGGTTGGTCATGCCGCCAACATTCCAACTGGGCAAGCAAAACCAGCTCAGCCCTAATGCGCATTGCTCCACAGGCAAACTGTTTGTGCGGTCTGCTCTCATTCCGAGGAAAACAGTCCGGTTCCGTCCAGGTCGGTCTTCTTGCCCCTGGCATCCATAATTGCCTTTTGTGTCTTGCTATATTTGGACAAACGTAATACCAAACAAGAAGAGGACTAATTTTCATTACAAAAACATTGCTATCTTTTACATCAAGTGCCATAGGGCTAGGGGTCTAGAAAGCTTAACAACATAAGCACATTACATTTCAAAAGTAAAAGACCTTAAGGTTGGCCGCATTCCATGGTCGGGGGACAGCCTTGCCATCTAAATCTTCCAGATGGTATGCCCCCTTGCCAGCGAGACCAACCACCTTGTATGGTCCTTCCCAATTTGCACCGAGCTTTCCTTCGCCAGGGATCACTGTGTTGCCAAGCACTTTCCTTAAGACCCAATCTCCAATCTTGAATAGCCTGGGGTGCACTGCCTTGTTGTATTTTTTAGAGAGTTCCTGCTGATAGGCCATGTGGATTAATGCGCGCTCTCGTCTTTCTTCAGCAAGGTCCAGCTCTAATGCCACGGCTTCATTGTTCAGGTCTGGCTGGAAGCTTTCTGAGCGGATGGTTGGCATGCCGATTTCTAATGGGATGATGGCCTCCATACCATAGGCCAAAGCGAATGGTGTCTCTCCAGTCGATCGCCTTGGCGTAGTGCGGTATGCCATAGCACATTAGGAAGTTCCTCAGCCCACTTTCCCTTGGCCTTCTCAAGCCGCTTCTTCAGCCCGTCCAGAATGGTCTTGTTTGAGGCCTCCGCTTGACATTTGACTGAGGATAGGCCGGCGTTGAATTGTAGAACTCGATCTTCAACTCTTCGCAAAATCTGCGAAAGAGTTTTCCATCGAATTGAGTGCCATTATCCGAGATGAGGGCCCTGGTTATGCCAAAACGAGTGATCACATTTTGCCAAACGAATTTCTTAACATCCTTTTCCTTTATGGTCGCTAATGGCTCGGCCTCGACCCACTTGGTAAAGTAGTCAGTCGCAGCGATGAAGAACTTGCGGTTGCCCGGGGCCGCTGGGAGTGGCCCCACAATATCCAAACCCCAAAGTGCAAACGGCCAGGGACTTGTAAGGGAGAGCAGTTCTCTCGCTGGTTGGTGGATCTGGTGAGCAAATTTCTGACATTTTTCACATCGGCGAACGTATTTTTGTGCGTCCGCCTGCATGCACGGCCACCAGTAACCTTGTGAAATTGCCCGATACGCCAGAGACCTGCCCCCAGTATGGCTGCCGCAGATGCCTTCATGGATCTCAAAGAGAAAATCTGCCACCCTAGCGGGGTGGACACACTTCAAATACGGCCCGGTGAAGGACTTCTTATACAGGGATCCGGATGGGGAGAGCCAAAACCGTTCTGACTTTGCTCGGAATCTTGTGGGCCGCCTTCTTTTCCTCCGGTAGAATTCTGTCTTTCAGGAAGGCGATGATGGATCCATCCAGGAAGGACCCAAGTCGGTGCAAAGTACCTCTGTTGCTTCTGGTTCCTCAATGCTTGGCCGAGGCAAAAATTCAATCATCAAGGGGTTAGGAAAAGCTGTCTGAGTGGAGGCTAGCCCAGCCAATTGTCAGCGTGTTGTTTTCTTCACGGTTGATCTGTTCCACTCTTATCGCAGAGAACTTCTTGATCTCTTTGCGCACCAACGCCTGGTACTTGGCCATCCTTTCATCCCTCGCCTCATACTCCCCTGAGACTTGATTGACCACCAGCTTGGAGTCGCTGAAGACCATAAGGGCTGTGGCTTTCATTCTCAACGCGCTCCTTAGACCGGCGAGGAGGGCTTCATACTCTGCCTCATTGTTGGACGCTGGGAAGCCGAGCGTAATTGCTTGCTCAATAATCAGCCCATCTGGCGAAGTCAGCACAATTCCCAGCCCGGCCCCATACCTATTGGACGCCCCATCGACGAATAGTTTCCACATCTCGCCAATGAACAGCTTCCAGCAATCAGACGGATTTTGGGAGCTTCTCAATTCCAAGTCTCTGGTAGGCTCAATCTGGTCTCTTTCCACGTCTTTGCTGGGTTCTTCTTTCAATGAGTCGTCGGCCTTTGCTATTTCGGTCGAGCTTTGCCCTTCTCCCGCTCGCGAGTCAACACTTATCTCTGTTGCCAGGACCATGGGTTGTGCTAAATCCGCACCAACCAAATCAATCGGGCAGACTGGATGTGTTCCAGGGGCAAATTCCGCCACAAAATCTGCAAGGGCTTGAGCTTTGATCGCGGTGCGCGGTCGGAACTTAATGTCGTACTGGCCCAATTCCACGGCCCATTTCAGAATCCTCCCAGTGAAGTCCGCTTTTTCGAAGAGCACCTTGAGCGGGAACTCGGTTAACACTACTATTGTATGGGCATGAAAATAGTGCGCCAGCTTTCTTGACGCCATCATGAGAGCCAGCGCCAATTTTTCCAAGGGAAGATATCTCGTTTCGGCCGGGAGCAGAGTCTTGCTCACATAGAAAATGGGCAAGTGCTGAATGCCTTCAGCGCGGACTAGAACAGCGCTCACCGCATGTTGAGAGACCGCCAAGTAGAGATATAACTCCTCGCCCGGCTGAGGTGTAACCAAAATAGGTGCTGAGGAGAGATACGCTTTCAAGTCCGCCAGTGCACGGTCGCACTCTTCATCCCAAAAGAACTTGGACTTCAAAGTTTTGAAGAAGGGCCTGCAACGATCCGAGGACCGGCTGATAAATCTGTTCAGCGCGGCTGCCATCCCGGCAAGATGTTGCACGTCCTTTGTGGAGTTCGGGCGCTCCAACTCTTGTATTGCCTTGATTTGCGAAGGGTCGGCTTCAATTCCTCGGTTCGTGACCAAAAAACCCAGGAACTTTCCAGTGCCAACTCCGAAGGCGCACTTGGAGGCGTTCAGACGAAGCTTGTGATGTTTAAGTATGGCAAACATTTCTGCTAGGTCGGCGAGGTGCTGAGACTTTTCCTTACTTTTTACCACCATATCGTCGATATAGGCTTCCATAGTTCGGCCCAAGAGAGGAGCGAACATCTTTGTCACCATCCGCTGAAAGGTTGCTCCGGCGTTCTTCAATCCGAACGGCATGACCTTGTAGCAATACAAGCCTCTGGGGGTGGTGAACGACGTGATCTCTCTGTCCGGCTTGTACATGGCTATTTGATGATAGCCGCGATATGCATCCAAGAAGCTAAACCTCTGATGGCCAGCGGTTAAGTCCACCAACTGGTCAATTCGAGGGAGGGGAAAGCTATCCTTCGGGCAAGCGCGGTTGACAGTCTTGTAGTCAACGCAAACTCGCCATTTGCCGTTCTTCTTAGGAACCACCACCGTGTTAGATATCCACCGAGGGTATTGCACCTCCTCTATGGCCCCGGCCTCCAATAAATTCTTCACTTCTTCCGCAACTACTTCAGCATGGTGCAAGGCCGAACGGCGCGTTCTCTGTATGACTGGCCGTGCATTAGGGAAGACATTCAGCTGGTGGCAAATGAAGCTTGGGTCGACGCCAGGCATATCGTAAGGCGTCCATGCAAAAGCCTCCAAGTTGGAAACCAAGAAACTGACATAATCCGCTCGTTCGGCGCTAGACAAGGATGATCCTAGGAGGAAGAACTTGGTCGGATCGTTTTCGTCAATGCGCACTTCCACCAAATCTTCGACTGATTTTTCCTCGGCCTTTCTACCCACGTCTTCTAGGACCTCCTTCCCCTCGGGCCCCTCGATCATCTGAACAAACCCTTTGGCCGCTCGGCTGCCATTTACCGCAACGAAGCATTGTTTGGCCATCACCTGGTCTCCCCAGACTTCCTCTATTTGCCCATTCGATGTCGGAAAGCGCATGACTTGGTGGAAGGTCGAAGCAACCGCTTGCATGGCGTGCAGCCAACCTCTGCCCAGAATCAAATTGTAAGTCGATGGCACTTTGAGCACCCAGAATTCTACCTGCTTCACAACCGATCCCGCCTGACCGGCAAGATAATCTTTCCGATCGGCCATTCTGGTTGCGAGTTGAAGCCAACCAAAGGAGATGTTGCAGGAGCCAAATCCTTGTCTTCCAACTTCATTTGTTTGAACGCGTCATAATACATTATTTCGACCGAACTCCCTGGTCGATCAATATTCTCTTGATATCGAAATCTTTGACGCGAAGGGTCACCACCAAGGCGTCATTGTGCGGCATCTGCACCCTTTCCAAGTCTTTGGTAGAGAACGAAAGGACGTCTTTCTCCTCGGTTTTTCCCCTCTTTACGCGGGCTGGACAGAGACTTCCCTCATGTGCTCGGCTTTCTTGATCATCCCTCTCAGCTCGCAGACCCTTGCTGGTTCAATGATGCCGTGGATGACGTTGATCACACCTTGCGGGGGCGCTTCTAGGGCGGCCATTCCGTTAGGCTCGGTTTGTCCGGTTGGCGCGGCCTTGACTCCCCCATCAATATTGGTCAAGATGCCCGCCGCCACCAATTCCTCCAAATGCTGTTTGAGCGGCAAGCAATCCTCTGTCCGGTGCCCCCGTTCTTCATGGAAGGTGCAGCGATATTTTGGATTGAAGCCTCGCTGCGCACTCCCTAACTTGGCCGGCCAACGGACAAAAGGCTCTCGGATCTCGCTCAAAATGCGGTAGATGGGAATTTTGAAGACCGTGGTAATCCTGTCCGCGCCTTCAGTTTTCTCTTGGCATCTTCTGCTGCGTCGCGGGGCGCATCAGCCCGATCATTTCTGCGACCTCTGTTTTTGTCATTTTGGTCGGTCCCTCGACGCTGATCTTTTGGTCGGTCACTAGGGCGGTTTTCCTCCTGCCCGACCGAGTGAACTTTTCCCGCTACCCTTCTGTCCTCCGCGACCGGATTATCCTTCTCGGTCGCAGAGGCGGCATCATCTTCCACACGAATGTGTTTGTTGATCCGCTGCATCAAAGATTCCATGGTGGTCGGCTGATGCATCGTGAGTGAATCTCGCAGCCTATGTCCGACTGGGAGACCCCTCTTGTATTGAGTGATCGCCAGATTGGTAGGGCAGTCGAGATCTCGTTGTAAGTTTCCCAGTACTTCGCATTGTATGCCTTCAGCGAACTCCCAGACTCCATCTTGACGCCCAGGAGATGGTCGACCTCCTTCGGCGTTCGAGTGTTGGTCTTGAATCTGGTGACGAAGGCTTCTGCTAGCTGTTGCCACCCCTCTATACTCCCCTCCGGGAGCCTTTCGAACCATTCAAGCCCAGCTCTCCCAAGCTTGCTGGGAATATGAGACACATCAGGCGTCGTTGCGCCGGTGGCCAGCCATCACCTGCCGGTAATGACTCACGTGCATGTACGGATCCGTCTTGCCGTCGTACAAAGTGAACTTTGGCTGGTGGAATCCGGCAGGGAGTGGGTGCTCTAATCTCTGGGACAGCGGCGTGGCTGTAAGTCTCGCCAGCTCTTTGTCCACCAGCGCAGGGGCCATGACTCTGGGCGCCGGCATCACCACTTCTTCACTGCAATGAACTGGGGCACTCAACCTCTGGAGCGCCGGCACCCTCTGAGCCTCTCGACGGCGCGCTCTCTCCTCCAACACGTCCCTGAGATCCCTGGAACAGGAGGCAGAGTATCGCGACGTTGACGACGGGTGTGAGGGGCGGTAGGTGCTGTCGCGAGTGAGGGATCTGCCCTTCTCTGGTCGGAATCTCCCCCCCATAATTCCTGGTGATGGAGATAGAGTGAGTCCTCCTTTGGCGGCGACTGCTAGAACGAGGGGAGGGGGCGCTCACTGAGGTTGCCCTCTCCAGCAACACCCTTCCCCCTAACTTGGCGCTTCAGCAGCTCCATCTCCGCCGCCATCTTACGAATGAGGGCGTCTTGGTCCTTGAGTTTGTGCTCCAGGCGCTGCTCACGGGACTCCCCCCGGTCGGCGGCCCTCTGGACTCTGCGAGCGATCGGAACTCCTTCCACGCTTATCGCGCGCTCCTCGCGATAAAGTTTCCAGGCCCGCCATGGTTGGAACATTCGGGGGCCTTCTCTCCTTCGGACATACTCTGGAGTGACACCATCGACGACGGACAGCGGAACTTCCTCGTTGTTGGCCATGGAATGGTCGAAGAAGCTCGAAGAACAAGGGTTGAATATCAAAGACTTCCCACAGACGGCGCCAATTGTACGGGGGGAAATATCTTTGCTCTCCGTACGCCTTGAACGTCAAGCTTCTGGTGACGGCGTCTATCTCTGCAACACAAAAATGGTGAGCTGCCCGGCGGTGGTCTGCCGGAAAGACCCTCTACGATCAAGTCAGTTCTCAAGGAAGAAGACAATGAGAAGAATGTTTGTGAGAGTGAATTCGCTTACCTCCAACGCTCGTCTTTTCCCTATTTCTAGGCTGGCCATGCAGCCTCAAGGTTGTGCGCGCACTACCTCTGTTGTCCTTCCCTGGACAGGTGGCAGTGCGCGTCTCTCACCACCTTACGCGTGTAAAGGTTTTGTCCTTCCACCAGCACACACAGAACTGTCTAACGGTATTGAGGCGTTCGTGGAGCGGATGTCCTTTCTCTCGCGCCATGGCCCAGGTGGCACACATAACCGAAGTACCACGACCGGCCTATTACTTGTGGAAGATCACCATTACGCGTACACAACTGAGCTATATATTGCCGAACTGTCCCTTGGGATCATGTGAAAGCCAGGCCACCTCGGCCGAGCTACTTCTAACCGATTCATCAGGACCAACCGGTTGCGAGGCATGCCAGCCTCCAACCATTCCATCTAAATTCTCGGCTACAAGGAACCATTCACCTCGGTTGGCCGGTCGGAGGCATGCCGGTCTCGCTGCAGCCTCGGCCCAGCCCGGGTCATTCAATAGCTCGGTTACCATTCGCCATTCCGAACTCCGTTCGGAACGCGCGAGTCACAGCTCGGCTAGGGCCAGTTTGCGCTTGCTCGGTCAATGTCTCTGACCGTGCAAGTCAGTCGCGTCAACAGAGTTAGCTCGGCGCCGTGCATTCCATTAAGTCTGACGTCGCCTCAGCTCGGCCGTACTGTCATGCAAATCTTTCCTCTCACTTATGATAATGATGGTGATTATCTCGACAATTTGGAGAGGGGGAAAAAAAAAATCATTAACCGAATTATAAATCATATGTCAACCAATTCGCTTATTTTTATCATATAACTTATTCAATTAATTCCACTCATCTCCTCAAATCGCACGCATTGATTTGAGTCCTTGCGAATTTGATGAGTTTGTGGTATTGATTTGAGTCCCTGTACCCTAATAATCACTCGGTACATCCAAGTAAAAGTTTGAAATTTTCATTCTTATTCTACTTTAATACAAATTTACTAATAAAGACAACGGTTCCGATTCGTAGCTCGAATCTGTGGTCGTTTTGGTGTCTGTTTTTTTTTTTCTTTTTTTTCTTTTTTTTCTTTTTCCTGTGTTTTTGTTGCAGACGAAGGAAGACGAAGAAGAAGGGTGGAGAAAAAGAGGAGGGAGGAGGAGGAGGAGGAGGAGGAGGAAGGAGGACTGGAGGAGGCATAATCACAGGGGAGGAGGAGGCAGTGGCGGGGCTGGAGGCCACGGCGGTGGTGCTGCGACTGCAACGATCGGCGAGGCGGTGGCGGTGGTGCGACGATCGGCGAGGAGGTGGTGCTGCGACGATCGGCGGCGGCTAGGGGACGATGGTGGTGCTGCCTCCTCCTCTTTCTCTTCTCCTCCTCTCTTTCTCTTCTTCTTCTCCTCTTCCCTCTGTCTGTTCGAAAATGAAAGAAAGAAAGAAAAAAAAAAAAAAAAAAAATGAGCCAAAATCGAGCCAAGAAATTTGAGTTACGAAGCTTTTTCCTAAAGACAATACACTTCAAATCCTAATTTTTTTTTTCTCATGATACACTCTAATTAGTTATATATATTCATCATATTCAAGTATATTTATCTTCTTCTTCATTCTAAAACTCCAATCCACTCTGTCAAAACTCACCATTGTCATCAATATCATTATTTCTTATTGTGTTGTTACTTGTAAATAAGAATAAAATCAAATAATAAATGAAAATATTTTTTGAAGTAATAAAATAGAAACCTATTGTTGATTTTGATCACAGCTCTTCGGATTATTATGAGAACTTTCTAGATGATCTCTCCGATTCAGAGAGTTGGTCTGAAGATGAGGCAGCTATGTTCTTTTGGTTGCAGTTACCCTTAGTTCTTTGTACCAGATTACTTGCAAAATAATAATGAATAATGTGCAAGTACCCCCAAAAACATACAATTAATAATCAATAATGGCTGAGAAAAAGATGCATGGTTGGTTGAGAAGAGAAGAGATAATTTTTTGAATTAATTTTATATTAAGGTTATTATTTGGGTGTGTCACAAAATTAAAATATTATATTATTTAAGGATAATTTGTGAAAAAATATAAGGTGTACACTACTAAAAATAGAGCCTTTTGAGTCGATTTTTTTGAGTCGGTAAATTTTACCGTCACAAAAGGTAGTCTTTTTGAGACGGCACAGAGTTACTGACGCAAATATCAAACCTTTAGAGTCGGCACCGTTGGCCGACACAAAAAATTAATATTTGATAGCATTATTTGAGTCGGTTGAATTTACCGACTCAAAAGATAGACTTTTTGCGTCGGCATATACCTTTTGCGTCGGCAAATTTGTGCCGACGCAAAAAATTATATCTTTTGTGTCGGCAACAGATGCCGTAGCAAAAAAAATATTTTATAACCAAGATATATATATTACTTGATTATATTTAATAAGTATATTATATTTAATACTCATTTCGATATTAAAAATAATAGTTAAATTAAAAGAGAATTAGTAATATAAAACTAAAAGTGATTCTAATTATTTTATTTTATTTTTATTTGGATAATAAAAATATGTAGAAATACATAAATTAATTATGTAGAGTATTAGTATTTCTTTAATATTATTATTTTTAATTATTCATAAATAGTGTATATAGGCATAAAAAATTTAAATTAAATATGAATATTTGATAATAAATAATTTAATATTAAATAAAAAATTAAATATAAATTAATATTAAGACATCAATCAGATCGATAAAAAATAAAAATAAAAAAAAAAAAAATAAATTTAATTTGTGCGATACATGTAATTAAGCACATTCTGCTTTATTTATTTGTATATCAAGATAATTTTTCGAATATCATAATAATGAAATTATAATTATATGTATATATATTTATAGATATACTTTTATATTAATATTGAGTGTATATACTATAAATAATAAATATCTCAATTAATATCTGAAAGAGGTAGAGTGGTGAAGTGGATTTAGTGCGGTGACTTTGGGTCCGGTCAAAGCTTGCAAATAGCGTGGGTTCGAAACTTCAGAGGCGCCATTTCAATAAGAAAATTATGGGTTAAATTTCTTAAAACATTGAACCACTTTTTGAGTCGGCAATCTGCCGTCTCAAAAAATTAAAACTTTTTGCGTCGGCAGATTGCCGACTCAAAAACATTTGCGACCCCACCATTTTCGACCCTTGAGTTGCCGTCGAAACGCCGTCGCAAAAACGTTTTTGCGTCGGCAAATGTGCTATTTGCGACGGCACTCTGCCGACTCAAAAGGCCCTATTTTTAGTAGTGGTATCGAGAATAAATTATATATTTACATAATTTAATAGGGACTATTGAGAAATCAAGTGTACTAATCAATTTTTTAGATATAAATAGAATCCCCCACAATACTCGGAATAAAAAATCGATGTTTGCTTCATTTTCAATCCCCTTTAATGGACAACTTAATAGTGTTGATTTATTAGTTTTACTTTTTAATTCTTACAGTATTATGCCAAGATAAATATATTTTTTTTTGGGTGAATCCAAGATAAATATTTGAAACCGTAATATTGTTAGTTTTATTTTAGAAATAAAACTTATGTTACAAAGCCTTGTAAACTTTTGAGTGGTGTGTTTTATAAATTTATAAAATAGAATAAATGAGGCTGTTATGGACCAGTTATGCTTATGGGTTGCAATTAAGGCAGAAAAAATATGTTTGATCGTTAGTCTTAGAAATTCATTTGTAAACAACTGGTTAGGTAAATAATTTAAATTTGAATTTATTTTATTTAATTTTTTAAAATTAACTTGATAAATTTATATGTATTATAAAAATATATAAAAAATGTAAAATACTTGAGTTAAACTCATTTAACTTAAATGTATTTTTAAAAATCATTAAACTTACAAATCAAACTTACAAATTTCTTCACTTACTTACAATCTTGTTTTTATCACATGACATGCTCATTAAACTTCACTCATAAAAATGTGTGTGCCTCTCATTTTTAGGGCGCAACATAAAAATCGAAAAAATTGTAAATTGTCCCATTCAAATCAAATTGTATGATTTAGTTTGATATTTTTAATACACGGTTTGATTTTGATTTTTGAAATAGATGAATCGTTCTTCTTGCTTCAGTCCATAATTTTATAGTTATGAATTCAGTTGGAATTGAATCGGACCGTTTCAATTATATATATAATTTGTTATCGAATGTAAATACTAAAATATTTTATTAATATCAAATATATATAAACTATAACTCTCTACTATTATAAATATATTTGTATCATGATACAACTAGTTTTAAACAATCATGTATATAATTCTTAGTTTGTGAATAATATTTTGTGATCATATTGTGACTAATGATAATATTTTTAAAATTCGCGGTTTCAATCCGAATTGAACCATTTGGTTCAGATTGGTTTCAAAATTTTCATGAATTGGTTAGGTTTTAAATTTGATTGAATCGTAAGTAATGAATTAGTCATGATTTACGATTAAACTGAACCAATCCAAACCATGTGTGCTCACCCTTACTCATTTTCATGGGAAGTTGAGATACACGTAAGAATGGATCTAGCGGGATGCAGGCAAGGGCAATCGCACCTCTAATATTTTTTAAAATTATGTATATTATACTAGTAATTAGTAAGATAATTTCAAACTAGAGTATTTCGCACCTTCAAAATTTTAGTTGTTCACACCCTCCAAATTATTTACATTACAAAATTTTTAAAATAGTTTCTAAATTGAGTTTTATCAAATATTGATCTATTCTATTTGTTAATTGTATTATTTGTTATATTTCTATATTGTTTAAAGTTACTTCTATTCTTTTATTTGTTATTATTTATATATTTTTTTCTTCTTATATTAATCAAATTTTAATTTGCTTATGCATCTTATTTTGCATTCATTCATATTTGTTCATTCTTTAGAAATAGGAATATTGTCTGCAAATAAAAATATTGTCTACTTGAACACAATACTCTTAAAATAATTTAATATCACTTATTGAAACAGATTATCATTATACTCATAAAAACATACATTTTCAATTATAAATTTTTTTCAAAACTAAACTGCGTAATAAGATGGAAAATGATTTTGTAACAAGTCAATTGATCATATTTATTGAGAAAGATATTAATTAGGGCAAATTACACTAATAGATCCTATAGTTTGGGGCTCGTATCACTTTAATCCCTGACTTTTCAATTGTGACACATTTGACCCTGAATTTTGAATCTTGTTTCAAATAAGGACAATTGAACATACTATTGCTTAATTTCAAGGGCAAAATTGTCAATTTGAAAATATAAACTAATTTGACAAAAATAAATGTCAAAAAAATATTTTAAAATTTTTAAAAATTATTTCTACCTACCAAAGATAAAATTATGTAAAATTGACAAAAATTAATAAAAATTACATGATTAATTTTTAAAAATTAATTTACATAATCATCATCCAAATACATAATAAAAAATTAATTTGGTAAAAAAAAAATAAATGTCTAAAAGATTTATCAATTTTATAAAATTTTATCTTTAATAGGTAGAAATAATTTTAAAAAATTCAAAAATAATTTTTTGACATTTATTTTTGTCAAATTAATTTATATTTTATCAAATTGACGAATTTGCCCTTGAAAAATCCAATAGTATCTTTAATTGTCCTTATTTGAAACAAGATTCAAAATTCATGATAAAATGTGTCACAATTGAAAAGTCAAGCACCAAAGTGACACAAACTCCAAACTATAGGAACCGTTGGTATAATTCACCCTATTAATTAAGATTTTGATATCGAGTTTATCATAGATGCTTTTATATATATTAAAAAAATGGTGATTATAATATTTTCAAATAATTAACTTTGCACATAGTAATAATTAATATTTTGTTAAGTTAATACATACAAAAAATATATCTAATATATTATTGTTCTCAATAATATTGACAAAAATTTCCTATTAATAATAATATTATTCATTTTTTTGTACTAATATAAATCAAAATTTAAATTTTATAACAATTATTTTCAATAAAAAGTTACATGTGTTATTACCTCTCCAAAACTCAAATCTTAAATCCGTTCTTGGATACACGTGTCGTAATTTTGAACACGTACGACTACTATGAAATAGTCCAAACCAAACACGTGACATTATTCCATAGTTGATAGATGGTTCATCTTGAAAATTTGAAAGAATGGGCATATTTTAATTATTAAGAGTAATAATATATAAAATAAAATCTTATATTGAATTTTAATACAAAATAATATGATTAAATTACCCAAAAAATATATATATTATTGTGAACTTTTGATGTTTTAACAAAACACTTATAAAAAATAAAAAATAAAAATAAATAAATAAAAAAAGAGGAAAAAAGAAGTGAATTTTACTTACAAAAATGATATATCACGTAAAATATAGTTTTTATAAATTTTTTTTTTAGGCCCACCATTATCTTTTACATTATCAAAAAATATATATATATATATATATTTTTTTACAATCATAGTTTTTATATGAAAAATAAAAAACACATTCAAAATAGAATGGCAGTAGTATTTTAAAATTATGAGTTATATATAATACTTCGTATTTTAGTTTTAAATGAAATGATCACAAACAATCATCTGTATAATAATTTTATTTACATATCATTACTTTACTACAATTTAACATTTATTTATTATTTAGTAATGAGATAGGTCAAATTCACTTAACTTATTTTAATTGATTGGAATAGTGATATATACACATTCCACAGACTAATCCCAATAGGTAATTTTTAAGTGTGCAAGTACATACTGTATGTATTTACGCAAGTTCTCAAAAATATACATAAATTAACCCACAAAATCAAGTAAGTTTTTACAAATATACGTATATTTGTGAGAATTTAAGCAAGTGCATATAGTATGCATCTTGCATACTCAAACACTTCCCAGATTCAAGAGGATTGGAGATTAATATGATTTCTAATAAGATTGTGAGGATAAATTATACCATGTGATTTGATGAGATAATGATTGAAAATGTGATGGAATTATTGATGGTATTATAAAATAAGCTATACCATCCAGTAAACAATTGGATACTAGTGTATTATGTTTGGTAATGTAATAAAAAGATATAATTATTTGTGATTATTGGATTAAAGAAAAAATAATTCAGAAAAGTCTAATACCCTAAGGGCATGTTTGATTGGGTGGATTAGAGCATGGGATTGGGATTATTAATCTGTGGGTCCAATTATCCATGTTTGTTTTAACATTTTGGTTTAGGATTATTAATCCAATGGATAATTAATCCAACAAATTTGTAGGATTATAAGTAATGGGGTAGGGGTGGGATTATTAATCCAATGGATATTAATCCAATTGGATAGTAAATACTACACTAATTTAATAGGATTATTAATACTTCACTATTAATTTTTTGAATCAAACATGACCTAATACTACAATTTCTATAGAATTAGTTAATCTCCATCTTTGCCCATGTAATTCCCCTACCAGTATTTATTTATTTATTTATTTTTTTTTTTTTTATAGATTTGCCCCTACCAGTATTTAAATTATGGGAAAAGAAATAAATTCGTGCATCAAACAGCAAGCTAAAGCTAAAAAACATGTGGAGTCCGATATTCGTCTCCATCTCTTTAATCTTGCACCAAATACGAAGATTATTTTTAAGATGAGGGCCTTGGTCCGCCTCACCCATAAACCTCATTTTCTATTTCTGTCAAACGTGTCTTTATTTTAATTATTTTTAAATAAAATTAAAAGCACATAATGATTCACAAAAAATATAATCTATGACTAAAATTAAACCCATTATAATGGAGATTCACAATAAATATAAATCTCAGTCTATCAATAAATTTTTGTTTAGTATTCTTAGCTTTAGTATACAATTAAAAATCCATTTATAATTTTCATACATAATAAATGTGACTTATTATGAATTATTCACTTTAAAAAAAACACTATTGATGATGCATTTATTTTAATAATGACATTATCATATTATTCTTGTAAATTTTTTTTGTTGAATTGAATTCTATGTATAAATAGAATTTTTCTTTATTTTTTTTCTACCTATATCATTTGTATAAGAACTTAATGTGTGTCATTTGTTTTTTTGTAATTTTCTCTTAAATATCACACCATAATGGATGACAGCATTGATGAAAGAGATGGTAGTTGGGAGTTTTAAATGACCTAGTCGCGTTTGGCAATATTATATTTTAGTTAAAAAATTATTAAAAAATTAAAAAATCATAATTTATGTTAAAAAATACAAAAATTCTATTTCTCTATCATTTTTGCACATTTTTTATAAAAAAAAAATTATTCTAACATATTAATTTTTTTACATCATATTTTAACTAAAAATCAAAAAATTATTAAAAAATCTATTCATCATATTACATCCAAGTAAAAGTTTGAAATTTTCATTCTTATTATACTTTAATACAAATTTACTAATAAAGACAATACACTTCAAATCCTAATTTTTTTTTCTCATGATACACTCTAATTAGTTATATATATTCATCATATTCAAGTATATTTATCTTCTTCTTCATTTTAAAACTCCAATCCACTATGTCAAAACTCACCATTACACTACAAGAAAAAGCACAAATGGCGACTAAAATTGAGAATTTCGTCGCTGAAAGTTGGCCAAATGGCGACTAAATCCAGTTTAGTCCGCGAAAATGAAGACTTTTACGACTAAAATGAAGTAGTCGCCGAATCACAGGGTTTTAGCGACTAAACTGTTTTTTTGGTCGCCAAATGTAGCAGTTTTAACCGACTAAAGGTGTTGGTAGCCAAAAGCGACGGTTTTTGGCGACTAAAATAATTTAGTAGCCAAAAGTGATGGTTTTGGCGACTAAATTACCATTTAGTCGCTGATTATGCTCTTTGCGACTAAAAAAATGATTAGTCGCTGAAAATGAAGGTTTTTGGCTACAAAAAAAAAATTAGTAGCTAATAACAGTGAATTGGCGACTAAATTTCAATTTAGTAGCCAAAACGGGATGTTTTTGGCGACTAAAAACAGATTTAGTCGCCAAAAGTGCTACTTTTAATTTAAATTTTTTTTTTTAGCGACAACAAATTAATTAGTAGCCCAAAAATCATAGAATTGGCGACTAAATAATTGATTTAGTCGCCAAAAGTGGTCTACATTTTTTTTAATAAATAATTTATTTTTTACATAAATTATATTCAATAAAAAATAATTATGTGTACATATATGATTTTGTATGAATACCGGTCAAAATAGTATATAAATAATATATATTGCATATATAATCATGTGATGTTCAAGTGGCATAGTGGAGGGAGTACCTTGGTTAAGGTGTTGGCAGTGTTGGTATGGTTTGGTTCACGGTTCGAATCTCAGAAGGGCCAAAGAATTTGTTTTTTTTTTTTTTTTTCGGAAGGACCTTTGGCGACTAAACTTTTAGTCGCCAAAAGTGTTATTTTGGGCGACAAAATAGCTTAGTCGGCGATTCATGGCATATTGGCGACTAAAATATTAGTCGCTAAATGTGTGATTTTAAAAAGTGGAAAACACCAATGGCGACTAAACTTTTGGTCGCTGAAGAGCTCATTTTTGCCGACTAAAAAAAGTTTAGTCGCCGAAACCTCTCGCGACCACATATGCGCGACAAAAGGGGCGACTAAAAAAATTAGTCGCTGAAAGTAAAAACTCGACCTTCGGCGACTAAAATAGGACTTTTGGCGACTAATTTTTTAGTCGCCGAAAATGATTTTTCTTGTAGTGTTATCATCAATATCATTATTTCTTATTGTGTTATTACTTGTAAATAAGAATAAAATCAAATAATAAATGAAAATATTTTTTGAAGTAATAAAATAGAAACCTATTGTTGATTCTGATCACAGCTCTTCGGATTATTATGAGAACTTTCTAGATGATCTCTCTGATTCAGAGAGTTGGTCTGAAGATGAGGCAGCTATGTTCTTTTGGTTACAGTTACCCTTAGTTCTTTGTACCAGATTACTTGCAAAATAATAATGAATAATGTGCAAGTACCCCCAAAAACATACAATTAATAATCAATAATGGCTGAGAAAAAGATGCATGGTTGATTGAGAAGAGAAGAGATAATTTTTTGAATTAATTTCATATTAAGGTTATTATTTGGGTGTGTCACAAAATTAAAATATTATATTATTCAAGGATAATTTGTGAAAAAATATAAGGCGTATCGAGAATAAATTATATATTTACATAATTTAATAGGGAGTATTGAGAAATCAAGTGTACTAATCAATTTTTTGGGTATAAATAGAATCCCCCACAATACTTGGAATAAAAAATCGATGTTTGCTTCACTTTCAATCCCCTTTAATGGACAACTTAATAGTGTTGATTTATTAGTTTTACTTTTTAATTCTTACAGTATTATGCCAAGATAAATACTTTTTTTTTTTTGGGTGAATCCAAGATAAATATTTGAAACCCTAATATTGTTAGTTTTATCTTAGAAATAAAACTTATGTGACAAAGCCTTGTAAACTTTTGAGTGGTGTGTTTTATAAATTTATAAAATAGAATAAATGAGGCTGTTATGGACCAGTTATGCTTATAGGTTGCAATTACGGCAGAAAAAATGTGTTTGATTCATTAGAAATTCATTTGTAAACAACTGGTTAGGTAAATAATTTAAATTTGAATTTATTTTATTTAATTTTTTAAAATTAACTTGATAAATTTATATGTATTATAAAAATATATAAAAATATATAAAAAATGTAAAATACTTGAGTTAAACTCATTTAACTTAAATGTATTTTTAAAAATCATTAAACTTACAAATTTCTCCACTTACTTACAATCTTGGTTTTATCACATGACATGCTCGTTAAACTTTCACTCACAAAAATGTGTGCGCCTCTCATTTTTAGGTCGCACCTTAAAAATCGAAAAAATTGTAAATTGTCCCATTCAATCAAATTGTATGGTTTAATTTGATTTTTTTAATACACGGTTTGATTTTGATTTTTGAAATAGATGAATCTTACTTCATGGTTCAGTCTGTAATTTTATAATTATGAATTCAGTTGGAATTGAATCGGACTGTTTAAATTATATATATAATTTGTTATCAAATGTAAATACTAAAATATTTTATTAATATCAAATATACAGTTCGTTCCCGGTGGATAGATTAGACCGATCCAAGCTCCTCGAGCCCACGTCCAAGTGGCGAAGCCCACTAGATGACCTGCAAGTAAGTTCAATGGGGAACGGGGTAGTCCCCCAGCGAACCCTCCGACGAGCAAGTTAGCAAATAGAAAAAGAGATGAAGTATGTAGAGAGAGATTGGAGATAGAAAAGCTTAACCTTCTTCTTGTCTTCGATGCTTGCTTATATCCTTTGGTAATCATTTCACTGTCCCTTCCGACGTGCTCCCCTCGCCGAAAGCCTGTGCTATAGCTTACCTTGTTCAGGGTAAGGGGACGCTGTTCCGACGGGGAGGTGTTGTCGTAATAAATGCTGTGATGGGCTGCATTAATGGTGATGTGTTGTGGCAATAACTTTGCAGATCTCTGTCTGCTGATGTGGCCTGTTCTACACCCGTTGTGTGTCCGAATGCCATTGGCCCTTCACGCCCAGTTGGCCTCCAGCTGTCCTGGACTTTACCAACCGAGTTATGCAATGGGGTCCAAATGGTGGGCTTGGGTCTGTTCACTGTAGGCTGTGGCCTTTATGGGCCTATCCATGTCAGTAGTCTCCCATTCCCAAGTGTAGCTTCAGTCCAACGAAGGGAATAGTAATGAGGAAGATGTGTCCGGCCGTCGAGGTGGGTCGAGTTAGCGGATCGAGTGGGAAAGGGTCCGACCGTGGGGGGACCGAGCGTCAGGACTGACCATGAGGTGGGCCGACCGCGAGGGGAGCCGAGTGGGAGGGGCGACCGCGATGAGTGCCGACCGCGAGGGGAGCCGAGTGAGAGGGCCGACCGTGGGGGGGCTGACCAGGTGAAGGCTGAGTGGACGAGCCGACCGCGTAAAGACCGACTGCGTGAGTCGACCGTGAGGAGGGTTGACCGTGTGAAGACCGAGCGGAGGGGCGCGGGGCTCAAGAGGCGGCGTGTGAAATGAGGATTTGAAGTGGAAAAGACAGGGGAATGTGGGGAGGCAGTGCATCGTGGCCATACACGTGGCAATATCGTAGGGGGTAAGTTAGGCGTTGGAGCAAAAATGAAACGATAGGTCATTATGGGGTTGAAAAGACAATTTTGGCGGATAATTTGAAAAGTTTTCAAACTGGCAAAAATTAATTGGGATCCTTGGAATACGGGCAAACCGTGGGCTTTTGGCATCATTCGATTCACCTACTTGTTTACAAAGAACCAAAACATTCCAAGTCTTACTTTATTTGTTGCTCACGATACACCTTTGCGATACTTCTTCAATTTTCTTGCGCCTGCAGTAGAAGCGATTCGCAAACATACCCTAGAAATGGCACAAGAAGGAGCTGTGAATGTGAGGGTGGACCCACTGGGTGAGGACGACGCAGAGGAATTAGCGGCACGATATAGGACGGAGACGCGAATGGTGACGGTGGGGGAATCGGTGGTACGATCTCAAGCGTCCGCCATGATAGCGGCTCCAAGGCCAATAAGCCAGGTGGAGCCAGATCATTGGCATACTAAGGCTGACAAATCCACAATTACTGCCGAGGAGTTGGAGGCTATCCGGGAAAAATACCAGATTTCGGCTGAAGTAGAGTTATTGCTGCCAACGTCGACGGAGAGGCCATCGGACGTGAGGCCAGGGCAGTTTTCCCTTTATGAGGAAGCTCTGAAGGGGGGCTTGAGGTTGCCATTGCCGCAAATAGTGATGGATGTGCTCAACCGTCTAGAGGTAGCACCAGGGCAACTAATGCCTAATGCCTGGAAGATCTTGCTAGCTTGTGCGAGTGCCTGGCCAAAAGCGAATAAAGGAGAGGCCATGACAGCAGACGAGTTCTTCGCGTGCTACAAGGCCTCGGGGGCAGCAAGAGACTTGGGTGACTCTGCAGGCAGCAGCTGGGAAAGGACTGGTGGCGGGGTTGCCCTCGTCGATCAAGGGGTGGAGACCACGGTGGTTTTACGTGGGTGCCAGTGGAGGAGTTGGAGTGCGCACCATTTGAAAGGTGCCCAGCAGGTCGATGGAGCAAAAATTGGGGGCAGGAGCAGAGGGGAAGGTGAAAAAAGTGAAGGAGTGGAGGGGGAGGGAAAAAGCCAAGTGGGACGAGCTTGTTCAGCCGTCCGCACTGTTTGAGGCAGCGTTGGGTCCACAGCCGATCGGCGAGGACCTCGACCGAGCGGAATTGGAAGCAAGGAGAAAAGCTCAAGAGGCAAAGGATCAGGCCATCCTTGCCAAAGCCCAAAAATTCAAAGAGTCCCAGGGCGACCGACCACCACAACCAGTGGCAAGGGAGAGGATTCGCCCTCGCCCCAAACCCTTAGGGGAGAAAGACTTAGGGGAGTTTGTACCACGACCGCCCCCAAGGGACCCTTTGAAGGAGAGGTCTTTGAAGGAGATGGAGGCATTGGGCGTAGGGAAGAAGAAGAAGAGGTTGAGGCGGAGTAAGGAAGAGCCTACCCAAAAAAGAAGGAAGGAAGGGAGAGCAGAGGAGGCCAGTCTGGCCAAGGAGGGAGGGGTTGCTGGGAGAGAGGAGACTCCAGGGAGAGTAAACGCCCCAGAGGTGGTAGACGTTGCCTCAGAAGTGAGGGAGGTTGTGCCAGTGGTAGCAGCAGTCAGTGTAGGGGTGGGTAGGGTCGCCCCTGAACTTAGAAGGGAGGAACAGCCCCAGGGGGGACCTGCCCCCCAAGGAGAAGTGAGCCTGACCACATCGATTTATCACGCTCGGGCGGTGGCGGGGTGGCTGGAGGGAAAAGAAGGCCCAGCCAGAGCTAGGGCAGACTGCTTGGTGGGCATCGTGGAAGAGGCAGCCCTACGCTCGGCATCCAGATTCAACGAGGCAGACCTGCTGAGAGGGTTGTGCTCCGCTCAAATGGAGGTGACTACCTTAGCAGGGGCCCTCTTGAGGAAAGCGGGGGCTGCCAAACTTAAGACAGAGGAAGCCAAGGCTCAGCTTGCGAAATTGAAGGAGGAGAGCGCTAGTTGGAAGAGTGCCCACGCTGACCTGCAAGTGGCCAAGTCAGAGCTGGAGAGCACACGCCGCCAGGTTGTGTCGCTCGAGTTCCAACTGGCCAGTGAGCGAAAGAAGTTGGAAGAGGCCCAAGCAGCCTGTGTGGTCGCCGTCGAACGGCATGAAGAGGCGATGACCAATAATGAGGAGTTGGTGAGGCAGAAGGATGAGGCAGACGCTAAGGTTGGCATTCTGCAGAAGAAGTTGGAGGCCGAGCGGGGCAAGGCAACGGAGGAGAGGGAGAAGCTTCAGAAGGAGTTGGAAGCAGAGAGGACGAGGGCGATGGCGGAGAAAGAGGGCCTGAAGAAGGAGGTGGAGGAGGAGAAAGCGAAGGCTGCATCTGAAAGGGCGACCCTTCAGAAAGAGCTGGACCAAGAGAGGGCGAAAGCAGCTTCTGAAAAGGCGGCTTATCCCGATCTGTGTGTCGCAGCGGTGGAGCAATTCAAAGGGTCTGTCGAATTTCAGATGGCAATGGACGCCGCTGTCGCCAGCAATCTGGCTAGGCAAGAAGCTGGGGGGGCGGGCCCATCAAGGACGACTGTTGGGGGCAGAACCGAAGCAGAAGTTATCGAGAGCTTCCAGCAGTCAGACTTCTATAAGCACGAAATGGCTGAGTATTGGGACAGTGGCTGGAAGATGTTCAAACGCAGAGCTGAAGAGCTATTCCCAAACTTAGACCTGAGTAGTGTGACAATTGGCGAAGACGATGTGGCCCAAACCCCCCTTGATGAGGGCATCGAAGAGGAAGATCTTGTGTCCAGTGAAGAGGAGTGACTGGGGGAGATCTTGTTTATTACGATTTTTGTATTCACTTATATTATTATTATTATTATTATTATTTTTTGTTGATGTAATGAACTTGTGTATATATTTGTGAATGAATAAAATGTCAACTGTGTTTTCAGTCGATTGCCTTTACTTGTGTATGAATCAGTGCGGACTAAATTCAGGAACTCCTTGGCACAAAGTGGAATCGAGTTGTAAAAAATACAATATGGGGTAAAGTTGGAGTCGTATAACAGCTCAATGCAAAGTAAAATTGGACTTGTAGAAAATTCCATGCAAAGTAGAACTGGGTGTGTATAAAACTCAATGCAGAGTAAAATTGGACTTGTAGAAAACTCCATGCAGGGTATAACTGGGTGTGTATAAAACTCAATGCAGAGTAAAATTGGACTTGTAAAAATTCCATGCAAAGTAGAACTGGGTGTGTATAAAACTCAATGCAGAGTAAAATTGGACTTGTAGAAAATTCCAATGCAGAGCAAAGTAAAGAACACCCTAATGCTCAAGAGAGTGGTTTCTTGGAGTTATGCTAAATAGTGAAGGAAATAATCTGATTAGTAAATGAAACATGTGAGGACATATTTGGAATTTGACTAAGTAAAGAGTGGTGTAAAAACTTTGGCCTGGGATTGTGACTAGGTGTCAAATAGTGATTGAGTGTCCTGCTAATGCCATAATTATGAAGTTTTATTGATGATAGGATTATTTCAGTTTGGACCCGGAATTAATGTTGCAAGTAACTCACTCTGGGTCAGCAATGGAAGCACTCAGTTTGGTGGAGACCTGTAATGCTTGGTCTAGGTGGGGATCGGTCTGGCCGAGTGCGTCAAGCTGAGCCTGGCTGGGGCTTGTGTGCTCAGTCTGGCTGAGGCTTTTAGTGCTCGGTCTCGACAACACTGTTTTAGTGCTCGGTCTGAACGAGGCTGTTTAGTACTCGATTTGAACGAGGCATGTAGTGCTCAGTCTGGCTGAGGCTTTGAGGTTTTGAGTGCTCAGTCTGGCTGAGGCTTTTAGTGCTCAGTCTGGCTGAGGCTTTGAGGTTTTTAGTGCTCAGTCTGGACGACACTGTTTTAGTGCTCGGTCTGAACGAGGCTGTTGAGTACTTGATCTGAACGAGGCTTGTTGTGCTCAGTCTGGCTGAGGCTTTGAGGTTTTGAGTGCTCAGTCGGGCTGAGGCTTTTAGTGCTCAGTCTGGTTGAGGCTTTGAGTGCTCAGTCTGGCTGAGGCTTTAAGTGCTCAGTCTAGCTGAGGCTTTTTGCTATTATAACCAAAACGTCATTGAGACACCAAATAGACGACGGAGGTACATAAATGTCAGAAAGTTACATTTGCACGACAGGATGACAAGAATGTTCAAACGTGTGATTTTTCTGAAAAGAAAATACAATAATTGAGCAATACAAAAGCAGTACTTTATTGAAAGTAACGTTTCAAGTGTTCGGCGTTCCAGGGGTGCGGGAGGTCTCGACCTTCCAGATCCTGAAGTCGGTAAGTGCCTGGACGTGGTTTTTAAAAGAAAGAACCATACTCTCCCATATGCAATTCCCCCTTTCTTTTTCTTTTTTTTTTGTAAATAAAAGCGAAAATAATTAAATAAATGAATAAAAAAAATGACCTTAAATTAAATTAACTAAATTATAAACTAAATTAAACTAAACTAAACTATAAAATAACTAAACTACAAAAGAGACTAAAGTATAGAATAAAATAACCTAAACGAACCGATTTTTTTATTTTTTATTTTATTTTTATTTGGTTAAGAGAAGAGAAGAAAATATAATAAAACAAAATAAAATAAAAACTAAACTGCTTATTAATTAAATGAACAATTACAGTATAGAAGAAAAATAAAAATAACATCACTAACTACACAAGTATAATAAAAATAAAAATAAAACCAAAATTTACTAATTAATTAAACTAACCAGAATCACTACGAAGCAATTTAAACTAAACAAATATAGCAAATAAAAAAAAAAAATTAAGATTATTGTTAGCACCATGATTTTTTGAGGTTTTTTTTTTTTTTTTTTTTATTTTTTACGAAAATAGAAAATAAAAATAAATAAATAAATAACTAAATAAATAAAACGAATTTTTTTTATAAAAAATTATAAATAAAATAATTGTATATTTATTTATTTATTTTTAAAATTTATTTATGTATGTATTTTAAAATTTATTTACTTAAATACAATAAAAATGAAATTAAAAAAAATAATAATAAAAATAAAACAAAACCAAACCAAACCATTTTTTTTTTTTTGTAATTTTTGAAAAACGCTGCACTTGGCGGCGCACATGCGCAAACATGAATTCCAAGTTCCCCCGCACATGGCCGCCGCACCTGCAGCGATTTGTCTTTCCATTGCGGAAATTTTTTTTTTTTTTTTATATAAATCGGCGTCCCGCACGTGCGGGGCCCAAGCCGCACGTGCGGCTTGGTCAAGGTTGCCCAGCCCGCACCTGCTTTTAAAGCAGGGGGCAAACTTATTTTGTGAGATGTTTTTGGCCCCATGTGCGCACAGTGCCGCACATGCGGAATTTCAAGCTCTTTTTTTTTTTTTTTTTTTTTTTTTTAATTTTTTTTTTTACAATTGAACATGTATAACAATAAATTTTTTTTTTTAAAATAAAAAAATAAACATGAAAACATGTTCTCTTTTTTTTTTTTTACAACAAGTACAACACAAATTTTTTTTTTAATGTTAAAATAAACAAGTATAACCCCCTTTTTTATTTTTATTTTTTTTTTAAAATCAAAACTACGCATTTCTACCTTCAATTGACATCCGAAATAAATATAGCACATAAGAAAATAACGGAATGCCCACTAAAGGTATAATCTTCACGCGAAAACCAAGGGTACTACTTTTCTCCCTAACTGTGTTTGTAACTTTCCCTATTCTCCAACAGGGTGACAGACTAGGTTGATTCGGTATCCAGAATCGAGGCGCATAAAGCTACCTCAACCTATGGGGCTGCCATACAGAGTTCAAGCCGAGGTAGTTTTGAAGCAATCTCCACACCCCTGGGTATTTAAACCAGACTCTAGTCTCGGAAATCCCAAACCTTCCACCGTCTCAGTTGGTCTCCTAGGAACTCACTACAAACACGGTTAGGTGGCTATACCAGACCGTCAGATGCCGTTCGGGCACAGCTAACACCAAAGGAATTACACCTTTAGAGGATTTAAAGTCTCCTAGACGCAAGTAAAGCATGACGAGAACAAAGAAAAACAAAATCGCATAGAAGGGAAAGAAAAGAGAACAAGAAATTAATCCATCAATCGTAGTAAAATTGGTCCATCAATGCAATGGACTCAATCATATCTCCATTTCCAATCCCCTCTATATATGGTTTCAATCTTTGGCCATTCACTTTGAAAGTGTGGCCGGTCTTTGGATCTCGTACCTCAACGGCGCCGTGAATAAATGCCTCAACAACCTCAAAGGGTCCATCCCATCTAGACCTTAGCTTACCCTGAAAGAGTCTCAATTTTGAATTAAAAAGCCACACTTTTTGGCCGGGTTCAAAGGATTTTCTATTAATGTGCTTGTCATGAAATTCTTTAGTCCGAGCTTTAAAAACTCTCGAACTCTTATATGCATCATTCCGGATTTCCTCAAACTCATTCAGTTGCAATTTCCGGTTGAGCCCAGCCGCGGCCATATCGAAGTTAAACTTCTTTATGGCCCACATTGCTCTGTGCTCAAGTTCAACAAGGAGATGGAAAGCTTTACCGAACACCGCTCTATATGGTGACATCCCAATGGGTGTCTTATAAGCAGTGCGGTAAGCCCATAATGCATCAATTAACCGTTGTGACCAATCTTTCCTATCCGGTCTCACTGTTTTCTCAATTATGTGCTTTACCTCCCTATTCGAGACTTCCACTTGGCCACTAGTTTGAGGGTGATATGGAGTGCCAACTTTATGAGTGATAGAGTATTTCTTAACTACCGACTCAAAGAACCGGTTACAAAAATGTGTACCCTAATCACTTATTATGGCTCTAGGAAACCCAAAACGACTAAAGATGTTTTCATGCAAAAACTTGATTACCACTCTATGATCGTTTGTTCGGGTAGCTATTGCCTCCACCCACTTAGACACGTAATCTACTGCCAAAAGAATGTATTCAAACCCGAATGACGACGGGAAAGGGCCCATAAAATCAATCCCCCACACATCAAATATTTCTACCACAAGAATAGGGGACATTGGCATCATGTCACGCCGAGATATCGAACCCATTTGCTGACAGCGCAAACAAGTTCTACAAAATTGATGGGCATCTTTGAAAATTGTGGGCCAATAAAACCCACTCTGTAAAATCTTGGCGGCCGTTTTATGCCCACTAAAATGACCGCCACATGCAGAAGAATGACAAAATGTAAGAATGCTATGCACCTCACTCTCCGGCACACACCGTCGGATCACTTGGTCGGAGCAATATTTAAACAACTCCGGATCCTCCCAAAAGTAATACCTGACCTGTGAAAAGAATCGGTCTTTGTCTTGCTTAGACCAATTCTGTGGAATTTGCCCAATGGCCAAGTAATTCACAATATACGCAAACCACGGGGGGCTCGCTTGTGACTACTCAAAGAGTTGTTCGTCCGGAAACGAATCATGCAAAATAAGAGGGTCACTATTATACTCAACAAGGATTCGGGAGAGATGATCCGCCACCACATTCTCGGATCCTTTCTTATCACGGATCTCTAAGTCAAATTCCTGAAGCAACAAAATCCATCTAATCAACCTAGGTTTGGTCTCTTTCTTAGATAATAAATACCGCAAAGCGGCATGATCAGTGAAGACTATGACCTTGGAACCTAGGAGATAAGACTGGAATTTGTCTAAGGCAAAGACCACAGCTAGCAACTCTTTCTCGGTAGTAGTGTAGTTCAATTGAGCATCCGAGAGAGTGCGACTAGCATAATATATAGCAAATGGTGCCTTATTGACCCTTTGGCCCAACACAGCCCCCACAGCATAATCAGAGGCATCACACATGATTTCAAAGGGAAGTGACCAATCTGGTGATTTCATGATTGGGGCAGTGGTCAAGGCCATTCTCAGTGTTTCAAATGCCTTTAAGCATGCCTCATCAAAGACAAAAGGCGCGTCCTTAACTAGTAAACTACACAAAGGACGTGATATCTTACTGAAGTCTTTAATGAACCTACGGTAAAAACCTGCATGCCCTAAGAACGACCTGATTTGACGCACGGAATTGGGTGGAGGAAGGCCTGCAATGAGGTCAACCTTAGCCTTGTCAACCTCTATACCTCGAGGGGACACAATGTGTCCCAACACTATACCCTCACGAACCATAAAATGGCTCTTTTCCCAACTCAAGATTAGGTTTGCCTCAATACATCGTTCTAACACTCTAGTCAAGTTCCTAAGGCATTCCTCAAAAGACGGTCCAAACACCGAAAAGTCATCCATAAAAACCTCTAAGAATTTCTCCACCATGTCGGAGAAAATGGCCATCATACACCGTTGAAAGGTCGCTGGTGCATTACATAGCCCGAAGGGCATGCGCCTGTAAGCAAAAGTGCCAAAAGGGCATGTGAATGTGGTCTTTTCCTGGTCAGCGGGGTACACCGGGACTTGATTATACCCCGAGTAGCCATCAAGAAAACAATAGAACCCCTGCCCCGCTAACCGCTCTAGAATTTGGTCAATGAAAGGTAAGGGAAAATGGTCCTTCCTAGTCGAGGAATTTAGTCTCCTATAATCAATGCACACTCGCCACCCAGTAGTGGTTCGTGTGGGGACTAACTCTCCTCCCTCATTCTCAACAACAGTGATGCCCGATTTCTTGGGCACCACTTGTGTGGGACTCACCCACTTGCTATCTGAGATGGGGTATATGATACCCGCATCCAACAATTTCAATACCTCCTTTTTCACCACCTCTTTCATGTTAGGATTCAGTCTCCGTTGCATTTCGCGAGAAGGTTTGGTGTCCTCCTCTAGATGTATATAATGCATGCACACGGAGGGATCTATCCCTTTCAAATCAGCCACTGACCACCCTATAGCACTCCGATGTGCCACGAGAACACTCATTAACTGACTCTCCTGCTCAGCAGTCAAGTCAGATGCAATGATAACTGGTAAAGTCTCCTGGGGCCCTAAAAATGCATACTTGAGTGTGGCCGGAAGTGGCTTCAACTCAAGTGTAGGTGGTGTGACCAAAGATGGTGTGGCAGGCTCTCTCGACAGAGGAGGAAGTGACTCAAACCGGGCTTTCCATGGAGGAAAATCCGGTGTAGAAGAAGAATTAAGCAAGACATTCACCTCCTCAACTGACCCATCTATATCAAAATTTTCAAACCCAAAATGAGCTAGACAAGCCTCTAAAGGGTCCTCTACAAGAATGGAGGGCAAAGCCTCCTCAACAATCTCATCCACAACATCCACTAATAAGCACTCCTCTCTCTCATGAGGTTGTTGTGATGCTTGGAAAACATTAAGTTTCACTTGCATGTTACCAAATGAAACTTCCATAACCCCGGTCCGACAATTAATGCATGCATTGGCCGTAGCCAAGAAAGGTCGACCCAAAATCACCGGGATTTGTTTCCTCGAACTGGCTACCGGTTCCATATCTAAAACCAAAAAGTCAACAGGGAAGTAGAACCTATCAACCTTAACTAATACATCCTCAATCATGCCACGTGGCACTTTGAGGGACCGGTCAGCCAACTGAAGAGTAACAGTAGTGGGCTTCAACTCGCCAAGCCCAAATTCCTCGTACACAGAGTACGGCAACAAATTGACACTCGCCCCTAAATCCAATAAGGCCCTATCAATGAAATGGTTCCCCTATAATGCATGCAATGGTTGGGGCACCCGGGTCCTTAAGCTTAGGAGGTGTGTCATTCAACAAGATGGAGCTTACTTGCTCCGTGAGTAGGACCTTTTGGGACACATGTGTCCTAGATTTACGCTTTTGCGTACAAAGGTCCTTCAAAATTTGGCATATGATGGTACTTGCTTAATTGCCTCCAACAGGGGGAGGTTGATTTTTACCTGTTTAAAGACCTCCATCATTGCCTCCATAGATGCCGCCTTCTTATTAAAAGGGGACGGTGTATCAAGGCACTGGGGAAAGGGTGCCTTAGGCACATATGGTGCCTTAGGCTCAAGTGAAGTACTAGGGACTAAGTCATCCCTCTTAATTGTTTCCCCCTCACCCTTGCTCTCATTAGGTGAACCTCCGTGGTCACCCTTCCTAACTCTAGTTGCATCAGACGCAACTGACTGAGGCTCTAACTTCCTACCACTTCTCAAAGCAACCACTGCCTGCACTTGCTCATGTTGCTTACCATTCCCACCCGAACTCTCTGCCCCGTATTGTCCCTTAGGATTGGCCACAGTTTGACTTGGTAATTTTCCCTCCTCTCTCCGATTCATGTTGTTAGCCATTTGACCCAATTGGGTCTCTATCTTGGCAATAGAGTGAGTGTGGGAGTGAACTATCGGTGCTAACCCCTTAAGTTCTGAGAGAACTTCCAACACCTGAGTCTCAAAGGCAGAGTTGCCCTGAGGAACAGGCGGGGGCTGTGGTTGTGGTTGCCGATATGGTTGTGGGGGCCTATAAGGTTGCGGTGGTCGGTAAGATGATTGGTTGGCAAAATTATTGAAATTCTGCCTTGGTGGTGGAGGATTGTAAGAAGTGCCTTGTGAAGGGGGTCTCCATGAGAAATTAGGGTGATTTCTCCATCCCGGATTATATGTGTTGGAGTATGGATCATTACGGGTTGGAGAATCCTTGAGCTGCATTCACATGCTCTTGGACTAACTCCGGAAATTGTGATGCCGAAGGGCACTCACTCAAGTCATGAGCAGGGCTCGCACAAATAACACATGCCTCGTGGAATTGAGGCTGAACTTGCTGGGTAGGGGCATGTCCCGTAGCTAATAATTGGTCCATCTTGCGGGACAATGCCTCTACTTGTTGGGCTAACTCTAGGTTTTGCCCGACCTCATAAATGCCCCCTCTTTTCGGGGCTCCAACTACGGGTTGTCGGACTTGCCGGGCTGCGGAGGCATGGTGAAGGGAATTATCACTTAAGTTCTCAAACAATTGCCATGCCTCGGCATCATTTTTAGACATAAATGTCCCACCACAGGACAAATCCACCATTTGGCGGTGTGGCTCAGTTAAGCCATAATAGAATGTTTGAACAAGTTGCCAATCAGGCACTTGGTGGTGGGGACACTGTTGGAGAAGGTCTCTAAGTCTTTCCCACGTCTCATGGAATTGCTCGCCATCCATTTGAGCAAAGTTTGTGATGGCTCGCCTAAGTTGGTTGGTTTTACCTATATGAAAGTACTTCTCCAAGAACCATTGCTGTAATTGGTCCCAAGTTGTAATTGAATTAGCAGGTAAAGAATTTAGCCAGTGCTTGGCTTTATCCTTTAACGAGAATGGAAATAATCGCAACATTAAGGCCTCATTTGTGAAATTCTAGATCCTCACTGTTGAGCAAATTTCCAGAAATTCATTCAAATGCTTATAAGGGTCATTGTAGACGTCCCCGAACGCCCCGGGAGGGTTAAGTCCCGTTCTGTTCATATTGGGGTCACTACAGTTCGAAGGACTCAAATGTCACGGTTCTTAATCTTGAACCAAAGAGTCCAAATCCGGCAAATCGTTTTGAAAAACAGATTTTGAAAAAAGTGCCAAACATGGACTGCTTTGCCAGATACAGAGTCGCCACCTAAATGTTTTTTAATGGGAAATTTAGGAAACCCTGACTCGGTGCCAAAGGCCACGTGTCCATCATCACCAAAGTTGCCTCGGCTCGGGAACTTGGGTACGATTGGGGAAGGTCACTTCGTGAGCACCCCCGCTCGCCCGGTCAAAGACCGGCCTCTACTAACCATGATATCTTATTTTGAAAACCTTGTATGCTCTTATTCCGGTTATTAGCCTAGGTTACTATGTGATGCTCGCAGCAAACAAGTATAGACTGAGTCACCTGAATTGGAACAAAACATTTCATGTTTGTTTGTTTGAAGATGGTTTGATGGTGCTACCCGCAGGTAGGCTAAGACGCGGATTTGCCACCCTCGGGTGGGCTTAGAAAACATGATTTTGCCACTATCTAGTGGGCTTAAAACAAACAGTCAACGCATTGTCCCTATTCAAGTAACTCAACCTCCACCCACAGGCATTCAGGCAGTTATATCACATAAGCACATAGCCTCATGGCAAGCATGCTATTCATGGCAACATTCACACGCATGCAAGGATGCTAAAGCATAAAACTCACCTAGTACTCCAAGCCAAAAACAGAAACTTTATTAGAAATCATGCATGATCCTAACTATACAGAAATGCCTAATGCAACACATGCAAAGATTCAAACTATAGCAGGCTCGGCTATTCTAAAGGTGGCATATGGAATGCTACAGCTAACATGTATTCAATTTGGAATTGAAATACAAATGCAGTTTGTATGATGCGCCGAGCCCGGTGCGTGCAAAACAGATGAATGATGCAAACATGCTGTCATACTGTATGCTAATTGAAATATGTCCTATATCTAACCATCATAAGCGGGTAAATAAAAGGGAAGAAAGACGTGGGGTTGGAAGACATACATCACACTCACCCACACTTATTACAGTTATGCCCTCGCGCAGAGGGTCCGAATAAATAATACAGTCCGAATAAAAGAATATTACAGTCCGAAATATACAAATTCCTAATTAATTAACAAATTAAACTAAGAAAGCTTTAAACTGGCATGCAAGCCAGGGGCTGCCTCGCTTCTGATAAATGATGTATGCTGGACTGCGTTGCGCGGAAATCCACTGGGATGCCCCAATTAGCCTCTGTTTGCAATGTTTCTCGAAATGCGTGCCAGATTCCGAAAAGTTGCTGATTCTTCATTTTGCTGCAACAGAGAGCAGGAAATGGGCATAGCAATGTATTTCACAAATATATGCATGCCTCGATCCTCGTGCCACTAATCACGCATATCGATGCATGATGGCCGAGGAATCGGATTGCACAACTCAATATGGGGTGAATGCATATGAATGCTACAACAAAAACCTAACTCCATCATGGGTAATCCGGAGTATCGGTGACTTGGGAATTGAGACCCGTTCCGTCACTCGGAGTACGAAACGTGCCTCGTTTCCCGTGCCCGGGCTAACTCCTATCCCAAACACGATGCGATGTGCATGATATGCATGAAATGCAACTAAGATACAGCCTAGTATGCACAATGCTATGAAAATGAGACGTCTCGAAATGCGTGCACGTATGCACGCAAACTGAGGCGATGATGTGAAATGCAAATCGGATAAAACCGAGGCGCCTCGAAATGTGTGCCCACAGGCACGCACACCGAGGCGATGATATGAAGTGGAAATCGGATAAAACCGAAGTGCCTCGAAATGTGTGCCCACAGGCACGCAAATCGAGGCATGGCCCGAAGGCATGAAATGGCAAATTGGGCTTACACTAACATGAGAGGGCCTCAGCCGCACTCACATAAGATGCCGGTAGATGAAAATGAAGCGCCTCGAAATGCGTGCACACGGGCACGCAAACCGAGGCATGGCCCGAAGGCATGAAAATGATATATAAATGAGACATGACAAATGACACAAGGAAAATGCAAATTTCAGCAGCCAAAATGATGCAAAACAGCCCCCGAATTATAGTAAAATTACACCCGATGCCCGAAATGTTATGCTATGCACCTGAAATGACTTATAGCTATGCCAAATATGCAGAATATGGACATGACATGCAAAACAGTAGCAAGGCAGCCCCAAAAACAGCATCTTTTCAGTACAAAACATGACCAAATTGTGAGCATAGATATGGCAACAATGGCATGCAAAAATGGGGAAAAAGAGGAGAATTACAAAGCAAGTGGTATCTACAATGCTCAAACTGAAAAACACAGTTCTACAAAATTAAAGAGGGGCCAAAAATATGCACATTTACAGTAGATGAGATCCTCCAATTCAGTATGTAGATATGCTTAAAATGGCATGCAAAAATGAGCCAACAAAGGGCTACAACATGAGGTACCATAAGCAATGAGAAAACAACCTTGGACCCTTGACAAAACATGAAGAATCAGTCATTTTAAGACACTCTCTAAGCCTGATGAAGGCTCAAATCCGAAGTCAAGCAAGCCCAACAAAGCATGCAATTTTACGGAAAATATGGAGGATACAACATGAGGTACCAAAACCAGTCATCAAATGGCCTAAGGCCCTTAACAAAACATGAAGAATAGGCAAAAATAAGGCTCTGTCTAGGCCTGATGAAGGCTTAAATCCGAAGCATGGTGAGCTTAAAAAAGCATGCAAAATGGGATTGTGGCAAGAATTCAAAGCAAGTGATATGTAGAGCAAGAAAACCAGATTGAGCCCTTCTTCAATGTTGAAGAGGGGCTCAAAATAAGCACAATATCAGTATGTTGCATGCTCCAACTCAGATCACAAATAGGCCAAAACAATCATGCAATTTTACGGTAAAATGGAAGCATTTCAAAGGAAGTGCATGATAGAGAAGCCAAACATGGCTGAGCCCTTCTTCAATGTTGAAGAGGGGCTCAAAATGAGCCCACTCACAGTTTACCTCATGCTCGAAATCAGATCACTCATAAGCCAAATATTCAATGCAAAATAAAGGCATACAAGATGCTATTGAAGCAAGTGCACCATAGAGGGCTCAAACAGGGTTGAGCCCTTAAACAAAGATGAAAATGAGCTCAAAAGAGGACCACTTTCAGTAGGGGTCGGAGCTCAACACAATAAGCAAATAGGCTTAAGATTTGAAGCAAAAATGAGCTCAAAAGAGGGTGAAGTGTACTTACCCTTGAAGATCAAGACTTTGGTTGCTCTTTGCTTGATGAAAGTTGCTTCTAAGCTTCTCAAGAACCCCTCCTTGCTGCTGGAATGGAGTTGGTGATGGTGATGCTAGGTGTTGATGAACAAATGGTGCCAAGACTTGGATGTTTGAAGCTTTTTTTGAGTTTTTGAGGATGAAAATGTAGGCAAATGGTTAAGGGTTCTTGAGATCAAAGCTTGTAACCTCAACAAAGGAGGAGGCCATCCCCTCAAATAGGCAAGAAAGGGGTGTAAAGGGAGGGAAATGCACCCAAGCTTTCCCTCCCAAAATATCCCCCGGATGCTGAGATATTTTGGGAAAAACAGCTGGACAGCTGTAAAGTGCTCAAAAGCAGAAAGCTGGCCGGCCAGGTGGGTTTCTTGAAGGTGGCCGGCCAGCCACCCCCATGGCCGGCCAGCCAAGGGCAAAAATGAAAAGTTGAATTAGTGGCCGACCACCATTTTTTGGTGTCCTCCCATGTGTGTAGAACAAGGTTCCAAGGTCGGAAATTGGCAACTCTGAAACAGGAAACACAACATTGCACTTGAAGGAGAGGCTCAAAAATGAAAACAACAATTACTGGCCGACCACCACTTTTTGGTGTCCTCCCATGTGTGTAGAACAAGGTTCCATGGTCGGAATGTGGCAACACTGAAGCAGGAGTCACAACATTGCATTTGAAGGAGAGGCCCAAAAATGAAACTCTGAATTGCTGGCCGACCATGCACTTTTAGGGTCCTCCCATGTGCCCTCATCACAGATATATAGCTTTGGTTGGAAGAAAATAACCCCAGGGTGTTCAACATTGGCCCGGAAGTGAGCAAAACGGGCGCCGGAGGAGCGAAACTGGTTATATGGGATAATTGTTGGCCCCCTACCCTCCAGTGATCTTCCTAATGCTGAAACAGAGGTACCTGCCAAAATTGAACAAAAACTAATGAGAAATGAACGCTCGGGGCCCAAACCGCGCAGTTCGGGGTCCCAAAAATGGGCTGTAGGCACCGGAAGTGGTGTTCAGCAGCGAAGTGGGCATCAGGGGCCCCAGTGTTCCTTAGTATGATAAAACAGAGGTATGTGCCAAGAACCGGAGGAAACCGATGTGAAATGAAAGCTCGGGGGCCAAACCGCGAGGTTCGGGGCCCGAAAACTGGCTATAAGCACCGAAAATGGCATACGGCCACGAAGTGGGCATCGGGGGCCCCAGTGTGCCTTGTTATGATGAAACAGAGGTACCTGCCAAGAACCGGAGGAATCGGAGACGGTTGGGCGGTCCCGAACCGAGGCACACGGCCTGACGGCTACGAAAACCGGGAACCGGGCTCCGAAATGGGCAAAATGGCCTACGGCCACGAAATGTAGCACACGGCCACCGAGAAATAGCCTACAGGACTACTCCCTTCCCTCAGGAAAGAAAACAGAGAAAACCGAGTCTGGTTCGCAAACCGAGACAAGGCACAGAAGAGGATTCGGAAGTCCGGAGGCAGGGCGCACGGCCGCGACTCTGAAACTTCTGAACGAGCACGATATGCAACATCACCGAGCGCTCAATCGGTGACGTCTGAGTCTTAAGGTCGGTCAAAAATGGGGTGTCTACAGTTGCCCCTCTTTGACAGAACTCGGAAGTCATAACAATGACGGGAGTGAATGTCAAAGCCCAGAGACGACCCATTTTTGACAAGGTCGAAGACTTAGACAATCAGACAAGATAAACAGAGATATGTGTGCCCGCAGGCAGGGGCAAAATGCAAATGATATGCAGGAAGATTTTTGATAATTGGACTTACACGCTACGCGAAGCCGGTTTGACAATTGGACTTATACGCTACGCGAAGCCGGTTTGAAGATTGGACTTACACGCTACGCGAAGCCGGTTTGAAGATTGGACTTACACGCTACGCGAAGCCGGTTTGATGAATGAAGTGAGCAAAGTGTGATGGATGCTCTTTAGTGAACAGGTGTGAGTGTGTGATTGATACACCAAAAGAACGTGTGTGATTGATACACAAAGCGAGTGTGTGTGATTGATACACAAAGTAGGCATAGTGTGATAGATACAAAGCGAGTGTGTGTGATTAATACATACTAGAAGCGAACACAAAGTGTGATAGATGCACTATGTGAACAGAGTGTGATTGATACACTAAAAGGGAACACAAAGTGTGATGGATGCACTTAGTGAACAAGTATGGTGGATATACTAAAAGCGAACACAAAGTGTGATAGATGCACTATGTGAACAGAGTGTGATTGATATACCAAATGTGAACACGAAGTGTGATAGATGCACTAAGTGAACAAAGTATGATGGATATACTAAAAGCGAACACAAAGTGTGATAGATGCACTTAGTGAACAAAGTATGATTGATATACCAAATGTGAACACGAAGTGTGATAGATGCACTAAGTGAACAAAGTATGATGGATATACTAAAGCGAACACAAAGTGTGATAGATGCACTAAGTGAACAAAGTATGATTGATATACTAAAAGCGAACACAAAGTGTGATAGATGCACTAAGTGAACAAAGTATGATTGATATACTAAAAGCGAACACAAAGTGTGATAGATGCACTTAGTGAACAAAGTATGATTGATATACTGAATGTGAACACAAAGTGTGATAGATGCACTTAGTGAACAAGTATGATTGATATACTAAATGTGAACACGAAGTGTGATAGATGCACTTAGTGAACAAGTATGATTGATATACTAAATGTGAACACGAAGTGTGATAGATGCACTTAGTGAACAAAGTATGATTGATATACCAAATGTGAACACGAAGTGTGATAGATGCACTAAGTGAACAAAGTATGATGGATATACTAAAAGCGAACACAAAGTGTGATAGATGCACTTAGTGAACAAAGTATGATTGATATACTGAATGTGAACACAAAGTGTGATAGATGCACTTAGTGAACAAGTATGATTGATATACTAAATGTGAACACGAAGTGTGATAGATGCACTTAGTGAACAAAGTATGATTGATATACCAAATGTGAACACGAAGTGTGATAGATGCACTAAGTGAACAAAGTATGATGGATATACTAAAAGCGAACACAAAGTGTGATAGATGCACTTAGTGAACAAAGTATGATTGATATACTGAATGTGAACACAAAGTGTGATAGATGCACTTAGTGAACAGAGTGTGATGGATATACTGAATGTGGACACGAAGTGTGATAGATGCACTTAGTGAACAAGTGTGATGGATACACTGAATGAAGCAAATAAAGTGTGATTGATACACTAAGTGAACACGAAGTGTGATAGATGCACTAAGTGAAATGAAGTGTGTTAGATACACTGAGTGAAGCAAATAAAGTGTGATTGATACACTAAGTGAATGACCTCAAACGGAACTTCTTTGAATGAACCGTACATACAATAACGTGCATGACTGAGAAAGAAACTTGATAGATACAATGCATTACAATGCATGATGCTTACGGAAAGCAATAAATGGACAAAGCGGCGCTTTAGAAAGCACCTCATGAGGTGAGTGGCGGTGAACCGCTCTACTCTGATGGGGATCTCCCCTCGTGCTCTTCGAACACTTTACCTTGAACACACAGCACAAAGGCTCTGGAATGCTGACAAGTAACAACATCTGTATGTAGGAGCCACGGCTGCTGCTTGTCTTCTTGATCATATTCACAACTTTCCCTATTCTCCAACGGGGTGACAGACTAGGTTGGTTCAGTATCCAGAATTGAGGTGCACACATGCTATCTCAACCTATGGGGCTTCCATACAGATTTCAAGCCGAGGGCGCGCCTCTGGGTATTTAAACCAGACTTTAGTCTCGGAAATCCCGAACCTTTGCGTTCTAGGCCACGGCCATTCGAACTCTAATTTCCACCGTCGCAGTTGGTCTCCTAGGAACTCATCGCAAACACGGCCAAGATGCATCTGGCAGGGGCTGGTATTCAGAGAGAGCATTTCTGATCGCCATTCTGGCTTGAAGTAGACTTGATCTTGAGCTTGAGGTAGAGGCACACTCATACTTCGGAACATTGGCAAGACCTGAAGAGATACACACGGAATACAGTCTCGGAACTTACTGAAGTTGGAGCAAACTCAGATGCCCGACATTTTCCTCTTTTGCTTTTGCTTTGCAGCCCGAAACTCATAGCTTTAGATAGGTCCTGGTTTCACTGTTCTCATATGACCTGGGTTGAACCTTGCGGTTTTTTTGAAAGAACAAATTCTGTTTTGCACAAATGTGGAGAACGACACGGCACTCGGAGCACAAAACAATTTTTGAAATTGAGAGTGAGCATAAGTTCTCAACTGGGTATTGAGCCTACGACTGAACACAGTGCACTACGACTCAACAATGGAAAACAAAAGGCACACAACCTAGACATATCGAGTAACACTCGAGACGACTCAAAACAATGATCGAAATAAAACAAAAAGACACGACACTCATACGTGCACAGGGAGCCTGTTTCATCGGGTAGTGTTTCCCACCCTTTTCTCATTTGTGATTCTCACATCACTCGGCCCTCAAGCTCTGTTTTTCTGAAAAA
The DNA here is from genome assembly GCA_030407325.1 of Camellia japonica. Classification (NCBI taxonomy): domain Eukaryota; kingdom Viridiplantae; phylum Streptophyta; class Magnoliopsida; order Ericales; family Theaceae; genus Camellia; species Camellia japonica. The sequence continues at coordinate 46,057,143 of JAPPVO010000002.1, read as the reverse complement.
GCCCTTTTCTCACTTTTTTTCTCATCGCACATCTCTCTATTCTTCAATCTCTCATTTTTCATCCCTCCCTAGGTGGTTGATAGATAAACAGCAAGTTGTGGGCTCGTGCCCCAGCATTCTGCTAGATTCTTCTTCTTCTGCACGTAGCTAGTGAGTTTCTCCCACAGAGGGGCTGTGCTACAACTGGGTGTGTAGCAAATCTGTAGCTGACATCGATTGATGATGCTCTACTGGGGAGTTTGGACGTGATAAGATCTGTCCAGAGGATGGAGTGGGATATCTTGCCCCATTCCAGTTCGTGCTTCGCACTTGGCTCGACACCTCGTTGCTTGGAGAGTGAGAGAGCCTTCAGCACTTTGTCGTTAACTTCAGTTGTGCCCTTTTCCTTGGCATGTAGAGTGCCCTTCTTGGCGAGTAAGGTGCCCTTTCCGGCGAGTATGTTGACAATGGGGAAAAGACAGAACACCTAACTCAACTGTGCCCCTAGTTCATTATTTCGACCATTTTTTGTTTTTTTTTTGCTTTCCACTAAAACAGTTTTGACCAAAATGAGAGTTAGATCAACATGCTTGTTCGATTTTTGATTTAAAATCATGCAAGTTAGGCTATGAGCACTGAAAATTTTCCTTTTTATTTGAGTCCAAGAAATTGTCTAATTTTGGAAAAGATAGAACGATTTTCGAGAAAATAGTCAACTTCAGTAAAAATTCTCAAAAACTATTTTTGCACACGGCCACTTGCTCAACGAGCATGAACCTACTCCTGAGATGCACAACCTCGGATCCAAGGGAAAAGTGCCCCGTGCTTGGAGAGAGCTGCATGGCAACGGAAAGTTGCCCCTTGTTTGAACGGCACTGCAGCGTATTGAATGGCAACGGAAAGTTGCCCCTTGTTTGAATGGCACTGCAGCGCATTGAATGGCAACGGAAAGTTGCCCCTTGTTTGGATGGCACCGCAGCACATTATGGTCGGTCCTCAGAGCGACGATTGCAACCGTACTCTCGGATACAGAGAAGGCAAGGATGGTCAAAACCATTACATGGACACAATTGAATTTGAATTGTTTTACGGCTGGACTTCAGAATGAAGTTGCCTACGTATCCCAAAGATGGGAATCAAGCCTTACGTAGTTCGGGGTTAAGGTACACTCGGGTATTTAACCTCTCCTTTTTATGCTCTAACTTTTGCCAAGGCGCCTGTTGCAGGTTTTCGACCTTGCGAGCTTTGTTTTTCTTTTCTTTTTCATTCTTTTCTTCTTTTTTTTTCTTTTCTTCTTTTTTTTTTTTTCTTCTTTGTATTTTTCTCTTTCTTCTTTTCTTTGTATTTTTTCTCTTTTTTCTTTTTCATTCTTTTCTTTGCTCTAACTTTTGCCTGGGTCGCCCTTCCGGGTTTTCGACCCAGCGAGCCTCTCAAAGGGTAAAAGTGTAACTTGTCCATGCCAAATGGTTGTAGGGATTTTGAAGCATCCGTATCCAGGAGAGTGGCTGTTGATTTGCAGAAGGATCCATCTTCGGCTCTTCGAGCACATCGGACATTTTTGCCCCTAGTTCGGGGGTGTACTTCTGTTCTAGCTTTGCAAGCTTCTTTTGACGACATCTGATCCTCTTGATCTGACTTTGGTGGCTCTTGTTCGAGGGCTGCTTCAAATCTGGCCACACAGGCCTCATGTTGTAGTTGACCGTTGAACATTCTGAATTCAAGTTCAAGGTTTGAAAAGAGGGGTCGAGTCTCGAGGCTGAGAGCGATCCTAAGCTGCACAATCTCAAGAGCGATTCCAAACAGGTCTTCGCAGGACCGCGCAAAACATTTTTGAAAGTTTTTAAGAAAGCGACAAATCGCTCGCGCTGAAGATAGTGTGGACCAATCTGGATCAAAGCTAGGGTCCTTCTCAGTACTCACACTAACAAGCATGATTTCATTCATTAAGGGCTTAGCACGCCTCTCTTTCTCTCAAGTTGATCAAAGTTTTGCAAAACCCGAGGAATTTCCCTCTTTGTTTTCACCACAGTGTTCAAAAAGGTTTTGAAAAACTCAGGTCATTACAATGACTTCAAGGCGCAAGAGAGCAGGTGGAATGCACTGCCATTTCATTCAAATCCCAGTACAACTAGCACACGGCAGAAGCAAATGTGAGAGCATGAAAATCACTGCTGTTTCATTCAAAATCTGTTGGCATAACTGGCTCCCTGGCAGAAACAGACTCAAAACAAAAAGACAAACACGAAACAAAATGGTGACGCCCGAGGTAACACCCCCGGAATCACCCGACTCCCATACAACAGGACTGACTCGATACAACAAGACAGACCCAAAACAAAAGAGACTGACTCAAAACAAAAAGACAGACTCAAAACAAAACAACAAAAACTGACCCAATACCCAAGTCAGAAAGCAAAAAAATTAACAGCACTTGTACATTGCTCAAACAGTGCATGCCATTCACCACAGCTGGAGTAATCTGAGCGCCATTCGCAGGTGGTTCAACCCCTGACCACATCACATTATCCCCTCACAAGTTCACTGATCAAGTGCCGATAGACTTTGCAGGACCTGGTACGGCAATGACCCCTTTGTCAAACAGATCTTGTACATCATGGCGCAGACGAAAGCAACTGTCGGTGTCATGACCGGTTTGCTGATGGTAGGCACAGTATTTAGTCTGGTCATGCTTTGCAGGGATAGGATCGGGTAGGGGCCGTTGTTCCAACGGTTTCAAATGTCCTTCCCGGAGTAAGACCTCTAGAGCCTTTGACAGAGGCATATGAAGTGGAGTGAAAACCCTCTTGACTCGGGGTGGATATTTGGCCGTCTGTGAGTTACTCCCGGACGCACCGGTGGATGGGGTAGCCTTTCTTGATGTGGTGGTAGTGACCATGCCCACTTCAGAAGATCTTGCAGCTGCATCACCACTAGTGGTTGCATTCGAATTGCGGGAAAACGCTCGCCTAGGCTGCTCCTTCTCCTGGTCAATAAGGCCCTGCTTCATGGCATCTTCGATCTGTACTCCCATCTCATGCAAATCTGAAAAGGTATGGAAGGGGAGCACGATCATTTTCTGCATTAGTTTGGGCTGGAGGTTGCGCACAACCATCCGTATTTGATCCTTATCCGTTGGCCTAATGGTCATCATTGAGGCCTTGGCCCTCCAGCGGGTTACAAAGTCAGAGAAGCCCTCTTTCGGCTCTTGCCTGGTCGTCTCGAGATCACGGGTTGTGATCTCGATCTGGGTGTTGTATGAATATTGTGCGACGAAGGCCTCGGCCATCTCCTCCCAGTTTCGTTTCACTGAATCCTCCAATTTGGCGTACCAGATGGCCGCGATACCCGACAGGGTCCTGCCAAAAAGGGAGAGCTTCTGTAATCTTGTCAGGCCCATGGGGCGCAGAACATCTGAAAACAAACTCAGGTGGACCATGGGATCTCCTGACCCGTCAAAACGGTCGATGTGAGGCATCTTGAACCTGTCCGGCAATGTCACCACCGAATCAGTATACCCATCTCCAATGTCTGGGATGGAATTGACTCCCTGAGATTTCTTAAACATCTTCTCAAGTTTGCTCAATTTCAAAGCTGTAGGGTCGACCTCGAACTCGAAGGGAGAGTCTGGCAGATTGGTAGGTGCTTTGGATAGCTGGGGTAAAATTGGGGGCGGAGCAGGCCCTACTGGAATGTCCGTACCTTCCTGGACATTTGGCATCTCTCCAGGTGCTGGAGCTCCTGCTGGGGGAGGAACTTGTTGTGAAGCAGACGCGCCGCTTTGCTGTTGCAACCTAGTGATGAGCTCGGCTTGCTGAGCCATGATTGCAGCCTGCTGCTTGGAAAATTCCGCTTGGCGGACAGCGTCCTCCTGCATGAGCTTCATACTTTCTTGCATCTGGCGCATCATCGCCTCTACCACTGATGTATTCTGCGGTTCCATCTGATTGACTGGTATGTCTATCCCTGCAGTAGAAACTGAGACTCAGCCTGACTGTTCACTGGTGGAATGGATAAGGGCCACTGATCTGGTAACTACTGAACTGGTGATCTGTGCCTGACTGGCCCTCTTCACCCTGCCTTTGGTAAAGGAACACTGATTGCCCTTGAACTGAATCTCTGACCCGACAAAGTCTATCAACACAAGTTCGGTGTACCCGGGGGATATTGGAGCCTTCTGAAGCTATGGTTCCAGGACTACCTAGCAAAAGAGAAAACGGACAGCATCTCAGCCCAATTTCACCAGAACAGATATGAACAAAACCGAATGAGTGTGCTCTCTACTGAATTCTGCCCCAAAATTCGCTTGTAAGCTGATACCCTCAGGTAAAACCGATTCCACCAAATACTGATGCCCGCGGGCCTGATACCCAAATACTGAATTGGTGCCCGCAGGCCTGATGCCCAAACTCGCAAACTGATACATGCATTCCTGTAGAGACGCACTCTAAAGCACATAACAAGCAAGTGAGAGCCAAAACACCCCTATGGAGGGGTAGGGTTTCCCTGTCCTATTTTGTCAGGAGCTAGGGTTTCACTACGCACGCAGCGGCTTCAAACAACCTATAAACGGGTAAGCAACCTGTCCTAGTTGGAATGGTCACTATGGATCCGAATATGCACTAGGTCGAATGGTCAAAAAGGGTGCCCCGGTAAAACCGGGGTTTTGTGTTCCCATGCTGTCAGAGCCCAGAGCCGATCAGCCTTACGGACATGACTTGACAAGACAAGCCTCCGGCAAATCGTTCGGGAATGGCATATGGCAAACACAGTGTCCTAGGCGCACCAATGCAAATGCAATGCAAAGAAACACACAAAGTGTAGTCAAAACCAGATATCACGAGTTCGAGTCAAGTTCTCTAAATCCCCAGCAGAGTCGCCAGAAACTGTAGACGTCCCCGAACGCCCCGGGAGGGTTAAGTCCCGTTCTGTTCATATTGGGGTTACTACAGTTCGAAGGACTCAAATGTCACGGTTCTTAATCTTGAACCAAAGAGTCCAAATCCGGCAAATCGTTTTGAAAAACAGATTTTGAAAAAAGTGCCAAACATGGACTGCTTTGCCAGATACAGAGTCGCCACCTAAATGTTTTTTAATGGGAAATTTAGGAAACCCTGACTCGGTGCCAAAGGCCACGTGTCCATCATCACCAAAGTTGCCTTGGCTCGGGAACTTGGGTACGATTGGGGAAGGTCACTTCGTGAGCACCCCCGCTCGCCCGGTCAAAGACCGGCCTCTACTAACCATGATATCTTATTTTGAAAACCTTGTATGCTCTTATTCCGGTTATTAGCCTAGGTTACTATGTGATGCTCGCAGCAAACAAGTATAGACTGAGTCACCTGAATTGGAACAAAACATTTCATGTTTATTTGTTTGAAGATGGTTTGATGGTGCTACCCGCAGGTAGGCTAAGACGCGGATTTGCCACCCTCAGGTGGGCTTAGAAAACATGATTTTGCCACTATCTAGTGGGCTTAAAACAAACAGTCAACGCATTGTCCCTATTCAAGTAACTCAACCTCCACCCACAGGCATTCAAGCAGTTATATCACATAAGCACATAGCCTCATGGCAAGCATGCTATTCATGGCAACATTCACACGCATGCAAGGATGCTAAAGCATAAAACTCACCTAGTACTCCAAGCCAAAAACAGAAACTTTATTAGAAATCATGCATGATCCTAACTATACAGAAATGCCTAATGCAACACATGCAAAGATTCAAACTATAGCAGGCTCGGCTATTCTAAAGGTGGCATATGGAATGCTACAGCTAACATGTATTCAATTTGGAATTGAAATACAAATGCAGTTTGTATGATGCGCCGAGCCCGGTGCGTGCAAAACAGATGAATGATGCAAACATGCTGTCATACTGTATGCTAATTGAAATATGTCCTATATCTAACCATCATAAGCGGGTAAATAAAAGGGAAGAAAGACGTGGGGTTGGAAGACATACATCACACTCACCCACACTTATTACAGTTATGCCCTCGCGCAGAGGGTCCGAATAAAATAATACAGTCCGAATAAAAGAATATTACAGTCCGAAATATACAAATTCCTAATTAATTAACAAATTAAACTAAGAAAGCTTTAAACTGGCATGCAAGCCAGGGGCTGCCTCGCTTCTGATAAATGATGTATGCTGGACTGCGTTGCGCGGAAATCCACTGGGATGCCCCAATTAGCCTCTGTTTGCAATGTTTCTCGAAATGCGTGCCAGATTCCGGAAAGTTGCTGATTCTTCTTCATTTTGCTGCAACAGAGAGCAGGAAAGGGGCATAGCAATGTATTTCACAAATATATGCATGCCTCGATCCTCGTGCCACCAATCACGCATATCGATGCATGATGGCCGAGGAATCGGATTGCACAACTCAATATGGGGTGAATGCATATGAATGCTACAACAAAAACCTAACTCCATCATGGGTAATCCGGAGTATCGGCGACTTGGGAATTGAGACCCGTTCCGTCACTCGGAGTACGAAACGTGCCTCGTTTCCCGTGCCCGGGCTAACTCCTATCCCAAACACGATGCGATGTGCATGATATGCATGAAATGCAACTAAGATACAGCCTAGTATGCACAATGCTATGAAAATGAGACGTCTCAAAATGCGTGCACATATGCACGCAAACTGAGGCGATGATGTGAAATGCAAATCGGATAAAACTGAGGCGCCTCGAAATGTGTGCCCACAGGCACGCACACCGAGGCGATGATATGAAGGTGGAAATCGGATAAAACCGAAGTGCCTCGAAATGTGTGCCCACAGGCACGCAAACCGAGGCATGGCCCGAAGGCATGAAATGGCAAATTGGGCTTACACTAACATGAGAGGGCCTCAGCCGCACTCACATAAGATGCCGGTAGATGAAAATGAAGCGCCTCGAAATGCGTGCACACGGGCACGCAAACTGAGGCATGGCCCGAAGGCATGAAAATGATATATAAATGAGACATGACAAATGACACAAGGAAAATGCAAATTTCAGCAGCCAAAATGATGCAAAACAGCCCCCGAATTATAGTAAAATTACACCCGATGCCCGAAATGTTATGCTATGCACCTAAAATGACTTATAGCTATGCCAAATATGCAAAATATGGACATGACATGCAAAACAGTAGCAAGGCAGCCCCAAAAACAGCATCTTTTCAGTACAAAACATGACCAAATTGTGAGCATAGATATGGCAACAATGGCATGCAAAAATGGGGAAAAAGAGGAGAATTACAAAGCAAGTGGTATCTACAATGCTCAAACTGAAAAACACAGTTCTACAAAATTAAATAGGGGCCAAAAATATGCACATTTACAGTAGATGAGATCCTCCAATTCAGTATGTAGATATGCTTAAAATGGCATGCAAAAATGAGCCAACAAAGGGCTACAACATGAGGTACCATAAGCAATGACCAAACAACCTTGGACCCTTGACAAAACATGAAGAATCAGTCATTTTAAGACACTCTCTAAGCCTGATGAAGGCTCAAATCCGAAGTCAAGCAAGCCCAACAAAGCATGCAATTTTACGGAAAATATGGAGGATACAACATGAGGTACCAAAACCAGTCATCAAATGGCCTAAGGCCCTTAACAAAACATGAATAATAGGAAAAAATAAGGCTCTGTCTAGGCCTGATGAAGGCTTAAATCCGAAGCATGGTGAGCTTAAAAAAGCATGCAAAATGGGATTGTGACAAGAATTCAAAGCAAGTGATATGTAGAGCAAGAAAACCAGGTTGAGCCCTTCTTCAATGTTGAAGAGGGGCTCAAAATAAGCACAATATCAGTATGTTTCATGCTCCAACTCAGATCACAAATAGGCCAAAACAATCATGCAATTTTACGGTAAAATGGAAGCATTTCAAAGGAAGTGCATGATAGAGAAGCCAAACATGGCTGAGCCCTTCTTCAATGTTGAAGAGGGGCTCAAAATGAGCCCACTCACAGTTTACCTCATGCTCGAAATCAGATCACTCATAAGCCAAATATTCAATGCAAAATAAAGGCATACAAGATGCTATTGAAGCAAGTGCACCATAGAGGGCTCAAACAGGGTTGAGCCCTTAAACAAAGATTAAAATGAGCTCAAAAGAGGACCACTTTCAGTAGGGGTCGGAGCTCAACACAATAAGAAAATAGGCTTAAGATTTGAAGCAAAAATGAGCTCAAAAGAGGGTGAAGTGTACTTACCCTTGAAGATCAAGACTTTGGTTGCTCTTTGCTTGATGAAAGTTGCTTCTAAGCTTCTCAAGAACCCCTCCTTGCTGCTGGAATGGAGTTGGTGATGGTGATGCTAGGTGTTGATGAACAAATGGTGCCAAGACTTGGATGTTTGAAGCTTTTTTTTGAGTTTTTGAGGATGAAAATGTAGGCAAATGGTTAAGGGTTCTTGAGATCAAAGCTTGTAACCTCAACAAAGGAGGAGGCCATCCCCTCAAATAGGCAAGAAAGGGGTGTAAAAGGGAGGGAAATGCATCCAAGCTTTCCCTCCCAAAATATCCCCCGGATGCTGAGATATTTTGGGAAAAACAGCTGGACAGCTGTAAAGTGCTCAAAAGCAGAAAGCTGGCCGGCCAGGTGGGTTTCTTGAAGGTGGCCGGCCAGTCACCCCCCATGGCCGGCCAGCCAAGGGCAAAAATGAAAAGTTGAATTAGTGGCCGACCACCATTTTTTGGTGTCCTCCCATGTGTGTAGAACAAGGTTCCAAGGTCGGAAATTGGCAACTCTGAAACAGGAAACACAACATTGCACTTGAAGGAGAGGCTCAAAAATGAAAACAACAAATTACTGGCCGACCACCACTTTTTGGTGTCCTCCCATGTGTGTAGAACAAGGTTCCATGGTCGGAATGTGGCAACACTGAAGCAGGAGTCACAACATTGCATTTGAAGGAGAGGCCCAAAAATGAAACTCTGAATTGCTGGCCGACCATGCACTTTTAGGGTCCTCCCATGTGCCCTCATCACAGATATATAGCTTTGGTTGGAAGAAAATAACCCCAGGGTGTTCAACATTGGCCCGGAAGTGAGCAAAACGGGCGCCGGAGGAGCGAAACTGGTTATATGGGATAATTGTTGGCCCCCTACCCTCCAGTGATCTTCCTAATGCTGAAACAGAGGTACCTGCCAAAATTTAACAAAAACTAATGAGAAATGAACGCTCGGGGCCCAAACCGCGCAGTTTGGGGTCCCGAAAATGGGCTGTAGGCACCGGAAGTGGTGTTCAGCAGCGAAGTGGGCATCAGGGGCCCCAGTGTTCCTTAGTATGATAAAACAGAGGTATGTGCCAAGAACCGGAGGAAACCGATGTGAAATGAAAGCTCGGGGGCCAAACCGCGAGGTTCGGGGCCCGAAAATCGGCTATAAGCACCGAAAATGGCATACGGCCACGAAGTGGGCATCGGGGGCCCCAGTGTGCCTTTTTATGATGAAACAGAGGTACCTGCCAAGAACCGGAGGAATCGGAGACGGTTGGGCGGTCCCGAACCGAGGCACACGGCCTGACGGCTATGAAAACCGGGAACCGGGCTCCAAAATGGGCAAAATGGCCTACGGCCACGAAATGTAGCACACGGCCACCGAGAAATAGCCTACAGGACTACTCCCTTCCCTTAGGAAAGAAAACAGAGAAAACCGAGTCTGGTTCGCAAACCGAGACAAGGCACAGAAGAGGATTCGGAAGTCCGGAGGCAGGGTGCACGGCCGCGACTCTGAAACTTCTGAACGAGCACGATATGCAACATCACCGAGCGCTCAATCGGTGACGTCTGAGTCTTAAGGTCGGTCAAAAATGGGGTGTCTACAGTTGCCCCTCTTTGACAGAACTCGGAAGTCATAACAATGACGGGAGTGAATGTCAAAGCCCAGAGACGACCCATTTTTGACAAGGCCGAAGACTTAGACAATCAGACAAGATAAACAGAGATATGTGTGCCCGCAGGCAGGGGCAAAATGCAAATGATATGCAGGAAGATTTTTGATAATTGGACTTACACGCTACGCGAAGCCGGTTTGACAATTGGACTTATACGCTACGCGAAGCCGGTTTGAAGATTGGACTTACACGCTACGCGAAGCCGGTTTGAAGATTGGACTTACATGCTACGCGAAGCCGGTTTGATGAATGAAGTGAGCAAAGTGTGATGGATGCTCTTTAGTGAACAGGTGTGAGTGTGTGATTGATACACCAAAAGAACGTGTGTGATTAATACACAAAGCGAGTGTGTGTGATTGATACACAAAGTAGGCATAGTGTGATAGATACAAAGCGAGTGTGTGTGATTAATACATACTAGAAGCGAACACAAAGTGTGATAGATGCACTATGTGAACAGAGTGTGATTGATACACTAAAAGGGAACACAAAGTGTGATGGATGCACTTAGTGAACAAGTATGGTGGATATACTAAAAGCGAACACAAAGTGTGATAGATGCACTATGTGAACAGAGTGTGATTGATATACCAAATGTGAACACGAAGTGTGATAGATGCACTAAGTGAACAAAGTATGATGGATATACTAAAAGCGAACACAAAGTGTGATAGATGCACTTAGTGAACAAAGTATGATTGATATACCAAATGTGAACACGAAGTGTGATAGATGCACTAAGTGAACAAAGTATGATGGATATACTAAAAGCGAACACAAAGTGTGATAGATGCACTAAGTGAACAAAGTATGATTGATATACTAAAAGCGAACACAAAGTGTGATAGATGCACTAAGTGAACAAAGTATGATTGATATACTAAAAGCGAACACAAAGTGTGATAGATGCACTTAGTGAACAAAGTATGATTGATATACTGAATGTGAACACAAAGTGTGATAGATGCACTTAGTGAACAAGTATGATTGATATACTAAATGTGAACACGAAGTGTGATAGATGCACTTAGTGAACAAGTATGATTGATATACTAAATGTGAACACGAAGTGTGATAGATGCACTTAGTGAACAAAGTATGATTGATATACCAAATGTGAACACGAAGTGTGATAGATGCACTAAGTGAACAAAGTATGATGGATATACTAAAAGCGAACACAAAGTGTGATAGATGCACTTAGTGAACAAAGTATGATTGATATACTGAATGTGAACACAAAGTGTGATAGATGCACTTAGTGAACAAGTATGATTGATATACTAAATGTGAACACGAAGTGTGATAGATGCACTTAGTGAACAAAGTATGATTGATATACCAAATGTGAACACGAAGTGTGATAGATGCACTAAGTGAACAAAGTATGATGGATATACTAAAAGCGAACACAAAGTGTGATAGATGCACTTAGTGAACAAAGTATGATTGATATACTGAATGTGAACACAAAGTGTGATAGATGCACTTAGTGAACAGAGTGTGATGGATATACTGAATGTGGACACGAAGTGTGATAGATGCACTTAGTGAACAAGTGTGATGGATACACTGAATGAAGCAAATAAAGTGTGATTGATACACTAAGTGAACACGAAGTGTGATAGATGCACTAAGTGAAATGAAGTGTGTTAGATACACTGAGTGAAGCAAATAAAGTGTGATTGATACACTAAGTGAATGACCTCAAACGGAACTTCTTTGAATGAACCGTACATACAATAACGTGCATGACTGAGAAAGAAACTTGATAGATACAATGCATTACAATGCATGATGCTTACGGAAAGCAATAAATGGACAAAGCGGCGCTTTAGAAAGCACCTCATGAGGTGAGTGGCGGTGAACCGCTCTACCTCTGATGGGGATCTCCCCTCGTGCTCTTCGAACACTTTACCTTGAACACACAGCACAAAGGCTCTGGAATGCTGACAAGTAACAACATCTGTATGTAGGAGCCACGGCTGCTGCTTGTCTTCTTGATCATATTCACAACTTTCCCTATTCTCCAATGGGGTGACAGACTAGGTTGTTCAGTATCCAGAATTGAGGTGCACACATGCTATCTCACCTATGGGGCTTCCATACAGATTTCAAGCCGAGGGCGCGCCTTTGGGTATTTAAACCAGACTTTAGTCTCGGAAATCCTGAACCTTTGCGTTCTAGGCCACGGCCATTCGAAATTCACAGGGACTATACCAAATTCAATCAGAATAATGGCAAGTCCAGGTATCGATCCACAGGGACTATTGTGAAATTAAACTAATTTAATTGATCAATTCCTAAATTAATTTTGATAAAAAGATTGAATGATTATAACCTAATTTAATAATAAATAAATTAAATTAAGGAATTAAATTATTAATAATAAATGAAATTGGTTTACTGAATTGGGGGAAAAACAAGGGCAAAGAATCTACCACTAGCCACGTAATTAGGGTTTCCAATTGAAATCAATTATCCTAGGGTTTGAACAGATTAATGCTTTGCAACTACAAGTTCAAAGCATTTAACAAGAAAATCATCACATTCAATGTACGGGCACGAACCATCTCAGGTAGTACGAACCGTTCACTCTAAACTAGGGTAGTGACACGACTCGTCCCTCGTAGTATGATTCGTCTCATACCTTGAATGTGAAAGAATAGAAAACTCATGTATGGATAACATTCAACAATCACAGAAAGTCAAATATTTGAAAAGATAATGAAAATTATATATAAAGAATTTCTAAAACACCATACAATGGTTCAAACCTTTACATAATTGAGAATCAAAAGAAAAACAAAATAGTTACATGGCTAGGGTTTCATCAAAACCCTAGAAAAAGAAGATTAGCCACTCATGGAGGAGTGGAGGAGGTAGAAGGAGAAGAAACCACCATTGGAGACATCTTTGAAGCTTCTTGTTCCTTTCTCTTCCCAAACCCTAGCCTCTCTCTTTTGTCAAAACAAATTCCGAACCCTAGAAAAGCCTTTTCCTTTTCTTTTATACTTCTACTCACTTCCAAACAGGTTTAAAATATCAGTTTGACTTTTCCAGAAAAAGTCAACCATGTCCAAATTTTGTCTTTTTGCCCATTGTATGCTCCGACGATGTATAACCTGATTGACATTCAACACACATAAAATACACGGTTTGACCAGCAAGTGAAGTTAAGAGATTCTAATTAACGGCCTCAATGATGTACATTTCGGCCTTAATCACATCCCCCAACTTACTACTTGCTAGTCCTCAAGCAAGTAAAGTAAAATAAAATAAAATTAAACAAAATCTATCTATTTTCTCTTTCATGGGAAAACGGTTGCATTTAGCATATGCAACAAGCCTTTAAACCACAAGGTTACCCCAAGTGGACGAGTAAAGTCTCGTGAGGGTTTCCAGAAATGATACCCACAAACATTAACATATTCATATATACTTAATAACAAATGACCACACTACTCCACCTAATAATCAACTTATGTGCCGCTATAGTGTGATATGGAGACATCATGAGTCATTAAAGGCATAGTGGACAAGCATGAAGGAACCTATTGAGTCAAAACCACAATTCAGTTAATACAAAAGTAAAGTCCCCTGTACTTGTGCATGCCAGTAAACAAGTCATGAGTACCCTTAGTGTAAAGTGCAACCTCCATATTAGTTAACTATCCACTATAATAGCCCAGTGTAACTCATAATAACACCCAACATATACAGAAAAACCAACCTGTTGCAGCTAAGATTTCAAAAGTTTTTTTTGTTGTTTTTTTTTTTTTTTTTTTTTTTTTTTTTTAAATGGCGTGCAATGTCCTGATCCATTAAGCTTTCTAATCAACCCATGTAACAAGTATTGGGCCAATGACTCCCAAACCAGACGGTTTTAGGGCACTAGGTGTAAAAACACCCCTACGGGCTTAATAACTCGAGGTGAAAAGACTACGAATCCAAACAAGCTATTCTTCTTATTTTTCCTTAACTGTGCAATGTCTAAGTCCCTTAAGCTTTCTGATTAACCCATGTAGCAAGTTTTGGGCCAATGACTCCCAAACCAGACGGTTTTAGGGCATTAGGTGTAGAGACACCCCTACGGGCTTAATAACTCGAGTTAAAAAGGTTACGAACCCAAACAAGTCAAGTTTTTTCCATTTTTTTTTTTTTTGAAAAATCTTGGCTCCTCATTTATTTTTTTTTCTGCAACTCTAGCTATTATCATGATGTACACTAGGGATTATAATAAAAAGATCACCGCTATGATAGTGTGTTCATGTGCATTAAGGCATACTCATGACAAGTGTACTAAAACCACAAACACAGACAACTCTCCTCGTGCAAACATCTCATGCAAGTATCTACCCAATAAACCCTTTTCATACAAGTCTACTATGATCTCCAAATAACATATGCAAATATCATCACTCTACTAGCAAAAAGTCACATCAGGTGAAGTAATGCAATCAAGTAAAACAGGTATAAGCATGAATTATGAGCCAAATAGGAATGCACAAAAGAAAATATAACTCTCATCCCCCAACATGAATATGACATTGTCCTCAATGGAAAAGTAAAGAGAAATGAGAGAATATTACCATAATTGTAGGTGCAGATCCAGGTAGGCAGAGAAGAACAGAGACACTCACACTTTTTTTTTGTTTTGTTTTTTTTTAAAAGAAGAACCATACTCTCCCATATGCAATTCCCCCTTTCTTTTTCTTTTTTTTTGTAAATAAAACGAAAATAATTAAATAAATGAATAAAAAAAAATGACCTTAATTAAATTAACTAAATTATAAACTAAATTAAACTAAACTAAACTATAAAATAACTAAACTACAAAAGAGACTAAAGTATAGAATAAAATACCTAAACGAACCGATTTTTTTATTTTTATTTTATTTTATTTGGTTAAGAGAAGAGAAGAAAATAAAATAAAACAAAATAAAAAAACTAAACTACTTATTAATTAAATGAACATTAAGTATAGAAGAAAAATAAAAATAACATCACTAACTACACAAGTATAATAAAAATAAAAATAAACCAAAATCTACTAACTAATTAAACTAACCAGAATCACTACGAAGCAATTTAAACTAAACAAATATAGCAAAAAAAAAAAAATTAAGATTATTGTTAGCACCATGATTTTTTGAGGTTTTTTTTTTTTTTTTTACGAAAATAGAAAATAAAAATAAATAAATAAATAACTAAATAAATAAAACGAATTTTTTTTTTTATAAAAAATTATAAATAAAATAATTGTATATTTATTTATTTATTTTTAAAATTTATTTATGTATGTATTTTAAAATTTATTTACTTAAATACATTAAAAATGAAATTAAAAAAAATAATAATAAAAATAAAACAAACCAAACCAAACCAAACCATTTTTTTTTTTTTTTTGTAATTTTTCAAAAACGCCGCACTTGGCGGCGCACATGCGCAAACATGAATTCCAAGTTCCCCCGCACATGGGGCCGCACCTGCAGCGATTTGTCTCTCCATTGCGGGAATTTTTTTTTTTTTATATAAATCGGCGTCCCGCGCGTGCGGGGCCCAAGCCGCACATGCGGCTTGGTCAAGGTTGCCCAGCCCGCACCTGCTTTTTAAAGCAGGGGGCAAACTTATTTTGTGAGATATTTTTGGCCCCATGTACGCACAGTGCCGCACATACGGAATTTCAAGCTTTTTTTTTTTTTTTTTTTTTTAATAATTGAACATGTATAACAATAATCTTTTTTTTTAAAATAAGAAAATAAACATGAAACATGTTCTCTTTTCTTTTTTTTTCAAACAAGTACAACACATTTTTTTTTAATGTTAAAATGAACAAGTATAACCCCCCTTTTTTTATTTTTATTTTTTTTTTTAAAATCAAAACTACGCATTTCTACCTTCAATTGCCATCCGAAATAAATATAGCACATAAGAAAATAACGGAATGCCCACTAAAGGTATAATCTTCACGCGAAAACCAAGGGTACTACTTTTCTCCCTACTGTGTTTGTAACTTTCCTATTCTCCAACAGGGTGATAGACTAGGTTGATTCGGTATCCAGAATCGAGGCGCATAAAGCTACCTCAACCTATGGGGCTGCCATACAGAGTTCAAGCCGAGGTAGTTTTGAAGCAATCTCCACATCCCTGGGTATTTAAACCAGACTCTAGTCTCGGAAATCCCAAACCTTCCACCGTCTCAGTTGGTCTCCTAGGAACTCACTACAAACACGGTTATGTGGCTATACCAGACCGTCAGATACCGTTCGGGCACGGCTAACACCAAAGGAATTACACCTTTAGAGGATTTAAAGTCTCCTAGACGCAAGTAAAGCATGACGAGAACAAAGAAAAACAAAATCGCATAGAAGGGAAAGAAAAGAGAACAAGAAATTAATCCATCAATCGTAGTAAAATTGGTCCATCAATGCAATGGACTCAATCATATCTCCATTTCTTTTTATACTTCTACTCACTTCCAAACAGGTTTAAAATATCAGTTTGACTTTTCCAGAAAAAGTCAACCCTGTCCAAATTTTGTCTTTTTGCCCATTTTATGCTCCGACGATGTATAACTTGATTGACATTCAACACACATAAAATACACGGTTTGACCAGCAAGTGAAGTTAAGAGATTCTAATTAACGGCCTCAATGATGTACATTTCGGCCTTAATCAGTCCCGCATTCCCAAGTGCAGCTTCAGTCCAACGAAGGGAATAGTAATGAGGAAGATGTGTCCGGCCGTCGAGGTGGGTCGAGTTAGCGGACCGAGCGGGAAAGGGTCCGACCGTGGGGGGGGACCGAGCGGCAGGACTGACCATGAGGTGGGCCGACCGCGAGTGGAGCCGAGTGGGAGGGGCGACCGCGATGAGTGCCGACCGCGAGGGGAGCCGAGTGAGAGGGCCGACCGTGGGGGGGCTGACCAGGTGAAGGCTGAGCGGACGAGCCGACCGCGTGAAGGCCGACTGCGTGAGCCGGCCGTGAGGAGGGTTGACCGTGTGAAGACCGAGCGGAGGGGCGCGGGACTCAAGAGGCGGCGTGTGAAATGAGGATTTGAAGTGGAAAAGACAGGGGAAGGTGGGGAGGCAGTGCATCGTGGCCATACACGTGGCAATATCGTGGGGGGTAAGTTAGGCGTTGGAGCAAAAATGAAACGATAGGTCATTATGGGGTTGAAAAGACAATTTTGGCGGATAATTTGAAAAGTTTTCAAACTGGCGAAAATTAATTGGGATCCTTGGAATACGGGCAAACCGTGGGCTTTTGGCATCATTCGATTCACCTACTTGTTTACAAAGAACCAAAACATTCCAAGTCTTACTTCATTTGTTGCTCACGATACACCTTTGCGATACTTCTTCAATTTTCTTGCGCCTGCAACAAAAGCGATTCGCAAACATACCCTAGAAATGGCACAAGAAGGAGCTGTGAATGTGAGGGTGGACCCACTGGGTGAGGACGACGCAGAGGAATTAGCGGCACGATATAGGACGGAGACGCGAATGGTGACGGTGGGGGAATCGGTGGTACGATCTCAAGCGTCCACCATGATAGCGGTTCCAAGGCCAATAAGCCAGGTAGAGCCAGATCATTGGCATACTAAGGCTGACAAATCCACAATTACTGCCGAGGAGTTGGAGGCTATCCGGGAAAAATACCAGATTCCGGCTGAAGTAGAGTTATTGCTGCCAACATCGACGGAGAGGCCATCGGACGCGAGGCCAGGGCAGTTTTCCCTTTATGAGGAAGCTCTGAAGGGGAGCTTGAGGTTGCCATTGCCGCAAATAGTGATGGATGTGCTCAACCGTCTAGAGGTAGCACCAGGGCAACTAATGCCCAATGCCTGGAAGATCTTGCTAGCTTGTGCGAGTGCCTGGCCAAAGGCGAATGAAGGGGAGGCCATGACAGCAGACGAGTTCTTCGCGTGCTACACGGCCTCGGGGGCAGCAAGAGACTTGGGTGACTCTGCAGGCAGCAGCTGGGAAAGGGCTGGTGGCGGGGTTGCCCTCGTCGATCAATGGGTGGAGACCACAGTGGTTTTACGTGGGTGCCAGTGGAGGAGTTTGAGTGCGCACCATTTGAAAGGTGCCCAGCAGGTCGATGGAGCAAAAATTGGGGGCAGAAGCAGAGGGGAAGGTGAAAAAAGTGAAGGAGTGGAGGGAGAGGGAAAAAGCCAAGTGGCACGAGCTTGTTCAGCCGTCCGCACTGTTTGAGGCAGGGTTAGGTCCACAACCGATCGGCGGGGACCTCGACCGAGCGGAACTGAAAGCAAGGAGAAAAGCTCAAGAGGCAGAGGATCAGGCCATCCTTGCCAAAGCCCAAAAATTCAAAGAGTCCCAGGGCGACCGACCACCACAACCAGTGGCAAGGGAGAGGATTCGCCCTCGCCCCAAACCCTTGGGGGAGAAAGACTTAGGGGAGTTTGTACCACGACCGCCCCCAAGGGACCCTTTGAAGGACAGGTCTTTGAAGGAGATGGAGGCATTGGGCGTAGGGAAGAAGAAGAAGAGGTTGAGGCGGAGTGAGGAAGAGCCTGCCCAAAAAAGAAGGAAGGAAGGGAGAGCAGAGGAGGCCAGTCTGGCCAATGAGGGAAGGGTTGCTAGGAGAGAGGAGGCTCCAGGGAGAGTCAACGCCCCAGAGGTGGTAGACGTTGCCTCAGAAGTGAGGGAGGTTGTGTCAGTGGTGGCAGCAGTTGGTGTAGGGGTGGGTAGGGTCGCCCCTGAACTTAGGAGGGAGGAACAGCCCCAGGGGGGACCTGCCCTCCAAGGAGGAGTGAGCCTGACCACAGCGATTTATCACGCTCGGCCGGTGGCGGGGCGGCTGGAGGGAGAAGAAGGCCCAGCCAGAGCTGGGGCAGACCGCTTGGTGGGCATCGTGGAAGAGGCAGCCCTACGCTCGGCATCCAGATTCAACGAGGTAGACCTGCTGAGGGGGTTGTGCTCCGCTCAAATGGAGGTGACTACCTTAGCAGGGGCCCTCTTGAGGAAAGCGGGGGCTGCCAAACTTAAGACAGAGGAAGCCAAGGCTCAGCTTGCGAAATTGAAGGAGGAGAGCGCTAGTTGGAAGAGTGCCCACGCTGACCTGCAAGTGGCCAAGTCAGAGCTGGAGAGCACACGCCGCCAGGTTGTGTCACTCGAGTTCCAACTGGCCAGTGAGCGAAAGAAGTTGGAAGAGGCCCAAGCAACCTGTGTGGTCGCCGTCGAACGGCATGAAGAGGTGATGACCAATAATGAGGAGTTGGTGAGGCAGAAGGATGAGGCAGATGCTAAGGTTGGCATTCTGCAGAAAGAGTTGGAGGCCGAGCGGGGCAAGGCAGCGGAGGAGAGGTTGAAGCTTCAGAAGGAGTTGGAAGCAGAGAGGACGAGGGCAATGGCGGAGAAGGAGGGCCTGAAGAAGGAGGTGGAGGAGGAGAAAGCGAAGGCTGCATCTGAAAGGGTGACCCTTCAGAAAGAGCTGGACCAAGAGAGGGCGAAAGCAGCTTCTGAAAGGCGGCTTATCCCGATCTGTGTGTCGCAGCGGTGGAGCAATTCAAAGGGTCTGTCGAATTTCAGATGGCAATGGACGCCGCTGTCGCCAGCAATCTGGCTAGGCAAGAAGCTGGGGGGGCGGGCCCATCAAGGACGACTATTGGGGGCAAAACCGAAGCAGAAGTTATCGAGAGCTTCCAGCAGTCAAACTTCTACAAGCACGAAATGGCTGAGTATTGGGACAGTGGCTGGAAGATGTTCAAACGCAGAGCTGAAGAGCTGTTCCCAAACTTAGACTTGAGTAGTGTGACAATTGGCGAAGACGATGTGGCCCAAACCCCCCTTGATGAGGGCATCGAAGAGAAGATCTTGTGTCCAGTGAAGAGGAGTGACTGGGGGAGATCTTGTTTATTACGATTTTTGTATTCACTTATATTATTATTATTATTATTATTATTATTATTATTTTTGTTGATGTAATGAACTTGTGTATACATTTGTGAATGAATAAAATGTCAACTGTGTTTTCAGTAGATTGCCTTTACTTGTGTATGAATCAGTGCGGACTAAATTCAGGAACTCCTTGGCACAAAGTGGAATTGGAGTTGTAAAAAATACAATATGGGGTAAAGTTGGAGTCGTATAACAGCTCAATGCAAAGTAAAATTGGACTTGTAGAAAATTCCATGCAAAGTAGAACTGGGTGTGTATAAAACTCAATGCAGAGTAAAATTGGACTTGTAGAAAACTCCATGCAGGGTATAACTGGGTGTGTATAAAATTCAATGCAGAGTAAAATTGGACTTGTAAAAAATTCCATGCAAAGTAGAACTGGGTGTGTATAAAACTCAATGCAGAGTAAAATTGGACTTGTAGAAAATTCCAATGCAGAGCAAAGTAAAGAACACCCTAATGCTCAAGAGAGTGGTTTCTTGGAGTTATGCTAAATAGTGGAGGAAATAACCTGATTAGTAAATGAAACATGTGAGGACATATTTGGAATTTGACTAAGTAAAGAGTGGTGTAAAACTTTGGCCTGGATTGTGACTAGGTGTCAAATAGTGACTGAGTGTCCTGCTAATGCCATAATTATGAAGTTTGTTGATGATAGGATTATCTCAGTTTGGACCCGGAATTAATGTTGCAAGTAACTCACTCTGGGTCAGCAATGGAAGCACTCAGTTTGGTGGAGACCTGTAATGCTTGGTCTAGGTGGGGATCGGTCTGGCCGAGTGCGTCAAGCTGAGCCTGGCTGGGGCTTGTGTGCTCAGTCTGGCTGAGGCTTTTAGTGCTCGGTCTCGATGACACTGTTTTAGTGCTCGGTCTGAACGAGGCTATTTAGTACTCGATCTGAACGAGGCTTGTAGTGCTCAGTCTGGCTGAGGCTTTGAGGTTTTGAGTGCTCAGTCTGGCTGAGGCTTTTAGTGCTCAGTCTGGCTGAGGCTTTGAGGTTTTTAGTGCTCAGTCTGGACGACACTGTTTTAGTGCTCGGTCTGAACGAGGCTGTTGAGTACTTGATCTGAACGAGGCTTGTTGTGCTCAGTCTGGCTGAGGCTTTGAGGTTTTGAGTGCTCAGTCGGGCTGAGGCTTTTAGTGCTCAGTCTGGTTGAGGCTTTGAGTGCTCAGTCTGGCTGAGGCTTTAAGTGCTCAGTCTGGCTGAGGCTTTTTGCTACTGTAACCAAAACGTCATTGAGACACCAAATAGACGACGGAGGTACATAAATGTCAGAAAGTTACATTTGCACGACAGGATGACAAGAATGTTCAAACATGTGATTTTTCCGAAAAGAAAATACAATAATTGAGCAATACAAAAGCAGTACTTTATTGAAAGTAATGTTTCAAGTGTTCGGCGTTCCAGGGGTGCGGGAGGTCTCGACCTTCCAGATCCTGAAGTCGGTAAGTGCCTGGACGTGGTCTGGCTTTCACAATGTAACGTCCCTCCCATTTGGCTGCCAATTTTCCTTCAGTCGGATTCTTGGTGGCGAGGGTTGCTTCTCTCAAGACAAGGTCCCCAACAGCAAACTCCCTTGGTCGGACTTTGCGGTTGTAGTGTGTTCTCATTTTCTGTTGGTATGAGGCCAATCTGACAGCAGTGGTCTCTCTGAGTTCTTCAATTAGATCTAGGTTAGCCCTACGGAGTTCTTCGGTGAGTGGTGGATCCGGATGTAAAACCCTGGGAGTAGGTAGACCGACTTCCACTGGAATAACCGCCTCAGCGCCATATGTTAGACGAAAAGGGGTTTCCCCAGTGGGAGTCCGAGCGATGGTGCGGTAGGCCCATAGCACGTTTGGTAGTTCCTCAGCCCAAAGTCCCTTAGCAGCTTCAGTTTAGTCTTGATGATCTTTAGGAAGAACGGTTGGTGACCTCAACTTGGCCATTGGCTTGGGGATGGCCGGAGGAAGAGAAACATGGTTGAATCTGGAGGTCGGCACAGAACTTCCTGTATTTAGCGTTGTCGAATTGTTTACCGTTGTCGGAAACAATGGCTTGAGGGACGCCGAATTTGCAAACGATCGACTGCCAGATGAACCTGGTTGTGTTCCGCTCGGTGATGGTCGCAAGGGGTTCTGCCTCTACCCACTTGGTGAAGTAATCGATGGCGACAATCGCGAACTTGGTCTGGCCTCGGCTGGTGGGAAGTGGACCAACTAGGTCGATCCCCCATTTGGCGAACGGGTAGGGGCTGCAGAGTGTGATCAATTCAGTAGGAGGGGCATGGGGGATGTTGGCAAAGCGCTGACACTTGTCGCATTTAAGCACAAAATCAGTGGCATCTTGATTGAGAGTCGACCAGAAATAACCAGTACGGAGTATTTTGTGGGCTAAAGACCTGCCGCCTAAATGATTGCCACAAATTCCCTCATGGATTTCTTGCATTACATAGGTTGCTTGGGCCGGGTTGAGGCATCGCAGATATGGTTGTGAAAAACCACGTTTGTACAAGACGCCATTGACCAGGACGTAGTTGGATGACCGAGCCCTGACCTTGGCAGCCTGTTGTTGGTCATCTGGGAGTTCTCCTGTTATCAAGAATAGGAGGATGTCGGATGCCCAAGGGATGGGTTCATTTTGGAGGAAATGCACTTCTTGAAAGTCGGGTGAGATGGCTGGGTAGGCTAGGTATTCAAGGCGGACGCCGTGGCTGAGGTCGGACTGGTCTGCAGAGGCCAACTTAGCCATTTCATCTGCCTTGGAGTTTTCTGCCCGAGGTATGTGCTTGATGTGGAAGGTATTGAAGAGGCGAACAAGAGGGAGTGCCAGATCCCTGTAAGCCCGCATTGTGTCCTCCTTGGCGTCGAATTCCCCCGTGATCTGGCCGACGATGAGCTGGGAGTCACTGAACACCTGAATGTGGCTGACACCGATGTCCTTGGCAAGGCGGAGTCCCGCTATCAGGGCCTCATATTCGGCCTCATTGTTGCTGGCATCAAACAAGAGGCGGAGAGCACATTTGAAATAGCCACCCTCAGGGAAGGTGAGGATGAGGCCAGCCCCACTACCTTCCCTGCGGGATGACCCGTCAACGTTGAGAGTCCAAGAATGGGGGTCTTCTGGCTCGGCAGGGGTTGGTGGGGGTGGAGAGGCAGTGGTTGGGGTCGGGTTGGTGAACTCCAGGATGAAATCAGCTATGGCCTGTCCCTTGATTGTTGTTCGAGGGCGGTAGGAGATATCAAACTGGCTGAGTTCTACTGACCACTGCATAAGCCGGCCAGAAAGTTTTGGTTGCTGCATAACCTTCTTCAGGGGTTGGTTGGTGAGGACCACTATGGAATGGGCTTGGAAGTAAGGACGAAGTCGTCTGGAAGCGGTGACCAAGGCCAGGGACAATTTTTCTAGCAATGGGTAATTCTGCTCCGCTCCCCTGAGAGCTCGACTGATGTAGTAGACCGGTCGTTGGACTGAGCCGTCTTCTCTGATAAGAGCTGCACTGACTGCGGTGCTTGACACTGCTAGATAGAGGAAGAGGGGTTCGCCCGTAACTGCCTGTGAAAGGAGGGGAGGGTTGGCCATGCATTGCTTTAACTGCTGAAAAGCCTCTTCGGATTCGGTTGTCCATTCAAAAGTCTGCCGAAGAACTTTGAAGAATGGTAAGCACTTATCTGTTGCGCGGGAGATGAAGCGGTTGAGGGCCGCCACTCGGCCGGTGAGTCTTTGAACTTCTTTGACCATTGTGGGTGACTGCATTTCAATCAAGGCCTTGATCTTCTCGGGATTGGCTTCAATGCCGCGCTGGCTGACCATAAAACCCAAGAACTTTCCAGACCCTACGCCGAAGGCGCACTTCTCTGGGTTGAGTTTCATTTGGTACTTGCGGAGGGTGGCGAAGGTTTCTCGGAGGTCAGACAGATGATCAATGGAGAGTTTGCTCTTGACCAGCATGTCGTCGACGTATACTTCCATGTTCCGACCTATCTGGTGTTGGAAAACTGCATTGACTAGCCGTTGGTAGGTGGCCCCAGCATTCTTTAGTCCGAAAGGCATCACGCGGTAGTGGTAAGTACCTCGATCGGTAATGAAGGAGGTATGTTCTTGGTCGGAATGGTGCATCAAGATTTGGTTGTATCTAGAAAAAGTGTCCATGAAACTGAGCATCTGATGACCGGCTGTGGCGTCGACAAGCAGATCGATGCGGGGAAGAGGGTAGCTGTCCTTGGGGCAGGCTCGGTTCAGGTCGAAGTAATCGACACAGAGTCGCCATTTGTCGTTGTTTTTACGGACTAGGACCACGTTTGACAACCATTTAGAGTAGTCTACGTTTGTGATAAACTGGGCCTCGAGGAGCTTGTCGACCTCTGCTGCAATAAGAGTATTGCGCTCTGGATGGAAGATGCGCTGCTTCTGGCGGTAGGGTTGGAAATGAGGTTCGATACTGAGGCGATGAGTTATAAAGGATGGGTCAATACCCGGCATGTCTGAATGGGTCCAGGCAAATACATCTTTGTGCTCGGTCAGGAGGGCAGCAAGGTCGGCCTTGGCTTGGGGGGATAGCTGACTGCCGATCTTGGCAGTTTTTATTGGGTTAGTGGGGTCGATGGGAACCTCAACGAGCTCCTCAACAGGTTCTCCTCTGACCAGTTCATCTTCGTCTCGGACGTCAAGTCCTTCAATAATCATGGCCTCCTTCAGTTTAATTTCCTTGAGTGAGGCGACATAGCATTCTCTGGCCACGGTTTGTTCTCCCCTCACTGTTCCGACCCCGAGATCAGTGGGAAACTTAATGGCCAGGTGGTAGGTGGAGGTGATCGCTTGGAAGGCGTTGAGGGCAGTGCGACCAAGGATGATGTTGTAGGCAGAGGGGCAGTCGACAACAAGGAAGGTAAGAAACTTTGTGGTCTGCCGTGGATATTCACCGATGGTGATGGGGAGATCAATGGAGTCGATGGAGGTCGCCCGATCGCCAGTGAAACCAACCAAAGGGGTTTGGAGGGGAGACAGACTTTCCTCTCCGATCTTGAGCTGGCGGAAGCAGTTGAGGAATATGATGTCTGAAGAGCTTCCATTGTCGATGAGAACTGTCTGACCTTATAGTTGGAGAGGATGGCAGAAATGACGAGAGGATCATCATAAGGATAACGGATGCCTGTACAGTCGGCGTCCGTGAAGCTGATGGGCTCTGTCCACTGTTTGGGCTGTTTGGGGGGTCGGTCTATCGTGATGACTGCCTTGTCTGAACCCTGCCTTATTTTTCTAAGTTCTGCCTTCTGAGCCGAGCGAGATGGTCCCCCACAAGCAAGACCACCTGAAATAACTCTAATTTCACCAACGGGTGGAGGTGGATTACCTTGTGGCCGAGGTTGTTGTGGAGGTCGATCATGGCCTTGATTCGGTTGAGCTGGCTGCCGCGGTGGGATGTGCCGGCGATTATCTCTGTGGGGTTCGGTTCTTTGCCTCTGCTGAGGGCGGGTGTCTGTGAACCGGCTTAGACGTCCCTGGCGAATGAGGGTCTCCACCTGATCCTTGAGGTTGATGCAGTCATCAGTGTTATGGCCATGGTCCTGGTGGAAACGCAATATTTGGACTGGTCTTTCCGGTTGGAAGGGTTCCGTGGAGGGGGAGGCCATTTGAGGGGGTAGTCCCGTTGGATCTGGTTGAGGACATGTTCCATGGGAGAATTGAGGGGTGTATACCGCTCGAACCGACCGGGCGATCGAGCTGGTGCCGACCGGTCTGCACGAGGGGGTCGGTCTGTATAGTGGGGTGTTTGGCTATATACTAGGCGTTCCTGGGTTCTGAGTCTTTTCTCTTTTCTCTAGGGGTCGGGTTTTTGGCTGTTGGATCCTGCCGAGCGTTAGTGAATCCTCGGCATTCATGTATTTTTGGGCTTTGGAAAGTAGGGCTGCCATTGAGGTCGGGGGGTTTTTAGAGAGGGAGAAAAGGAAATCAGACGACCGCAGACCGGCCATGAAAGCTGTGAGGATGACCTTGTCGTCATTTTCCGATACTTGTAGGGCTTCGGTGTTGAAGCGAGTAATGAAGCTGCGCAACGATTCCCTCTCGGTCTGACGAATGTTGAGGAGTTGGGTGGCCGGGCGTCGCTGGCACTGGGCTTCGATAAAATGGCTCAGGAAAGAGTCACTGAGATGCTGAAAGGCGGAGACAGAGTCTGGTGGTAACTGGCTAAACCACAGCCGAGCTGACCCCTTCAGTGTCACGGGAAAAGCTCGGCACATGATCTCGTCAGGGAAGGCATAGAGAATCATGAGGGTGCGGCAGGTCTCCAGATGATCGACCGGGTCCGTCGTCCCGACAAAGGAGTCGATGGAGGGCATTTTGAACTTGGCGGGCAGGGGTTTGTCTCGGATGGAGGCAACAAATGGTGAGTTTGCCGTAACGGAGGGCTGATGCTGAATGTTCTGCATAACTCCTTGGAGTTGGAGCTTCATGGCTCGGAGCTCAGCGTCCCATTGGGGAATGTTGTCGCCACCAGAGGGAGATAGGTGTTGGACGCTGCTGGCCTCTCCCTCAGGGGCTGGTGCTGCGACCGATGGGTGTGGGGGTAGAGGTGGTGGATTTATATGTGGATGAGGAGGTTGCAAACCTCCCAAGCCAGGTGGATTGGGTTGTGGGACAGTGTGGCTCGGAGTTCGTTCTGGATTGGGTGGAATATCTGGAGGTGGTGGTGGTGGAATATGGAGGTTTCTTTGGAGTAGAGCATTTATTAGGGCCTGGTTTTGCTAGGCCATGCGGTTGATACTGTTGGTAAGTTCGATGAAATACTGTGGTGGGATGTCTGGATTGGGAGGGTCGGTTTGGTGGTCGGTAGCATTATGGTGGGAAGCCATGGATCTAGTCGTGACCATACACCTTGATGGATGAGATGAAAAGGTTAGTGGAACAGGGTCTCCAGCGACAATGAACACAACTGGCGCACGGACAAACCACTTCCCACAGACGGCGCCAACTGATGATACAGTTCGTTCCCGGTGGATGGACTAGACCGATCCAAGCTCCTCGAGCCCACGTCCAAGTGGTGAAGCCCACTAGATGACCTGCAAGTAAGTTCAATGGGGAACGGGGTAGTCCCCCAGCGAACCCTCCGACGAGCAAGTTAGCAAATAGAAAATGAGATGAAGTATGTAGAGAGAGATTGGAGATAGAAAAGCTTAACCTTCTTCTTGTCTTCGATGCTTGCTTATATCCTTTGGTAATCATTTCACTGTCCCTTCCGACGTGCCCCCCTCGCCGAAAGCCTGTGCTGTAGCTTACCTTGTTCAGGGTAAGGGGGCGCTGTTCCGACGGGGAGGTGTTGTCGTAATAAATGCTGTGATGGGCTGCATTAATGGTGATGTGTTGTGGCAATAATTTTGCAGATCTCTGTCTGCTGATGTGGCCTGTTCTACACCCGCCGTGTGTCCGAATGCCATTGGTCCTTCACGCCCAGTTGGCCTCCAGCTGTCCTGGACTTTACTAACCGGGTTATGCAATGGGGTCCAAATGGTGGGCTTGGGTCTGTTCACTGTGGGCTGTGGCCTTTATGGGCCTATCCATGTCATATATAAACTATAACTCTCTACTATTATAAATATATCTTTGTATAATGATACAACTAGTTTTAAATAATCATGTACATAATTCTTAGTTTGTGAATAATATTTTGTGATCATATTGTGACTAATGATAATATTTTTAAAATTTGCGGTTTCAATCCGAATTGAACCATTTGGTTCGGATTAGTTTCAAAATTTTCATGAATTGGTTAGGTTCTAAATTTAATTGAATCGTAGGTAATGAATTAGTCATGATTTACGATTAAACAGAACTAATCCAAACCATGTGTGCTCACCCCTACTTATTTTCATGGGAAGTTGAGATACACGTAAGTATGGATCTAGTGGGATGTAGGCAAGGGCAATCGCACCTCTAATATTTTTAAAAACTATGTATATTATACTTAGTAATTAGTAAGATAATTTCAAACTAGAGTATTTCGCACCTTCAAAATTTTAGTAGTTCGCACCCTCCAAATTATTTACATTACAAAATTTTTAAAATAGTTTCTAAATTGAGTTTTTGTCAAATATTGATTTATTCTATTTGTTAAGTGTATTATTTGTTATATTTCTATATTGTTTAAAGTTACTTCTATTCTTTTATTTGTTTCTATTTGTTATCATTTATATTTTTTTCCCTTCTTATATAAATCAAATTTTAATTTGCTTATGCATCTTATTTTGCATTCATTCATATTTGTTCATTCTTTAGAAATAGGAATGTTGTCTACAAATAAAAATATTGTCTACATTAACACAATACTCTTAAAATAATTTAATGTCACTTATTGAAACAGATTATCATTATACTCATAAAAATATACATTTTCAATTATAAAAAAATTTCAAAACTAAACTGCGTAATAAGATAGAAAATGATTTTGTAACAAGTCAATTGATCATATTTATTGATAAAGATATTAATTAAGATTTCGATATCGAGTTTATCATAAATGCTTTTATATATATTAAAAAAAATGGTGATTATAATATTTTCAAATAATTAACTTTGCTAAACGGAGGCATAGTAATAATTAATATTTTGTTAAGTTAATACATACAAGAAATATATCTAATTATATTATTGTTCTCAATAATATTGACAAAGAATGTCCGATTACTAATAATATTATTATTTTTTTCACTAATATAAATCAAAATTTAAATTTTATAACAAATTTTTTCAATACAAAGTTACATGTGTTATTACCTCTCCAAAACTCAAATCTTAAATCCGTTCTTGGATACACGTGTCCTAATTTTGAACACGTACGACTACTATGAAATAGTCCAAACCAAACACGTGACATTATTCCATAGTTGATAGATGGGTTCATCTTGAAAATTTGAAAGAATGGGCATATTTTAATTATTAAGAGTAATAATATATAAAATAAAATCTTATATTGAATTTTAATACAAAATAATATGATTAAATTACCCAAATATATATATATATATATATATTATTGTGAACTTTTGATGTTTTAACAAAACACTTATAAAAAATAAAAAATAAAAATAAATAAATAAAAAAAGAGGAAAAAAGAAGTGAATTTTACTTACAAAAATGATATATCACGTAAAATATAGTTTTTATAAATTTTTTTTTTTTTTTTTGTATGAATAAAATTTTTCTTTAATGATCTGCCATATAGTGCATGTATTGATAGGTATATCCATGGTTCATGCATATATACAATGATCCATGTATTCCGCGATTTGTATTTGAGCTTACAGAACCTTTAATTAATGCGGTCTTGAATGACCTCACACATTAAGCCCACCATTATCTTTTACATTATCAAAAAAATATATATATATATATATTTTTACAATCATAATTTTTATATGAAAAATAAAAAACACATTCAAAATAGAATGGCAGTAGTATTTTAAAAATTATGAGTTATAATACTTCGTATTTTAGTTTTAAATGAAATGATCACAAACAATCATATGTATAATAATTTTATTTGCATATCATTACTTTTCTACAATTTAATATTTATTTATTATTTAGTTATGAGATAGGTCAAATTCACTTAACTTATTTTAATTGATTGGAATAGTGATATATACACATTCCACAGACTAATTCCAATAGGTAATTTTTAAGTGCGCAAGTGCATACTGTATGTATTTATGCAAGTTCTCAAAAATATACGTAAATTAACTCACAAAATCAAATAAGTTTTTACAAATATACTTATATTTGTGAGAACTTAAACAAGTGCATATGGTATGCACCTTGCACACTCAAACACTTCCCAGATTCAATAGGATTGGAGATTAATATGATTTCTAATAAGATTGCGAGGATAAATTATACCATGTGATTTGATGAGATAAATGATTGAAAATGTGATGGAATTATTGATGGTATTATAGAAATAAGCTATACCATCCAGTAAACAATTGGATACTGGTGTATTATGTTTGGTTATAATTTAATAAAAACATATAATTATTTTTGATTATTGGATTAGAGAAAAAATAATTTAGAAAAGTCTAATACCCTAATACTACAATTTCTATAGAATTAGTTAATCTCCATCTTTGCCCATGTAATTCCCCTACCAGTATTTTATTTTATTTTATTTTTTTTTATAGATTTGCCCCTACCAGTATCTAAATTATGGGAAAAGAAATAAATTCATGCATCAAACAGCAAGCTAAGGCTAAAAAACATGTGGAGTCCGATATTCGTCTCCATCTCTTTAATCTTGCACCAAATACGAAGATTATTTTTAAGATGAGGGCCTAGGTCCGCCTCACCCATAAACCTCATTTTCTATTTCTGTCAAACGTGTCTTTATTTTAATTTTTTTTAAATAAAATTAAAAGCACATAGTGATTCACAAAAAAATAAAATCTATGACTGAAATTAAACCCCATTATAATGAGATTCACAATAAATATAAATCTCAGTCTATCAATATATTTTTGTTTAGTATTCTTAGCTTTAGTATACAAATTAAAAATCCATTCATAATTTTCATACATAATAATGTGACTTATTATGAACTATTCACTTCAAAATAAAACACTATTGATGATGCATTTATTTATAATAATGACATTATCACATCATTCTTGTAAATTTTTTTTGTATGAATTGAATTCTATATATAAATAGAATTTTTCTTTATTTTTTTTCTACCTATATCATTTTGTATAAGAACTTAATGTGTGTCATTTGTTTTTTTGTAATTTTCTGTAAATATCACACCATAATGGATGACAGCATTGATGAAAGAGATGGTAGTTGGGAGTTTTAAATGACCTATTTTCGTTTGGCAATATTATATTTTAGTTAAAAAATTATTAAAAAAATTAAAAAGTTAATAATTTATGTCAACACAAAAATTCTATTTTCTCTATATTTTTTGCACATCTTTTTATAAAAAATTTAAAAATTATTAAAAAAATCTATTCAGCATATTACATCCAAGTAAAAGTTTGAAATTTTCATTCTTATTATACTTTAATACAAATTTACTAATAAAGACAATACACTTCAAATTCTAAATTTTTTTTTCTCATGATACACTCTAATTAGTTATATATATTCATCATATTCAAGTATATTTATCTTCTTCTTCATTCTAAAACTCCAATCCACTATGTCAAAACTCACCATTATCATCAATATCATTATTTCTTATTGTGTTATTACTTGTAAATAAGAATAAAATCAAATAATAAATGAAAATATTTTTTGAAGTAATAAAATAGAAACCTATTGTTGATTCTGATCACAGCTCTTCGGATTATTATGAGAACTTTCTAGATGATCTCTCCGATTCAGAGAGTTGGTCTGAAGATGAGGCAGCTATGTTCTTTTGGTTACAGTAGTTCTTTGTACCAGATTACTTGCAAAATAATAATTAATAATGTGCAAGTACCCCCAAAAACATACAATTAATAATCAATAGTGGCTGAGAAGAAGATGCATGGTTGGTTGAGAAGAGAGGAGATAATTTTTTGAATTAATTTTATATTAAGGTTATTATTTGGGTGTGTCACAAAATTAAAATATTATATTATTCAAGGATAATTTGTGAAAAAATATTATGTGTATCGAGAATAAATTATATATTTACATAATTTAATAGGAAGTATTGAGAAATTAAGTGTACTAATCAATTTTTTGAGTGTAAATAGAATCCCCCACAATACTTGGAATAAAAAATCATGTTTGCTTCACTTTCAATCCCCTTTAATGGACAACTTAATAGTGTTGATTTATTAGTTTTACTTTTTAATTCTTACAGTATTATGCCAAGATAAATATTATTTTTTTTTGGGTCAATCCAAGATAAATATTTGAAACCCTAATATTGTTAGTTTTATTTTAGAAATAAAACTTATGTGACAAAGCCTTGTAAACTTTTGAGTGGTGTGTTTTATAAATTTATAAAATAGAATAAATGAGGCTGTTATGGACCAGTTATGCTTATAGGTTGCAATTAAGGCAGAAAAAATGTGTTTGATTCGTTAGAAATTCATTTGTAAACAACTGGTTAGGTAAATAATTTAAATTTGAATTTATTTTATTTAATTTTTTAAAATTAACTTGATAAATTTATATGTATTATAAAAATATATAAAAAATGTAAAATACTTGAGTTAAACTCATTTAACTTAAATGTATTTTTAAAAGGGGTATGCACCAATAAATCTCAAATTTGTATCTTGTAACCCATTTGGTCCTATGAATTTTCTTATGAACCGTTAGGTCCTATCCCAATGTTAATGATCATTGAACATCATCGACATCAAACATCACATTTATGAATAACATCATCAAAACAACATCAAACATCATCAGCAAAACAACATCACACATCAAAACATCATACAACATCATCAAAACAACATCAAAAATAACGATTAAATAATTTTTTAAATAACGATTAACCATCAAAACATATCAACATCAACATTAACATTAACACAGTGATGTTCTTGAATGTCCTTGAATATCGGATGTGTGATATTCGATCGAAATCATCAACGTAGTGATGTTCTTCTCTCAAATCCCTCAAATCGAAAAAGAACATCAGGCCGACTGAAGCAATCAACACGCTGAAACCACCGGATGTGTGATCGGACCTTCAGGTCTCAACGCAGCAAACCTAGCCCTAACTCCATCACTAATTTCTTGTTTCAAATTAGGGAAAACCAAAGGCAACCCACGATACAAATCCTTGGGTTTTTCCAACCCATCACAAAGACTCTTCATTGAATTACCAACACAGTACCAATCAGCCCAAACCCTAAATTCATCGAGAGCGGACTTCGTAACAAACCTGAAATCGGCGTCGATGTTCATGATTTCGTGATTCCCATTCATGATGACGATTTTCCCACCGACTTTCGCGACCTGGCGCTTGAGTTTCTCGAGAAAATAGAGGATCTTGATTTCGTCGCCGCCGCGATCGAGGACGTCGCCGACCTGGACGAGGGTGGCGGAGCCGCCCATCCAGCGGTCGGAGGAGTCGATGAGGCCGGCGAGTCGGAGGGCTTGTTTGGATTTTTGGAGGTCGCCGTGGAGATCGCCTATGGCGATGAGGCGGTCCGGCGACGGGTAAGTGGTCTGCAATAAGGGATTAGGGTTAGGGTTTGGGGGTAAGAAGAGGCCGCTGACGATGAAGTCAACGAAGGTGTCGATGAAGGAGGAGAGAAGGTGAGGAAGGTTTTGCAGATGATGTGCTGTGTGTCTGTCATTTTTTCCTTTTTTTCCCCTCTCTCTCTACAGTGTGTGTGGTAAAAAATGGGGAAGAGAAGAAGGTAAACCGTGAAGTGTTCTTGGGGTTTTGATGATGTTAATGATGTTGTTGATATTACTGATGTAGATAGTGGGACTAAATGGTGCATAAGAAAATTTGTAGGACTAAATGGTTTAACTTTTTACCACATAGGATTTACTGGTAATTTTTTCTTTTTAAAAATCATTAAACTTACAAATCAAACTTACAAATTTCTCCACTTACTTACAATCTTGTTTTTATCACATGACATGCTCGTTAAACTTCACTCATAAAAATCTGTGTGCCTCTCATTTTTAGGTCGCACCTTAAAAATCGAAAAAATTGTGAATTGTCCCATTCAAATCAAATTGTATGGTTTAATTTGATTTTTTTAATACACGGTTTGATTTTGATTTTTGAAATAGGTGAATCATACTTCATGGTTCAGTCCGTAATTTTATAGTTATGAATTCAGTTGGAATTGAATCGGACTATTTAAATTATATATATAATTTGTTATCGAATCTAAATACTAAAATATTTTATTAATATCAAATATATATAAACTATAACTCTCTACTATTATAAATATATCTTTGTATAATGATACAACTAGTTTTAAACAATCATGTACATAATTCTTAGTTTGTGAATAATATTTTGTGATCATATTGTGACTAATGATAATATTTTTAAAATCCGCGGTTTCAATCCGAATTGAACCATTTGGTTCAGATTGGTTTCAAAATTTTCATGAATTGGTTAGGTTTTAAATTTGATTGAATCGTAGGTAATGAATTAGTCATGATTTACGATTAAACTGAACCAATCCAAACCATGTGTGCTCACCCTTACTCATTTTCATGGGAAGTTGAGATACACGTAAGGATGGATCTAGTGGGATGCAGGCAAGGGCAATCGCACCTCTAATATTTTTTAAAACTATGTATATTATACTGTTAATTAGTAAGATAATTTCAAACTAGAGTATTTCGCACCTTCAAAATTTTAGTTGTTCGCACCCTCCAAATTATTTACATTACAAAATTTTTAAAATACTTTCTAAATTGAGTTTTCTCAAATATTGATCTATTCTATTTGTTAATTGTATTATTTGTTATATTTCTATATTGTTTAAAGTTACTTCTATTCTTTTATTTGTTTCTATTTGTTATTATTTATATTTTTTTTCCTTCTTATATAAATCAAATTTTAATTTGCTTATGCATCTTATTTTGCATTCATTCATGTTTGTTCATTCTTTAGAAATAGGAATATTGTCTGCAAATAAAAATATTGTCTACTTTAACACAATACTCTTAAAATAATTTAATATCACTTATTGAAACAGATTATCATTAAACTCATAAAAACATACATTTTCAATTATTAATTTTTTTAAAAACTAAACTGCGTAATAAGATGGAAAATGATTTTGTAACAAGTCAATTGATCATATTTATTGAGAAAGATATTAATTAGGGCAAATTACACTAATAGACCCTATAGTTTAGGGCTCGTATCACTTTAGTCCCTGACTTTTCAATTGTGACACATTTGATCCTGAATTTTGAATCTTGTTTCAAATAAGGACAATTGAACATACTATTGCTTAATTTCAAGGGCAAAATTGTCAATTTGATAAAATATAAACTAATTTGACAAAAATAAATGTCAAAAAAATATTTTAAAATTTTTAAAAATTATTTCTACCTACCAAAGATAAAATTATGTAGAATTGATAAAAATTAATAAAAATTACATGATTAATTTTTAAAAATTAATTTTACATAATCATCATCCAAATACATAATAGAATTTAATTTGGTAAAAAAAAAAATAAATGTCTAAAAGATTTATCAATTTTATAAAATTTTATCTTTAATAGGTAGAAATAATTTTAAAAAATTCAAAAATAATTTTTTTACATTTATTTTTGTCAGATTAATATATATTTTATCAAATTGACGAATTTGCCCTTGAAAAATCCAATAGTATCTTTAATTGTCCTTATTTGAAACAAGATTCAAAATTCATGATAAAATGTGTCACAATTGAAAAGTCAAAGACCAGAGTGACACAAACTCCAAACTATAGGAACCGTTGGTGTAATTCACCCTATTAATTAAGATTTTGATATCGAGTTTATCATAGATGCTTTTATATATATTAAAAAAAATGGTGATTATAATATTTTCAAATAATTAACTTTGCACATAGTAATAATTAATATTTTGTTAAGTTAATACATACAAAAAATATATCTAATTATATTATTGTTCTCAATAATATGGACAAAAATGTCCGATTAATAATAATATTATTCATTTTTTTGTACTAATATAAATCAAAATTTAAATTTTATAACAATTTTTTTCAATAAAAAGTTACATGTGTTATTACCTCTCCAAAACTCAAATCTTAAATCCGTTCTTGGATACACGTGTCCTAATTTTGAACACGTACGACTAGTTGAAATAGTCCAAACCAAACACGTGGCATTATTCCATGGTTGATAGATGGGTTCATCTTGAAAATTTGAAAGAATGGGCATATTTTAATTATTAAGAGTAATAATATATAAAATAAAATCTTATATTGAATTTTAATACAAAATAATATGATTAAATTACCCAAATATATATATATATATATATATATATTATTGTGAACTTTTGATGTTTTAACAAAACACTTATAAAAAAATTTAAAAAAAAAGGAAAAAAGAAGTGAATTTTACTTATAAAAATGATATATCACATAAAATATAGTTTTTATATAATTTTTTTTTTTTGTATGAATAGAATTTTTCTTTAATGATGTGCCATATAGTGCATGTATTAATAGGTATATCCATGGTTCATACTTATATACAATGATCCATGTATTCCGCGATTTGTATTTGAGCTTATAGAACCTTTAATTAATGCGGTCTTGAATGACCTCACACATTAGGCCCACCATTATCTTTTACATTATCAAAAAATATATATATATTTTTACAATCATAATTTTTATATGAAAAATAAAAAACACATTCAAAATAGAATGGCAGTAGTATTTTAAAAATTATAAGTTATAATACTTCGTATTTTAGTTTTAAATGAAATGATCACAAACAATCATATGTATAATAATTTTATTTACATATCATTACTTTACTACAATTTAACATTTATTTATAATTTAGTTATGAGATAGGTCAAATTCACTTAACTTATTTTAATTGATTGGAATAGTGATATATACACATTCCACACTACTTCCAATGGGTACTTTTTAAGTACGCAAGTGCATATTGTATGTATGTATGCAAGTTCTCAAAAATATACGTAAATTAAATCAAAATATCGCATAAGTTTTCACAAACATACGTATATTTGTAAGAACTTAAACAAGTGCATATGGTATGCACCTTGCACTCTCAAACACTTCCCAGATTCAATAGGATTGGAGATTAATATGATTTCTAATAAGATTGTGAGGATAAATTATACCATGTGATTTGATGAGATAAATGATTGAAAATGTGATGGAATTATTGATGGTATTATAGAAATAAGCTATACCATCCAGTAAACAATTGGATACTAGTGTATTATGTTTGGTTATAATTTAATAAAAAGATATAATTATTTTTGATTATTGGATTAAAGAAAAAATAATTCAGAAAAGTCTAATACCCTAATACTACAATTTCTATAGAATTAGTTAATCTCCATCTTTGCCCATGTAATTCCCCTACCAGTATTTTATTTTATTTTATAGATTTGCCCCTACCAGTATTTAAATTATGGGAAAAGAAATAAATTCATGCATCAAACAGCAAGCTAAAGCTAAAGCTAAAAAACATGTGGAGTCCGATATTCGTCTCCATCTCTTTAATCTTGCACCAAATACGAAGATTATTTTTAAGATGAGGGCCTAGGTCCGCCTCGCCATAAACCTCATTTTCTATTTCTGTCAAACGTGTCTTTATTTTAAATTTTTTTAAATAAAATCAAAAGCACATAATGATTCACAAAAAAATATAATCTATGACTGAAATTAAACCCCATTATAATGAGATTCACAATAAATATAAATCTCAGTCTATCAATATATTTTTGTTTAGTATTCTTAGCTTTAGTATACAAATTAAAAATTCATTCATAATTTTCATACATAATAATGTGACTTATTATGAACTATTCACTTCAAAATAAAACACTACTGATGATACATTTATTTATAATAATGACATTATCACATCATTCTTGTAAAAATTTTTTTGTATGAATTGAATTCTATGTATAAATAGAATTTTTCTTTATTTTTTTTCTACCTATATCATTTTGTATAAGAACTTAATGTGTGTCATTTGTTTTTTTGTAATTTTCTGTAAATATCACACCATAATGGATGACAACATTGATGAAAGTGATGGTAGTTGGGAGTTTTAAATGACCTAGTTTCATTTGGCAATATTATATTTTAGTTAAAAAATTATTAAAAAAATTAAAAAGTCAATAATTTATGTCAAAAAACATAAAAATTCTATTTTCTCTATACTTTTTGCACATTTTTTTTATAAAAATCTAAAAATTATTCTAAACATATTAATTTTTTTACATCATATTTTAATTAAAAAATTAAAAAATTATTAAAAAAATCTATTCCCAATCAAAGTTTGGTATGCTAAGTTGAATTGTCATTTTCATCAACCAAAACTCCAAACTCAGATATTTATTAGTATAAAGTTAGTTCCCCATGCTAGTTTGTTTCCCATACACTATAAAAGTTCGTCCCCCCACACTAGTTTGTTTCCCACGTTCCAAAGTAGGACCAAAACAATTAATCAACACGTGCCACCACACATTTATGCATGTAGCACGTGCGGGTTGCCTTATTGTTAACTAAAAATAAGATACTTTTAGAATATGATTAAGGTGTCTTAAGCTACTATCCAATTCATAAAGAACAAAATGAAAAATTGATGCTACCGGTATCTAGTGAGCAATATCCTAAAAAATTGCCAATAACTCAGTCAATTTTCCATAGTCATTCTGTATTAGAATAATTTTAAGATGCAAAAGAGATTAATCATAGCTAGCATAATCAGTTATAGCAATGTATACTTACATCAGATGAGGTAAAATCCAGGGATTCAACCAGAAGAATTACTAAAAGTTACAAAATTAACAAATATTCATGGTGAGAGGTCCAACATGACTTAATTTAAGAGTGGGCTCAATAGTGGACCACCAATAATGTTGCAAACCTACTCTAGTCAATCTTTTTAAATTGAATTACTTCACATCTCAATGAGCAAAATGAAATAAATTGTTCATATTGCCATGCTTACTCCACTTTATTCATAGGCAACCTTTCTTCATTGCTTTGCATCTTCGATCACTACCTGTGGAGAAGTGGTTTAGAAATACTCTTCAGATCTTGGGAGGCGCTGGTGATCCTCAGGTAGTCACCTGAAAAGAGGAAAACTCCGGTCGGGGGTGCCGGGATTAGCACTCCGACGGACAAGTTAGTTCAGACACTCAAGATAACTTTCTCTTTAAGTTAAGTGAAACGATTCTTACATACCTTTCTGGATTTGCGGTTCTTATATTTATACTCACTTTCTTGGGCCTCGGGGCCTAAGCCTACTCTTATCCTATTTACCGTACATTTATTCGGATCTACTGACCCTCGTCTATTTGGCTTTGTTAATGTATTCGGCGCCCTAGTTACGCAATACGAAGCCGAATAGTATCCAGTTTCTGGGGTACGCGTCTCCCGACTCTTTCATTTATTCGGCTCCCACAATTGCCCCCCAAGCACTTCACTGATGACAGTTAGCTGGAGTGCTTGGTTTTGAATTTCAAAAGGGCAGAGCCAAAATTCGGCGGCTGGCCTCATCGTTATGCGGATATCTAAACGCACTTCTTTCGGTTGTCTTGTCGACTTTTCCCCTTCGCACATATGGTTATTTATTGTGATTTAAAATTTTGACACCCTTTCATGTATCACGTCACGCTCATCGCTGGTTTGCCTTTTGGATATTCCCTGCAACTCTGTTTTACGATATCCCCTTCGTCCTTTGTAAGTTCTCTCCTCCTTTGCTTTGAAGAATTTTTCTGGTTTGTTCCCTCCTTGGCATATTCTTACTAACTTAAGTCATGGCGAAACATTTGAAAGACCTCCTCTTGTCAGATCGAATCGCTGGCTCTAAACGCCATTTCTCCATTCCTGATGATGTCCACCTGTCGCTTGTGGCAGACGGCACTCTTGATATGGAGAGGGAGGACGAAACCACGATTGTCTTTCCTCTTTTGTCAATTGCAGAGGGTGGAGTCCATTTCCCCCTTCACCCGTTTCTTAGGGCTGTGCTTCGCTACTGGGGTTTAATCCCTTCCCAGCCTAATGTGAATTTCTTTAGAATCGTAATGGGGATTATAGCGCTCAACCGTCGCCTAAGAATTAACCTTGGCATTCCAGCCATCCGGCACTGTTATGCCTTGGCTAAGTCTTCTGGTCGGCACGGGCGTTTTTTCCTTAGGGCTAAGGATATCGACCATCAGTTGGTTACGATGCTTTCCAGTTCTGGAAAACGAGTTGATGACATTATGGTCGTCGTCCAGGGTAACTGGGAATTTGGCGAAGGGGAGGATCACACCGACCCTATTCCTAGACGGAGGGGAGAGCTAGGTGGCTGATTGCCTTCTCGCTCTTTTTTTTTTTTTTAAGCCATTTCTTTGAAATGTGACGGCTTGTCTTCTGCAGGGAGCGTTTTGAAGAAAGTTCTGCCTTCGACTGACGGCGCCGTTCTTTTGGATATAGAAGTCGCGCTCAAATATTTCTGTCGTCGAAGTCTTCAGAAACAAGGGAGGTCGGCGCATATCCTGCTTCGTTACGAGCCGACATATACGACCTTCTCGGCGGCGGAAAATATCCCTGTTCCGGAGGGCGAAAATTCTCTTATCGCTCTTATTTTGTCTGACTTCAAAAACTTGAGGCAGGCTAGTTTTGAAGGGTCCGATTCAGAGCGGAACGTAGCTGATGTTAGCGAATCAGATCAGTCTAAGGCCGAATCTGACGAGGTATTGAATTTGGCCGATCCCTCATCCACTTCTGGCCGAGGGGATCTCTCACTTGACGGCGTTGTTCACAGTTTGGAGAATATTCCCGCCGCAGACCACGAAGACATGGCAGGATTAAGCCTGACACAACTTGCTAGGAAGGCGAACGCGGAAAGGTTGGCTGCGAAGCGAAGAGCGGAGGCCCTGCCGTTCGAAATACCGCCCGCCACCAACCCTCAATCCTTCCTGCCAGCTAGCGGATCAGAGTCCGCGCGCGTTGAGGTGGAAACGGCAGCAAATCGGAATGCCGAATCTTCTGTGATCGAGCAGGCCGGTCAAGAAGTTGAGGCAGAGAAACGCCTTGCCGAGTTTGAGGCCGGCTGCGAGGAACACGGCGGCAAACGTCCTCGATTAGAGGGATCGGACGTGGTCGTTCCTTTTATGATTCAGCCGACGGTAAGAAACGTACCGATTTCTTCTGATGCATCGGCGCTCAAAGATCCAGAAGTCGCATTCAGCTTGGCCACGTCCATGTCGTTGCCGTCTGACAAGGA
Organism: Camellia japonica; assembly: GCA_030407325.1. Lineage (NCBI taxonomy): Eukaryota > Viridiplantae > Streptophyta > Magnoliopsida > Ericales > Theaceae > Camellia > Camellia japonica. The sequence continues at coordinate 46,016,437 of JAPPVO010000002.1, read as the reverse complement.
GGCTTTCCGGGTGGAAACAGATCTGAATGCAACAGCACTAGCCGCCCAATCGGCGCTTTTGGTACATAGTCGAACTTAGCTTTACTTAATCCGAATACTGTTGGAGTTAAGGTTCTAAATGCTTGTTTTGCAGACCGTTGGACGAATAGCCGATTTGGGCCATCGCCATCGCGACGCCGTCAAAAAGATTGGCCGTCTACGCGAGGAAGCTGAGGGCCAGAAGAGAAGGGCCGAGGTCGAGGCTTTGAGGGCGAATAAGGAAGCCTCAAGGGCCGACGCCGAGATGGAGAGGGCTCGTAGCGCGGATCAGTTGAGATCCGATACCGAGAAGAAGGCGGATGCGAGCGAAGATGCGCTCAAATTGGCCCAGCAGGCGATCTCCAGACTGGAGGCTGAGTTGGCTGAAATTAAGGCGGCGAAGAAAGCGGCCGACTCAGAGTCTTCCAAAGTGTTCGAGGCCGGGAAGAATGCTGGGCTTGCCGAGTACGTTGACCAGGTCCCCAAGTTTGAAAATCGGAGATTCAAACATGGCTGGCTCAAAGCCCTTGCTGCTGCTAACGCTTCGTTGAATATGCCGATACCATATGAGCAAGTGGATGTTGAGGCATTGGAGTCTGACTCTGATGGCTGATCTAGCTAACTGACAGTTTTTTAAGTTTTTAATTTGTCAAATGTACTTTTATAGTTTTTAATTTAGTATTTTTCATCTATTGCTACAGTCATGAGTATATATATAAAACGTGAGTTGTGCTCAATAAATGTTGAATGCTATTTATATATATACTTTTTTTTTTTTTTTTAGATTGGCTTGCTTAATAAACCTGCCTTTGCCTTAGCCAGGGCATGAGCTTGGGAAGCCGAATGGGCCTGACTCGCGGGCTGGCAAAGGCACAGACTGGTCAGCCTTTTGCACTTGAAAACTCGGCCAATAAGATTAAGAAATCTGCCCTTGCCTTGGTTAGGGCACGAGCTTGGGAAGCCGAATGGGCCTGACTCGCGGGCTGGCAAAGACACAGACTGGTCGGCCGATTGCACTTGAAAACTCAGCCGATAAGATTAAGAAATCTGCCCTTGCCTTGGTCAGGGCGCGAGCTTGGGAAGCCGAATGGGCCTGACTCGCGGGCTGGCAAAGGCACAGACTGGTCGGCCGTTTGCACTTGAAAACTCGGCCGATAGGATTAAGAAATCTGCCCTTGCCTTGGTCAGGGCTCGAGCTTGGGGAGCCGAATGGGGCTGACTCGCGGGCTGGCAAAGGCACAGACTGGTCGGCCGTTTGCACTTGAAAACTCGGCCGATAAGATTAAGAAATCTGCCATTGCCTTGGTCAAGGCGCGAGCTTGGGAAGCCGAATGGGCCTGACTCGCGGGCTGGCAAAGGCACAGACTGGTCGGCCGTTTGCACTTGAAAACTCGGCCGATAAGATTAAGAAATCTGCCCTTGCCTTGGTCAGGGCGCGAGCTTGGAAAGCCGAATGGGCCTGACTCGCGGGCTGGACAGTTGGCATCCGATTGTTGACGTTTGGGATTGCTAACGTTGCCTCGAGAAGGCTGCAAATATTGAAGGATAAATGGAGCGGATGCACGCCAGAGGCCCTACTCTTTATTCAAGGAACTGAGGAGGGACGAAGATTGACTGAATCAGACATTGCAATGAGTCGCAAAAGTGAGCCTACGCGTTCGGGAAGAAGAACCTCCAAGGATCGGGTAACACAGCAGCCCCTTAGTCATCGAAGCAGATCGCCCCGAAAGGATAGGCAAACGAGAATCGAGCCTGAAGCGACGCCACGGCCGTTAAGTTTTGCGGTTTCTGTGAGGAATAGACCAATGACGGAGGCGGACTCGATCATCAAAGACCCAGATGTGGCAGTTGAGTTCGCTCGATAGATATTTCCGCCGGAAGTCCAACAATCAATGGTCGGACGTCGAGATTTCGAAGTATTTCGAGACGGCATCCACGGGGCCGTGAAAGGACTATATACTGCCTACGAAGTCGGTATGTGTCTGCGAGAAGCGCGACGCGAGAGCGAGAGAAAGGATGAAAGGAATCGCAGTTTGGAGGTTCGCGCGGGAAAGGCTGAGCGTGAGCTTCGGGAACTGAAGAATGTTCGAGCGAGCGCGTCGGTAGCGACCGATCAATCTAAATTGGTTAGTGCGGGGAGAGGAACCCAATAGACCTCGGGTTATGAAAAGGGATTTCAGGATGGCCTGAAGTTCGGGATAGAGAAGACCAAACAAGACCTTGCCGAGGAGGTCTGTCGATGTGAAAATCGTGGATTCAAGCACGGCTGGATCAAGGCCCTTTAGAACGAGAAATCCCTCGAAGCCGCGGGAATTGATTCGGCCTTGCCTCTGTATCATCGCCATCACTTTCCTTATCCCGACTCCGAAATTGAGAAGAGCGATGATGAAGGTGCCGATTGAATAGACATTGCGCTGAATAAATAGAATTTCTTTTCTTTTCAACGTTTGTATTTGGTCTTGACATGTTATGTGTTTAATTAATCGTACTACTTCATCTTTCTGGCAAGTTTTGTGTTGTATGGCGTAAATATTTGGACGCGTATTGGCCGATGTGAATTACGAATGATTTTTATTGAATATTTATTCAGCCAATCAAGTGGTCCGATTACAAACCTCAGAAAGGCCAGTCGGGATATGCACGAAGGGCGCTCCGAATCCGGAGTCTTTTTTGGCCAGTCGTGATATCCACGAAGGGCGCTCCGAATGCAGAGTCTTTTTTGGCCAATCGTGATATCCACGAAGGGCGCTCCGAATGTGGAGTCTTTTTTGGCCAATCGTGATATCCACGAAGGGCGCTCTGAATCCGGAGTCTTTTTTGGCCAGTCGTGACATCCACGAAGGGCGCTCCGAATCCGGAGTCTTTTTTGGCCAATCGTGATATCCACAAAGGGCGCTCCGAATCCGGAGTCTTTTTTGACCAATCGTGACATCCACGAAGGGCGCTCCGAATCCGGAGTCTTTATTTTGGCCTTGGAAGGCTTAATCGGACCTTATTAATCAAGGCTTGGGAAAACGAGAAACTTTGTATTACAAAAATAAAGCACGTACAAATATCAAGCCCACAAGTCGGGTCAATGATAGAATTTACGCAAATGTGTAGAATTCCAGGGCCGTGGCAGGCTTCTTCCCGTCATATCTGAGAGCCGATATGCCCCTGTTCCTACGATGGATTCAACTTGATAGGGGCCGTCCCAGTTTGGACCTAGTTTTCCATCAGCCGGTCTTCGGTCGGCTGGAAGCACCTTCTTTAGGACAAGCTCGCCTGGCGTGTATCGGCACAACTGAACTCGCTGATTGTATGACTTGGCGAGCTACTGCTGGTAGCGTGCCATGGATGCCAAGGCGCGGTCTCTTCATTCTTCAATGAGAATCAGATCTAGGGCAAGCATCATGTCGTTTCGGCCCGTGTCAAAAACTTGCGATTTCAGGGTTGGGAGTCCGATTTCTAGGGGTAAGATTGCCTGGGTTCCGAAGCATAGAGCAAACGGCGTTTCTCCGGTGGATCTCCTTGGCGTAGTACGATGAGCCCACAATACACTCGGCAATTCTTCTACCCATTTGCCTTTAGCTTTTTCCAGTCTCTTTTTGATGCCGTCCAAGATGGATTTGTTAGAGGCTTCGGCCTGACCATTGCTTTGTGGGTAGGCCGGTGTCGAGAAGTAAGGCCGAATGCCATATTTGCTGCATAACTCTCGGTATACGCCACAATCAAACTGGGTGCCATTGTCTGAGATCAGAGCTCTCGGAATGCCGAATCGTGTTATGATGTTTCTCCATACAAAGCGTTTAATGTCGGCATCTCGTATATGTGTCAGAGCCTCCGCTTCGACCCATTTTGTGAAGTAGTCTGTCGCGACAATTAAGAATCGTTTGTTCCCTGGGGCTTGGGCAATGGTCCTACGATATCAAGTCCCCATTGAGCAAACGGCTGGGGGCTGGTGATAGAGTTCAACTCTTCGGCAGGCAGATGGGTTAATGGGGAGAACTTTTGGCACTGTTCGCACTTTTTTACATAACTCTCCGCGTCAGCCCTCATTGTCGGCCAATAATACCCCTGCGTTATAGCTCGATGGGCCAGGGAGTGTCCGCCGGAATGGGCACCGCAACTGCCCTCATGTATCTCTGTCAGAAGCTCTTGAACTTTGTCAGGATGTACGCATTCCAAATATGGACCAGAGAGGGACTTTTTGTAAAGTCCTCCTTGCGGATCCAGATAATATCGCAGGGCTTTATTTCGCAGCTTGTGTGCTTCTTTTTTGTCCTCTGGAAGTTGTTCAGAAGAGAGGAATGCAGCAATGGGGTCCATCCAGCTTGGTGTGGATTCTATGACATTGACATGGATTTCCTCCGAAGGGCCAATACTCGGCTCCGGGATGAAACCTACTTCGATGGTCCGTTTGATTTCAGAATTGATAGCGGAGGCTAAGCATGCCAAGGCGTCCGCGTGTGTGTTCTGATCGCGCGTTATTTGGTTCAGTTCATGATGGTCAAATTTTTCCAGCAAGGAACTGGTCATTTTCATGTAGGCCGCCATACGGTCATTTCTTGCCGCATACTCCCCCTTCAGCTGATTGATTACCAACTTTGAATCACAAAACACAAGCAGACGCCGAGCGCCGAGAAGGTGCGCATTCCGCAGGCCGGCTAGAAGGGCTTCGTATTCGACTTCGTTATTTGATGCTTCAAAGCCAAGCTTGACGGCCTGCTCGATCACTGCGCCGTCTGGAGACATGATTACAACTCCGGCACCACTGCCCCTTTGGTTAGAAGATCCATCACAGTATAATTGCCAAATATCCCCGACTTAAATTCTCCAGTTCGGCTTTGGTAGAACCTCGGCCTTTGGTCGAACATCAAGTTTGAAGTTGGCAAGCTCGTTGGTAAATTCGGCAACAAAGTCGGCCAACACCTGCCCCTTGATTGCAGTTTTAGGTAAAAATCGAATGTCGTATTGGCCGAGTTCAAGAGCCCATTTTGAAACACGTCCCGATGCTTCTGCACTCCGTAGTACCGACCGGAGGGGATAATCTGTTAGCACCCCAATGCTATGTCCCTGGAAGTAATGCATCAATTTTCTTGCCGCCATGACTAGGGCTAAGATAAGTTTTTCCAGCAGAAGGTAGGGTGTTTCGGCGTCAACCATTGCCTTGCTCACATAATACACTGGCCGTTGCTCACCCTCCTCATCTTTTAACAATACGGCGCTGACGGCCCTATCGGAAACTGCCAGATATAGGATGAGGGGGTCACCAGCGGCGGGTGTTGTCAAGAGAGGTACTGAACGGAGGTAGGTCTTGAGCCCATTGAAGGCTGCTTCACATTCGGCGGACCATTCAAAAGCCTTACCCTGCCGTAATGTCTGAAAGAATTGTCGGCAGCGATCTGTAGACCGGCTGATGAATCTGTTAAGTGCAGCGGCCATCCCCATCAACTTTTGGACTTCTTTTACTGAACGGGGGGAGCCGAGTTCCAAAATTGCTGTGACCTGCCTCGGGTTGGCTTCGATTCCTCGATGATTGACGATGTAACCCAGGAATTTGCCAGAGCCGATTCCAAACGCACACTTGGAAGCGTTCAGTTTCATTCTGTATTTTCGTAAGATGCTGAATGTCTTTTCTAGATCGGCTATATGATTCTTTTCTTCTTTGGACTTGACCACCATATCATCTATATATACTTCCATAGTGTGGCCGAGTTGTTCTTTGAACATGGCAGTGACCAGTCTTTGATAGGTTGCCCCTGCATTCTTCAGCCCAAAGGGCATAACTTTGTAGCAATAGGTTCCTCTTGGGGTGAGGAAGGCAGTTTTGTCCTGGTCATCTGGATGCATGGCGATTTGATGGTAGCCTCTGTAAGCATCGAGGAAGCTCATGCGTTGGTGACGTGCCGTCGCATCGACGAGTTGGTCGATTCTAGGGAGAGGAAAACAGTCTTTGGGGCAAGCTTTGTTCAGATCCGTGAAGTCGACGCATACTCGCCAAGTCCCATTTTTCTTCTTCACCACCACTGTATTGGAAAGCCACGTAGGGTAAGTAACTTCTCTAATTGCCCCGGCGTCAAGCAGTTTGTCTACCTCCTCGACAACGGCAGTAGTGTGCTCCGCGGCTGACCGTCGGCCCTTCTGTATGATCGGCTTACATTTCGGGTCGACATTCAGACGATGTTGTGAAACTGACGGGTCTATTCCCGGCATTTCATACGGAGTCCATGCAAAGACGTCAAGGTTGTTGAGCAAGAAAGAGATCAGCTGTTGCCTGTCGGCCTGATTTAGAGAGGCGCCGATCATGAAGAACTTTTCTAGGCTGCCATCAATGTCAACTCGGTCTAAATCTTCCGTGGCTTTCTCATTTGGATTCCGCCCAACGTCATCCAGGATCTCCCGATTCGGCACCTCAATGGAATTGACTTGCAGTTCCTTTGGCGTTCTGGCGGCGAGGAGATAACATGTTTGTGCCGATTTCTGGGATCCGCGGATTTGCTCAATGCCGTGTTCTGTTGGGAAACGAAGCAGTTGATGATAGGTGCTTGGGACGGCCTGCAAGGTATGCAACCATGATCGCCCCATGATGAGATTGTACGGCGATGGCAGCTTGACGACCAGGAATTCCACGTCCACCGTTCTGGAACCTGCTCGAACGGGTAGGCTGATTTTTCCCAATGGGTACTCTGGAGTGGCGTTGAAGCCGAATAGTGGACAAGGGGCCGGAGTCAGGTCTGACTCGTTGAATCCGAGTTTGATGAAGGTTTTATAATACATAACCTCCGAGGTACTGCCCTGGTCGATGAGAACGCGTTCGACCGTGAACCGGTTGACGCGCAGCTCAACAACCAACGGATCGATGTGAGGGAGTGATACACCAATCAAATCAGAATCGTCAAAGGTGATATTTGGCGATTCTCGGGGCCGCTTCGCTGGCGTGAGCTGCCGTTGTGGACCTGAATGAGATTGGATCGCGTGTACGGCCGGGGCTGCTAGCAGGCTGTATATCATGTGGACGGTATCAAGCGGAATTGCGCCCTGCGGAGGGGCAGGTGTTTCGACTACATCCTTCCGGACGCACTGGTGAAGACGTTCGTCCTTTGCCAGCTCCGCAGGGGGATCTGTTGTCGCATAGCCGCCGTCAGTTGCTTGCTGCGGGGCCCGGGATCGTCGATCATCTGCCCTCGGTGGTCGGTCAGAAGCCTGGCGCACCGTTCGTTTGGGTTTTGATATTTCCGAGGCCAGATCGCGACGAAGGCGTTCGTTCTCAACGATGATGTTGTCCAACCTCTGTTTGGTTTGCCTAGCTTGCGCCATGGTCGCCTGTGTTGTCTTTTGCGTTGGGTTTGACGATGAGCAGAGGTCTGAGGCTGGTCTTGCTGCGATGATTTGCTGTCCAAGCGAGTTGGCTGGAATGAGGTCACCTCTCTGTGCGGTTTTGTCAATGGTTACCGGAGGATCTTCAGGCACGCCTGCCATGGATGTATTTTAGTATTCCCACAGACAGCGCCAATTATGGAGAAGTGGTTTAAAAATACTCTTCAGATCCTGGGAGGCGCTGGTGATCCTCAGGTAGTCACCTGAAAAGAGGAAAACTCCGGTCGGGGGTGCCGGGATTAGCACTCCGATGGACAAGTTAGTTCAGACACTCAAGATAACTTTCTCTTTAAGTTAAGTGAAACGATTCTTACATACCTTTCTGGATTTGCGGTTCTTATATTTATACTCACTTTCTTGGGCCTCGGGGCCTGAGCCTACTCTTATCCTATTTACCGTACATTTATTCAGATCTACTGACCCTCGTCTATTCGGCTTTGTTAATGTATTCGGCGCCCTAGTTACGCAATACGAAGCCGAATAGGATCCAGTTTTTGGAGTACGCGTCTCTCGACTCTTTCATTTATTCGGCTCCCACACTACCTGCGAAGAAATAATTCAGATTCCATTCATCAAACTAGAAGGTAGCATCCCAAAAGGTCCCAAAATTATGTACAAAACGAATTGCGGTATGACAATTGCAACTACATAGCTATGCCTCTGGAAGACAACTCAAAAGCTATGAAAATCAAAAGTCGGTTGTGAATGATCGATACACTGACTATATAATATCAAATTTGGAAGTGACTGAGATCCCATTTAAATGGATAACTCGAAAAGACCACATGATAATGATTGAATGCCACTCAAGGAATTACTTTTTGCCTTTAAGAAGGTGGAGAAAAAGGGCTATTGTCAATTCATTCTATTGCAGTCTATCCGCTTATTTCTATGTACAATCCTAAATGTAAAAGACAATGAAAACTCTCACACTGTTGTTTCAAGCTAAACAACCGCCCATACATTTTAAATAATTAAACCCACAATTTATATTATCTTGAATTCTAACTTATTTTAGTTTCTTAACAAGAGAGAGAGAGAGAGAAAAAAAACCTTAATTAACATTTGAATCGGCAATTGAATCTACACAACATTTACCCATGTAGCCAAAGGTAAATCTCATCACATTATCATGCGTCCACCATATTGAGAGTTCATGATATGTGAAGTTCAAATCAAATAAATAGTTTTGAGTGAATTAATTGAGAAGACATGACTGTATGCTATGTAAAGTTCATTGTCTTGCTTTTCTCTAGGATGTGTGTTTTCTTTATTCTATAGGAGGCGTCCACATCAAGTCTTTATGAATCATGACCAAGAGCCTGTTTCCTTTTGTTTGATTTTCTACTGTTCTACATTGATCTTATGCCCTTAATTTTCTACTGTTCTTCATTATGGTGTCATATGTGGCATGTTATGTGTCATTAGGTATTCAAAATGATTGCTAGACAATATTGTTGGACCTATTAAATCATAATGATTTATTCGTCAAATACAATGAATAGATTGATTCATTGGTAAATTCATCCAGATCAATTTTTCCTTGAAAACTCTCTTTGATTTGAGAATTCTCAATTTCTTTCTTTTCTTTTTTATTTTATTTTAAATTCCTTTTATTGATCAGACAAACTTCTTTAAGTGATTCTTTGACTAATTGGAATTTAGCTATTTGAATGTCATTTACAACCTTAGTGATCAATCTAAGTATTAATGGAAGTTTTTGGATTTTAAGAATCAGTTTGGAATTCTTGATGGATTTGAAGACGTAATGTCAATACTTAATTTCTACTCACATCCAATAAAATAAATTGGAGCCTTTTTTTTTTTTTTTTTTTGAAAATACTAGAACATCTTGAAAGAACAATTTTTTTTTTTTACCATAATATGTTTTGCCTATTATAAATACACGAGGGCTGATTTATTCAGTGTATTTGGTTTCAGTTTTCTGAATTCAGTTTTATGAAAACTGAGTTTTTTTGTTTTTCGTGTTTTTTTTGTTTTTAGTGAATATTTTTAAAATTTTAAGCATTTTATTTAATTTTTTAGATGCACCTTACTTAGATGTATCTAAAAAATAAAATATTTGTGAAAAAATATTTTAAAAAATTAATAAATACACAAAAATACAAAGAATATACTAAATTTTCATTTTTTTATTAATATTTTTGGTATTTAGTGAATTTTTTAAAGATTTTTTTCACGAAAATTATACTTTTTAAGTGTATTTATATTAGATGTGTCTAAAAATTGTAAAAAAATGCTTAAAATATTAAAAAAAAATTCAATAAAAACAAAAAAAAAATACGAAAATAAAAAAGTAAAATTTTCTGAAAAGTGTTTTCAAAAAACTGGGAACAAACATGATATTTTTTTATTCTTTTTGTATTTATACTTATTCTCATGGAATGAGATACGGCCAAACAATTGAAATTCTAGTTCAAAAGGGTTTAGCAAATTCATCATATTTTGGATTTTGTGGTTCTTTGTTTGGTTTATTTACAACCCCATTTCGTAGCTCGAAATGGCGTGGGTCGAAAGGCCCGAATTGCTTTGTACACCCACCCCTTTTCTTTGTACACCCACCCTCCCTCTGTTCATCCCCTCCCTCTGGAAAACTCACACACACACACACAGCTCCGTTCATCCCCTCCCGTTGGTGTCATTTATTTTTTTTTTTTTTCAGAAGAAGTAGAAAATCAGAGGAGGAGGAGGAAGAAAGGAGGAGGAGGAGGAGGAGGGAGGAGGAGGAAGAAGGAGGAGAAGGACTGGAGGGGGCCCAATTATTAGGGCTGGAGGCGAAGGCAGGGGGCGGAGGCACGATCGGGCGGAGGCGACGAACGAGCTGCGAGCTGCGACGAGGATGGCGGGCAGAGGCAGCGGAGGCGACGAGCTCTCTCTTTCTCCCTCTCTCCTCCTCTTCCCCTCTGTTCTCCTATGTTCAACGAAGTTCAACGAAGAAGAAGAAGAAAATCGCAAAACGACGTGGTTTTCAAATTTCGGGCCATTCGACCCTCACCCATTTCGAGCTACCACCTATTTTTCGTTTATTTATTGTCAAACGAATCATAAATCAAGAATATCAATGAAATCTTTTGAATGTCTAAGAATCTGTTTAGAATTCCTGGTGGATTTCCAAATTGCTGTTGTGTGTGTGCTTGTGTTTTCTTGTTCTGAAGATACTTGAACATCTTGCAAGTGTATAGACATCAAAACAAAAGCAATAATAATTTTTTATTTTTTTTTATTTTTTTTTAAGCATGGCAATATGGTTTTGCCTACTATAAATACCCAAGGACTGGAATTTATTTATTTATTTTTTATGGTTTTGTATTTGTATCTATGTTAGGAGATGAGATATGGCAATGCAATTGAATTTTTTATTTAGACATATTCACAAGCACGTGGTGGACAATTTATGGAGGCAAAGACATGTGAATATCTTGTGTAGACATACTGTCAAACACATAGTAGGCAAATTTTGAAGGGAACACACAGTGAATAAAACAAGAGCATGAATCTATGGCAAAAAACCAAACAAAATACAACATTGAAGATAGAATCAAACAAAGAAGAAAAACATATCAGGTATTTTGTTTGTTGCAGATAACACCAATAGTAGAAGCAAGAGCTATATATATAGGATTCTCCACATCTTAACATCTAATACAAAGCACATGAAAACACCAGTCTAACCAATTCTTAGCATCTGGAATCTGTATCGGCAAATTTTAACAGAAAACCACAACCACATATTAGAGATGAACTTTGCCTTTTCTCTTACAATCACATGGAATAGATATATCGGTGCAATTTCTTTCATACAAGGTAGAAGACACAGAACATGCAAGAGCCACATGTTGAAAGATAAATTCCACTATTTTGTATGACAACCTCTCTTAGAATAACGTGCTATATATTTGTCTATATCTTCTCTGCAACAATAGCTCGTTTTGTTAACCTATAATTCTCCTAAAAGAAACAGGGTAGCTTGGACAATTTACTGAGTTAGATTCAAAAGTTTATTACTACTGAGAAGGAGATTCATGGCTTAGTAATGGGTCGAGCTAGTTTGGGTCGGAGTCAAGGTCTTCGCTAGGTCGATGTTGGGCACGCACTAGGCCGAGGAGTAGGTCCAGTAAGTTGGAGACAACTTTGAGCTACTAACTCGATGGAGATATGCACTTTGCTAAGCTGGACGAAATTTGTCCTCAAAAGGCTGGATTCGATCGAGCAGGAGCTCGTTGTGGATTACGGAGCTCGGGTGGCCCGCAAACTGGTTTGTTCGATGGGACCAAGCAAATAACGTGGCCCTGAAGGAGGATTGTGGCATCGCGCTTGGTTTAGCTTGGTAGGGTGTGCTTTGTGGCATCGTTTGACTGCTGGAAGTAGATTTCGCCGTCCATACGTATCAATACCGTTAGACGGTATTGACATTCAGTGTTTGGCAGTATTGGCTCTTACATGTGGAAGAAGGTAAGATGGGAACATATCCACATGTCAAAAGGAAGACAAACAGAGAGGGACGCGCATAAACTATATAAACGGTGCTGTGTATCCATGTAGAGGTCTAGAACATCTGGCTATCAAAGCTACCTACCCCTTTCTCTCTCTCTCTCTCTTCTTCTCTCTAATGTGCTAACTTGATCGTCGGAGGGTTTTTCCAGCAGCACACCGCCAGGTAGCTCACCGTCATTGTGTTCTCAGGTCACTCGGAAAGAAGCTTGAACACGAGGAGTACAGAAGGTGACGAATATTTGCTCCCCATACAATTGGCGCCGTCTGTGGAAATCTTTGATATACAAAACCTTGTCCTCCAATTTTTTTTGACTATCTTTCATAGCGAACAACAATGACATTCCACTGTCCATTATCGACAGCATCACCCCGGAGTTAGTCCAGAGAGGAGATGGCCCACCTGCCATTTTGACCATGGCAGGCTTGGAGACTTCCTCTAGAGGGCTCCTAGAGATGCACGAGATAAGCGCACAAGGCGCACTGACCACTTGCAAAGTCCAGACGGGCACTGGCAGTGAAGAGAGTCACACGTTCAGCGCCTAGAGCACAAACTAAGAGATCAAGATGCCATCATTCGAAGGATGGCAATAGAGATAGAGGTGCTGAAGCGGCAAGTCAAAGGAAAGGGCATTGCTGGAGTGGGTAACCATAGTGAGTGCACCCAACCCCACCGTTCAGACAGCCAGAACCAACGGAGGACGCCTTATCTTTCCATCACCAGAAACTATGAGGTTGGTGATTCTGACCCGCCTGCGAAAAAGTCCTGTGCACGAGATAGCATCTACCGTCCCTCACGTCCATCGACGACTTTGAGATATTCTTACTCCGCTCATTCGAAGGACTTGAGGGATATCCTAGAAGAGCGAGCGCGCCAGCAAGAGGCGCAAAGGGTGTCGGCATTGCAACGGCTGTCCCACGGAGGTTGCGCCAGCGAAGAAGTTGTAATGTCGTCGTCGCGCCCAACTATACACATGCCATTGGATAGGGACTTGGCAAGGCTGAGCACCACACCTTTTTCCCTCGAGATAGAAACCACTCATTTCCCTAAGGGCTTCCACCAGCCTAAGTTTACACTCTATGACGGAAAAATCGATCCATACATGCACGTAAGCCATTTTTGACAGGTCATGGCTGGCTACAGGTGAAACGACACACTTATGTGCCTTATTTTCCCATCGAGTTTAGGTGAGTTGGGCCTAAAATGGTTCGATTGGCTTCTGGAGAAAAGTATCAAAAGGTGGCAGCAGTTGGCCGAGGCGTTCGTGACCCGATTCAAAACCAACACCAAAATGCCCAAAAAGTCAACCACCTTCTGAGCGTCAAGATGGAACCGGGCAACTTGCTCAAGGCATATAATGCCAAGTATTGGGAAACCTTCAATGAAATTCTTGATTGCCCGACCAACCTGGCAAGCACCCAATACAAGCGCAGTCTCCTAGTCGGACATAGACTGAGAGACTCGCTCACCATGAACCAACCGACCACCATGGAGCTACTAATGTAACGCATCAACGAGCACATCCAAGTTGAAGATGATGCTGCAGCCGTTACTGCGAAGGTAAATCTGGTGACAGCGGACAAAAGAATGGCACGCGGTCGGACATGAGGCAAATCGTCTGAACAACCGCAAAAGAGAATCGGATCACAGTGCTAACCGCAATAATCAGGGTAAGGGTCATCGCAACGACCGAGCAAACTACCCCCGTGATGCCGCACAAGATGCAAACAGAAAGTTGAATGCCCGAACAGGCATTACCACGGTTTTCAAAATCCTTATCTACCACATACTTAGCGAGATCTGTGACGAGGCATACGTCGATGGCCGACTAAGTTAGGCGATGCGCAATGAGGCTTCAACTTGAGGTACCATTGTACCTACTATGAGCGTGTGCACCGCACCGAAGATTGTGTCCCTTTGAAGTAACATTTGGAGGAGTTAGTGGCGGCCGACCACCTAGACCAGTACATTGATGGAGGCGTCAAGGCTACGCCCCGCGCTCTAGCTGAACCAAACGATTTGGCCACCTTAGAAGCACCCTCCCAAGGCGTAATCAATGTGATCCACAGAATCATTGAGCTAATGCGGGTATGCGAGCTTCGGGGGATGATCAAGAAAGCAGAGCATATGAAGGAAGACCTGTCGGTCCAACTAGTCGTCAATAAAGGCAAAGCCGAAGTGAAAGATGTCCTCAGCTTTTCCAGCAGAGATCTTAAGCACATTCAGACGCCGTACAACGACGCGCTGGTGGTCATGCTTCGCGTGAAGGACTTTCACATTAGACAAATTTTAATCAACCAGGGCAGCTCGGTCGAGATAATGTATTATGACGCCTTCAAGCAACTCAAGCTAAATGACAAGGACTTGGCCCAGCGACCTCACCACCGGTCATCTTCAACTTGTAGCCGGAGTGGCTAGTAGGAAAAATCATCTTACCGATCAGAGTAGGGTCTGTCGTCAAGCAACTGGAATTCTGGGTGCTAAAGGTGCCCTCGATGTATAACTTGATCCTAGGCAGAGGATGGCTTTATGCCATGCAAGCGGTGTTGTTGACTTATCACCAAGTCATGAGGTTTTCCTCTACTACCGGGGTGATAGAAAAAGTTTGGGGTGACCAAGTTATGGCGAAACAGTGTTTCGTGGCCGTAAATGGGAGCCGAGCTGCCAAAGGCTTCGTGCAGATGATCAAAGGACCGAAAGATCAAAGTGTCTTAGGCGATGTGGGCACTAGAGCAGAGGAGAAGGCTATCGAGGACTTGGTAGAGGTAGGGATCAACGAGAACGATCCTGAGAAGTTCTTCCCGTTAGGATCCACCCTGACCACCCAACAACGATTGGAGATGGTGAATTTCTTAGCGGCTAACATTGAAGTGTTTGTGTGGACGCTTTACGACAGTGTCGACCCAAGCTTCATTTGCACCAGCTCAATGTTTTCCCTGACGCCTGACCAGTCGCTCAAAGAACGTGAAAGTCAGCTCTCCATCAAGCCGAGGTGGTGGTGGAAGAGGTGAAAACTTGTTTGAAGCGAGGGCTATCCAGGAGGTACATATAGTTTGCTTTTCGTGCTCTTTTCGAATACAATTAGCCCTACAATTCGAACTCCCGCAGTTCTGAATCTGATTCCACAAGTGCAATGTGAAATAGATAAACACAAATGAGTCAAAATTCGATAATTCTTTTGAAAAATCAATTTTGAATCAAAATGCCAAAAATGAACTACTTTGCCAGATACAGAGTCACCACCTAAATATTTTTGGAAAATTTAGGAAACTTGTGACTCATGCCAAAGGCCACGTGTCCATAGGCCACATGTGCGTCATCACCAAAGTGTCTCGGCTCGGGAACTTAGGTACGAGAGAGGAAGGTCATGAATTGAGCACCCTACTCGCCCGATCAAAGATCGGCCTCTACTAATCATGAAGTGACTCTTATTTACATTATATGCTCTTGTTCTGATTATTTAGGTTAACATTACTATGTGACGCACACAAGTATAGACTAATTTGCAAAAAATTGGAACACTTTGATTTCATGTTTGTTTGAAAATTGTTTTGAATACGCGTCACTTAAAAAAGTGAGTTTGTATGTACATTAATCAATTTATTCCAATTCAAGCAATTAACCTTTATCCACCGGCATTCAAACAGATATATCAATTAAGCACTTAGCCTCATGGAATCATGCTTTGATGAAATGGAAACAATCACATGCATACGGTATGCTAAAGTAATAAGTGCTCACCTAGTACTCCAAGGCAAGCCAAACAAAGCAAAAGAATTAGAAAACATGCATGTTCCTAACTAATGCAATTTGACTAATGCAACACATGCAATATGCAATTTAAATAGACTCGGCTACTAACATGGCATGTGAAGCAATTTGTTAGTATGCGGTTTGAGCACGTTTTCAAAAAAGTAATAAATAACAATGTGAGTTGGAATGATGTGCTAAGCCTAATGCATGTAAGACGGTGGATGCAAATCATGAGAAATGCTAAACGAAATGTGATGCTCTAAACTATCCATCATAAGCGAGTAAATAAAAGGGAAAAAGACGTGGGGTTAGAAGAGATACACACTTATTACATGGCTTTGCCCTCATGCAAAAGGGTCCAAATAAATGTCCAAGTGTCCAAAATAAACTACTATTACAAAACCAAATGAAGGATTTAAGCTAATGAATACTAAATAACTAACTAGTTATCTAATTTATTACAACAAGGATGAACAATAAAACTAATTATCTAAGTTAATCAACAATGAACATTCATAATAATTACAACAATGCTAACTATAATGATAATTAATTAATTACAACAATAATGGGAACATTAATTTACAACATTGATATAAACAAAGATGTGCAAGGTTTGTATGCACGTGACTGTTTTTAGAAGCAGCTTTGTCTGCCTCCTTGGGAATCTATTATGTTTCACCTTCAGCCACTGCTCTCTGTTTCTGCAAAACACACTGTTGACCAAACATTGGAGCCCAGCCAACCCCTAATGAGGCCCGGCTGGGCCCAAACAAGGCCGGCTGTGCCCTAATTTCATGCAAAAGTCTACTTATGTGCTCTGAGGTGAAAATAATGAAAACAGAGCTTTTTCGAACTATGTTTGTCCCTCTGCTCTTCTTTGTCATGGAGAGGCTCAAGAGAAGAACAAATTTTGTTCCAAAACCATCAATAAGCAAGTTGATCGCTTGATGATTTCAGAGACAATTGGACAAAAATCAATAAATGCAATGAACAACCACTCTTACCTCCTATCATGAAGTGAGCTCAAAGAGGGAGGTAGAAACGCTTCAAATTTCATCAACACATCATGAATTGGTGCGTGACGACTCTTGACACTATGGACCCAGCATAATGTCCAATCGAATCCATGCAATCTTACTTATTTTCTTTACATTGGTTTCATTGGTTTTAAGCTCATTTTATTAGTCATTTCCATTCTTTAATCAATTTGTCCCAAAATGATGGTTAAGTCCACTAAATGAAAATGAACATCAAAAGTGATCCAAAGCATGAAAGAGGGACTATGCCTTGACGATGAACCCCCGTAGAGGTTAAGCCATTGAGCAGAGGTCTCTTTCCCATGCCTTGAATAACCATCAATCCTTTGAGACAACTCTCAAACAAAAGAAAAGAAGAAAAAAGGGAGGTTGCAGACATGATTGTACAAGATTGATTTCAAGAAAAAGACTTCTAATATGAAAACCAAGCAAAGAAAAGCTATCAACTCAAATGGCTTGATGTCTAAGGCCTAAACAAGCAAAGCCATGAGGACTCACAACATCATAGGCAAAGTATTTAAAGCATGAACCAATTAAATGAATTAAAACAAGTCTAAACAGCCCCTAATATGTAAAAATCAACGACTAAAATAGTACGAAAAAGATAGGAAATAGCAAGGAATCACAAGGCTAGTGAACAAGAGCGAGAAGAGGTGGATAACCCCTCCATTTTTGAAACCTCAAACCATGATTTTTAGCCTATTTTGAACCCTGAAAATTAGTTTGAAGATTAAAAAAAAAGAGTGTAAAAATAAGGGTGTGAGCTATGAAGTAAGGTGCAAGAAAGGGTATTAAACCTTTCTACCTTCGGTAGCTATAACCCATGTTCCAACACTTGAAATGGATTCAAAATAATACAAAGACACAAGAAATTGATGGTAAGAGATAGATATGGAATCAAAAGAAAAGGTGGTACGCTTATACCTCTTAAGGAGGATAAACTTTTGTTGTGAATCAAACTTGGTCCAAGCACACTGTCAAGCCTGAATTGTGATGTTCAAGGCTCAACCAAGGCTCTATGGCTTTGCTCTAACGTTGTATGCGGTGTATAGATATGTTTCAAGGGTGATAGGTTTGCTCAAAGGTGGCTTGCACAAGAAGAAGGGGCTCTCAAGTGTGTACATAAGCTCTTTGGAAATTGTTCAACCCTCAAAACAGAGATATAACCTCGTATTTATAGAATTTAAGCAAAATAGATCAAAAATATCTTCAAAAATGGACAGTTGGCAGGCTCTCGCCCAGAATAGTGTTTATCACTACCAAGTCATGGCCAGCCCCAAATGGCCACAGCTGGCTCCCAATGAGGCACGGCTGGGCCCCAATGTGTTGCCCTATTTCTCTGTTTCAGGCTCAGTATAAGGTGGCACAATGCTATAAGATGGATTTTTGTGGTCTAGAGGCATAGAAACAACTTGGTATGGAAGGTTGTGATGTCTTTAGAACTCGAAACCAGATTCCTTTGTTGAGCATTCGAATCACACACAATGTAACTTTCATCATCAAGTGCACAGGACAAAGCGCCCGAGTCTTATGGGCGGTCAAAAATGGGGTATCTACAGTACACTACCCTCGGTGGGTTTCTAACACGGTCGTGGTACCAAAGAAGAATGGGAAATGGTGAGTTTATGTTGACTACAAGACGGTTAGCCGAGCTTGCCCAAAGAGCAATTTCCCATTACCTAGAATCGACTAACTAGTGGACCTTACAGCTAGGCACAACTGACTCAGTTTCTTAGATACATACCATGGCTATCATCAGATCGCCATGCATGAGCCCGACTAGGAGATTACCTCATTCACCACCCCAAAGGGATTGTTCTACTACAGAGTCATGCCCTTCGAGCTAAAGAACGTCAGAGCGACCTTTCAGAGGATGGTCACCAAGATGTTCTCCCCTTTGCTCGGCCGTACGATGGACGCTTACATCGATGATATAGTTGTCAAAAGCAAATATAAGGCCGACCACTTAGCCGACTGTAGCTCGACTTTTTCGCGCCCCCCTTTTTGGGAGATGAAGAAGCCCTACAGTATCGGACTCCTGCAGTTCTAAATCTGATCTTACAAGTGCAATGTGAAATAGATAAACACCAAGAGTCCCAATCCAGCAAATCTTTTGGAAAAATCAATTTTGAATCAAATTGCCAAAAATGGGCTGCTTTGCCAAATTTCAGAGTCACCGCTTAAATATTTTTTGAAAAAATTTAGGAAACCCATGACTCGTGCCAAAGGCCACGTGTCCGTCATCGCCAAGCTTGTCTCGGCTTGGGAACTTAGGTACGAGAGGAGAAGGTCATGAATTAAGAAGCCCCGCTCGCCCGATCAAAGATCGACCTCTACTAATCATGATATGAATCTTATCTACATTATATGCTCTTGTTCCGGTTTATTAGGCTAGCGTTACTATGTGATGCACACACACACAAGTATAGACTAAATCATAAAAATTGGAACACTTGATTCATGTTTATTTTGAAAACTATTTCGAATATGTACCACTTGAAAAAGTGATTGCATATGAACATTACTCAAATTATTTCAATTCAAGCAACAAGCCTTCATTTACAAGCATTCAAACAATTTATCAATTAAGCATTTAGCCTCATGGAAAGCATGCTAGATATGGCAACATTCACATACATGCGATATGCTAAAGCGAGTAAAGGCTCACCTAGTACTTCAAGCCAAAAAGATGATAAAGTTAGAAAGATGCATGATTTCTAACTATGCAATATGACTAATGTAACGCATGCAAAATATAATTACTAGGCTCAGCTACTAATATGGCATATGAATCAATTTGATAGCATGCGATCTAAGCATGTATTCAAAGAAGTATTTAAACTAACAATGTAAGTTAGAATGATGAACCGAGCTTCGGTGCATGCAATATAAGTGGATGCAAACATGGAGAATGCTAAACAAAACATGATGTCCCTAAACTAACCATTATAAGCAGTTAAATAAAAGGGACAAAGGCGTGAGGTTAGAAGACATACACATTATTACAACGTTGCGCTCTCACAAAGAAGAGTTCGAATGAACTAACTAGCTAACTAGCTAAAGCTAAGCTAATTATTACAAAGAAAATTAAATTAGCTAAACTACTTAACTAATTATTACAAACTGAATGAACTAATTAATTAACTAATCTAGCTAATTGAAATAATTACATCACTTTACAAAATTAACTAGCTACAACTAATTAATTACAACAAATAGCTAAGCTAAGTATTTAAACTAAACAGGCTCGATACGCGAGGAATGCTCATGCACGTGCTCAGTTTCCACCCGAAAAGGCCACTGTTTTGCTTCCAAAAGGTCTCTGTTGCACAGTAGAACACTTACACTTTTGTCCACCTCTAGAATAGCTTTACTCTGCTCAAAAAACACACTGCTGGATTTTGCATTGGTGGCCAGCCGGCCAGGAGTGAGGGCCTGCCAACCACCAGTGATGGCCTGCCGACCACTGCTGCAGGGTTCATCTTGCTGCAACAGAGAACAAATAGAGTATGCACAGGGTATTCTCAAGGGTTGTCTGCACAACTCACCCCTCCTTATCATCAAACAGCTCAAAGGAGGGACAAAACTTGGTCAACAAACCACTAACTCAAGCAATTTCATTGCATGATGGCTTATGAACCAAAATGTGCAAGTTCAATAAATGCAACAAAACAAGACTCAAACCTCCTCCATTTCATGAATTGATCAAGGGAAGTGGTGACCTTGAAAACTTGAACCATTTCATCACTAATGAGTATGAAATGCCTCAAGCTTCCATATGGTCAATTAACGTCTGATTGAACACAAAACCAATTATTATCTTGCACCATTTTTAGCCTCAATTTTATTACTTCATTTTAGTTTACCAACCATTCCTTATGTCATCTAATGGAAAGAGGGCTCAAACCAAGAGTTGCTTTGGGCATTGGTAATGAACCCCCAAAGGGGTTAAACCATTAAGCATGACATCTCAATCTCATGCTTAAACAAACAAAGGATTTGAAACCACTTTCAAAGCAAAACAAAAGGTAAGAAAGAAGGGTGGTTGCAAAGATGATTAAGAGTGATCACAAGTATGAAAACCCATAAATAAATGCAATCAACTCAAATAAGATAGTGTCTAAGTCCTAAAACACCAAACTCATGAGGACAATTACACTACAAGCATGCAAAACAAAACTCAAATGCAACAAGCACTTAAAGATAGTTCTAAAATAGTCTAAAAATAGCCCTAAAATATACTGAAATTAAGACAAAAATAGCTAGATTAAATGCTAAAATATGGAGCATGCTAGGCTAGTAAGCAAAACACAAGGAGGGGAGGCTAACCCCTCCAATTTTAGACTTTAAAACATGATTTTAGCCATTGAAATAACTCTAAAAATCAGTGTTTGAAAGCTCAAAAAAAGATAGTGCAAAGGTGGGAAACACAAGGGTAAAGGCCTTGAACACAAGGTGTAAAGAAGGGTGAACCACCCCTCAACCTTTATTGGTCTTAAATCACAAGTTTTAGCCAAAAAATACAGAGTTTTATAGCCCAAAAATAGTGGGCAAATAGTAGGAATAATAGTAAATAAAACAAAGCAACAAGCAAAGCCTTATACCTCTTGAAGAGAAGACCAATTCCAAGCAACAAAACTAGGCAAACACACCCTCCTAGAGCTCAAACTAAGCTCAAAAGTACCTCAGCTCAAAGATGAAAAGGTTTGGTTTAGAGTATATAGGCAAAGGTGAAGAGTCTATAAGCAAAGGTTAAGAAATTTGTAAGAGAGAAAGAGAATTGTAGAGAGAGAGGAAAAATTTTGCTCAAAAATTTTTCTAACCTTAAAACATGAGAGGAGGTCTCCTATATATAGAAAACATGAATTTCCCTCAAGAACATCCAACCATACACGTGGGAGTAGATGCAAGCATCTGTGAAAACAACTGGCACAACTGTCACAAAATATCTGTAAAAGACATTGGTGGCCGGCCGGCCACTGATGTGGCTGGCAGCCCCTAGAAGTGGCCAACAGGCCACCAGAGGTTGCAGGCTTGAAAAGCTAGAGTTTTGGTCCAAAAACAAAGCAACAGAGGGGCAAGGTTTGAAAGGCTCAAAGTTGTGGCATACCGCTGAGGACTTCGAGCACTCGACAAGCATATAAAATCATCATCCGATGTGCAAGCGATGACATCCAAGTTGTAAGGGCCGTCAACAATGAGGTGTCTACACCGACCTGGCAGAGATGTTTGCTATTCTCAAACAACACAGGCTGCATCTAAACGTATCAAAATGTGCTTTTGGCGTGGGATCAGGGAAATTCTTGGGTTTTTTAGTCAACAGCTGAGGAATTGAGGCGGATCCTTCTCAAATAAAAAGCCATACAAGAATTGAAGCAGCCCAACTCAGCAAAAGATGTACAACGTCCTGCTGGGATGGCAGCAGCGCTTAATAGATTTATTAGTCAGTCATCAGATCGTTGCCGCCCTTTCTTTCAAGCCCTTAAGTCTAAGTTTTCAAGGGACGAGGAATGCAATAGAGCCTTAGCCGAGTTAAAGACATATCTATCTTCCACTCCACTTCTTGTCACGCCGAAGCAAGGCAAGGAACTTTATCTTTATCTGGCCATTTCCCAACATGCTGTCAGCATAGTGCTTGTTCGAGCAGAAGGCATACAACATCTGCCGATCTTCTACGTAAGCAAGACCCTACTCCTAGCGGAGTCGAGATATTTGCCACTTGAGAAACTGGCATTGGCATTGATGATGGCCTCTAGGAAGTTGGTATATTACTTCTATGCACACACAATCATTGTGTTGACAGAGTTTCTGCTGAAAGCCTTCTTTGAATGGGCAGACTTCTCCGGACGAATCTTGAAGTGGGCAGTTGAGTTGGGGCAGTTCGACATCAAGTTTCAACCTAGAACGACCATTGAGGCCCAAGCATTGGCCGACTTCGTTGTAGAGTTTTCACCTAAAACTCCCCCGGTTTGCCCAGTGGACCTTATCGACGCAACTAGGTTGAGAGGGGTGGATATTGCGAAAATTGCACAGCCAACTCCCGCTCCGGTCCAAGTCAACCTCCTCCATGAGCCCAGTGTGGAAGGCGACGCAGAATTTTCCTGCCAAAGCACAGGTCCATCACTTGAAAAATAACTACCTCTTGGCAATGCGCTGATGGATTTGGGAATAGCAGGATAACCTGTTGGATCCAACACCGCATGGCCAGGGAAGAATGAAGGCATGCAAGTTGCAATCTTCAACTACACGCTTGATGCGAAAATAGCCAAGTAGCCGAGGAACTCAGAACACTTGAACCTTCAAAAGTCCCAAGACCCCACAAAATGTTGGAAGCTTTTTATTGGCGAAATGTGGAAACTTTTTGTCAATGGCGCTTCAAACAGACATGGAGTCGGGCTGGACGTAGTTTTGATCTCACCAGATGGACTAACCATCAAACATTCCATCGCACTTGGATTCCCCGCATCTAATAACGAGGCTGAATATGAAGCACTGATAGCCGAACTAAAAAGCGCACTCCAACTACAAGCATCTGAACTAATGGTCTATAGCGACTCCTAACTTGTTATAAACCAAGTGTCTGGGGAATACGAATCCAAAGATGACAGAATGACAAAATACCAAATTCTGGTGAGAGAACAGATCAAAAAATTTCAAGCCATAAGAGTTTAACAAATTGGCCAAGAAAACAATAGTCGGGCAGATAAGTTGGCAGGTTTGGCCTCCATGGTCGAAAGATCAACCTCCTAATTGAATTCCTCCCAAGACCCAACATAGAAGACTCTGAGAAGATGAAAGTTCTTTGTGCTGGGCTAGGTCTTTCTTGGACGGACCCATCATCCTCTTCTTGAAAGAAAGAATCTTGCCGACTGATAAGAAAGAGGCAAACAAAGTCTGGATGAAGTCTGAGCAGTTTTGGCTCTCTTTATTTGGTGCTCTGTACAAGAAGTCATTCACCGGCCCATACCTCAAGTGCATCCATCCAAGCAAAGTCGATGCCTTTCTTTTTAAAATTCATGAAAGGATGTGTGGAAGTCATGTCGGTGGAAGATCTCTGGCCTACCGCGCTATCTCGCAAGGATACCGGTGGCTATGCATGTAGGCAAACGCACAGAAGTAAGTGAGGAAATGTAAGAAGTGTCAAAAGTTCACCCACCAAATTCACCAGTTGGCTAGAGAACTTCTTCCTCTCACAAGTCCTTGGCCGTTCGTAATGTGGGGGCTTGACATAGTGGGGACATCTCTGACCGCACTGGGCAACCACAAGTTCTTTATAGTCGCAATGGATTACTTTACCAAATGGGTAGAAGCGGAGCCCCTGGCGACCATCAAGGAGAAGAATGTGAAAAGATTCCTCTAGCAGAATGTTATAACACGGTTTGAAGTGCCCAAAGCCTTAATATCTGACAACGGTACCCAATTCGATGGAAAGCTATTCAGGGGATTCTATGAGGAGTTGAAGATAGAGTTCTATAATTCCACACCGGCCTATCCTCAGTCGAATGGCCAAGCTGAAACGTCAAACAAAACCATTCTAGATTGATTGAAGAAACGGCTAGAGAAAGCCAAAGGAAAGTGAACCGAGGAACTCCCAAATGTTTTATGGGCCTACCGAACTATGCCAAAACACTCAACTAGGGAGACGCCTTTCGCTTTGGCATACTGTAGCTCAACTTTTTCGTGCCCCCTTTCGGAAGTTGAAATAAGCCCTACAATTCAAACTCCCGTGGTTCTGAATCTAATCTCACAAGTACAATGTGAAATTGATAAACGCCAAAGAGTCCAAACCGACAAATCTTTTGGAAAATTGATTTTGAATCAAAATGCCAAAAATGGACTGCTTTGCCAAATACAGAGTCGCCACCTAAATATTTTTATTTGAAAAAATTTAGGAAACCCATGACTCGTGCTAAAGGCCACGTGTCTGTCATCACCAAGATTGTCTCGGCTTGGGAACTTGGGTACGAGAAGGGAAGGTCATGAATAAATTTGAGCACCCCCACTCGCCCGATCAAAGATCGGCCTCTACTAATCATGATATGATTTTTATCAACATTATATGACCTTGTTCCGGTTTTATTAGGCTAGTATTACTATGTGATGCGCACAAACAAGTATAGACTAACTTGCAAGAATTGGAACGCTTCAAGTCATGTTTGTTTTGAAATATGTACCACTTGAAAAAGTGATCGCATATGAACATTTACTCAAATTATTCCAATTTAAGCAACTAACCTTCATCCACAGGCATTCAAGCAGTTATAGCAATTAAGCACTTAACCTCATAGCAACATTGCTAAATATGACAACGTTCACATACATGCGATATGCTAAAGCGAGTAAAGGCTCACCTAGTACTCCAAGCCAAAAAGATAATAAAATTAGAAAGATGCATGATCCTAACTTATGCAATATGACTAATGCAACACATGCGATATGCAATCTAAATAGGCTCGACTACTAATATGGCATATGAATCAATGAAGTAGCATGAGGTCTAAGCACGTATTCAAAGACGGTATAAGCAATAACAATGCAATTAGAATGATGAACTGAGCCTCGGTGCATGCAATACAAATGGATGCATACATGGATTATGCTAAACAAAACATGATGTCCCTAAACTAACCATCATAAGCTAGTAAATAAAAGGGAGAAAGACGTGGGGTTGGAAGACATACACATTATTACATTGCGCTCTCACGAAGGAGAGTCCGAATGAATAAACTAGCTAACTAGCTAAGCTAAGCTAATTGGTACAAAACCAAAAATGAAATTAGCTAAACTACTTAACTAATTATTACAAACTGAAGAAATTAATTAACCATTCTAGCAAATTAAAGATTACAACACTTTACAAAATTAACTAGCTACGACTAATTAATTACAAGAAATATTTAATCTAAATATTTAAACTTAAACAAGCTCGAAATGCGAGGAATGCTCATGCACGTGCTCGGTTTCCACCCGAAAAGCCATTGTTTTGCTTCCGGAGAGCCTCTATTGCACAATAGAACACTAACACTAACACTATTGCCCACTTCCAAAATAATTCTGCTTTGCCTCACAAACACACTACTGAATTTTGCATCAGTGGCTGGCCGGCTAGTGACGAGGGCTGCCAGCCACCAGTAATAGCTGGCCGGCCATCAATGGTGGTCTGCTGGCCACCTGTCGGCCACTACTGCCCAATTCATCTTGTTGCAACAGAGGACAAGCAAAGCATGCACATGGTATTTTCAAGGGTTTGTTCACACAACTCACCCCTCCTTTTCACAAGCAAATCAAAGAAGTAATGAACTTGGTTCACAAACCACCAACTCAAGCAATTTCATTACATGATGGCTTATGAACTAAAGTGTGCAATTTCAATATATGCAACACAATAAGACTCTAACCTTCTCCATTTCATGAAAGAATTAAGGAAGTGGTGACCTTGGAAACTTGAATCATTTCATCACTAATGAGTATGAAATAGCCTAAGCTTCCATGTGTTCAATTAACGTCCGATTGAACACAAACAAATTATTATCTTTGCACCATTTTAGTCCCAAGTTTTAATTACTTCCTTTTAATTACCTTTCAATTCTTTAATTCAATTGAGTCCAATAGTGAGTTTAAGTCCTCTAAATGGAAAGAGGGCTCAAACCAAGAGTTGTTTTAGGCATGAAAGAGACATCACACCGTTGATAATGAAACCCACTCAAAGCAAGCTACAAAAAAAGGTGAACCACCCCTCAGCCTTCAATGGCCTTAAAACCCAAATTTCAGCCCAAAAATACAGAATTTTTACAGCCCAAAAACAGTTGGAAAATTGCAAGAAAAAGAGTAGTTAAAGCAAGCAAATAGGCAAAGCCTTATACCTTTTGAAGAGGAAATCAATTCCAAGCAACAAAATCAAGCAAACAACACCCTCAAGAGCTCCAATAAGGCTCTAAGATACCTCAGCTCAAGTATGGAGAGATTTGGTTAAGGGTATATAGGAAAAGGTTAAGGATTTGTAGGCAAAAGTGTAGGAATTTTCTAGAGAAAGAGAGAAAATTGTAGAGAGAGAGGAAAAATTTTATTCTAAAATGTTTCTAACCTTCAAACATAAGAGGGAGGCCCTCAATATATAGAAAACATGAATTCTCCTCAAGACCATCCAGCCCTACACGTGGGGGCAGATGTATGCATCTGTGTAAACAGCTGACACAGCTGTCACAAAATATCTGCAAACGGAACTAATGGCCGGCCAGCCATCACTAGTGGCCGGAAACCAAAAGATGATGGCCAGCAGCCCAAAAAGCTGCAGGCTTGAAGAACCAAGGCTTGGTCCAAAAATGAAGGCAACAAGTGTGTAGGGTTTGAAGAGCTCAAAGCTGTGGTATTTCGCTGAGGACTTTGAGCATTTTGAGGAGCACATAAATTCATCAACGGATGTGTATGTGATGACGTCCAAGTTATAAGGGCCGTAAAAAATGAGGTGTCTACAGTTGCTCCTCTTTGACAGAACTCGGAGTCATGAAATGACGTGAATAAATGTCAAAGCTCGAAAATGACCCATTTTAACAAGGCCGTAAGGCTTGGACAAACAATTAAGACAAAAATAAATGCTTGTACCTGCAAGCTGCCGACGTATCCCTTTGCAAAGAATCAAACCAGCGTAGTTCTGAGGTAAAATGCAAATGTTATGCACAATACAACTTTGAAAGTTGGACTCACACGCTACGCGAAGCCGGCTATTTTGAAAGCTCATGATCATGCAGCAAGATGATGCAATAAGCAATAACAAGACGCGATAAGCAAGATAACAAGATAATAACAACATATGAATAAGCAGCTTCAAGCTTAAAACCAACACAGGTTCCATGCAAAAAGAACATAAAACACGCTCTGACCACGCCAAAACTCGAGATGAGGAAAGAAAACACCGCGCAGGGTTGCGTTTCACACATCCTAAGAAACTGAGAACAAAAACTGCTCGGGGTCGCGTTTCACATGCCCTGAGAAACTAAAGAACAAAAACTGCTTGGGATCGCGTTTCACGTAACTCGAGAAAAAAAGAAATAGAAACTGCTCGGGGTCGTGTTTCACACGTCCTGAGATAAAAGAGAACCTGCTCGGGCTCACGCTTCGCACGTCCCGAGATACAACATGCCCAGGGCCGCGCTTCGCGCGTCCTGAGATATAAGAAAACCGCTTGGGCTCGCAATTCGCACATCCCGAGAAAAAAGAAAACCTGCTCGGGCTCGCGTTTCACATATCCTAAGATACAACACGCCCAAGGCCGCGCTTCACGCATCCTGAGATATAAGAGAAATTGCTCGAGCTCACACTTCGCACATCCCGAGAGAAAAGAGAAACCGCTCAGGCTCATGCTTCACACGTCCTTAGATAAAACCCGCGCAGGGCCGCACTTCACGCGTCCTGAGATACAAGAAAACTGCTCGAGCTCGCACTTCGCACGTCTTGAGATAAAAAAAAAAAAAACCCCGTTTAGGCTCGCGTTTCACGCGTCCTGAGATATAACCTGCCCAGGGCCGTGCTTTACGTGTCCTAAGATACAAGAGAAACCGCTCGAGCTCGCGCTTTGCACGTCCCGAGATAAAACTCTCCCAGGGCCGGGCTTCACGCGTCCTAAGATAAAACCTGCCCAGGGCCACACTTCATGCGTCTCGAGATAAAACACGCCCAGGGCTGCGCTTCGTGCATCCTGAGATAAAACCTGCCCAGGGCCGTGCTTCGCGCGTCTTGACATACAATAAAAGCTGCTCAGGCTCGCGCTTCGCACGTCTTGAGAAACAAGAGAAGTGCGCGATAGATGCACAAAACAAACAAGTGCGATAGATGCACAAAGTGAATGTGTGCAATAGATGCACAAAACGAATATGTGCGATAGATGCACAAAACAAATGTGTGTGATAGATGCACAAAGTATATTCTATGTTAGATAGACAACCGAAAGAACATGTTAATCAAAAACATGAGCATATTCTATGCATGAAATAAAAGCGAGAGCATATTCTATGCATGAATCATAACTAATGCAAGACACACATGTAGCATACGTATATGTGAAATGCATATTCTATGCAACAATATATGTGAAATGTATATTCTTATGCAACAAGAGAGAATGAAAAGAGAACGAAGGCATAAAACGAATAGAAGCGACATTCTATGGCACCTTTCGATTTACCTCTCGGTGGAATTTCAATATGTTTAAAAAGGATACACCTCATTCACGTTGACAAGTGATAAACCTTGTGCGCCAAAGCATGGTTTTGAGCTTCTGTAGAGACAATCTGGACCCAACAGTGAACCTTCCTTGCACTTCTTGGGAAACAAGGACACAAAACAGCATCAGGACTCAAAAGAAGGCCACCGGCTACCTGTCGACTATAGGGGGAGGCTGCCAGCCATCAACGAGTGTTGCCAACCACCAATGTGGCTTGTCGGCCACTTGCCGACCACCGATGGCAGTTCGGGGGTTTTTTGGACATTTCACCCTCAGGTTTTTAAGTATAGATGTTGACTCCTCATTTCCTCACTTTTCTAATGCCAAAAATCTTCTCTCTCTCTGTAGACACTTTCCCTCTCTAGATCCGAGCTTTTTACGTGTTTTCCAATGTCCCAAGTGAACTTTATTCGCTAAACCCTCTTGATTCTCTTCACTTTGGACCGATTGGATTTTGGTTTCGACGCTTTTTTCCTCATTTTCACCCTTCTAGGCTTGTTCCCCTCGAGTTTCTCTTGGGTTTCGTAAACTTTTCTAGGCTTTGGCTTTTTCTCCCATTTCTCTCTCCTAGGGTTGACTTTTTCCAAGTTTACCCTATTTTCTCCATTTTTCCTCACTTTTCACCTACTTGTCACCCATTTTCCAGATGACAGATGATTCATCACTTGACAGGGCCCCCCTGGAGGTTCCACCCGTATTTCCACCTGTTGCCGAGGTAGATGAGCCGATCGTTGCCGAGGCTGGCGAGGCAGCTCATGGTATTGAAGCCAACCTCGAAGCGGAGTTTAAGCCTGAGGTTGAGCTGGAGCCGCTACCATTGAGGGTACGGCCTTTTGATCCAACAAGGTACCATCCCCGGACACATATCTTGCCAGCCGGTGGCATTAGACGGTTCAGCGATTTTGCTATGGGTGCACCGAAGAACCTCTTGTTGAGGGAGTTGGCCTCTGACTTCACTGAGGTATGAACTCTATTTTCATACATTCCTGCCTTTCCTTTAATGGCATTTCTTGCACTACCTTTCTTATGCCTACACTTTTATCACTGCCTTATCTGATTCATCTGTTCTTTGCCACAAGGTGAATCTCATGCCTTCAGATGGTACAGAGCTATTATTACAAGAGATTGGTACGATGAGCTCCCTGCCGGGGTTCGTGACATTGTGGACAAGACTGGCTTCGGCCTCTTCTACTTCGGCCTGACGCGGGATGTTGCGAGACGCCCTCTTCTAGGAGCGCTAGTGGAGAGGTGGTGGGACACCACCAACTCCTTCCACTTCTCCACTACCAGAGTGATGACGATGACACCCTACGACTTCGCCATGATCACGGGCTTAGGAGTAGGGGGAGATCTGATCCCGTTTGACACCGACGTGGGGAAGTGGGAGGCCGCCTGGGTCGAGCTGCTGGGAGCGCGTCCACCCTTGTACCGGACAGCAATGGTCAGATATAGCTGGTTTGCTGAGCAATTTCGATGGAGCAAGCCCGAGACAGTAAAAGAGATAGAGCAGTACGCTAGAGGCTTTTTGATGTTTGTCCTCGATACCACCTTGTTTTCGAACAAGTGGAACACTACGGGCTTATATTTGTTGAGTGCCCTGGTGACCCTTCCCCGGATTCGCTTCTATGATTGGAGCGGAGCTGGCCTCGCTACTCTGTACGGCTATATGTGTAACAACTCGAAAATTTAAAGTTGTCCCTTAAATTTTATACTAGTATTATGGTTGTGTGTGATGATATATTATTAAAAATAAAAATAAATAACAATAACAATAATAATAATAATAATAATAATAATAATAATAATAATAATAATAATAATAATAATAATAATGGGTGTGGTAGTAAAATAAATAATTAATTTTCTGTTGGTATACGATAGAGTGTAATTTAATTAGGGATTAGTTTGTGTTTTTATCAAACGAAAGGGGAATATAATTATTTTAGAAGAATTGGGGCTAAAATATAATTACCTCAAGTTAATAAGGTAACTATAAATCTAACAAGATTTCAATCCAAATCTAAGGAAGATTGCTGTGGACACGTGGAGGGTAATGAAAAGGCTTGCCTCCCTATAAATGGGGAGGAGATCAAAATCAAAGAAGAAAAAAACAAAAAAAACAAAAAAAAAGAAAAGAAAAGAGAAGAAAAACGCAAGGGTAGTAGAGATAGGAAACTAAGAAGTAAGAAGGTTTGTGATAATGAAAAGTAAAGCTTAAGGGTTAATATTAAGGTGAGTTATATTATACCTTGGTCACCATAATGTATTTTGCGTATGTTTTTAGTTGCCATAATGCATTTTATACAAGTTATATTTTATAACTTATATCTATATTTTAATTACGTTGATTATTTTCTAAACTCTATTTGCTTAAAATGAAACCTATGGATATGTTTGTTTAACTTTGAATGATTATTTGACAATGATTTTGTAAGCAATTATGTTTTGTAAGTATCACCACGAGAGTCACTGTAACAACCCAGATTTTTAATTATTCTGTAGAATTTATACTAATATTATTTAATTACAGTTCGGAAAATATATAATTTATTATATATTATTATGTGTAATTTTGTAAAATAATATAATTATTAAAAATTTAGGGGTCAAAATATAAATAATAATATGATAATAATAATAATAATAATAATAATAATAATAATAATAATAATAATAATAGGTGTGGTACTAAAATAAATAATTAATTTTCTGTTAGTATAAGAGAGAGTGTAATTTAATTAGGAATTAATTTATTTATAATTATATTAAAATATTGGGTCAAAATGGTAATTATCTTAAATATCTATTAAAGATAGGAATGAATCTACGAAATTATAATCAAATCTGTGGAATGATTTGGCATGGGCACGTGTTGGCCGAAGACTGGTTTCACCTCCCTATAAATAGGGAGGTGATTCGGCTGGGTGAAAAAAGAAAGAAGAAAGAAAGAAAATGAGAAGAAAGAAAGAAAGGAAAGAAAGAGAAGAAATGAAGGAAAAAAATAGTGGAAGTCGAAAGGATTTTTGATAGTGGAAAAAAGAGTAAGGTATTAAAGTTAAGTTGAGTTATATTATACCTTGAGTCACCAAAATGTATTTTACGTATATTTTGACTTACCATATTTATTTTATACAAGTGATGTTTTATAAATTATTATAAACTATAATTATATTAAAATATTGGGTCAAAGTGTAATTATTTTAAATATTTATTTAGGATAAGATTGAATCTATGAAATTATTATCAAAATCTGTGGGATGAATTGGGGTTGGCCACGTGTTGGCGAGAGAAGGTTTTACCTCCGTATAAATAGGGAGGCTTTGATTCACCTGGAAGGGAGAAAAGAAAAAGAAAAGAAACGAAGAAAAGAAACGAAAGAAAGAAAGAAAAGAAAGAAGGAAAGAAGAAAAAAATAGTAGAAGTCGAAAGGGTCTTTGATAGTGGAAAGAAAGAGTAAGGTATTAAAGTTAATGTGAGTTATATTATACCTTGAGTCACCTAAAAATATTTTACGTATATTTTGACTTACCAAAATCTGTTTTATATAAGTTATGTTTTATTAGTATATTAATAAAAGTTATGTTTTATAAAGGTTTCAGTTACGTGGTTTTATTTCTGAACCCTATTTGCTTAAAAGGAAACCCATGGATATGTTTGTTTATATTTTAAAGAATATTTGACTATGACCTTATAAACAATTATGTTTTGTAAATATCACCACGGGAGTCCCATGCCTTCGGGGACTTAAATAACCATTGGCCTCTGTTTGGTTACTTTGTGACCCTCTGATCCATTGACCTCTGTTCTGTACGGAGCTAAGTGCTACACTATTGTGGGAGCCACCTCTAGAATCCGTATGAGCCACCTCTTGAATCCGTACCTCTGTTCTGTGCGGAGCAAAGTGCTGTGTGGAACTAAGTGCTACACTATTGTGGGAGCCACCTCTAGAATCCGTACGAGCCACCTCTTGAATCCGTACCTCTGTTCTGACTGTCACTTCTGTGACCTCTGTTCTGTTCTGTTCTGTACCGTGATTATGGTTATTTATTTACATAATTTCTGTATTTCAATTCTGCTACTTAAATGATTTATTTACCAAACTGAGTTATGTAAATGTTTTGACCTAATTAACTATCCATGGTTATTTCGTGTCCCTTATACTCTTGATATAATATTTCTCACTCTGCCATGTGCTTATAGCTATTTACCAATTTTCAGGAAACAATGCAATTCAGAAATAGCTTTTGGAAAATCTTAGACGCGAGGCTGCGGAATAGACACACACACAGTACTTTTATAATATTTTTTATATGTAAATATCGACCTTTTTGGTCAGTAAATTTTATAATAAAAATAGAAGTTTCGATGATTATTTTGGTATCCTCATTTAAATATTACTTCCGCTCGCGTTTATTAATTTGTTTAAGAATTGGCCGGAGGTAACCCCAGTTACTGGCCATCACGATGCTTAACCCTTGGGTACGGGGAGCGGCCTCTGTTCTGACTGTCACTTCTGTGACCTCTGTTCTGTTCTGTTCAGTACCATGGTTATGGTTATATACTTACATGATTTTGTATTTCAGTTTCTGCCACTTAAATGATTTGTTTACCAAATTACCGTGGTTATGGTTATTTATTTACATAATCTCAGTTTTGCTACTTAAAGGATTATTTGTTCCGACTAAGTTATCTTAAATGTTTTGGCCTAACTAACTATCCATGGTTATTTCATGTCCCTTATACTCTTGGTATAATATTTCTCACTATGCCATATGCTTATAGTTGTTTACCAATTTTCAAGAAATAATGCAATTCAGAAATAGCTTTTGGAAAGTCTTAGATGCGAGGCTGCGGAATAAACACACACAACACTTTTATGATATTTTTATATGTAAATATCGGCCTTTTGGTCAATATAATTTTGTAATAAAAATAGAAGCTCCAATGATTATGTTGGTACCCTTACTTAAATATTACTTCCGCTCGCGTTTATTGATTTGTTTAAGAATTGGCCGTAGGTAACTTCAGTTACTGGCCATCACGATGCTTAACCCTTGGGTACGGGGAGCAGGTCGTGACAAGTGGTAACAGAGCAATGGTTTATAATAAATAAATAAATTATCATTGGAGCATAGGACACATGTACATTTAAGAAGTAGGATAGTGGGTAATTAGTACCTAAATATTATATTTTGTTCGTCGATTTAATTATATTATAATTTTATATGATTATATATATATATAATAAATTTCTTTTTTAGTATGCCTAATTTGTGAAGAATATTAGATATAATTTATATTTGTTATAGTAAAAGAAGGACAAGAAATAGAGGATGTCAGGCTCAAGCACCCACCAAAATTATAATAAAATTAAATACATATAATTTTCAGTTCAATATTAAAAAAAAAAATTTATTTTGATGTTTTTTTAAAAGTGGGTTCAAATTATAAAGATACTAATTTTGAAACTATTTCCCATCAATGAAAAGTTCATCTCAAATTTTTCAATTCTTGCATATAATTCTGTCATTGTGTTCTCATTTTTATTTATTTTTATCGTAAACAAAACAAGTGAAAATTTTTTTTTAAATCGTCCATTATTTCTCATTTTTGCCCAAACTAATTTTTGACAACTAAACCGTGAGTTATTTTTGGTAAAATTTTTTTTTTAGATAATATTTTCTATCAGATTAATCATCTAATATATATTTATCAGAGTGCGCTGCGGATAGCTTACATATGACAAATTTCGATGACGAAATTTTAAAAGGAGGGAAGATTGTAACAACCCAGATTTTTAATTATTCTGTAGAATTTATACTAATATTATTTAATTACAGTTCAGAAAATATATAATTTATTATATATTATTATGTGTAATTTTGTAAAATAATATAATTATTAAAAGTTTAGGGGTCAAAATATAAATAATAATAGATGAATAATAATAATAATAATAATAATAATAATAATAATAATAATAATAATAATAATAGGTGTGGTACTAAAATAAATAATTAATTTTCTGTTAGTATAAGATAGAGTGTAATTTAATTAGGAATTAATTTATTTATAATTATATTAAAATATTGGGTCAAAATGGTAATTATCTTAAATATCTATTAAAGATAGGAATGAATCTACGAAATTATAATCGAATCTGTGGAATGATTTGGCATGGGCACGTGTTGGCCAAAGACTGGTTTCACCTCCCTATTTAAGTGATTCGGCTAGGTGAAAAAAGAAAGAAGAAAGAAAGAAAATGAGAAGAAAGAAAGAAAGGAAAGAAAGAAAAGAAAGAGAGGAAAAAAAGGAAAAAAATAGTAGAAGTCGAAAGGATTTTTGATAGTAAAAAGAAAGAGTAAGGTATTAAAGTTAAGGTGAGTTATATTATACCTTAACCCACCAAAATATATTTTACGTATGTTTTAACTTACCAAAATCTAGTTTATACATGTTATGTTTTATTAGTATATTAATAAAAGTTCTGTTTTATAAAGGTTTTAGTTACATGGTTTTATTTCTGAACCCTATTTGCTTAAAAGGAAACTCATGGATATGTTTATTTATATTTTAAAGAATATTTGACTATAACCTTATAAACAATTATATTTTGTAAGTACCACCACGGGAGTCCCATGTCTTGGGAGACTTAAATAACCATTGGTCTCTGTTTGGCTACATTGTGGGCCTCTGATCCATTGACCTCTGTTCTGTGCGAAGCAAAGTGCTGTGCGGAGCTAAGTGCTACACTATTGTGGGAGCTACCTCTAGAATCCGTACGAGCCACATCTTGAATTCGTACCTCTGTTCTGTGCAGAGCAAAGTGCTATGCGGAGCTAAGTGCTACACTATTGTGGGAGCCACCTCTAGAATCCGTACGAGTCACCTCTTGAATCCGTACCTCTGTTCTGACTGTCACTTCTGTGACCTCTGTTCTGTTCTGTTCAGTACCGTGGTTATGGTTATATACTTACATGATTTTGTATTTCAGTTTCTGCCACTTAAACGATTTGTTTACCAAATTACCATGGTTATGGTTATTTATTTACATAATCTCAGTTTTGCTACTTAAAGGATTATTTGTTCCGACTAAGTTATCTTAAATGTTTTGGCCTAACTAACTATCCATGGTTATTTCGTGTCCCTTATACTCTTGGTATAATATTTCTCACTCTGCCATATGTTTATAGTTGTTTTCCAATTTTTAGGAAACAATGCAATTCAGAAATAGCTTTTGGAAAGTCTTAGATGTGAGGCTGCGGAATAAACACACACAACACTTTTATGATATTTTTATATGTAAATATCGGCCTTTTGGTCAATATAATTTTATAATAAAAATAGAAGCTCCAATGATTATTTTGGTACCCTTACTTAAATATTACTTCCGTTCGCGTTTATTGATTTGTTTAAGAATTGGTCGTAGGTAACTTCAGTTACTCGCCATCACGATACTTAACCCTTGGGTACGGGGAGCAGGTCGTGACAGTCACATGCCTTGGGAGACTTAAATAACCATTAGCCTCTGTTTGGTCACTTTGTGACCCTCTATTGTCATGGATCTATTGACCTATGTTTTGTGCAGAGTAAAGTGCTGTGCGGAGATAAGTGCTACACTATTGTGGGAGCCACCTCTATAATCCGTATGAGCCACCTATTGAATCCGTACCTCTGTTCTAACTGTCACTTCTGTGACCTCTGTTCTGTTTTGTTCGATACCGTGATTATAGTTATTTATTTACATAATCTCAGTTTTGCTACTTAAATGATTATTTGTTCAGACCAAGTTATCTTAAATATTTTAGTTACATAACTATCCATGGTTATTTTGTGTCCCTTATACTCTTGGCATAATATTTCTCACTCCGCCATGTGCTTATAGCTTTTGGAAAGTCTTAGACACGGGGCTGCGGAGTAGACACACACAGCACTTTTATGATATTTTTATATATAAATATCGGCTTTTTTGGTTAATAAATTTTGTAATAAAAATAGAAACTCTGATGATTATTTTGGTACCCTCACTTAAATATTATTTTCGATCGCGTTTATTAATTTGTTCAAGAATTGGCCGGAGGTAACTTCAGTTACTGGCCATCACGATACTTAACCCTTGGATACAGGGAGCGAGTCGTGACAACATGAACTCTACCTCCCGCCTGAGGGAGAGTTGATCGAAGGCTACTAGCGAGCCTCAGAGGTATGCATTTCAGTTCTCTCTTTGCACTTTATATTTTCTGCTCTACATTTTCTGCTTTATATCTGTTCAACACCTATGCTTTCTGCTTTTCACTTTCTACATCTATTCATACATTGCAGTTTTTGCTTTGGACTTTCTATATCTGTCCAGACTATGCTTTCTGCTTTGTATTTTCTATATCTATTCATACATTGCGCTTTCTACTTTGCACTTTCTATATATGTTCAGACTGTGTTGATCACATATTACTGCACTTTCCTTGCAACTATGGGTTTGTACTTATTTCCCAGCTCTTGCCCCAGAGCCATGGAGGAGCTCCCTCTGGCAGTGCCTTTCTCGAAGCGGTATGATAGCATATGTCAACGTCAGAGCCGCAAGTCCTTCGCATTCTTTCGCCACTACTTCGACACAGTGGCCGCCCACGAGGTAACCCAAAACACAGTCATTTCTGCTTTACAACTGTGCTGATTCACACTTTAGCAACTGACAGCAACTAACAATCCGTACACTCTTTGTTTGCAGATCATGTGGCAGCCTTGGGCCATGATGCCGACTGGGATACGGGACCAGTACGCCGGGGCCTGGACCACTTCTTACTTCCGCATTCTACTTGAGGGCCCAGTCTGCCAGGCCTAGTTTCTAAGTGAGCGATTCGTTCAACAGACCGTGGGCTTGCCGGACCCGATCATCTCGATGGCACCACCAGAGTTTATGAGATCAGCAGATAGCCTATCCGTTGATATAGTCACTCAGTTTATAGTGGGCTTGGATGCTGATTATTTCAGAGCAGAGGGTGACTACGCGACCTTTATTCAAACCGATCTCATTCCACCTGTAACAGGCACTCACGGAGGCGAGGGGGCAAGGGCTCCTACAGCGAGAGAGGTGCGTAGGGCGACTAGGGCGACCAGGGCCGCAGCAGATCTGAGCACCAGTTGGCCAGAGCTTCCCACCGCGCTTACATGTTGGCAGCACACTGGGGTTGCTTACTAGATCCCGATTATGCCTGCAACGGCTGGTCACGAGCTTGTCGGGGTCCGGCGTTCGTCTCAGGTATAGACTACACTTTACTATTTGTGCCCCGCATTTCATTTCAGATATATTTATTGTAGATATTGATCATCCAAATGCATTTACAAGCATCGATAGAGTACACGGGAGGCGCTCTCGAGCTGATAGCCTTCTTGATGGATATGGTACAGAAAAGAGAGACGCTGCTCGGTCTCCACGGTATCCCCGTAATTTCTTCAGTTTGCACTTCATGCTATCAAATTTCCACTGATACACTGGCATTTCAACTGTAGTCTTTCTCAAATTGCATTTGACACACTATATCTGATACACTATACTTACACATTGTACTCATACTATATCTAATTTCTGCATACCATTTGTTCTGCACGCTATACTTTCATCTGGTACACAGACTGTAACTAATATTTTGACAACTGTCCTTTTCAGATCCTACCTATACCGATTACTCCAGCGGCGGCACCAATACCAGCATCGACAGTACCCCTCTAGCAGCAGGGAGAAGAGGCAGAGATAGGGATGCCCAAGGTTAGAGCAGTCCTCCAGAGCCCATCTTGAGCAATGATGATGCTAAGACCAGTGACTATGAGAAAGCAATGAGTCAGCATTCTGAGTCATCCGAGAGTGGAGACAACGATACTGGCTCAGGTTCCGAGAGTGGAGGTGATGATGCCGAGGCGGGTTCTGGGGCAGAGAGCGAAAACGATGCTGGCTTTGGTTCTGGCTCAGAGACTGATTTAGACAGCGGCGCTGATGGAGATAGTGCCTCAGAGTCCTCCCCTCCAAGAAAGATGATGACAAGAGCCTCTCGGGCTTAAGGTTACTGGCACTGATTTTTTTAATTTTTTGCTTAGTTTCTTTTTCTTTGGTAGCATTAGCAGATGTATAGTTTCAGATAGGTTTTATTTGCTTTGAAAACTTGTACTCCTCTTTTGTAAAAAACATGATCGGAATAAAACCTCGCAGTTTTTTTTTATAAAAAGAGTGTTGTTACTTTTTGCATCATGAGCACCATATTTGCATGAAAATGGACATGAGATTGAATTGGCCAAGAGTGCCTGATTGAAACAATGTTCTTAATCAGGTAATGAACTGACCAACAAACGAAATACAAAATACAATATACAACTCGATAAACAAAGCAAAGCAACTCAAGTATAAATAAACAAACTTGCTAAAACCGAAAAGACTCAAAACAAGACCTTGAAACACTCAAAGATCAAAACAAAACACAAGCTTCCAGCACTGCTCAGCACGCAGATGGACGGCAGGCCTGAAAAGAAGGCTACCGGCCAGAGATAGAGCCTACCGGCCACATGTCGGCCACAAGAGATAGCCTGCCGGCCACCAAGGTAGCCAGCCAGCCACCTACCGGCCATCAAATGTCAGAATCGCTAAATTATTGACAGTTGGCTTCCATTCACTGCCTTATCTCCTACAAAAGGTTCAGCTTGGTGAATTCTTTCCATAACTTCATTTCAGCTGTAATTTCTTCACAAATGGAGCCATTTTTTTCCGAAAAGCTCTCAAATTGGATGGCTGTTTTAGACGGCACGGAAAAGGTTAATTTTCGGGGTTTCGATATAAATGCACTTTTTTCGATGAGCCAAACTTCACTTTGTTTTCCGTTCCTTCATGCCACAGCTCGATGCTGAGACCCAATTACACATGTCTTTAGCTTCGAGGGACAAGAAATATGCCCAACAATTGAAGAATTTCAGGCATTAATGGAATCCCGGTGCGATGAGGAAATCATACCTTAGCCCCGTTTTGGCCATGCCCAAGCTTTGGGACGGATGTGTGGGCTCACTCTACACGAGGCTCGATTTCTGGCCCACAACAGAGAACTAGACATTCCCAGTTTGATTCATCGATTTTTCGACATCGGTGACAAAGGCGACCTTTTCTCACGAAGTTTTCGGCAACATGCCCTCTACTTATGTATGCTTGCTCATTTCCATCTTGCCCCTAGTTTCGACGGGTCCAGCATTCGGTTGATCGAAGTGACCCAAGGTTTGAAAAAAGGCAAGAGTTGCATTGGCTTGGTGCTGGCCAAGACCTTGATGGACTTAGACACCTTTCATCGGCGAGAGACTACCCGATTCGCGGGGAGCCCATTTGTCATGACCCAAACCCGCCCCTATGGATTAGAGTCATAACCGGTCAGTAATCATGAGATTACCTACGGCCTCAGTCAAAAATCAAACCATATTTAATAATAGGGGGCTAAACTATGGAAATAATACTTACAAAAATTGTCCAACGACATGTGCATACATGGTTTAATCAAAAACTTTCTTATATACATATAATAACTCACACCATGCAATATTTACATTATGTATGCACTACATACTTCCAAGATCATTCAAACTAGTATCAACACCAAAATCCAAGGTTATACACAAGGTTGTTCATACATGACCATAAGAGAACAAAAAGGAAAGACAAAACAAAAGTAAGCCTCTTGCGTGAGGCAACCTTGGTTGACTCCTCAAAACTCAGTTTCTCATTGCTCACTGGGGTTGAGGCTGGACATCCCACTGCTCGCCTACATACATATAAATAAAGAGTGAGCTAACGCCCAGTGAATAATACCAAAGTAAAGGAGTTCATGAATGAGATTCGTTGAATTCATGAGTTACAACCCAAACTTGTCGGTCGATACCAATGCAAAACGACCTTAGGTCCAACTTATCATATATCTTATCCATATTCATATACTGAATGACCTCAAGTCTAACTATACTTGTAAAACGACTCTTGGTCCATTACATGCAAAACGACCTTGGGTCCAATTCATAGGCAAAACGACCCTCGGTCCGATATGTGCGAAACGACCTTAGGTCCACCATATGTAAAGCAACCTTGGATCCAATTTATACACAAAACGACCTTTGGTCCATCTAATCCATTTTTTTCATTTATGCGTACTCATGATCCATGATCATGTTCACATTCACCTTTGCCTTCAAAACGACCTTAGGTCCAATTATTCCCTTATTCGGAATAGCCTCAGGCCCATTCAATGGCCTTTGGCCTATTTAGTTCAATAGTTATACAAAACGGCCTTAGGCCCACTTTATATCCTTCCTAAGTAAACCGAACAGCCTTGGGCCCATTTCGTACTCATGTATCTTTCACTTCACATATTTCAGTGAGAACCAAGCAAATAGATTACTCATTCATAGTATCAAATCAGAAGCTTAGAAACTTACCACACATGTAATGTTTAGAAAATAATACATACACAAATTATCTTTACTAAGATATTACTCACTGTGTTCCGGTGCTTGATTCGCCCTTGCATTTGACCCTACATAATTCATAACACATTGGGTCATAACACAATTCAATCTGTTCTTTAATTTTCTTAATGTTCTTAGGCTTCTTTCATGTTCTTTAATTTATTTAGCGTGCTCAATGCATGCCTAAGAGTGCTTAGAAATGAAAGAGAACAGAAAACGAAACATAAAGCGTCTTTTCAAAATTTCTGAAACAGAGCTCTCCGCTTGAGCGCAGCTTTGGTCGCTCAAGTGGACTGCAAAGCTCTGAAAAAGTACTGGTTACACGAATTTTACGCTCGAACGAGACTTTTGACGCTCGAGCGAAAAGTCTCACTTAACAGGGTTCGCTCGAGCGCACACTTTGTCGCTCGAACTGCAGTACAAATTTCTGCAAAACTTTTGGGAGCTTGATTTTCACGCTTGAGTGAGACTTTCCTCACTCGAGCGGGCATGTCGAATTCTGGGTTTTCCAGAATTCTGTTTGAAGTTCAAATCACAATTCCAAGGGCTCAAAACTCATATTATTGGTACAAAAACATGGAAAGACATTACATGACATGTGAACATAGGTAATTTGAGACCAATTGTCCAAAACCATGATCCAATTCTCAAATCATTCCATATTTTTCTTGACAACTTCAAAACACATGCAACTAAGCTACATACTTTCATGAATCATGCATGCATGTAACTCATTGGCTCTAATTCCATTTCAAATGGTATAAATGATGCTTATAATCATGAAGCTCATCAAAACTATGCTTGCATGTATGATTTGGTGCTCAATCCTTTATGTTTTATGCTCAAATGAACATAATCATAGTGAATGCAACATGCAAGTATATACAACTTCAATTTCATCACATTCAACTCAATTCTTGCCCTTAGTCACATATCATGCTTGGATTCACTTAGGTATAAATTTAAACTCATGAATTTGAGTTCAATTACTCACCTAGAAGCTTCAATCTTTCAAATCCTAGCTAGTTCTTAAGTGAATTCTCTTCAATCCTCCAAGTTTGAGCTAAATCCTCCAAATTGTGTTCGTCCTCTCTCTATAATCGGCTCACTCACTCTCTCTCTCTCTCTCTCTCTCTCTCTTTCTCTCTCTTAAAGTGTATTTCAAATTTTTGAGCTCATAATATGAGCTTAAGTGCATTAAGCTTCTAGATATATATTTCCTTAAGCAAACTTAATTAGAACTAGTTAATTGTGCCTAATTCAATCAGTTTAATCTAATTATTTTGATCTGAATCAATTTTTAATCAAATTTCACCATAGGCTCTAAAAATCATGCTAATCGCAAAATATAGTCAATTTCGGTTTCTGACACCTCTACGGTCTTCAATTTAAATTTTATAACAGAAAATCAAACAGATTTTCCTACGGTGAACAGATAGAAATTCACAAACACATATAATCATATAATTAGCATTCAAAATCATATCGAGCTCATAATTATAAGCATAATTAAGATCAATTAGCATAATACAGAGTTGGGTTGTCACATTCTTCCCTCCTTTAGGAAGTTTGGTCACCCAAACTTATGTTACCTTCTGTTAGAAAAAAAGGTGGGTAGTGTTGTCACATTTTTTCTTCTTTCTTCCACGTGGCATCCTTACCATAATGTTCTTTCCATTCCACTTTTACCATTGGAATGGATTTGTTCCTCAGCTACTTTACTTGTTGGTCAATGATCCGTTCTGGCCATTCTCCGTACTCCATATTTTCATCGAGTGCTATTCGGTGATAGTCAATCATGTGGAATGGATCTCAGAGATAGCCCCTCAACTTTGACACGTGAAACACATTGTGAATTTGTTTCATTCCCGGCGATAAGGCAACTACATAAACAACTGGACCAAGCCTTTTCAAAATTTGAAACGGCCCAACGTAACGAGGTGATAGTTTACCCTTCTTGCCAAACCTTAAGTTGGCCTTTCATCGGATTTACACGAATGAACTCATTATCACCGACCTCATATTCAAGTGGCCTTTTCCTAACATCCGCATAACTCTTTTTTTGGCTCTGAGCTGTCTTAAGCCTTTGTTTAACAACTTTGATTTTATCAGTAGTTGTCTAATACACGATGAGGGTATGATGATCGATAGAAGACGCGTAGAACTAATAGTATCCTTACTGTGCGATGTGAGGCATTGTCCAGAGTTAAAACCACATCCTGATCCCGTAATACGTCCTCATGAATTGATATTGCTATGCCTAGAATTTGAAGAAACGCTCTAAGGTAAGTCAAGAAAATTTCTATTTTTAATGTCTTTTAGATGATAGAATATATAGTGTTATAATAATATAACATAGTCGAGGGAAGGTAGTCTCTAACCGCAGGTCGAAACGCGTGGGTAAGGGTTGAACCTAGGCTCTGATACCAAGTTGTGACGCCCCAAAAATTGCGAACTTCAGAGAATATATTATTAATTAAATACAGGGTTTATCTAAGGTTAGGAGTCTAGGAAACGGCACTAATGAGTCCTATGGCCAATGATCGAGTAAGATCCCAGATCGCCGGAGGAGTCAAGTTAGCCTCCCTTCTAAGTCTAGCTTTCTTAGGTAGTGCACCACCCTTTTGACAGATCTTTAAAAGGCATTGACACAAGGTCTCATAAGCAACGCAGAGATAGGCATAGGATTACAAAGTAAATAATAATTACAGCATCTCAAATTTTAAATTTACAAAACGAGTTCCATTACTATTACAATCCAAAAAGAATAATTAAAAGCACAATTAGACTAATGAGCGAAATGGTTCCAAACTTTCTCTAAGGAAAACTTAAGTCTTCAAATGTCTTTGACTCTTCGTTGGCTTCGTACGTTTCTTCGATACCTGGCATGAAACGCCAGGAGCTTTGAATGCCCAGTAAACGCACACACACCCTACCCTTTTTTCCTAATCCAATACACCATCACAATTATAACAAGCAAGTTATGAAGCATGATAATCATTCAATAATAAAGGATTACAAGGTTAGATGTTAGAAATCTAGAAATCCTCCAAAGAGA
This sequence comes from Camellia japonica, assembly GCA_030407325.1. Lineage (NCBI taxonomy): Eukaryota > Viridiplantae > Streptophyta > Magnoliopsida > Ericales > Theaceae > Camellia > Camellia japonica. Next base: position 45,971,993 of record JAPPVO010000002.1, on the reverse strand, counting down.
CTTCGTCCTTCCAACCACAAGAATCGAACGCGGATTATTCGGTATGCCCCCTCTTTTGCTGCTTTGTTGCAGAACTAACCTCGGATGCCTACCAATGGTTATATACCACGTAGCGCCAACCGCAGGGCCTCAAAAGAGACGGTAATAATGGGCCTTGCCCAAATCCCTCCTTACACCAAATACCTAGGGTCCGAATACAACAGCTCCGTTCAAGGGTTCTGAAAACCACTTACGCAAGACTTTAACATCCAAATAGGGAACGTATCCCATCAACCAATCAATATCTTAGTAATCTTGTCCAAAAATTCGCAACCCATTACCACCCATTAAGTTTCCCGTTTGAGTTAGATAATTTAAGTCAAAGTTAGGACATGCTCTTGAAACAACATCTATTACACAAGTTTGAACAACTAAATAGCAAAAATAGAAGGAAATAAGGTTAAAACACATGAGATTCACATATGAAGATAAGCATAAGTAGCTCTAGGCATATTCAAGTAGTTAAGGGAATAAATTCGCACATGAATATAATTTCCAGATTTGCATAAATGTGAGCATCATCGAAGGATTAAAATAAAATACATAAACCTATGACATGTGAAATATCATATCGAGACATGATCATAAATTAATAAGCATATTCATGAACACAAGAGCATAAAACACTAATGAAAACAAAATTTCCAGATTCAGTACTACCTAAAGATTATACTCCAAAGGGCTATTTCAGATTTTTCCAGAGCCCGACCTTCCTATGGTTTGTAGGAAATTTTATCTAGTTTTCAGAACATTTTTTAGAAATGGAATAGCTTTTCCAGATTTGTAGTTATTTCAGAAATACTCCAGCTCTGTCCAGATTCGTCAACCGTTACGAAAATCAAATTTTTTCACAAACCGCTCACTCGTTTTTAATTAAACCAATTTTCCTTGAAGATAACTCCTTAAGAAAGATTTTGACATAAAATAGAGGTCCAGAATATTTTTATACATTTTTCTACAATTTTTTTAAGGTGGCTATAAAATAGATTTTTCTGGCACAGTTCTTGAAAATGGAAAGTTGGTGAGAAAAGAGGTCAGCTAGAGGAAATTTTCCACTTATCTTGTGATGAAAACATGCTAAATAATATGTATTAAACTTAGAAATTTAAGGTGAAGGGGTGCCTTTGAAAATTTTAAGAGATTGATAGGAAAAAATGTAGTCTTATACCGATTAAGAAAAATAGAAGAAGGGTAGAATCAAGGCTCAACTCCTTTCATTTTTAATACAAGAATACCATTATAACACATCTGAAAATACCATTTTAAACTTGTAATAACATGTGTTTGAAAAAGGAAAATGGAAGAGAGAGTTATGTTGTGGCTTACTTGAGGGTTGTTGGAATTGCTAGCAAACTTCTTCTCCTATCTTCCACCAAGCTCACCTTCATCCCTCTCTTCTCTCACTTGAATATAGTGTGGGTGTGGGTGTGGGTGTGGGTGTGTATATGTGCTCAACAAATGGGGATGAGTGGTATATTTATAGAGAATTTTGGTGTGAAAAGTCCCAAATGCCCATTGGTTCCAATTCAATTGAATAGTGCCTTGATTTAGTTTAAATGTAATGGAATGAGGGAGGATTAGAACCTTAATTATGTATTTAATTATGATCTAGTTAGGTTTAGGGCTAATTTAAATACCTTCTAGTTAGAAGTACATACATATATATATATATATAGCAAATCTATATAGGTACCAAAGTCATTATTGCTCCAAGATTTCAAGGGATTGTTTGTACTAAATAAATCCTATAAAATCCTATAGTATCTTAGGGAAAAGGGGTGGTTGGCCCATTCTAGATTTGGGAAATTGTGTATACAATTTGATGTGATATTTGTAGACAAGAGTAGATTATGGTATAAACATATATATGATTTGATTCTCATTATAACCTAGGGGAGGGGGGGGTATGATGGTTGGCCAAGATGAAGATTTGGAAAGATTTTATGAATTTATTTTGTGTACAATTGTGCATATATATATATATATATATATAAGTTTGTAACCAAAGTCAAAGATTTCTCTTAAATTATGCAAGTTTGTCTCAAAAGTACACTCATTGTATCTATGTAGGTATGGCCGGCCATATAATGGTGATTTGAGGGACTTAGTTTATTATTTTCTTGTGTACAAATATTGGAAATTATAAAGTATGGTGTATAAAAATAGATTTTAGGGTACAAGTGTATATATATAATGGTTACTTGTTTGGGGTCAATTAGCAATTTAATAAAAATGTGAGGGCTTTGGGCTTAATTCATGTATAGGAACATTTATTTAAGTGCGGTATTTAATTTAATTAGGGTTTGGAACTTCAATTCGGTTAAAGTTTCTTTATTTCGAATTAAAGGGTAAGTCGTAATGAGAACCGAAAGCAAAGGATTTTTGATTGGCAAATATAGTTAGGGGATTAATTTAATTATTATTATTAGGATTTTGGAAGGATCCCTGAGTTCTCGAGTTCAATCAAGGCTTGCGAGTTTTCTGTTGGCGTGCGTTTTCGGCTCTACAGCTAAAATTGGAAATAAATAGGGGATGGAGGGTCTATATTGAAATAATTCAAAAGTAAGGGTCTAAATAAAATTACAAAGGTCAGGGGCCTCATAGTTAAATAATTAATATTAGTGTGTAAAAACGATTACTAGCACTATCGGGGTCGATTTGGTTTTGTACAAGTTTATTTGCGATTCGTTTTCGATTCTTGGGTTATATTTGTGAATAAACGGAGAACTAAGGGATTTATTATAATAACTCAAAATTTGGGGACTTAATAGGGTTTACAAAAGTTAGGGGTCTCACAACATTCGGAGCATATCTTCTAGAGTTTGTATAGTCCATTCCGATTGTCCGTCAGTTTGTGGATGGAATGTTGTACTAAGCCTCAACTCTGTTCCCATTGCCGCTTGAAGACTCTTCCAGAATCTAAATACAAATTTCGGATCTCTATCCGACACAATAGACACCGGAACTCCATGTAAACAAACAATCTCATTAACATAAATAGTTGCTAATCGATATGCATCATACGTAGATTTTACAGGTAGAAAGTGTGCAGATTTAGTCAGTCTATCAATTATAATCCAAATGGAATCCATACCTCTAGATGTCCGAGGTAGGCCAATAACGAAATACATGGTTATATGTCCCCACTTCCATTCCGGAATAAGGAGAGGTTGGAGCAAACCTGTCGGTTTCTAGTGTTCAGCCTTAACTTGCTGACATTGAAGACATTTAGATACATATTCTGCAATCTCACGTTTCATATTTGGCCACTAATAACTCTGCTTTAGGTCCTGATACATTTTGTTGTTACTCGGATGCATAGCAAACATCAATTTATGAGCTTCATTGAGAATTCTCTACTTTAACTTGGGAATATTCGGAACACATAATCTGTTTTGGAATTTCAACACTTCATTTACAATACTATATCTCGATTTCGGTTTTGCTTCAAATTCATCAACTATCCTTTTGAGGACTTCATCCTCCTTTTATTTCTGTTTGATCTCATCGATGATTGCTGGGTCGGCTGAAATGGCGGCCATCAATCCGCTTTGCTCATGTATTACTACTTCAATCCAAGATTTCTCAAAATCTTGCAAGATTTCTTTATGTTCAGTAAGTAGGCAAGCTAAACTCCCCATCGATTTTCTGCTCAGGGTATTAGCAACGATATTGGCTTTTCCGGGGTAATACTGAATTTGAAGGTCATAATCTTTTATTAGTTCAAGCCATCTTCTCTGTCGCATATTCAACTCCTTTTGAGTAAAGAAGTACCTCAAACTTTTGTGATCCGTGTAGAGTTTGCATTTTGTCCCATACAAGTAATGCCGCCAGATTTTCAAAGCAATTACAACTCTTAATTGTCGGAAGGCATAAGCAATTACTCATCCATCCTATGGATAATGTCAACACTGGTGAAGTGGTTAGTCTCATTTTTAGTTCATGAAAGGCAGATTCTCTTTCGTCATTCCATTCAAATGGTTGTCCCTTGCGTGTCAATTGGGTAAAAGGCACAGCTATTTTTGAAAAATTCTTGACAAACCTTCTGTAGTACCTGGCAAAGCCCATAAAACTACGGACTTCTATTACATTTGTTGGTATAGGTCAGTTTACAATTGTCTTAATTTTCTGTGGGTCTACTGAAATTCCATTTTTGTTGATGATGTGCCCAAAGAAAACAACTTCATCCAACCAAAATTCACACTTCGTAAATTTAGCAAATAACTTCTTTTCTCTAAGAGTTTGCAAGACAGTTCTCAAATGTTGTTCGTGTTCAAATCTATTCTTTGAATATATCAAACTATCATCGATAAAAACCAAAACAAATTCACCAAGATAAGTCTTGAAAATCCGGTTCATAAGGTCCATAAATGCTACAGGTGCCTTAGTCACTCCAAACGGCATAACAAGAAATTCGTAGTGACCATACCTTGTTCTAAATGCAGTTTTCTCAACATCTTCTGCCTTCACTTTCAATTGGTGATAACCGGATCTGAAATCAATTTTCGAAAAGACTTGTGAGCCCTGTAACTGATCAATTAAATCATCAATTCGGGGTAATGGATATTTATTTTGATCGTTACCTTGTTGAGTTCCTGGTAGTCAATGCACAAACGTAAGGTTCCGTCTTTCTTCTTTACAAATAACATGAGAGCGCCCCATGGCGAAGTGCTTGGTCAAATAAATCCTTTGTCTAATAAGTTCTACAACTGTTCCTTTAGTTCTTTCATTTCAACGGTGGACATTCTATAGGGAGTTTTTGAGATAGGCCAGGTGCCTGGGACAACATCAATGGTAAACTCTATTTCCCTGTCCACTAATTCCCCTGGCAATTCATCAAGAAATACATCCGGAAATTCTTGGACAACAGAAATATTATTCAATTCAACATTTGTAGATTGTTCAAACAACACACTACATAAATAACCATGGCACCCTTTCCTGATTAGTTTACATGCTTTTATTGCTAAAATCAGATAAGGTGGAGGCACTACCCCATTACCCACAAATTCAAACTCAACATACCCTGGTGGTTTAAACTCAACCCACTTTGTCACACAATTGATAGTGGCACAATATTTCAATAGCCAATCCATACCCAAAATTATATCAAAGTGCCGAATGTCCAAGGGCAACAAGTCCATATATAAGATAGTATTACCAATTCATATGTCACAAACACGATATACAGATGTACATAATACAGATTCCCCAGATGGAGCAGACACACATAGCAAATATGGCAATGATTCTAGGGGTCTAGTCAATCTAGATGCAAATATAGTAGACACAAAAGAATGTGTTGAGCCGGAATCAATTAACACAAAAGCATCTTGATCGCATATAGAGATAGTACCTGAGACAACAGCTTCAGTATTCTGTGTGTCACCTGGGACAAGTGCAAAGACTCTCCCCTGTCTCATTGTGTCTCTGGTAGCAGCAGGCCTCACAGTATTGCCCAGTTTCGGGATGGATCTGGTTGAGCTAACGAATATGCCCCATTTCCCCACATATGTAGCATGCCCTAGAAATATGGTAACAAACTCCACGATGCTTCTTACCACATTGGGTACATGTTGGCACCGTATTTCTGGTGAAGCCCAAAGTGCTTGAAGACCCCGTGATTTGTTTCTTTGATGATTTCTTTCCTAAGAAAAAGCCTTGCCTCTTAACCTTCTAGTCGGCTGGTGGCTTGCCTCGGTTGGCCATGTTAGTTTTTGACATTAAAGCTCGGTCTAACACATCAACATATGTGGGCAATTTCAGCACATTTACCCTTTCCAAAATGGCATTGCGGAGACCATTTTCAAACTTCCTAGCCTTTTTGTAGTCGGTGTCAACCATATGTGGGGCGAATCTAGCCAATTCAGTGAACTTGGCTTCATACTCAACCACAGTCGTATTGCCTTGCTTCAACCCTTCAAATTCCGACACCTTTCTATCACGAACACACTATGGGAAGTATTTCTCATAAAAGAGTGCAAGAAACTGTGTCCAGTCAATGCCCTTGTTATCATCACGAACTAGCATCCACCACCTTTTTGCTTCATCTTCCAATGTAAAAGTGGCCAATCGTACTTTCTGTGTCTCTAGGCATGGAAATACCTCAAATAATTTTTCAATACCAAGGACCCAAGCTTCAGCCTTCAATGGATCCACACCCCCCTGGAACAATGGTGGCTTCATTTTCTTGAATTCTTTAGTGAGGGCTATTGTTCGATCGTCATTTTGTATATCCAATATAGGTTGTACCGGAGGTGGGGGTTGTGGATGTTGCCACTGTTGTTGCCACTACTGTTGTTGCCTTAGTGTTTCTGTCATGCCTTGTATCATTCTCTCCATTTGGTCTAGCCGAGTAGTGGAGGACACTTCTAGCTCATTGGCTTTTGTTCTCACCGTTATCTAATAAAACTTGCATTATAATTTATACAAAAGATATACACAATATTCATGTACAGAAGAGTATACTCATACAACTAGGCAACAACTATATATCATATAGTTGCACGCTTCAAGTCATATAGCAAGTTCCCAATGCGTTCCACACATGTACTTATCTTATGAATGTAACTTAGGTCTTTTCTAGACATTCTATTGCTCATTTGGACAAGTGTATGAGTTATCACTCGTGCTCTGATACCACTATGTCATGACCCAAACCCGCCCCTATGGATTAGAGTCATAACCGGGCAGTAATCACGAGATTACCTACGGCCTCAATCAGAAATCAAACCATATTTAATAATAGGGGGCTAAACTGCGAAAGTAATACTTAAAAAAATTCCCCATCTGTGGTTCGCACTTGGCTAGGTACCTCACTGCTTGGAGGACGAGAGACCTTCTAGCCCTTGCCCGTAGTTTCAGTTGAGCCCTTTTTGGCGAATGCTTGGCTTGGCTCGAGGATGAGGCACAAATCGGGCCTATTTTGGCTTCAAAAGCTTTCACAAGGACGAGCGGGGACGTAGGAGCACCTAACTCATCTATGCCCCTTGTTTATTGCTTTGACCTTTCTTTTCAAGTTTTTCGATGTAATAAAAGCAACTTTGATTTGCATCAGAGATTTGGAGAACTTTAAGTTAAAATCAATGAAATTAAAGTTGTGCATACTGAAAATTTTCCTTTTGGTCCAAAAATGGTCTAAGTTGTAAAAGGTAAAATTTGAACAAAATCAAGTTTTATTAAAACTTTTCAAAACCATTTTTGAAAAGGATCACCATTTGACACGCACGAAATCAATCCTCGAGATGTACAACACCGAATCAAGAGATCACAAATTGCCCATTGATTGAACACCACTGCTCAGCATTGTAACCAGCTCTTCTCTCTGAATGAAGATCATAACTGAACCCTCAGGTAAAAACAGACAAAGCTAACCCGATCAGACATATGGACAGGACAGTTGAATTGGAGGTGATTACGGCCGAACTTTAGGATGAAGTCGCCTACGTATCTCGATGATGGGAATCAGGCCTTACATAATTTGGTTTAGGTTCACTCGAGTATTAACTCTCTCCTTTCACCCTGAACGTGATACAATGCTTTCAACCTTCTCTCATCAAACAGCATCAGCTCTTCGAATCTACTCTGTTGCCAGTCCGCCTCTGCTATCTAACACTCAGCCATAACTCGCAGCGACAGGACTTTTATTTCAATTGGCAGAACAGCTTCTATCCCGTAGACAAGAGAATAAGGAGTTGCGTTTGTAGACATCCGGATTAAAGTTCTATAGCCCCAGAGTGCAAATGGAAATTTATCTGGCCAGTCCGTGTAGGTCTCAACCATCTTCTGTAAAATATTCTTGATGTTCGTGTTGGCGGCTTCAACGGCTCCGTTGGTTTGTGGCCGGTATGTAAATGACTTATGAAAAGCCACATTGTATTTCTCCAACAAGTCTATCACCTCTTTCTTGAAGTGGGAGCCATTATCTGATATGATCTCGTTTGGGACTCCATAGCGGCAAATGATATTGTTCTGGATGAACTTGGCCACATGCGATGCTTCAACACTGCATAGAACTGAGCTCCCACCCACTTTGTAAAGTAATCAATTGCAACCAAAATGTATTCATGTCCATTCGACCCTTTTGGCGTGACTGCACCGACGACATTGATTCCCCAAACTAAGAAAGGCCATGGCGAAGTTATGTTATACAGCTTTGACGGCGGGATGTTCATGCGATTGGCATGAATTTGACATTTGTGGCATCGCCGAACAAAACCAATACAATCCTTCTCCATAGTGGACCAGTAATAACCTTGCCTGAGAATCTTCCAGGCTAACATCACTCCGTTCATGTGTGCTCCGCACTCTATCCCATGGATGGCCTCCATCAGGCGCTTTGACTCCTCTTCTTCAACACACAACTTGTGCATTCCCAAATGACCTCTTTTGTACAGTTTACCTCCGTAGATGATAAATTGGACGGCTATTCGTCGTATTCCCCTTTTGTCCTTGGCATTTGCTCCTAGTCGATAAATCTCCTTTTCCAAGAAGTTCCAAATATCATAGTATCAAGGGTTTTTGTCTTGCGCTTCATCTATTGTGGCGATAATTTCATAGGCCGGCGTGTATCTCTGCCCAATGACAATCGGACGCATCCAAACTCTGAGTGGGATGTTTACCATGGATGATAGAGTTGCTAAAGCGTCAACGAACCTATTGTTCTCTATCAGTAGATACGTGAAAGTCAGCCTTTCAAACCTACGAATCAGAACGTCCAGGGTCTAGTGATAAACCTTCATCTTTTCTTTTTTGACCTTCCAATCTCCATTTTCTTGAGAGACAACTAGGTTCGAGTCCACGATAACATCCAATCTTTTTGCCCATAGTTCCAGGTGGCTTCTAAACCAGCGATACATGCCTCATACTCTACTTCGTTATTGGACACCTTGAACCAGAGTTTGAAGGCTAAAGGTATATAGGAATCGTCGGGTGCTATCAGCAACACACCTATCCCATAACCGTATTGATTAGACACTCCATCAAAGTACATTGTCCAAGTCTCTTCCTTGACTTGCAGAATGGCTTCATCTGGGAACAGGTATTCCACCGCTTTATCCCCCTCTACTGGGTGATCTTCCAGAAACTCCGCTACAACTCTCCCCTTGACCGACTTGCGGGTAACATACTAGAGATCAAATTCGAAGAGAAGAAGCAACCAATGGGCTAGCCTACCCGTAATCGCTGGTTTCTCAAAGAGATATTTGATGGGATCTAATCTCGAAACCAGAATTATGGAGTGAGCTAACAAGTAGTGCCTCAACTTCCCGGTAGCCCATACCAAGGCTAAGAAAGCCTTCTCCAACGGAGTGTAGCGGTCTCATAATCCAACATTTTCTTGCTCAAATAATAAATGGCTTTCTCCACCCTATCCTCAGATTCCTAAACAAGCATGCATCCCATTGTGGTTCTGTTACTGACAGATACAAAATCAAAGGCTTCCGCAGCTCTGGCGGTGATAACACAGGTAGATTTTGAAAGTACTGCTTAATCTGCTCAAAGGCGAATTGACATCGATCATCCCATCGAAATTTCTTCCCTTTTTTCAGGAGACCATATAGTGGTTCACAAGTCAACGTTAATTTGGAAATAAACTGTCTTATGAATTGCACTCCAGAAAGCTTTGCACCTCCTTTTCAGTCCTTGGTGGTGGCATTTCTAGGATGGCCTTGATTTTAGAAGGATCTACTTCGATGCCCCTCTGTGTGATCAAAAAGCCCAGCATTTTTCCTGCTGTTACACCGAAAGTACATTTCTGTGGATTCAATCTCAGTTTGTATTCTCTAATCCGTTGAAAGAATTTCTTCAAGGCGGTGTAGTGGCCCTCTCTTTCTTTAGACTTGACAATCTTGTCGTCCACGTGCACTTCAACCTCTTTGTGGATCATATCGTGCAGAATAGTGGTTGCAGCCCTTTGATAGGTAACCCGAGCATTCTTCAGCCTAAATGGCATAACCCGATAGCAGTAGGTACCCCATGGCGTAGTAAATGCAGTTTTCTCTCTATCCTCAAGCGCCATCAAAATCTAGTTATACTCAGAAAATTCATCCATGAAGGATAGCAATGCATGACTCGCAATGAAGTCCACTAATTCATCAATGTGCGGTAGAGGAAAATTGTCCTTTGGACTGGCTCTGTTCAAATCCCGGAAGTCCACACACACCCGGATTCTACTATTCTTTTTCTGCACTGGGATAATGTTGGCCAACCAAGTCAGATATTCAGATACTAACAAGAAACCTGCCTCAATCTCCTTGGTGATCTCCCCCTTGATTTTCAGCGCCTAATCCGGACGACTTCTTCGCAACTTCTGTTTAACGAGTTGGGCCTCTAGGTCAAGAGGAATCCGATGCTGTACAATCTCAGGATTGATTACAAGCATGTCTTCGTAGGACCATGCGAAAACATCTTTGAAATCTTTTAATAAAGTGACTAAGAGCTCGCGCTCTTCCAAAGACAACGTGGACCCAATTTGGACCAAATGCAGATCCTTCTCAATACCCATATTAATAGCAATGATTTCATCAGCATAGGGTGTTGCAAACCTCTTCCTCTCAATTAATCAAGTTTTTCAAAACCAGAGGAATTCCTTCCTTTTCGTTTTCATTAAAACTCTGAAAATCTTGGTCAATGCAACAAACAAGCGGTATAGAGAAATACTCAAAATCAGCAGCGTTCTCACTCACAAGGTCCAGCTCTTCAGTTACAACCGACTCAAAAGCAAAAGAAAAAGAGGACCTGGACAAGACTTTGGCATCCGGGTTATCACCCCTAGGAATATCGGACTCAGACTCAGAAGAACTGGAATCGTATTTCGACTCCACAGACTCTGTGGAATCAGATTCTGGCTCATCACCCGACTCAAAACTAGATAAGTAGCCCTCCTCCAGCTGCCAGACAAGAGATGGTGCCTCAAATGCATCCAAAATGCTACTGGATGGGTTCGTACCCGGTTGGTCCCCGATCATGGAGATGGTAAGGTTATCTCCCAAGTTCTCTAAGTCAGCTAGAGTATCTGCAAGGAGACACGCCAGTGCGACTCCTACTCCAAGCTCGCTGTTGTACGAGTCACTTTCCATGCTCTGCTCAGTTTTAGTACTTGGCTCAACCTTTTCCTCGGCATCACTATCTTGCAACTGTAGATCAAAGAAGACTTCGAATCCGGGGACACGCTGCTTCGCAGAATTCATCCAGGGCTCGGGAAAACCACAAAAGGGGAAATCTTCTCCCTCCCGAACAAAGTGGCGGTTCAGCGTTCCCTGGATTGGCCTGTGAACGAGCTCACAATGTTTCCCAGCCTGCTTGGCTCTAGCTCTGGCTCTACCTACCATCTCTTCTATTTTCCTAACCCAATCCTCTTTGGTGGGTACATACCCCAAACCAAAGACATGAGGATTATACGGCACATCAGCTAATGCTATGACGCCTTTCTGGCCACTTCTTCCAAGTCCCATTCCTAGCACATACTGTAGTTTGTTCATGAAATAAACAAACTGGGCGCTGATATACATGCCCTCATCCGCTACCAAGATAGTCTGCACTACTAGGGCCTTAGCCAAAGTAAACCCTGAAAGGAAAACATCCTCCTCGCCATGAACGATCTCCAATACTGGTATAGTTACCTCTGGCGAGGGATGGATGGATGAATTCCCGAAAACAATCGTCACTCCTTTCCTATGAGGGTATTTCAGCATTTGGTGGAGGGTAGAGGAGACTGCTTTCACCAGATGCAACCAAGGTCTCCCTAGTAGTAAGTTGAAGGTGGCCTGGACATCCAGGACATGGAACTCGACATCCTGCTGAGTTAGGCCCACTTGAACTCTAATTTGTACCATGCCTATAACCTCCCTGCTGGTATTATCATATGCCCGAATCACTTGGGCTGTAGGCACAAAGTATGCCGGTCTAAGGCCGATGGCATAAGCTGTGCGGGAAGGACATACATTGATAGCCGAACTGGTGTTGACCAACACCACCAGCACCTATTTTTCCTTGCACTTAACAGATATGTACAGAGGTTTGTTGTGAGCTGAGCCATCCGGCAGTAGTTCTTTATCAGAAAAGGTTAGGATTGGCCCGGTACCACCTAGGAAGACCAGACCCACAAGCTGTTCAAGGGTAGTGTCAATGGACAACTTAGTTTTGTCCATTGCTAACAGCACAGCCTGTCGATGCACTCGAGAGGCCATAAGAAGACCCCAGATTGAGATGTCGACTTAGATTTTCTTTAGTTGCTTCAACACTGCTTCTTCCTCTAGCTGCTTCTCTTTCTATTTCTCAACCTCTCTATCTTTCCCAGAGGCCTCAGCTTGGTCTAAGTGTCGTGGCTTGAAATACCGCCCACTTCTTGTCATGTGGTCAATCTCTTCAGCGTACCACGTGTTGTTTGGAAGGCACTCATCCCAGTCCTCGAGCTAGATGTAGATCTTCATCCTCCCACTATATACCTCCAATAGCCGACAAACAGTTTTCCAACTCCATTTGTTTCACTTTCACGTCACAAGTTTCCCCCACAGGGCATTGAGCCATTACAGCTTTTTGGTTGTTTTCAACCTTCTCTTGTGCAAACTGCTTCAGTGCAGCTTCCTGTTCTGTGTCCACAGTACTCACAGTGCCTAGTTTCTGAGCTGAATTATTCACGCCGATGTTCTCTGGCAGTTTCCCCTTTTCATCGGCCATTCCGACCACTGCAACAAGTCCTGCTTTCTTTTCCTCTAATTTTGTTTTAGTTCCTTCCTCCTTATCAGGTTCATCACTCAACCATTCAGAGTTATCCATTGACCCATTCAAATCAAATCAATCAATCTGCACATCCCTGAATCTTGTTCATCAAAGAATTGCAGGTTGTCTAAGTCCTCTTCAAGTTCTGTCAAATCGTCTAAACCTTGGCTCGGGTCATCCTTCCTAACCACATTGACCTCCACTGCAGTTGGCAATACCACTTCTGGCTTGACTTGATCAATCGGCACAATATAGCAACTTGGATCGCACACCCCCTCAGACAATTCCTCAGAGCACTCAGGTAACGGACTCGTACTTTCCTCTTAGGCTAGCATCCCTTGTACTGCAACTGTCACCACCACAGTCTCAGGTTGAAGTGCAGACGTGTCCATCATGCACAAATCTGTGCTTTTAGGAATGAACATCGTCGGTCTAGGTAGGTGGGAAGAGGCAATATATACGCTGGGGTCATAGAGGATGGCCAGTGTATGGATTAGGTTTAGATTGTGAGGTGGGGAACTTGATTGTGGACCAGGAGAAGCTTTGTGGTCACATTTGGTTTCTGAGGTGGTGCAATCACCTTATTGTCAATGAGGTCTTGAATCTCATGACGCAGCCTGAAACATTGGTCGGTGTCGTGACCGTGCTGCTGGTGGAAAGCATAGACTTGGCTAGGTTGTGTTTAGGTGGGAGAGGATCAGGTAGTGGGCGAGACTCTAATGACTTGAGGTGCCCCTTTTTTATCAACACCTTCATGGCTTGAGATAAAGGCATGTAGAGTGGGGTAAAGGTCCTCTAGGATCGGGAAGGGTTGGTTGAAGTTTGTGGAGTTGTATTGGAAAAGGGATTGGCAGTCTTGGTTGTGGTGGTGACAACGCTCACATCCGATAGCCGCACAACTGTGCTACCACTGGTGGTTGTATTGGAACTGCACACAAAGGGCCTCTTAGCTTGCTCTTCCTTATCAGTAATCAGCCCTTGTTTCATGGCGTCTTCAATCTGAACCCCCATCTCATGGAGCTCGATAAATGTGAACAGAGGTAGGACAATCATTTTCTACAATAATTTCCCGTGCAAATTGCGGACTACCATCCTTATCTGATCTGTCTTGGAAGGCGGTGTGGTCATCATTGAAGCTTTGGCCCTCCACCTTGTCTCGAATTCTGAGAATCCCTCATTTGGCTCCTGGCGCGTTGCCTCGAGATAACGAGTTGTGACCTCGATTTGTGTGTTGTACGAGTACTGTGCAACAAAAGCCTCAGCCATTTCCTCCCAACTCTGCTTCATAGAATCTTCTAGCTTCGCATACCATATAGCCGCTATTCCTAACATGGTTTGGCCGAAGAGTGAGAGCTTCTGCAACCTGGTCAAGCCCATTGGCCGCAAAATGTCTGAAAATAGCCGAAGATAAACCATGGGGTCTCCGGAACCATTGAACCGATCGATGTGTGGCATTTTGAACCGATCTAGAAATGTCACCGCAGAGTCGGTATATCCGTCTTCTATATCGGGGATAGAGTTAACACCCTGTGCCCTCTTGAAGAATTTCTCTAGTTTGTTGACCTTAAGCATAATCGGGTCAACCTCAAACTCAAATGGAGCCTCAGTTTGATACACAGGTTCTTTGGAGGTCTGTGGTGGGATCGACTCTGCCGGATTGCCTTGATTCTCAACATGGGCAGTGGCTGCGGATAATGGGATGCCCGTAGGAGGTGCATGAGATGTAGAAGCTGTTGTCGGCAGTGGTTGTTATTGTTGCAGCCTGTTTATTACCTCAGCCTAAAGTGCTATAACCTCGGCTTAACGAGCAGCGTCTTGCTGCATGGTTTCAACTGTTTGCTGGAGATAGTGAATCAAGTCCTCCATACTGACTGGGGGATATTGTGCCATCGGGATTGGCGAATGATCTTGCACTGGGCTAGATGTAAAAGACTGTGCCTGACTAGATGCAAGTGAAGTGAGGGGTGACTGCTGTAAAAATTGGACCGGCGAACTCTACCTGACTCTCATCCGTCTAGTAACCGGCGAGAGCGAAGTAAACACAGGCTGTCCCCAAACAAGATCTCCGATTTTTCAAAGCCTCCTGACACGGGTCCAGAGCGCTTGGGGGATATCCGAACTTTCTGAAGCTATGGTGTTATACTACCTTACAAAAAGAAATAAAGCAAAAAGAAAGCAGTAATCAGAAACCGTACAGCACCTCAGCTCAGATGTTAACAACACACAGATGTGATCAAAGTTGTAGGACTGCACTCAATACTGAATTCTGCCCCCAAAATTGATACCCAACTTGCAACTGATACACACGTTTCTGTATAGTTTCACTGTAAAGCACATACTAGTTAAGTGTGAGTCAAAACACCCCTATGAGGGGGTAGGATTACCCTGTCCTAGTTTTGTCAGGAGCTAGGGTTCACTATTCAAACAATGCGGTTTCACGCAATCTTGTATTCGAGTGAGCATGTTGTCCTAGTTTGAAACAGTCTCTACGGCTTTCGATATGCAACTAGGCCAAATGGTCAAAAGGGTAGCTCAGCAAGACTACCTAATATACCTCTCACACCTAAAACTACAAAATAGAAGGAGGATCAAATGGTACAGTGGTAGTCCAGATCCAAAGGTTGTGTTCCCATCATGGCAAAGCCCGTGACCGGTCATGTGATAACCCTGCTCCGTATTATGCTAATTGATCTTTATTATGAATGTGATTATGTATTTGATATGATTTTGAGTGTCATTTATATGAATATATGTGGTTTTGAATTTCTATCTGTTCACCGTAGGAAAATCTGTTTGATTATCTGCTTTAGAATTTAAATTGAAAGCCCTATCGGCCACAGAAATTGAAATTGACTACGCCATTATGATTAGCGTAATTTTTAGAGCCTACAATGAAATTTAATTGAAAATTGATTCGGATCAAATTAAATAGATTAAATTGATGGTATAGTGCTCAATTAATTAGTAATAAGGAAATGTGATTAAGAAAGAGCCTATAAAATGGGTCATTTACACTCAACTCCTCTCTTTTTATTCAATTTGGCTGAGATTACTCTAAGGAGAGAGAGAGAGAGAGAGTCGGCTAGAATGAGAGAGAGGGGGCCAACATTGAAGGTTTGATCAAGAGGCTTGGAATCTTGAAGATAAACTCAAGAGTGAACCATAATTTGGAAGATTTAAGCTTCTAGGTGAGTAATTGATTATGATTTCATAAGTTTGAAGTTGTAACTTTGTGAATTCAAGTTAGATGATCATCTAGAGCTTGAATTGAAGTTGGTATGTTCATGTATGCATAAAGTTGCCGTGAATTTACATAAACTAGCATGAAATATGTTGATTATGAAAAATTGAGCATTGAAGCATACATACAAGCATGGTTTTGTTGAGTTTCATGATTATAGACACCATTGGTGTCATTTAAAAGGGAATTGGAGTCGAAAATGAGCATTCATGTGTAATTCAAGGAGTTTATGGAGTATGGGTATATTTATATTGAAATTGAACTTTGAAGCTATGTGTTTTGTTGTGATGAATTGAGGGTTGGATTATGATTTTGAGCAATTGACCTCATATTGCTTGTATACTCATGATATATAATGTGTTTCCCTATTTTTGGTGCCTTAATTCGAGCTTTAAAGCCTTTGAATGTTGAATTTGAGCCTCAAGAACAGTTCTGGAAAACCCAGAATTTGGCATGTCCGCTCAAGCGGGGAAAGCGCCGCTCGAGCGTGAAATGCGAGCTCCTAGAACTTTTGCAGACATTGATGTCCGCTTGAGCGGGGAAGTTCACGCTCGAGTGGGGAGCTATGTAGAATGACTTTCAGCTCGAGCGTCTAAGTTCACGCTCGAGCATAAAAATGAGGCAACCAGTACTTTTGCAGACCATGAGGGTCCGCTCGAGCGGCGGAACCCACGCTCGAGCGGGGACCCCTGTTTCAGAAATTTCGTAAAGGTGTTCTGTGTTTCGTTTTCTGTTCTCTTTCATTTCTAAACACTCTTAGGCATGCATTGAGCATCATAAATGAATTAAAAGGATAAGAAAGAAGCCTAAGAGGGATTTGTGAATTAAGAACGGATTGAATCGTTTGTGACCCATATGTGTTATGTAATGTGTAGGGTCGAGCTCAAGGGTGAATCCACTGGCAGAACACTGTGAGTAATATCTTACTAAAGATATCTGAAGTATGTTATTTGTCCAATTGCTTACTTCTATATAAGTTTTATAAGTTTGTTACATTGAATTGGGGACAAATATTTATCATGTATGACATGAATGAATGGACCAAAGGCCGTATGACATGAATGAATGGGCCAGAGGCCGTATGACACAAATGAATGGGCCAAAGGCCGTATGACATGAATGAATGGGCCAGAGGCCGTATGACACGAATGAATGGGCCAGAGGCCGTATGACACGAATGAATGGGCCAGAGGCCGTATGACACGAATGAATGGACCAGAGGACGTATGACATGAATGAATGGGCCAAAGGCCGTTTGACAAGAATGATTGGGCCAAAGGCCATCGGACAGGAACGGTTGGGCTAAAAGCCATCGGATATGAATGAATTGGGCCCGAGGCCGTTCAATGTGTTTGGAACTGCAATCACTTGACCTATGTATATATATATTAGATAGAAATATGAATTGGGTTCAAGGCCGTCTGTTGTATATTGTTCTAGTGTATATTCTTTATTCGATATTATTCACTGGGCTTTCGCTCACGCTCATTCATGTATCTGTAGGTAAGCCAAGGGAGGTCCAAACCCAGCCTCAGTGAAGTTTGTGTGAAACAGTCAAGGTTTTGAAGAGTCAGCCCAAACGTCTCACGCACGAGACTTGTCTTCGCCTCTTTCGCTCTTTTGATATGGTTTTGTTATATTGGCGAAAACATTGGATTACTTTTGTATATAAACTTTGGGTTTGACCGACTTAGACTTAATGATCCTGTATGTACAGAACTTTGTGTTATTACTTATTTTGACATGAGTTATTAACATGTACGTATATGGATTGTTATGATGTGCCATGTAAGCACAGCTTTATGGACAATTTGTAAGTTTGCTTCCGTTTGGACCCTTTACTCTGATGAGTTATGTCTGGTTTGGTTTGAGGCCGTAGGTAATCCCTTGATTACTGGCCGGTTATGTCCTTAACCCATAGGGGCGGGTTCGGGTCATGACAGGTCAACTTTTTGGCAAGCCTCCGGCAAACCGCCCAGGGATAGCAGATGACAAACACAGTGACTTAAAGGCACCAATGCAAATGCAATGCAAAGAAACATATAAGTGTAGATAAAATTTCATATCATGAATTTCAAGTCAAGTTCTCTAAATTCCCAACAAAGTCACCAGAAACTGTAATTCGACTTTTTCGTGCCCTCTTTCGAAAGTCAAAATAAGCCCTACAGTTCGGACTCCCGCGGTTCTGAATCTAATCTAACAAGTGCAATTTGAAATTGATAATCACCAAAGAGTCTAAATCTGACAAATCTTTTGGAAAATTGATTTTGAATCAAAATGCCAAAAATGGACTGCTTTGCCAGATACAAGTCGCTACCTAAATATTTTTATTTGGGGAAATTTAGGAAACCCATGACTCGTGCCAAAGGCCACGTGTCCGTCATCACCAAGATTGTATTAGCTTGGGAACTTGGGTACGAGAGGAGAAGGTCACGAATGAATTTGAGCACCCTCACTCGCCCGATCAAAGATCAACCTCTACTAATCATGATATGATTTTTATCAACATTATATGCCCTTGTTCCGGTTTTATTAGGCTAGCATTACTATGTGATACGTACAAACAAGTATAGACTAACTTGCAAGAATTAGAACTCTTCGAGTCATGTTTGTTTTGAAAATTGTTTCGAAATATGTACCATTTAAAAAAGTGATCGCATATGAACATTTACTCAAATTATTTCAATTCAAGCAACTAGCCTTCATCCACAGGCATTTAAGCAGTTATAGCAATTAAGCACTTAGCCTCATGGCAACATTGCTAAATATGGCAATGTTGACATACATGTGATATGCTAAAGTGAGTAAAGACTCACCTAGTACTCCAAGCCAAAAAGATAATAAAATTAGAAAGATGCATGATCCTAACTTATGCAATATGACTAATGCAATATATGCGATATGCAATCTAAATAAGCTCGACTACTAATATGGCATATGAATCAATGAAATAGCATGCGGTCTAAGCATGTACTCAAAGAGGGTATAAACAATAACAATGCAGTTAGAATGATGAACCAAGGCTCGATGCATGCAATACAAATGAATGCAAGCATGGATTATGCTAAACAAAACATGATGTCCCTAAACTAACCATCATAAGCTAGTAAATAAAAGGGAGAAAGACGTGGGGTTGGAAGACATACACATTATTACATAGCATTCTCACGAAGAAGAGTCTGAATGAATAAACTAGCTAACTAGCTAAGCTAAGCTAATTATTACAAACGGAAGTAATTAATTAACCATTCTAGCTAATTAAAGATTACAACACTTTACGAAATTAACTAGCTACAATTAATTAATTACAACAAATATTTAATCTAAATATTTAAACTTAAACAAGCTCAGAATGCGAGGAATGCTCATGCACGTGCTCGATTTCCACCCAAAAAGCCACTATTTTGCTTCCGGAGAGCCTCTGTTGCACAATAGAACACTAACATTGTTGCCCACTTCCAGAATAACTCTGCTTTGCCTCACAAACACACTGCTAAATTTTGCATCAGTTGCCAGCCAGCCAGTGATGAGGGTTGCCGGGCACTAGTGATAGTCGGCCGGCCTTCAATGGCCACCTGCCGGCCACTGCTGCCCAGTTCATCATGCTGCAATAGAGGACAAGCAGAGCATGCACAGGATATTTTCAAGGGTTTGTTCGCACAATGAGCAAATCAAAGGAGTAATGAACTTGGTTCATAAACCACCAACTCAAGCAATTTCATTGCATGATGGCTTATGAACCAAAGTGTGCAATTTCAATAAATGCAACACAATAAGACTCTAACCTCCTCTCTTTCATGAAAGAATCAAGGGAAGTGGTGACCTTGGAAACTTGAATCATTTCATCACTAATGAGTATGAAATGGCCTAAGCTTCCATGTGCTCAATTAACATCCGATTGAACACAAACAAATTATTATCTTTGCACCATTTTAGTCCCAAGTTTTAATTACTTCCTTTTAATTACCTTTCAGTTTTTTAATTCAATTGAGTCCAATAGTAAGTTTAAGTCCTCTAAATGGAAAGAGGGCTCAAATCAAGAGTTGTTTTAGGCATGAAAAAGACATCACACCATTGATAATGAACCCCGAAGGGAATAAACCATTAAGCATGACATCTCAATCTCATGCTTTAAACAAACAAGTTATTTGAACCACTTTCAAAGCAAAACAAAAGCCAAGAAAGGAGGGAGGTTGCAGAGATGATTAAGTGTGATCACAAGTATGGAAAGCCATAATTAAATGCAATCAACTCAAACAAGATGGTGTCTAAGGCCTAGAACACCAAACTCATGAGGACTATTACACTATAAGCATGCAAAACAAAGCTCACATGCAACTATGAACCAAAAACAATCCTAAAACAGGCTTAAAACACATGATGGAATTAAGGCAAAAATAGCTAGATTAATAAGCTAAAACATAGCACAAGCTAGGCTAGTAAGAAAGATACAAGGAGGGGAGGCTAACCCCTCCAATTTTGGACTTCAAAACATGATTTTGGCCACTGAAAGAGCTTTGAAAATTAGTTTTTAAAAGCTTAAAAAAAAATAATGCAAGGATGGGAAATACAAGGGAAAAAGCCCTCAAAGCAAGGAACAAAAAGGGTAACCACCCCTCAACCTTCAATGGCCTTAAAATCCAAATTTCAGCCCAAAAACAGTTGGAAAATTGCAAGAAAAAGAGCAGTTAAAGCAAGCAAATAGACAAAGCCTTATACCTTTTGAAGAGGAAATCAATTCCAAGCAACAAAATCAAGCAAACAACACCCTCAAGAGCTCCAACAAGGCTCTAGGATACCTCAGCTCAAGTATGGAGAGATTTGGTTAGGGGTATATAGGCAAAGGTTAAGGATTTGTAGGCAAAAGTGTAGGAATTTGCTAAAGAGAAAGAGAATTGTAGAGAGAGGAAAAATTTTGTTCTAAAATGTTTCCAACCTTTAAACATAAGAGGGGGGGCCCTCTATATATAGAAAACATGAATTCTCCTCAAGAGCATCCAGCCTACACGTGGGGGCAGATGCATGCATCTGTGCAAACAGCTGGCACAACTGTCACAAAATATCTGCAAAAGAAACTGGTGGCCGGCAAGCCACATCAATGGCCGGCAACCAAAAAGTGATGGCCGGCAGCCCAAAAAGGTGGCCGGCAGACCACCAGAAGTTGCAGGCTTGAAGAACCAAGGCTTGGTCCAAAAATGAAGGCAACAAGAGTGTAAGGTTTGAAGGGCTCAAAGCTGTGGTATTCCGCTGAGGACTTCGAGCACTTTGACGAGTACATAAATTCATCATCGGGTGTGTATGCGATGACGTCCAAGTCGTAAGGGCCATCAAAAATAGGGTGTCTACACATATGGCATGGAGGCGGTTATCCCGCTGGAGATCGACATGCCTACCATCAACAGTGAAAATTTTGAGCCGAACTTAAACGCAGAAGCCATCGCCCTAGAGTTGGACCTTGCAAAAGAACGCCGAGAAAAGGCATTAATTCACATCACAGCATACCAACAAGAACTGTCCAAGAAGTATGACAAGACAATTCACCCCATACAATTTAACGTTAGGAATTGGGTTTTGCAGAAGGTGATGAGCAACACTTTAGTATCGGACAAAGGAAAACTAGGGGCAAACTAGAAAGGACTTTATAAGATAACCGGTTTGGCAAGCAAAAGGGCATACCACCTAGAGGATTTGGATGGCAAAGCCATTCCTCGGCCTTGGAATGCGGCCAATTTGAAATTGTATTATTTTTAGTTTAAACTTTTAATGTAATTTTTGCAGAGGGCAGTCATACCCCACCACTCTTCAATGTAATTCTTTCAGTTGCATCAAGGATTTATGAAATGTGTATATAAAGGAAATGAATTCAAATTTTGTACTTAGAAATTTTGTCGTGATTTTTGGACTGCTGTGGACTGGAGGCAACTGTCTCCCAATCGAGGAGATTTTTCCCGGCCAAAAGAGTTGATGAAATGTTCAACTCAAGACTTTTAGTCGAGGAGATTTTTCCCGGCCAAAAGAGTTGATGAATTATTCACGTCAAGACTTTTAGCCGAGGAGATTTTGAACTGCTATAAGAGTTGATGAATTGTTTACCTCAAAACATTTAGCTGAGGTATATTGCCTGGCTAAAAGAGTTGATTCATCGCTTAACTCAAACCTTTTAGCCGAGGTATTTTGCCCGGCTGAAAGAGTTTATGAATTTTTCAACGCTTTCAGCCGAGGTATTTTGCCCGGCTGAAAGAGTTTATGAATTTTTCAACGCTTTCAGCCGAGGTGTCTTGCCCGGCTAAAAGAGTTGACAAATTATTCAACTCAAGGCTTAATGTCGAGGCATTTAGCCCGACTAATGGAGTGAATGCTTTGATCAAGAGTATTTCACGGTTGCAAAGAAGGAACACAATGTAATTGCAAGTAGCAAAAGTTGTAAAAAATTTCATTGATTGAGAAAGCAAGCACAAGAGTGGGAACAAGCAACCCGGTTACAAAAGTTCAGAATAAAAAAAGACAGAGAATTCAAAACTAGACTAAGGGGGAGAGGTTGGCAAATTCGTCTATGGCTCCCTCCGTGGCGGTTTCTAGGTTGACCACGGCAGTCCTTTCTTTGTCGCCGGCCTCCTTTTGGTCGGTCTCCTTTTGACTGCCTCCTCATTGGCCTCTTCATCGGCCTCTTCTTGCAATGAGTTAAAGAAGTCGTTTGCGTAAGGCACCATATAGACCGGCAGGAAGGCGGGGGGAGAAGAACTGAACACCTCGGTTTCAGATCCTTGGCCAAGTTTCTCACAGGCTGTCTTCCAACCAGACTTAAAGAAGATGTCTTTAGTGGTTTCAACCTTTTTAGTATAGCTCTCATTGGCCTCCTTGAAGTTGAGATTATTGGCCTCATCCATGTCTTTTTGCCTCGCTTTCTTCAACTCTTCCAACTCAGCATGGAGTGCATCATTCTCTTGCTCGGTGCTACCGAGCTGGCCAAGTAGTGTGGTGTTGTTTGCATTGGCAATTTCCAGAGAAGACTTGGACCGTCCGAACTTGGTCTCCAAGTGGTTGGTCACGTTTGAGAGGTTGGTCACCTTCTACTGGAGCCTGTGAACGCAGTCCATGACGAGATATTGTTTTTGGATGGCCTGTAAGAAATCAGAGAAAAGTTAGCCCAAGCAAGCAACCAAACCAAGTCGACAGTTGAAAATTTTTAAAGCTCCTTACCCTGGCCATAGGCTTGACTGCAAACTTCACACGTTGGGTATCAGGTACATGATCACTCCCGGTTACGTCGCTCGGTAAGAGCAATGCCTTGGACAGATCGTAAGCCAGAAGATGCTCCTTGTCCCCTTTAACTGACGCAATAACCGGGATTTCTTTACCCCAATGCTTCAACTCCGGCCTCCATGGAGGTGTCGGCTCAGTATCCTGCACCGACTGCTCGGTGCTCAGCTCGGCCATGAGCTCGGCTGATGGATCGGCAGAGCGAGTCTTTTTGCTAGCTCAACGTGTCTTTGTGCTAGCTTGTTGTAACAACCCTCGCCACTGTTTACCGATTAACTACCGAATACTGCTAAACTGAGACTGATTATGATAAGTAATGGAACTGATTGAAATACTGAACTAACCGACTGAAATCTAAAACTGATCGATTGACTATATCTGTTTAAATGCATTTCTATCTGTTTGACTGTTTGACTATCTGTTCATATTTTTATGTTTAAACTACAAATTGAAGGCCTTATCGGCGGCCAAACCAGAAATTGATTGATGTTTTGAGATCATTCGAATTTATATGATTTTATGGTATATTTAATTGAAAACTGGTTTGGAATGATTAAATTAGATTAAAATAAGCTAAATCACATAGTTTGGCATATTTACCATCTTGCCACACTAGTGGCCCACTATCTTAAACATATTTGAGCCTCCTTACACTCTAGCAAAACATTTCTTCAGCTCATTTCATGTTCCCACCGAAATAGAGAGAGAGAGAGTTAAGAGAGATTTGGCTACATCTTGTTGAATTGCTTGGAAATTGAAGAGTAATTTGCAAACTTGAGCTTATATTCTCATAATTGAAGACTTAGGTAAGGAAATTCAACCTCTCATTGTTGTGTTTAAGTTGATTCTTGCATGGTTCATGTCTAATTGAGGAGCCAAGTCATGATTTAGTTCTAACATGTTGAATTATAGCTTAATTCATGCATGCATGTTTGTATTGTTGACTTTTGAGTTGATTTCATGGAAAATTGTTACATGCATATCTAAGTTCTAGCTAAGGTCCATGAAACCATCTTGTTTTTGAAAGAATTAGCTCATTTGAGCTTGTATTTAAAGCTTTGAAATGATTTGAGTCCATGCATGTTACATGTTCATCTTGTTCATGAAAATTGGTTTGAAATTGGATTTAATTGAAATACCCTTGGGCTTTGATTTATCAAATCGATCTTTGAAACATGTAATATTATGGGTTTTGAAGTGTTTTCCAGAAAATTAGCCCAAGAGGATCGAAATTTGTGCATTTGAACTTGATTTGAGCTTGGAAGTTCAAATCTGGAAATTCCAGATTTTGGACTCCCGCTCGAGCGGGGAAAGTGACGCTCGAGCGGGAAATTCGTGCTCCCAGTACTTTGCACTGTTTTGAAGTCCGCTCGAGCGGAACAATTGACGCTCGAGTGGGACCTTGTGTCTTAAGCTCGAGCGGGTGTCGAGCGCCCATCGAGCGTGATTTTTGAGCATCCAGTACTTTTACCATGTTTTGCATTACGCTCGAGCGTGATAAGTGACGCTCAAGCGGGAACCTTTATCTGCATGTCCGCTCGAGCGGGAAACCTATGCTCGAGCGGGACCTCTGTTTTCTGAAAATTTTGAAATGCTTTTAAAGTGCATCTTTGCATCCTCATTCCATCCTAGGCATTCTTAGGCCTAGTTTAAGGCATCTTATAAGGATATAGATGTAGAACACACCGAGGCAATTAGGGATTAAGTTATTATCTTTCCCAACTGTATAGCTTAGTGTGTGTTCAATCTGTAACCTGTGTAGGGTTGGCAACTGGAGACACGCTCTAGCCTAACTGTAGCCCAGAACTCTGTGAGTAACAACTGTGTAAAGATATGTTCAAAAATGATTATCTTCTGAACAATTGAACTGTACTGTTTCTGAACTGCTACTGTTAACTGAATGAATGTATGTCCTATATTCTGAACTGTATTGTGGCATCCTTAGCAACTACTGTTATTGACTATTATTGTTACAGAGATCTCTGTCGGTTCCCTTGTTGGAACCACTACTGTTTACTGATTGATGGCCATCATTAACTGTTCGGTCTTTCAAGACCTACTGTTTACTGTACTGCTATGCTAATGGATGTACCACATATGACTGAATGACTGATATACTGAATTGATGAACTGTTTTCATTACTGTAAGGACATTCATTCTAAACCTCTTTACGCATTATGTTATTGACTGGGCTTTAGCTCACTGTTTATATATATATATGTAGGTGTTCAGGCACTAGACCGGAGCTAGGAGCGTGGATTAGACTCCCCTTTTTGTCAAGCCAACCACTGTGCCTCAATGCGAGGTTCCGAGCCTGCCAAGCTATGGCTTAGGGGTGTTTTAGTCCCCTATCTGTCTCTGTATCTGTTTTGTTTATTGTATATACTGTATAGACTGTTACTACTGTTTAATAGGGATTAGGTCCCTGAACTGAATGATTGTATATATGTACATACTGTTTTGTCACTGACTGTATATGTGTATATATATGAAAAGTCTTTTTGCATACAGACTGTCACAGCTCAGTGGACATCGTTTATTTACTATTTTGGCTTCCGCAATACCCCTGTACTCTGTTTTACTGTATTACTGTTAAGCAGGCCTTCGGTAATCTCGGATTACTGGCCGGTTACGGTGCTAAACCCATAGGGGCAGGTTTGGGTCGTGACACTTGTGCTACGGCGGTTGAGGCCAGAGCGATCACGGTCCTAGATATTTGATCGGCATAGGGGCAGGAGGATGGTTGCGCGGAAGCTCGATGGAGGTAGCTGTGATCAAGTGCTTAATTTGGCTCTTCTTCACCATCTCTTGTTCTTGAGCGGGGAAGGTTCTCGAAGGAAATCTGTTACCTTGCTTTTGCGTTTGGAAGAGTACCTGTAACTCGGCATGTAATCGAGGAGATCATGACAATCACGATACAGGTACCTCAGCACAATTCTGATCGCGTCCTCGTTTGGATTGAAGTAGTTCGCCTGTAACTCTTCGATGGCTGTAAAAAGAAGATAGTTAGCAAAGAATAATAAAGATGAATAAATTGACCAATCAAGTAGCGTGATTTACATGATGAACCAAAATCTTTGTTGATGTACCAACTAGACAGTCTCACAATTGCCGGACACCCAGAAGAAGTCGTCATCGTGCATATCTTTGTCCGGTGTGCTAGTTACTAAACGCTCTTGGCTCGGCCTTATTTTTAGGTAATAGTTAAATCCATCGGTCATACGGCCGAGTGTGAACTGGCGTAAGATCTCGGCCAAACCTAGCTGTAATCCTAGCCAATTATTTAGCTCGGTCACTCCATTTATGATCCTATAAGTGTTGGTGGATACTTGTGTGGGAGCTAGCCTGGTGTGCCTTAGAAATTCGCAGATTAAAAGTTGTACCGGAAAGTGCAGTCCCCCTCGACTATGCTCAGTACGGTAAAGGACAAGACTCCAGTCTGCCCCAAGGGATTATGTTCTCTTCACCGAGCTCTAAGTGCATGTCGGCTGGGACGCCATACTCCTCTCGAAACGCGGCTAGTGCGCCCGACGTGTTAACAAGGAAGCAATAGCGCCCCATGGGAGGCCGGTTTTAGTTAGCCCGGCAGAATTGAGTTGGCAAAATTGTGCATGATGGCTGCTCGGCCTTTGAGAGCCCTAGTGTTGGTGTGATTGGCCCCCTAGGATTCTGTAGTTAAAAACCAAGTGTGAGTGGAAGCGTGGTCGTGCATGTGAGCTTGATGTTAGCTCGGTCACTTTGAGCGTGCTTTGCAACTCGGTCTATATGATTTGATAGATCCTAGCTCGGTCGCCCGAGCAGGCCAGATATTAGCCCAGTCGCACGACCTTGTATACTGGGTAGCCTAGTTTTCTGCCCTAATTCCATAAACAACGAATTTGCCTAGTCGATTAGGGTTTTCATATCAAAAAGGCGCTTTGAGCCCGGCCAAGCCCAGATCCACACATGTTCATCACAAGAGATGATGAACATGGGAAACTAGAGGCACGGGATCTTTTCGGCATCAAAAGCAGTACTAAACCCTAACCCTATTCAATTTTTAGCTGTGTTTGGGTGCTTTAATCCTTCTCAATGGATGAATATGTGAGTTAAAGTTCAAGAACATAAAGAACACAAAGAAAAAGGAAATACCACAGAGAAATACAAAGAACTCACCTAGTTAGAGCTTCGATCGATGTTGTAATCGGAGAGTCGCACCCCCAACAACAACGGCGACGAAGGACAAATACAATAGGTGCTTTGATTTGAGCATTGTAGATCGAAGATGGTGACACTGGTTTTGGGAAAAATGGCTTGACGGGGAATGAAGAAGATGAACAGTGAGAAGTGAAGAAGAAATGAAAAGGTTAGGTGTATAGAATGGGAATAGGTGCCAAAGTTTGAATTTTGAAAGACGGCGTGGGACAGCTGGATAGGCAGTATGGGGCCAATCAGTGAACAACACGTGTTTGTGATGAGACCGGTGTCAATCTTGAAAAAACAGGCTGAAAATTCGAATCGCCAATCAGGCAAGCTGTAAGACAGAGCATGAGGACTAGCGCAGTTGAAAAGAACGAACGCTTTGGAAATATGAATGGTGGGATGATTCACCGAGCAAATAACGACCGACCATGAGCATGAGGATGAGCTCGACCAGTGAATGTACTCCCGATCACACTTGCGCGGACGAAATTAAAGGGGAATTGAGAGGCAGATTCATGGCTTAGTAATGGACCAACCTAGTTTGGGTCGGAGTCAAGGTCTTCGCTCAGTCGGATGTTGGGCACGCATTGGGCCGAGGAGTAGGTCTAGTCAAGTTGGAGACAACTTTGAGCTACTAGCCCGGTAGAGATGTGCACTCTGCTAGGCTGGATGGCATTTGTCCTCAAGAGGCCGGATTCAACCAAGCAGGAGCTCGTTGTGGATTATGGAGCTCGATTGGGCCCGCAAACTAGTTTGTTCGATGGGACCGAGCAAGTAGTGCGGCCTTGAAGAAGGATTCTGGCATCGCGCTTGGTTTAGCTCGGTGGGGTGTGCTTTGTGGCATTGTTTGACTACTAAAAGGAGATTCCACCGTCCATACGTGTCAATACTGTTAGGCGGTATTGACATTCGATGTTTGGAAGTATTGGCTCTTACACGTGGAAGAAGGAAAGAGGGGAACATATCCATGCATCAAGAGGAAGACAAATAGAGAGGAGCACGCAGAAACTATATAAATGGTGTTGCATATCCATGTAGAGGTCTGGAACATCTGGTAATCAGAGCTACCTACCCCTTTGTCTCTCACTCACTCTCTCTCTCTCTCTCTTCTTCTCTCTAAGTGTGCTAACTTGACCATCAGAGGGTTTTTCCGACAGCACACCGCCGGGTAGCTCACCGTCTTTGTGTTCTCAGATCACTCAGAGATAAACAAAGCTTGGACACGACGAGTACGAAAAGCGACGAATATTTGCTCCCTGTACAACTACACAGTTGACAAATCACATGCCCAAAGACTTACAAACTGAAGTTATCAGTAAGGAAAGAATGATTTATGTGAAGGGAAAAAAAGCTATTTCGATTAAATACAGGGGAAAACAATAACCAAAAATATGTTAAAACAGAATAAAACTGTGAAAAGCATATTTCTACAAAGAAAAATATACACAAAAATATCTATACACAATTTTATCAATTTGAATTCTTATTTTCCAACGTATTTATGACATTATGATTAAAAAAGGAGCATAATTTTTATACATATAAACTACAAATGTATACATTTATACATAAGCTTGTGAATGTTGATTTAATCAGTACGACACAAGAAAACTCCCTCAAATATTTACATGAAATTTTGGAAAACGTAAAGTACAAAAAAAAGGGAGTTTTTCTACTCGTATTGAATTTAGCACAAATACTTTTTTGTGCTCAAGAAACCTACTTGGAAATTCTACTTAGTTCGATAATTTGCATACTTGTGGGTACAAAAATATGAAAATAATTACAAACAAGAGCTGTATCAAATTCCAATATTGCGGGAAAAAATTTCTTCGTCTATCTATAGGGCTCATTTGGTGTCACTAAAGAGTTTATTTATAAGGTTCGTAACAATTTTGGACTTTAAAAATGAATGTTACTGTAATGCTTTTAGGTACTTTGCAAAGAATATTTATAGAATGCCTTTAAGCATCGAGATCTTGGTTTGCTAATCCAAACCATATAAATTGCTGACTATGGAGGTAGGGTTTTTTTAAATTAAAAGTTACTTTTTCCATCAAAACGAGCATCAGTTAGTTTATGTTTTAGGGAGGGGGAAAAAAAAAAGGCGGCATCAATTAGTCAGTTTTATGTGGTTGAATGTTCTTAATAAAGCGTTTTTTCCTCTTTTTCTGTCGCAATGCACTAGAATTAACATATTGCAAGTCAGGTGTGTGTTGATTTGTTTTCTAAATATTTAATTGTTTGGCAGATCATTTGCGGTGATGGTGTACAGTATGGTTAGTACAATATGCAAGTGTGTATGAGAAACATAGCCCTTTAGGCATATTGTCAAGACACATAGTGAGCATGAAATTGATATTGTAACAGGACAACACAAACAAGAATAGCACAGCACCTAGAGGGCACAAAAGATTAAGAGGACAACCACAACATATAGAGGGCGCGACGGAAGCATGAAGCAAATGTGGAAATCCCCAAAATCAATTGATTTCGGAAAACCAATTGGGCCACAACGTGTAGAGTAGCAGTTGAAGACGAGGCATTTCATGTGTTGGAAACAATGGGTTCCACCGCTTCAAAAGCTAAGAGTTGCAACTCATTTTTTGGGCACATGGCGGACGTATACATCTGAAACTTTGTTGAAACGGGGCAGAACAGTTTCTTTGGTTCAACCGTTATTCTACTTGCACAATAGTGGTAAGTTGGAGAACTTCACGCGTTCAAATGAGCTGATTGCTTCCGTTCTTTTATATATAGGTATCTAGGTATAAATATACAGCCCAGATTTCTAAGATGTTAAACTATGAAAAATTACGAGTATAAATAGTTTGGTTTAGTTGAGATTAAGATAAAATTTAACATCAAACGGTTGAATCACTCCTCTCCATATCACTTATCTTCTTCTATATCTTTTTATATTTTATTTTGTAATGATACTTTGAAGTGCTTATTTCATAAGCTTCATAATGAAGATTGAGGACAAGTTTGGGAACTTGTAAAAAAGTCAAAAAGTCAAAAAGTTACTCAAAAAGTTAAAAAGTTAATACTATTAACCAAAAGTCAACAATTACGGCTGCACAACTCCCAATTCGAATTTTTCCCTACAAATCAATTTTTACAATTTTTTATTACACATTTTTTCATAAAAAGTCAAAAAGTTAACCCAAACATCCATATTTTCAACCTCAATTTTTTAGTTTAAAAAGACAAAAAGTACACTTATTTAGGACACCCCAAACAACCCCTGAATATGTAATGATGATCGGAACAAAATAAATTTTATTTTATAAAATAAATAATTTAAGTTTAAACTCATAGTTGTCGTTTATTTTTATTTTTTTAAATATTATTTGTTCACGTGTTTAGTGATGTTTAATGAAATTGATTTTTTTGTATAACTACTATTTATGGGATAAATAATTTGGATAATTATTATAGATCTACGATGGGACTCACAAAACAGATTACGAGAGGATATGGAGGATAATGGTACAGCGGAGAGCCATCAAAAAAATTTATAAAAATATTTACATATAATATTTTAGTTGGTTTATATATTTTTTAATATAAAATACATTGATCTTTTTATAATAAACTATAATTTTGGATTTTTAAGATCATCAAAAGTCATGTCATTTTGTTTGAAATTTTTGTATAAAAAATTTGAGAGAAAGCTTATAGTGTGCACTCTACCACAAATTTTCATAATATCAACCACAAAATAAGTAATTTCATCATAAATTAGTGTAACAAAAAATATCGTAACCAAGTCACAAAATTTTATATCATCAATCATAAAATTTTAGATATTTTGTTATGTTAATTTGTGGAGAGATTACGAATTTTATGATTGATATTATAAAATTTTATAGTAAAAGTTATACCAATTTGTGGTAAGATGCATATAATGTATATGCCTAAGGCTTTTTCAAAATTCTATTCAGTGTGTTTGGTTTCAGTTTTCTGAAAACTGAATTTTTATTTTTCGTATTTTTTTGTTTTTAGTGAGTATTTTTAAAATTTTTAGTAATTTTTTTACTCTTTTAGATGCACCTTACTTAGATGTATCTAAAATAGTAAAATATTTGTGAAAAAAATATTTTAAAAAATTAATAAATACACAAAAATACAAAAATATACTGAATTTTTGTATTTTTTTGGTATTTAGTGTATTTTTAAATATTTTTTCACAACTATTATACTTTTTAAGTGTATTTATATTAGGTATGTCTAAAATTTTTAAAAAAATGCTTAAAATATTAAAAAAATTCATTGAAAATATTAAAATACGAAAAATAAAAAAATAGAGTTTTTTGAAAACTGTTTTCTGAAAACTGGAACCAAATAATAATTCCTAAACAATAACAAAAAAATCCAATCTGCCCATTCTCTAATTATAACACACATGGCAAGCTACACACACAGCGTTATCATTAATGTGCAGTTACATGCTTCACAGCTTGTCTTCATTCCCAATTATGTCTTAATCTCTTCTTCAATTATTTATTATCAAGCTCTCCATTATTTTCTTCTTATACTAGTAAATCATCATTAAATGGCACTCTTATTCTTTCCTTTTTAAGTCAATGCTCATAATAAAGTCAATTAATGAGATACAACTAGTTTTTAAGGGAAAGGATAAGTCTACTCGACTTAATTTTCTTTTTTTGATAGTTTATGTTAAATATTAAAATAAAATCTTATTTTATGGTGTATCTAAAATATTAGGTCCCTTTGTTTGGTTTTGAATTTTTAAAAATAGTTTTTGACTTTGTTACTTTTTGTGTTTTGTTGTCTTTAATGAACTTTTTTAATATTTTAGTTAATTTTTTATTTTTTTATTTTTTAGATGCAACTAATCTAAATATATTTAAAAATTAAAATATTTATGAAGAAATTTAAAAAGAATTCAATAAATATAAAAGAATACAAAAATTTACTAAATTTTTGTATAATTTTTGTATTTAGTGAATTTTTTAAAAGATTTTTTCACAAATTTTGTACTTTTTAAATGTTTCTAGATAAGGTGAATTTAAAATTTTATAAGAAATGATTAAAATATTAAAAAAATACTAAATATCAAAAAATATGTATTGAAAATTTGAAAAATTATTTTTAAAAACTCCAAAACCAAACAGATGTTAACATCATGTTTGAAAATCAGATAATTAAGATTGTGAAAGGAGAGAAAAATGATTTTTTTTTTTTTTTAAAAAAATCAAAGCATTGTAATCACTAGATGTACTCTCATTTAATTCAAATGAACGTATACACATGTGAATCTGGACTAGCTTTTGGTATAGACATCGAGCTCGAGACTTAAAAATTAAAAGATAAAATCATTAAAAAAATTAAATTAATATATTACAATTTGCAAAATTTTCAATCAAATCTGGAATTTTAAGGGAAAGAATTGAGCAAAAATCTAGGCAGCGCAAAATGTGGTGTGTGCTGCGTGGGAATTTGAAATTATTATTATTATTTTTAAAATAAAATGATATGGTTGATTTTTGGTACATGAAATTTGAGTGAATAATAAGAGTAGAATATCTTGTATTGGAATAAGTTTAGACAAGTTTCCAATCATTGGTAATAAATTAATAGATAATTGACTAAAAAAATAGAGATTAACAAGAGAGAGTTTGAATGGTTTTGGTTCTTCTGGAGACACGTCAGCTACCCAATTATTGTTAAATGGCTGCATGGAATTCCAAAGAGATGCATGCAACAAAATTAAGGGCATATATTTGATCTGAAACCAAGGGTCAATCTGAATTAAACTATTCAATTAAACAAAATACATTACCACAAATTTGAAATAGAAAAATGCTTGACCTACACAATTTTTTGCCCCACAATTATCACAAATGAGGTAGTAAGACGTAATGCAAGTTCTATACATTGAAGTGTGGGTTAATTTTTAAAATTTTGCTTGCCATCCCATTTGTGGGAATTATGGGGAGAAAATTGTGTGGATGTAATAATTATAAAACATGAGAAATTTCAATTCAGTGTAATTCTTTTAAATAATTTAAGGTTAATGGTAAATTGTACAAATATTAATAATTGAAATTTTAATTTTTTCATAAAAATATAATTATTTAATGAAAATATACCAAATTATAATTTTTCCTTTAAAAAAAGGAAGAAGAAAGTTTCAGTATATAATTCAATTACTTACATTTCTTGTATTTATTTTAATACAAATTAAAATAACTAAATAAATAAAATCAAAACTCACAAACAAATGGCAAAATGTTCTAATAATTTATCACTTTGATAAATTTTTTAATATCGTTACTAGTATTAAGGATTAAGATGATTAAAAGTTGATTTTTTTTGTTTTTTTTGATTTTTTTTGAAAAAACGTATAAAAAATGTGAGAGATGGGCCCTATTTGGTGGAGTTTTTTTTAAGTTAAAAACTGATAATTAGAAAGCAGAAGTTAAAATCACCCTTACCTTAGCTTCTAAATAATCAGAATTTTTCAGCTTATTTAAACTATTTCTGCCTAGTAAGCTATAAGTAGAAGCTACACCAAACAATCTGACACAGACTCTCAAATCAAAATAAATTATAATCACCCCTCAAAAACTGTAATAAACAGTCCCATGATGTGACCCAAAATGAATTAAAAACTAAAAGATAATTTTTAACTATCTTCTCAAAATAATCCTAAATAATTATTTCACAAACACAAAATATATCTAGAAAGTTTTAAAAAACTTCATTATCAAAATGACGATAGATACGTAGTGGTAATAAAAAATAAAAAATAAATCATTTAAGACTTACAAGTTGTAAAGAAATAAGTCCGGTCAATAAAACTACTTAACAAATTATCCAAAGAAAAGAAAGAAAAGGCAAATACAAATACAAAGATTGATGGGTAACCCGTTGCGACCTACTGGGTACCCGATGTAGACTCCAATCCTCTAATCTTGGGCTCGAAGCCTTCGGACAAAGGTAAAAATATTAAAGCCATTTTCACACAAATATGAGATCTAGATGTGAAATTCTACATGCGAGATTTACCATTTATCTCATATTTATATGGGAAACTTATTGATAAATCTCATACACAAAATTCAAATTCTATCTAATACCAAAATAAAATATTTACACTAATTAGTTTTACATATTTTTAATTGTTATCAAAAAAATCCTATTTTAAAATTTAAAAAAAAAATTAAAGACGATGCTACATCCTATCACTGTTAAAATTCCGTTAGACGGTCATCGGAGACTCATTGAAATGTTCAACATTACTGGAAAGTCGTTGGAATATCATCGGAAATTCGCCGAAATATTCTGAACATCACCGAAAGTCGCCAGGATGTCTAGAATGTTCGCTGGACGTCAAGAATATCACCGGAGACTCACCGAAATGTCCAGATATTGCCCAAAAAAAAAGAATAAATTGAGAAATTAAAGTGAAAAAACATAACAAAATGTACTAAATATTGATAAACTAAAAGAAGAAGAAAAAAAACCTAATAACAACAAACAGCAACAATGGAAAAAAAAAAAAACATATATTATTTTCAATTTTTGTAGGGTTCAAGTGTAACAACCACCGTCTTAATTAACTGCTAAGTATGTGATTTGCCTTAATTATGTGTTTATCTGTTCAGTAATTGCCATGTGTAATTTGCTATGTGTTATTTGTCTTATAATGATATGAACAGATGTATGGAGAGTAGGAAATAAACATGTCTGAATCAGTAGACCATAAGATTAAAGTTAAATATATGGAATAGGAAGTTAGAGCCTGATTCATAGTTGTATGATAAAGTTAGTGTAATTTGATGTGATTTGAGATGAGAACTGAATTAATTAAGTAAACTTGATTTATTAATCTAAACTTGGAATTAATGAATTAATTTAGAATAATTAGTAGTGACTTATATTTCCTACTCATCAAGTTGAATAAAGAAAAGGGGAAATAAGAGAGAGATAGAGAGAGAGAGAGAGAGAGAGAGAGAGAGAGAGAGACTAAATGGGATTTGTAGAGAAATTGAGAGAGAGTTCTAGAGACTAAGAGAGAAAGAGAGAACCCTAGAGCTCAAGAAGAAGAAGAAAGAGGATTTGAGCAAAACTTCACCAAATCAACCCTTTAAGGTAAGAATTTCTTGAATTGAAGTTGTATTAATCATGAAATCATAGAATCTTGGTTGAATTAAGAGGTAGAGTGGTGTAAGTTGTTGTTGATGATGACACATGGCATTATTTTTGTTCAATCACTTGCTTCTTGCATGAGTTTTGAGATTTGAGGAGGAAATCTCCATAGATTTTGAACTTGGAACTCACCACATGCATAATTCTTGATTTTCTTCTCAAATTCAAGCTTTTGATCTTGTGGATAGTAAAATGAGTTTTGTTTTAAAGTTATGATTTTGTTTGAAGTTAGAGTTATGAAACTGATGATGTTTTTGAGAGTTTTGTGCCTTGATTTTCATAAAATTAGAGTTGGTTTTTGCAATGGGGAAAGTTCCATTTCAGCAGGAATTTAGACTGCATTTCAACCCAAACTACTCAAGTGGCGTGGGCCACTGCACGAGCGGCCAACCCTCCTTTGCTCAAAATTGCATTCTGCTTGCTAGTGCGGCCAAGGCCACCGTGCGTGCGACCAACAGGGCAGGCTTAGTTTTGTTTTCCTTCTATTTTTCTGACTTTCAGGCCTTCGTTTGCATGGTTTTTAAGTGTTTTTCATATGCATACACATTTCATGAATACAAAAGAAATGGAAGAACGAATAACAACGATTTAGGAAATAAGTAACGGTTAGGGTATGAACCGATTGAATAGTTGAAATGTATTTTGAACCGTTGTGCTTGCATGTGTCTGTGTAGGTCAAACACTGTGTCCTAATCACGTGTTTCAAGGAACCAACTGTGAGTAACAATGTTGCAAAACTATGTTCAAGTTATAATTATTTTCTGAATGATATTATTAAGTTCTGTTTCTGAAACGATATTGTTTACTGAGTGAATGATTGTTCTATTTTATGAACTGTATTCGTGGCATCTATAGCATCTGTCACTGCTACTGTTTTTTGTCACTGTCACAGAGATCTCTATCAGTTCCAATTCTTGGAACTTTTGTTTATTGTATTGATGGTCAAAAAATTCTGACTGTTCGGTCTTTATGACCTACTATACTGTTCTGCTATTGGATATACCATGTATAACTGCTATGATTTCATTATGACTCTGAAATGTATGAGATACTGCTTTGTGAATTTATTCACTACTGAAATTGACTGTTTGAAATTATTACGAGGACATCATTCATAAACCCCTTTACCTAATTGTTATTCACTGGACTCTAGTTCATTGTTTTAATATATATAAATGTAGGTGATCAAGCACCGGATCGGACTTAGTGGCATTGACCTCTATCACAACCCAAACCCGCCACTATAGGTTTAGCGTCGTAACCGGCCAGTAATCATTGGATTACCAAAGGCCTCTTAACGAAATAACATATAATTAGGAGCTGCAGAAGCAAATATACCAACAATACATAGTCCATAGAGTCATGCAGACATACATGGGACAGAAATTTAAAACCTTATATAATATATATGCATATACGCAACATCATAATGCAGTAATCTTCGTCACATTTAATACAGTTGTAGCCCAAAAGGGAAATACCCCAATAAACACAAAAATCAAAAGACTTGATTGTATTACTTATTAACACTAGGTCATAACTTATGCCGTTTAGACCTGACTTGCGTACAAAAGGGAACCTCTTCGGAGGCACAACGACTGGCTGACAAAACGGAGACACCAGATCCTCAACTTTGGGTCTGGTCACACGCCTGGTCACCTACATACATAATATAAATAGTGAGCGAAAGCCTAATGAATAATAACAGAGGCCTCGTTTGGGAAGCGTCCCGTTTAGCCAAAAAGTCACTAAAAAAATCAAAAAGTCAACAACCCATACCAAAAAGTCAAAGATTCTCTTTTCTCTTTACTTTTTGCACATCTTTTCGTAAAAAGTCAAAAAGTCATCCCAAACATACTAATTTTTTTTAGCTCATATTTTAGCTAAATAATCAAAAAGTTACTAAATTAGTCTGTTCCCAAACGAGGCCAGAGTAAAGATTTTAATGAATGATTCCCGAAACAGATTTCAAATCTCAAAGCAAATCAAAATCATAATCGAATTTATAGTAGAAACAGAGTCCTAGTCTTATTCATATTTAAATCATGTGTGGTACATCCGTTAGCATAAACATGTCTCTTTGGTCAAGCATATCAAGTTCCAAAAAGGAACCTTCGGTACCGAGTAACATATCTCATACATGGGCCATAGTATTGTTTCTCTCGAGCGGGGGCCTGTACCACAGTATTATCTCCCTCGGGCGAGGGCCTCATGACCATAAACCACAGCATTATGTTCCCTGGGCGAGGGCCTCTGCTAAGGATATCACAATTATTTTTCAAAGAAAATCGGACATTCATTCATTTACACAAAACATAGCATTTCAGAAAACTGATCATTTCGTATCATCATAAAATAATTAAAGTCAACATAACTTTACAGAGTTATTACTCACAGATAACCTTGGCAGTAAACAAATGAATCAACCGCTCACAGCACGTGACCTACACCAAACATAGCAGATACGTATAATGAAACACACACTCGGTTGATACTTAACTTCTTTCATTTCATTCTTAGTGTGTTTCTAAGTCTTTACCTCTTATTGAGTCTTAATCATGGCCTAGGAGTGCCTAGGATGCAATGAGGATACTAAAATGTACTTGAAAACACTTAACAAAAATTGCTGAAAACAAGGGTCTCGCTCGAGCGTAGCTTTCTT
Organism: Camellia japonica; assembly: GCA_030407325.1. Taxonomy (NCBI): domain Eukaryota; kingdom Viridiplantae; phylum Streptophyta; class Magnoliopsida; order Ericales; family Theaceae; genus Camellia; species Camellia japonica. Next base: position 45,933,707 of record JAPPVO010000002.1, on the reverse strand, counting down.
CGCTCGAGCGGACATGTAAAAATATAGTGGTCGCTCGAGCGCACATTCCTTCGCTCGAGCGGTCTGCAAAAGTACTGATTGCTTAGTTTTTCCGCTCGATGCTTGCTCGACGCTCGCTCAAGCGTAAGATTCAAGTCCTCGCTCAAGCGCAACTCTTGTCGCTCGAGCAGTCTGCAAAACACTCAGACTTCTGGGAGCATGCATTTCACACTCAAGCTAACCTTTGGTCGCTCGAGCGAAGGTGCAAGACACAGAATGGTCACTCGAGCGTAGGAGCAAAATTCTGGAATTTGCAAATTCGCTCCCAAGCTCAAAATTCAATTTCCAAACCTTCAAAACACCTTCTTTTAGGCCAAAACTTAGTAAAACATTAAGAAACTCATAGTACATGATGAATTACAAACTATTTTGCAAAAGTAAGCCCAAAAGTTAAGCCAATTGCATTAAACAAAGCTTGAAACTTAAATAACATAACTTGTATGTAATGTCATGAATTTCAATTCCCCAAAACATGATCAAGTGAGTTATTAAGCTCAAAAATAAGTTGAATTCTTTTAACAAAACCAAGATATGAACATACATGTGGGAATTCTTGTAAAAACGACTTCAAGACCTCATGATATGCACATGCATACATGAGTCATGTTCGATTCTATCATCTAATCTCAATTATCTTTGAATAATGCATAACAACTTCATTTCTTGTTGATTTCACATGTAATTGAGCCTGAGGTTACAAAATGTGAGTTGAAGTCTTACCTAAGTCTCAAATTCTTCAAGTTGGAGTTTAATTCCTTTGAATTCACATCAATCTCCTCTAAATTCTAACAATCACTCTACAATTGAGCTCAATTTCCTTCTCTCCCACTCTCACATGTTTTTGATGGTCAAGCAAGAAGTGTACAAGTGTGTAGAAGGTAATGAAGTGGCCTTATATAGGCTTGATTAATAAATTCATCAAATTGGGCTTAATTGAGCATTAATTATTCTAATTATTTCGTTCCGAATCGAATTTTAATTAAGCCTACTATAAAATTCTAAAAATTCTAATTAACACATAAATCAAGCCATTTTCTTAATCGGATGCCAATAAGGCCTTCAATTCGCAAACCGAAACGGAAACATGAACAAATCTTTCTACGTTAAACAAATATAAACACAAATAAGACAATGTATGATGCAAATTTTCACTTTAATTTCTTATTAGGCATTATTAATCATGAATTAACGTTAATCATGGGTCGAGGTTGTTACAACCTAAGCCTTGTTTTGTCAAGCCAACTACTATGCCTCACTGCGAGGTTCCAAACCACCACGTGTCAAGGCTTTTAGGAGGTTTCAAATTCACCCTTTTGCATTGTGATCAAATGTTATGAAGTTTTGGGTTAAGATCTTTTGTTTTGTTTAATTTTGTTAATGGGAATTAATTCTCTAGGTTATGTAAATGTTTTTCTTTTTAAGTATGAGATGAATTATGTGAATATCTGTATATAGTATATAAAGTTGTTTTGTTCCATGTAAGTCTCACAGCTCATTGGACGATTTTATTTTATTATTGGCTTCCATTAGCCCCTATTACTGTTTACTGTTAAGCAGACCTTTGGTAATTACGGATTACTGACTGGCTACGATGCTAAACCTATAGGGGCGGGTTTGAGTCGTGACATTAAACAAATAATCTATAATATTGATCAAACTGAAAAGCAAGTTTTGAAACTATAAAATGTTATAATTTCAAAATATGGTTCTATTAATCATTTATCCTTATTAATGAAACTGCAACATTTTACAGTTCTAAATAAAGTTATGAAACTGTAAAATTTTACAGTTTTAAAAAATGATTCATTTTAGCACCAAATAAACTGAAACTGTAAAATTTTTAATTTTTACCGCTTGTAACTAAAACTTAAAAACAACTTGTTCAGAACTTGAAAATTCTCTATTATAACACGAAAATAGAAATGTGTAGTATAAAAATAAAAATAAAAAAAAACTGAGAGATCGAAGGAAAGAGACAAATATAGAGAGATACATATACTCCGGCAACTATTTTTTGGTTTAGATCTAATCAGATCTAACGTAGATCTACTCATCTACATTAAATTTGAGTAGATCTACTCATCTTCTTCAGCGGAAACTCATCTCTTCTGCCGTCGGTAGCACAAAGTAAGAAGTTGGTGCTCGATGGTTGCCGGTGAACCCCAATCAATGATAGTCGCCGATGACTGTAGATTAAAAAGAGAAAAAAAAGAAGGAAGTTATGGTCGTGGTCGTTACCTATATCAGAGAAAGAGAAATAAAGAGAAGAAGCAAGGTATAGGAAAAGAGGAGAAGGTAAATGGGCATAGAACTTTTGGGTCTATTTAAAAAAAAATTAGAATTAAATAGAATACATAATTTCTAAAAAAGAATTTGTAAGTAATTTGTCCTATTTATATCTCATTTTATGAAAATCTTTCGTACACTTTTAGACTTTCTCAAAATATTAGGTTCAAAGCATATTGAGTCTTCCATATGGAAGTAATTAGGTAATGTTTGACAAGTGTTAAAATAATTATTATATATATTTTTTTAATTTTATTTTTAGTAAACGTTTTAAATAAAAAATATTTGTTAACATTTTAGGTCAGATACTAAAAAAAAAAAAAAAAAAATTGAACCAAAATTTAAGAAGTTAGTGAAGACAAAAAGAACATCAAAAAAGCCAAGAAATTTTTTTAGCCATTTTTTAAAAAATAAAAATAAAGTAGAGTCTTTCAATTTAGTAGGACTCAAAAAGTAAAAAATTAAAAAAAAATAATTAAAGACAAAAATAATTATAAAAAAAAAGTTGTTAAATACGTTTGTCGAATCCCCATTTAATTAAATTGTAAAATTTGTTGGGTGACTACTACTATAGTCCCTTAGTTAATTTACCCATTTAATTTACTTTAAATTGGATAATCAATTATTCAAGAAAATTTAATAACACATTTCCATAAATTCAACAATCACAACATCACTATAAGAAAAACTCGGCCCATATTTAAATAATAAAAAGAAAAAACATATTTCAATTCTAAAAAGAATAACATAAAATAAAATAAAATCAAGCAGGTTGGTAGCACAAAATCGATTATATTTTTGTAAAAATAATTGCGTATTTCAATATATAGTGAGCTGTTAGCTTGGGGCATATGCGCTTAGCCATGTGATTCTTAATAAAAGCCACACGGGCCCCATGGTCCCCACCCATTTCGAATTGCCTCGTTTGGGACCAGGCTAATTTAATAACTTTTTGATTATTTGACTAAAATATGAACTAAAAAAAATTAGTATGTTTAGAATGACTTTTTAGCTTTTTACGAAAAGATGTGCAAAAAGTAGAGAGAAAAGAGAATCTTTGACTTTTTGGTATGTGTTGTTGGCTTTTTGGCTAATTTAGTAATTTTTTGACTTTTTGGCTAAAAATGATGGTTCCCAAACGAGGAGAATTATGCAATACACCTCCTCATTATATTATGTCGTTTTCTTTTTTTATTATGACTCTTTTTTTTTTTTTTAGTTATGATATTATTTTAATATGTTTGGTTATGTTTTATTTAGTGTTTGGTTATGAATTTTTTTTTTTTTTTAGTTATGACTCAGAAAATATAAAATTGTATCATTTTCTTCTTCAGTTATAAAGTGCATATGGTATACATTATTTGAAGGGTGTGTACCATAATTTTTCTCTTATTATTATAATTATGATTTGTAAAATTATTGTTATTTCGATAGATTCATTTCAAATTAAACATCAATCCTTGGAGTGAATAAAAATTTTTTGCCATTAATTTCAATATAGTTTCTAAAAAGATGTTATTAAGGTCCCGTTTGTTTTGGGAGATAGAATGGAGGGGATTGATAGTGAGGGGATTAATAGTGAAGGGATTGTTAGTGGGGGGATTGATAGTGAGGGGATTGATAGTGAGGGCATTAATAATGAGGAATTGTTAAATTATTTTTATATAAAATAATAAAACAAATAAAAAATATAAAAAATTAAACATTATATTTTTAAAAAAATTCTCAATATATAAAAAATAAAAAAATTTCTAATCCCCTCACTATTTTCTAATACCATCTCTACCTCCTCCTTACCAATCCCCCTTCCAAGGGTATTAGTAATACCAAGGGACTAATAGTCCCAAGACTATCTCTCCAAACAAACAAGGGCATTAATAATACCTTGGTATTACTAGTCCTAATACCCTCTCTATAACCCAAAACAAACGGGGCCTTGAATTAGGGTCTTGAGAACAACCTGAAAAAGTCAAAAATGAAAAAGCCATTAAGCTATTTATCATCAATTAAAAAAAGTTAAATAGCACATTAATTTTTTTACTCACAAAAACAATAACTTTTTTAGCAACTTTTTAAACACATTAATTTTTTAAAAAATAAAAAGAATAAAAGTCATTAAAAAGTCAACCTTAAAGCCCAGTCGCCCAAGTTGAAAATTTCAGTTGTAAAATTTATGCAATTAGAATTACAAAGGTTAAATTGATACAAATTATAAAGACTATTAGTATAATTTGTCATAATAATATTTATTATTATTTTATTTTAATTTGCAATAAAAGGGTGGAAGAAAAGTCAGAAAGTCCGAGTTTTTTTTTTTAATATTCTATAAAAAAAAATTTATTTAGAGAATTAATTCATTTTTCAAGCTATTATTTGGCAAACTAACCTGTTTTTAAAATCGTATTTTAAAAATGTAATTTTAAACATGCAATTTCACCTTGAAATCACATGTTGAAAATGTGATTTCACCATGTCATTTTCAACCTGCGATTTCAAGGTGAAATTGCATATTGAAAATGCAATTTCAATTTCAAAATCGCATTTTTAAAATGTGATTTCAAAAAGTAAGTTTGTTTTCCAAATAATTTGAAAAGTGGGTCAATTCTCTAAATAATTTTTTTTTTTTTTAGAATATTTTAAAAAAAATCTCTGGAAAGTCCATGCTATGGAAGGAGATTCAAACCAAACATGAGTCTTGCCAACTATACTGTGTGTGGTGAGTGATTAATCTATGTTTAATCATTATTTGTGAAATTTCTTACAGGAGCAAGCCTAGCCACTGAAAACTAATCAAAAAAAATTTATAATAATATATTTTTTCATTTTTTTTTTGAACTTTACTGTGTATTTACACTTTAATTTTTTTAAAAAAAAATAAATAAGAAATATTTAAATGATGACTAGCTAAAATAAAAGAATTATTAGAAAAAATATATATGAAGTGACTAATTAAAATCGAAAATGCACTTTTTAATTAGTCAGTAGGAAAGGGCAATTTAATTTTCTACACATATATACAAAATCTATGCTGCCAAAAAATAAATTAGAAAATGATTCAGAATTTTAAAGTCTGCCGTTTATATTTAAAATTGTTTTTGTTAGACCCGCACTACAAATAAATCTTGAACTTTGATTACAAATTATGGACAGTTTTCTAATTTTTTTCTTTTTGGATTCGTAGAGTTGCAAACAACCATATTTTCCTTTAAAAATTCATTCTTTGTTTGCAGTTGTCTGAATTGCAGCTTGGTTTCAAATATAGATAATTGGACCCTGTATGTACAATTTGATATAGCATACATACAAGTGAAATTCCGTAGGAAAGAAAAAACCACACTCACACACCAACTAAAAAAAAAAGAGAAGAAGAAGAAGAAGAAAGAAAGAAAGAAATGGCAATAAAGAATCCATGATGAATAAACAAGAACTTCAATTATTTGGTCAGCTTTAAGCTAGTGATACAACCTTCCTTCATATCTTAACATAACATTAAAAGTTCCATTAAAAAAAATTGAAAAAGAAAAAAAAAAAAAGATATCTTGAGAATGGAAGTGGGACAAGGTTGAAATCTCAGCTCTCATTGCATCTCACTCAGACTACAATTAACATTCTTTTCAGATAAATTTTATCTATTTTGTCCTCCCAGCCTTACTAACTTCCAAAGGATAGATTTTTCATCACACTTTGCCCCTTGGGGTTTTTTTTTTTTTTTTATTATATCTATAGCTCTATTTGAGAAGTCGGATTCTGCAAGAATCACTTTGATCTTGAGTTTCTGTCCTTTTGAGTTGAGAGGATGGCATCAATGGCTTCCTTCACTTGAGAAATATCAGGAGCTTTTCCGCCTTGCACCGGCCAAAATTCATCGGTTGCCAGCACCTGCCCCATAAAATCAAATTAAATTATAAGTAACCAAAAAAAGTTGAAGTTCACATAATTAAGATTTTTGTGATCATCAAAATCAAAATCTGGTGATCACGAAAATCTTAATTCAGGAAAAAAAAAAAAAAATTTCTGATTTGAATCCACACCTTCACTTGTAATTGAAGAAACTTCACATAACTTATGGCTTTCTCTAACATTGTAACCAAATCAACCTGCAAAGTAATCACATGAACAAACTTAAATCTTATTTTCCAAGCAATAAATCAACAGGGTTGTCTATTTGAGATTTTCCTCTCTCATTTGGCGAGTTTCTTTGAATTAATTATATGTTGTATTTAATTTTCATTGTAATCGTAATTGGTTTTCATTGTAATAAACCATATATACACTAATAAAAATAAAACCCAAGTAATTTAAACCAATAATCATGAAATTAACCTATACCTTGGAGCCATTGGGAACAAGTTCCTGCAGTACCTTTAGCCTCTCACTAATCCTTTCCCGTCGATTCTGCAAACACAAACATTCCCTCATTAATACTAAAATTCCATTGTTGATCTTACTTAATTAGCAATCAAGCTTTATCAACAACATCTAAATGATTAAGTTAAAAACTTCAAGAAGAAGCAAACCTTGGCTGCAATACTTTGAGGGTCCTTGGATGGAGTTGACTTTGGTTTGGCCTTCCTTGTTGCACTGCCACTGCACTGCCTTTTTAGAGCTTGCATGCTCTCACCCTGTCATAATGCATCCCAATTAATCAAGGAAAAGCTTATATGGAATTTATGACCAGAATGACATAATAACATTTTAAAATTTTAAGCCACTATGCCAGTTTGACAGGCCTTGTTATATCATTCTGTAAATTTTTATTTTTATTTTTTTGGTACAAACCACGTCTATGATTCATATTAGGCTCTAAAATAAAGACTTACCATATCATTCTATATCAATTTTTTTGTACAAACCATGCAAATGATTCATATTAGGCTAAATTTTGAGGTGAATAGGGAAAGAAAAATACCGCATGGGGACGCTTATTGAAGCAAGCTTCTTGTGCTCCAACATCTTGAATGGTTCCATTAATGGTCGCATCTGCATTTGCTTCCGACTCCGGCCACCCAAATGCCTCTCCTCCATGTGGGTTTTCTTTCAAAGCACTTCCCATCCCTCCATAAGTGCTGGCAGATTGAACACAGTTGAAATCTTGCGACAGCCGCTGATGATCATGACGGTAACCATGAATGAGATTGTCTTCCCAGATTGAGTAATCATCTTGTTGATCATTTTGCTCGAAGCTAAGAAAAGATCCACTGTTGTTGTTGTGCATGAAACTGTTGATCCCTGAAGTTTTGAAGTCGATCACAGAGTGAGTTTCTGCGGGCTGATACGCAGTGGCGTACCCGTTAGAGCTGGAAAGGGATGATGAACGACTCATCGGCGGTGGTGGTGCCTTGTGGTGGTCGTCGAAGACGTAGAGCTCCGGTGAGGATTGATTGGAAGGTTGAATTGATGATGATGGAATTCCAAACACGTTGTTATAGTATGTAGAGGATTGAACCAAGCCCATCTGTGAGGGCTTTGGGTCCTTGGCAAGGGCCATGGAGGGAAAGAAAGTCAGAGGAGAGAGAGAGAGTTTGAGGTAGTAAAGAGTAGCTCAACCAGTCAAGAATATTGTGGAGAAAGGTAAGTGATGAGGAAGGCCTATTTGTAGGGTTTGAAAACTATGGTTTCTTATATTAATGGGGATTGAGTTCACTAGTGTATTTTTTTAACTAAAAGGATATGAGAATACCCTAGAGGATTTAACAAAAACCAAAAATGAAAAAAAGAAAAAGAAAAGAAAGAATAGGGAAAGATCCCAATTGTTAGGGGATCAAGAAAAAAAAATTAGAAACACAAAAATCAAACAGTGAATCGGATACAATTTTCTCATATATGAGATGAATTTCAATTTTTTTTGGGAACTCGCCACGTATGAGCGGATGTAACCAAATCTATAATTAGTTTTTACGCAAGTAGATGAAATGGAGTAAGAAATGTGATGGTAGGATCGTAAACTAGCCCAAGGCAAGTTGAGTAGTATAGCTTGTTTCGGTTGAGCTTGAAAATTTAGATAGCGTTTGGTAGAGTTTTAAAATTATGATTTGAAAATAGAGTTATATTTTGAATTTGTGAATTTTAGAATTATGATTTAAAAAGAGAAAATTTGTTTGGTTATAATTTTGAAAAGAGTTTAGAAAACTTAATTTGAAAACTTATAATTCATAACAAAACACACAACTCAAAACTCTATTGAAAATTCTATTCAAAATTTATAACCAAACTCGTTTTAATATTCAATTCAAAAAATAATTTGTTATTTTGGTCTAAAAAAATAATTTCTATATTTAAAACATATCAAAAACAAATATAATTTTTTTTCCAAATAATAGGTGGTGATTGGATATTGCAAAAAAAAAAAAAAAGTATTGTTCCGGTCAACCCGCCGGACATCCGGGGGGATGTCCCGGATGTCCGGTGGACAACCCAAAGCACAAATTCAAAAATCAAAAACTCACACTACCAAACATGCATTGGAATGTATTTTCAAATGTGGGGTTAGAATTAATTTTTGAAAACTTCAACCAAATATAGATTGAAATGTAGAGGTGGAATTATAATTTCAAAGCTATACCAAGCACAACCTTAATATTTTTTCAAAATATATCAAAATTTAAGCCTTGTTTGGCATAACCTATTTTAGTCCATCTTTTTATCTTTTTTGAGTCACATCAATCAATATCTCCTCTCTACTTTTCTACACATCTTTTTATAAAAAATCAAAAAGTGCACTTATTTAGGATATTTCAAAGTTTGTCAAATTTTTGAGTCAATCTCAAAGAGCTGTAATTGAAATACAAAATAATTTAGTTTGTTATCGAGTTGAATACAAATATAATTTAAAAAATTAACGAATTTCAAAATGTATTTGTGGGGATATAATTTTGAGTTATCCACGTAGTCTAGGTGGTTAGCCGAAGTGCCACAAGGATAATTATGATTGGTCGAGGTGTGGTCAAACCACATCTAAATGCAAGATGTTTGAATGAGGGACTAGAGTCTAAATGACATCAAACTACCTATTTGGATAGAGATGGTACTCTAGAATCCTAAGTGTTATCCTTGTAAATGATAGAATCTCATGAAGTAAACCTTCTAGGAGAAGTTAGACATTGATCATTATAAAAGTAAGGCACCCCATGAGTTTAAGGTATATGATTTCTAAAGGAAGTTGGACACTGCTCATTATAAAAGTAAGGCATCCTATGGATCTAAGGTGTGTGATTTATTTTGTAAGCTCTTGATTTATGTATGTGATTTATTTTGTAAGCTCTTGATTTGAATTGATAATATATTGTGAGATAAGTTACTACCTTGATCGTTGGAGTGTCTCGGGTGGACGAGCCACCGTGATATTCTTATCTACTTGTTTTTAAGTGCTTGATTTAATTTATTCTGCCTTCTTATCTACTTGTTGGTAGGTGTTTAGTTTAATCTATTCTACCGCGTGTTCTCCAGTTAAGTTCTCTAGATCTTAGTAAGAGATCTATTTAGTTGTGAGATTAAAAATTAAAAATTAACACTCACAGTATTTAAATTTGATTTATTTATATAACGAGTTGAATCCAAACATAATTAAACTTGAGTAATTTGATTTATTTTTTCTAATGATTATATATATATATAGAAGTAAGGGACCTGAAATACATTGTTTATATATGCATGGGGATTGTTAGCTGGCAGAGATGAATTGAATAGAGATTAGAGAGTGAAGAAGAAGAAGAAGATGAGCTTAGAGAAAGAAGATGTAGAAGAAGAAGAGAAAGAGGACAAAGCAGCAAAACCCTCGGCGGATCTTTAGCCATCCCACGTTTCAGATTCTCTCTCCCTTTCTTAGTTTTTAGTCTCACTTTCAGCAACCATTTTTATTATTATTTTTCATTCCAAGGACCTTCCTAGCTATCTCCTTTACTTTCCTTCTCTTCTCTTCGCTTCAGACACGTGGACTCATACACCTTTTTTTTTAAAATTTATCTTACATTCCCTGTAGAATATAGATGGTGGGTTAGCATAGATAGTTTGACCTTTTTAACATTTAATTATTCTATTTTGATTGTCTTGTAGTATGGTATTAGATAAAATGGTTTGGGATGTCAAAAAAAAAAAAAAATCATGGTTTGGAAATTCAATGACAAGTGTTATATTTCACCAATTCATCACCGTTTTATTTCACTGTTTTTATAGCAAGATTTGATTTGTAACATAAAATCAATTACAAACATCTAATTAGGTGACTTGTATAGAATGAAGTAGAAAAATAAATAATTGAATAGAGGTTTTCAGAACTATACTGAGTTTAGACTACTCAAATTTAAAATGATTAATTAAAGGAATCATAATATCAACTCCTAATGAATATGCAATGAATAACATGAATTTAAAAAATTATGGCTGCTCATTGATGATGACAGTTAAGAACATCTTTCAAAACCCGATGCTGATCGTCAACCACATGTTTGGTTTTCTAGAAAAGAAAAGAAAAGAAAAAAAGAAAATGGAAGTGGGAAAAATCAAAGCTGGCAGTGGATCGAAGAAAGAGCAATTCCTTGTCTCAAGGAGATATGTGTGTCTTTAAATTTGCTTCTGGCCTTGTCACAACACAGATCATAATCTCACAAACTCCATGTTCACTTAAATGCCTTGTTAATTTATTATCCCTTATCTTTGAGTATAAAATAATTTATTTTATTTAAAGATAGAGAACATTAATTATTCCTAATCACTTGAAAATTGCTGTCTTGTACCGCGTTGTTAACCGCCCTAGCGAGTCATGTGGCAAGTTTAATTTAAAGTTCTAATCACCATTTATCATAATATCCAAAGTTGAAAACAAATATTGTTTCCCCCAAATCTCTCTCTCTCTCTCTCTCTCTCTCTCTCTCTCTCTCATATGTGTAAGTAAGCATGCACATGGAAATAGGAAGTTCAATTGAAAATACGTCGTAATTTGGCCAGGCTATCTGCATATGAAAGGCTTATGAGAAAGTTGACCTTCCTTGCTACTCCATTTTCATCTACAAAAGGGCCACCACTTAAAGTTGCTAAAACAGAGCAAAGACAAATAAATATTTTGTGTGGTTTTGGTATTTTAAGCACCTTTGTTCTTTCCAATTTTGATTAGTAATGTTGTGCCGTTTAGTATTACTTGTAAATTAGTTTTTACGGTTACACCATCTTAGATTATTAGAGAAAAATATTTAAAATAAATTATAAATCTATTTAGTACAATTTTTGATAATTTATGAAAATATTGAGACCTCATTTGGAGAGTAACTATTTTAACTAAAAAGTCAAAAAGTCACTACAAATTATCACATCACTTTCTACTTTTCTGCACATCTTTTTATAAAAAATCAAAAAGTTACTAAAATAATTTTTTCCCCAAACGAGCCTGAATCTATTTGGTTAAATAAACTATCAAGTAACTTTTTTTTGTTGTGCAAACATGATGCATACTCTCAAAAATTTTAATTAAAACAAGAAAATTATGAGTCTTTTCTCCATACAGTTTTAAAATAAATAAAAAATAAATATTAAAAAAAATAAAAAAACTCACTTCCTTCTGTCAAATAAGCTAAACAAATCAAATAAATTATAATTTAAAATTCTAACAAAACACCATTAGTCAACTCTTTTTAGGTTACATTTGATTTATGAATTTGAATAAAAATTTGAAAAAAACAAATGAAAGACATGGATAAATTTCAATGAAATATAAGTATATTTCACATATCTTTTCCTTTTTTCTTTTCAAATTACCATCCAAATTTATGAACGAAACATGCCTTCGGCGCAAAAAAACAATAATTTAACTTCCAAGTACTGCCAAACAGATTGTTAAATATCATGCTTGATATTGTATTCTCATTCACAATCGCATTAAACCTTAGAATTGTGTTTAGCTTTTGAATTTTAAATTTAAAGTTATAAAAAATAAAAATAAAAAAAGTGAATTAAGTGAATTTTTGTTTCTTCCTTTTCCTTTAGAAAAAGATTTTTCATTTGGTATAATATGAAATCATACAATTAAAAGCAGGGACTGTCACAGTTTACATCAGTGATCTTAATCCCCTACTAGGAATAACCCAAAAAACCATGGGAGGGGTGAGATTCATTTCTCTTTTTCCTATCAATCTCTCCTTCACCTTTGCCGCCAACCACTCTCTTTACCTCCATTCCTCTCCTTCGAAGTCATAAAAATATGTATGTATACATATACAACAATGCAATCAATTAATCTCCGGCCGATTACATACAATTAATCTCTGACCAATTACATACATATATACATACACATACTGCAACAATCAATACATTCTATCCCGGGTCTGTCCTAGGCTATCAATCCAGTTCTAAAAATTAATACTAGAATTGCATGAATTTGAGGGGAGTTTTGTAGAATTTTGTTAGATTATCGATTGATTCTAATCCAATCCCAGTGTCCTTTAGTTCAAGCATTAATTCAGACCAGTGATTTGTATTTCCACACACTAAGAGGAACTATTAGTCCAGGGACAATCCAGGGATTTGTATCCCCCCTCCTCCAATCCAATCCCGACAAACATGGCCTTAAACTACAACACATTAATCGATAATGTAAGATGTGTCCCAAATATCAGATATATTACAGGAAAAAAAAGTTCAACATCCAACAAGAGAAAGGAGACTTGATACATACCCAACAAGTAAATACAAAAATGGAATGAGCTTCTCACTAGAATATTGAACAAGGGATGGGCTTCATTAAAAGCAACAGCACAGCAACATGAAACCTGCAAATTTTTCCAGAAAGAGTGTCAATTAATTCAACCAGACTACACGAAGCACCCAGGAAAGAGAGAATATATTTTATACATTCATATGTCTTAGTGGTGTGTAGAAAACTAGGGGAAACTCAATCAGGACAGTCAACAATGCAATATAGAGAATGTTGTTGGATCATAACATCATTTTGTTAGGAGAACGTTGGACATCCAGAAACAAAAATGAGATTGTTTCGTTTTGCCTACCAAAAAAATACAGACATTTGAGCTACTCATTGGGCAACTGAATAAGAAGGAATTTGACTTGAAGGCACCACAGCAACAGGCAACCTGCATAATCAGAAAGAATGAAACTCAATAAAGCAAAATTATATATACATATATATAAACAGATCTCAATTAGGCAAAATAAAAAAACAATCTTCATTAAAGTTTTTTTAAGAAGTGACCAGAAATAACCAAGAAATCAAAGCAATCTCATACAGTAGTGCAAAAACTAATGCTCCATTTGTTTCAACTGAAAATATTTTTCCTATGTTTGGTTGCATCCTTAAAACTAATGTACTAGTGCTGGTGGAGATGGCGGAGGTAGTGGTGGTGGGATAGGTGGTGGAGGCAGTCGCAGTGGCAGAGGTGGAGGTGTGGGGGTGGGGAGTGGTATGGTGTAGGATGGTGTTAGTGGTGGTGTGGTGACATTGGCAAGTCTTTAGTCCAGAAAACGTTTTTCTTCTTTCAAAAATGAAAAACAGTTTCTGCCCAAATAAGCTTGTTTCCCGTCATGGAAAACATTTTCCATCATACCAAATGCTAAAAAATGTTTTGCCCAAACAAACAGAGCACAATTATGAAACCATATGCAAATGAGCACAGAAGATGCAGCAGGGGTCACAGAAGTTGCTAAACATGACACAATGAAACTCAAAAGCACAAATGTAAGTTGGAACATCATACCAGAGGGTCATAAACCGAAATAATGACCTTGGTAAAAAAAAAAAATTTGTTTTGATCAATAAGGTACATTACTCACTGAGCATCAACCCGAGATTTCTTTTTAGCCTTCTTCTTGCGTCGTTTTCTTGTAGAACTTGAACCAACAGCCAGGGGTTGTCCGAGTGCTGGAGGCACAAAAACAATAGGAGGTGTAATTGTAATTGCCTCAGATGATGGTTCAAATTTAGGTTTCTTGAATTCATGGAAAGGCTGGTGAGCTGTTGGCACATAAGGCTGGTGCGTTGCTGGAATGTAAGGCTGGTGAGTTGCCGGAATAATGTTGAGTTGGCCCGACCAAGGGTATGGAATTGCAGTGTTTGGCGTGTTACTGATATACCCAGAAACTTCAATATCTTTCCCCTTATTCACAGGAATGGCTAAACTAGTTCCTGCTGTGCTCACTGCCACAGGATTAATGCCACTCTGGGTGGAGTCAACTTTATGCAACGCAGCATAAAGCTTGACTTTAGACTTGATGATCTCAGTGATGACAGTTCTTGAGTCGGAAGTACCTGCACAATAGTGTCAGCAAGTCAATCACACAACTTGGACTATATCGACTTACATGAAAAGAGAATATGTTGGCCTATCTCCAGGGAAGTGACACACTTTCCAATCATGCCCTAAAAACTTCAGTTTAGTTATGCACACCCTTCTCACCCAAAAGAAAAGAAAAGAAAATAAAAGAAAATAAACAAATATAAGCAAATACCAATAAATGTATCATGTATGTAGTCTATTCTATGCAGGGGAAAAAAAAGCAGCAGCAAGTGGACCAGTCAAGTGTCTATGCAGAAGTAACAAATTTCCATGTATCGACTCACAAACATAAAAGGAGTAAGTGCTGATATACCAATGAGTGAAGTAACACTTGCTCATACCCTTGTACTTCTCACAGATTAGAATTATGCCAGTTTCCTGAAGCTCCCCATTAACTCCATTAGATGAGATTCAGTTTCCCCCAAATTTTATTTTATTTTTTGATAAATAAGCAAACTTTATTGAAAAAGCATCAAGACGATGCAAAGAATACAAAAACAAACCTAACAGCTAGCAGCAAACATAAGCCAAGACAGCACTAAACAGCAAGACACAGAGCAAACAAAACAGCTACTGAATCAAATCCTCTACAAAATCAACAAAAGTCAAAACATCAGGGTTCACTGTCAACGATATCCAACTATGCAACACAATAAACAAACACCACTCCAACCATGACACTGAATGCATCTCCTCCCAAAACACTCGCCTATTGTGCTCCAACCAAACTAGCCACATCAGACAATGGCCAGCCATCTTCCATACCTTCTGATGTCTCTTCCCAACCCTTCTCCCTGCCCAACTTTGTAACACTACCCTCACTGTCCATGGTTGAGCCCAAGCCAAACCGAAGATAGCAACAATAAACATCCAAAGGTGTAAAGCAACCAGACAACAAATAAGCAAGTGATCCACCGTCTCTGCATCCCCACAACACATGCAACACCAGTTCACTAAAATATGCCCACGACAAATCAAATTATCAATCGTCAAAATACGCCTTAATGTTGCTGTCCACACAAAGAAAGCGACTTTGGATGGACAATCCACCACCCAAACACTCTTCTATGGGAACAACATCCCATCCCTTCCCATAAGCATATGGTAAAAAGAAGACGCAGAAAATACCCATTTGGACTTTGGGCAATCCCATCTCAAAGAATCCTCCCCAACCCCTCCAAACCAAAGACCGTACAAAAAGCCCAACAAATCCAGCAACTAGCCCACCTCCCAATCCTGCACTTCACGATGCAACCTAACATTCCACACCACCCTGGCCTTGAACCTGAGCATAAGAAGCCACCGTCACCTCCCGATCAATCACAATATAGAAAATCAACGGGAACATCACCTCTAATGCCATCTCTCCACACCACTTGTCCCTCCAAAACCGAACCCCACCCCTACCCTAAAACAAACTCTCTTCCAAAACTCCTCCCGGCCCAACCAAATTTCTTTCCACAAACTCTGCCCATGCGACTGTTTAACCTCCCCACTACTCCAATCCCCCCATCCCAAACCACATTTAGCCCTCCTCCCCCCCAACTTTCCTCCACAACCACTCCCTCTCTACCTCAAACTGCCATAACCACTTCTCCAAAAGAGCCAAATTAAATGAAATTAAACTCCGAAACACCAACCCCCCCCCCCCCCAAAAAAAAAAAAAAAAAAAAAATCATCTTAGGAGAACAAATCTGATCCCATGCTACTAGATGGTAATGAAAAGACTCATACCCTCCACCCCATAAGAAATCCCTCTATAACTTCTATAACCACTTTACAACAGACACAGGAATGACATGAACTAGCATGAAATAAGTCGGAATGATCAAGAGGACACTCTTTATCAGTGCAACTTGCCCCCCTTTAGATAGATATTGCCACTTCCAGCATGCCAAACGTCACTGCACCCTACCCACCACCCCATCCCACACCCCTTTCGCCTTATACAAAGCACCCAAAGGTAACCCCAAATCAGTTGTAGGTAATGCTGCCACTTTGCACCCCAAAATCACAGCCAATATCGATATACATGCCACTGAACCAACCGGAATCATCTCGGACTTTCCCAGATTTACCCGAAGCCCCGAAACGGCCTCAAAGCATAATAGAACACACCTCAAATATGCAATCTAACCATCCTCCGCTCCACAAAAAATGAGAGCATCATCCGCATAAAACAAATGAAACACCACCAAGCTAGTATTCTGATCCATGCCCACCTCGAAACCCGTCAACAAACCCCTCTAAACCGCATTGGATAGCAAACACCCTAAAGCCTTCATAATCAAAATAAACAATAATGGAGACAAAGGATCTCCCTGCCGCAAACCCCTATAAGTCGGGAAAAATCCTGCTGGCGTCCCGTTTACTAGGACAGCCATTCCAATAGTAGATATACAAAACTGAATCCACCTCCTCCACAACTCCCCAAACCCCATTCTCTCCAACATATATATCAAGAACCTCCAATTCACATTATCATATGCCTTTTCAATATTTAACTTGCAAATAATGCCTGCTTGCCCCTGCCGAATCCACAAGTCAACACACTCATTTACTACCAACACAACATCCAAAATCTGACGCCCACCCGCAAAGCCATTCTGGGACTCTGACACCACCCCCTCAAAGACCCCCCCACAATCTATTAGCCAAAAGCTTGTACACTTCCTAACAAGCTGATGGGTCGAAAATCCCTAATGTCCTCCGCCCCTCTATTCTTTGGAATTAAAGCTATGAAAGTTGCATTAAGACTCCTCTCAAATTGCCCTGTCTGATAAAACTGAGCAAACATAGCCAACACATCTGTCTTTACCACTCCCCAACACTATTGGAAGAAGAGCATAGTAAAACCATTAAGAACTAGTGCCTTGTCCCCAGACATTTTCTGCAAAGCCCCTAAAACATCCTCCTCTGAAAATGGCCTTTCGCCTCTAAAATAGCATCAAACTGAACATCATCCAACCCCGGCCTGCAAGTCCCTCCTCCCGAAATAGGTGCTGATAAAAACTCACCATACCATCCCTCACCTCCTCTTCTAACTATAACACCACACCATTAACACTCTTCCCAATCTGATTCACCCGACGATTAGTGTTCGCCATACGATGAAAAAATTTTGCATTTCGATCCCCATCTTTCAACCACAAACATCTGAATATCTGTCGATAACTAACCTCCTCCATGTGAGCCACATGACCATACTCCTTTCTTGCCCTTCCCGGGCCGCCACATCCTCCTCAGTCAAGCTACCCTCAACTTCCTTCTCATCCAACCCCTACAACACCGCCAAAATATTGTCTTCTAAGTTTCCAACGGACCAAATACCTCCTTGTTCCACCTCCGCAAATCAAACTTGAGAAGCTTTAATTTCTGAGCCAACCTACTACTAGGATCTCCCATCATGTAGTAACCTTCCCACCACGACCAAACTGTATCCACAAAACCTTCTGACTGCAACCATATATTTTCAAACTGAAATGCCATTGGTCCACTCCGAACCCCACCACTGTCCAACAACACGAGCCAATGATCTAAAACAGGACACTTCAATCTTTGCTGAACCACCTGAGAGAAGTGCTCCTCCCAATCCCCAAAAATCAAAAAACGATCAAGGCAAGAGAACACCCGGCCCCCAAGCGAAGTGAAGCTACCTCCTTGCATCAGCAAATCAATGAACTCCAGGTCATCAATCAACGATGAAAAACCAACATTGATCCACTGAAGGACCCAATCCCACCTTCTCCTCCGGCCGACGCACCACATTGAAGTCACCCCCTACACACCATGGCGCCGACCACCAAAAAGCAATACTCTGTAACTCTTCCCAAAAGAGAGCCCGCTTTGACTCCCTCACCGGCCCACAAACTCCCGTAAACACCTACCGGAAATCATCCCCAATGCAACAAAAAAGGGAGAAAAAAAAAAACACTTAAAAAGTTCATTAAACTTTATTATATTTTTCCGTGTCTTGGGAAAAGTTTAAAAGCAAGAAAAAAAAAAGTATAAAAGAAAAAGAAGATTTCTTGTACCATTACCTCCCCCCACTATTAAGGCACTGTTGAGGGAATTAATATTCACTTCTCTGAGAATTACACCCTCTTCCTTTTTTCCTCAAGAAATTTTTTAGTAAACATGTTGTGCAAGAGTTATTGCACTATTTTGACATCTTCAAAGGCTTCCTTACCACAGTAGTATTAAGATAGCATCATGGCACATTTATGTTGTCGCTTTGTTGAATAATGTGTATATAACTAATTATACATATAATATAGATATATATATAGAGAGAGAGAGAGAGAGTATGGTATAATTTGTTTGAAACTGTCCATAGTGTTTCATGGCCACTTACAACGTGTCTCACTACCTCTAACTTCCTAACTTCTTCCAGCACACTTCACCATTCAAACTGTTTATTGATCATTCCAACAAAACAAAAAGTCTTCCTTTAGTCAGGAATGGGGCTAGGTGAAGGCTCTCTATGAAATACCCAAAAAATTCTTTGTAGGGAGTGGGCTAAAAAGGAAAGAAAAAATAGATAAATAAAAAAAAGTGGACAACTCAGGTGCCTATAGCCACTTGGTTGTAGATTTTTAAGTTGCTTATAGATTCCACTTCAGATTTTAGGGGGAGCCCCCAAAAAAATTTAAAAAAACGAAACTTTATGGGTCTAAAATTTGATTTTGGAGATGCTGTAAATATATATAATATATATTCCCTTTTTTTCAGCTTTTTTTTGCAAAAGTGGACAAGAAATTAACTTTTTAGACAGCCTATACAAACACTCAAGTTAACAGATAATTAGTTTTTCTGAAAAGAGATTTAGCTTTGGAAAAGCTGAAAGCTAAAGTTGATTTTATTGTTTTAACCACTTCTTTCTTTTTTCTTTTTCCTTTTTTTTAAAATTCATGGAGATGGAAGCAAGCAGTTTGTTGTACTTTAGTAAATCAATTGTCTGGATAGTAAGCACTCTTGCTAAAAAGGAACAAAAGGGGAGAAGTGGAAATGGCGAGAAGGATCAAGAAGAAAACATTGTAACCAGAATAGAGTTCTATTAGGATCATTCATCAGCTCTTCACTAAAAAGTGTCATTTTATCACAAGTAATTGGACCTCTAGGGTGCTCTCAAATAATAGATCATTTATTAAATGAATAATGTTATATGCACCAATTAATATACTAATTAATGTACCAATTGATGATGTGACATAATTTAAGAGATTTTGATATTTGTAATTTGTATAATGAGGGATCAATAATAATGTCATAACATATGTTAGTACACTAGTTAGTACACTAATTGGTGCATGTAGCACCACCATTATTATATAGCATAAATTAGTAAACCAATTGCGTCATCTACTTACAATTGTGAAAATGTCCTACTTAAATGACACTTCCCCCCCCCACCAAAAAAAAAAAAACCTTCTTTATGCAATCTTCATATCTCGTAATGGATTTGATGCATAATATAAAAAGCTCAAAGAATGCTAAATTCAAAGAAGCAGTGATATTTGGATATTGGCATAATTTCAAAGAGAAACTATAGGATTCTTATATAATTATATTTCTAGTATTATTAGAATCTTATTGTATGGTTATTTTTATGTTTTCTACGATTTTTAGGTCAGGGATATTTAGGTAATTTTGATATTTGCTTACATGGGCTATAGGGGTCTCCCATGGGTTGTCTTGTGTAATTGGTTTTTATTTATATTTCTTATTTTAAATTGATTTTGGAAGTCAAAGTAGTTTAGTAATTTCTTTTTTTTATTCTAGTTGGTTTAGAAAGTCTTCTAATTCTATATAAAGCCATGTAATACTTATAATTTAATAGAGTTAATATTTTATAGAATTTTCAGAGCTTTTGAAACCTCTTTTGGGTTTGTGTGATGCAACCCTACCCTAGGTGTGATGCCCAAGCCTCTAGGAGTGATTCCTAGAACTATCTTCTTCTTTTCCTTTCTTTGTTAAATTTCAGCTCTTTCACAGTCCAAATACTGTTCGCGAATCACTGTCCACAGCCTCTTAACAGCCCCTAAAAATAGTGCCACAATCTCATCTTTTCGTACTCAAAACTCTTACCCCTTTATTACCCTAAACCCTAAACCCTTTAAACCCCTATATGCTTATTACAATTTCAGCCATAAAACCCAATTAAAATCAGCCCCAAAAAAGCACACTGTTGCTGCTGTCGTTACTCAATCTACATCAGGATTCTATTTAAGTTAATCAATTAGGTGAACCAAAAAACAAATAAACAAATAACTGATATATAAAGCTAATATGTACACAGAAGTATGCACTATACTGCCCACATAACCACTCAAAAATACATATACGAAGAGAAAGATAAGCTCACAGATAGACAATCCATATATCTATGTATTCTGAGCAATGATTTTGTATACAAAGACAGAGAAGGGATACCCAAAATTGACAGGATAACAGCCCGTGCTGCCAACTGTTCAGCCTCTTTCTTGTTTTTGCCTGCCTCGCCAGTGTAAGTCACACCATCGAACACCAAGGAAGATACAAAAACTGGAAGCAACCCCTCTGACCGAATTGTGTTATAAGTGGGTTTCTCCAGATGCATCTTGACTGCATATTCATTGAGGATAGACTTGCAAAAGACTGTATCCTGGACAAATGACCAGAGAAGGCAAAAAAGGAGGAAAATGATTCAAACAGTGGCTAAAAAAGAAGAAAGAAAGAAGAAGAAACTTGAACATCATAAAAATGAAAAATATAGCCCCAGTCAATGAAAAATATCTGATTGATTCCACTGAAAAATATAGCACCAACACCAACTCTTCCTTGAGCACCAATCAATACATTGAAAATTACACATCTCAAGTTCCATTCATTCCTAGAGCTATTACAAGTAAAAAATATAACAAATTCAAATAAAGAAGCAATACAGATCATATTTGAAGTTTTGTTACAATCATAGAACCAAACAGAAGCTAGTATAATTGTAAACATCAGAATTTAGCAACAAAATTCTAAGGTGACTACAATCAGCCACTTATCTCAACATTTACAAATATTCTATCTTACTAGTAGGAAACTTGATAAGACTTTTTTTTCTTAATAAGTAATAATGTTCTCAAGACAATATTGGCAGCAAAATAACAAAAAAAATGGGGACATAGGTATGTCCCTCCAAGTCCCATGCCACTTGGTGAATAAAGAAACTAATTTTTTGATAAATAATAAGCGAATAGAGAAACAACTCGATTGGATAGGGAAGGTGAGTAAATTATGGAACTTTTTACAGTAGACAAACCTTTTTATCTCAACGCACCCTGAAGTAAGAGTGAATGAACTCCACATTTCAAGGCTAACGCCTTGTCAGGCAGTGGCAAATCTGTAAAGCAAGAACATTTTCCTTAAATTGATACCATTCAGGGTACTGTTTATCTCACCCGGAACAGCCCCTACACTTTCATTATTTCCGGTTTAATTACTCCCAAACCCTTACCACTTTAATATCATGTTGCAGCCCTTAGAAAACTTGTATTTACTAACCATTCAGCCACAAAAATCAACTCCAATAGCCCATAAATGCTGCTCTACATCAGATTTGGTCGAGCTTGTAAGAATTTTAATCACACTCATCCTGGATCATGCTTTGCCTTGCAACAAACATTGACATACAGGTTCAACAATTTAATTGAACAATGACTTGGTTCTATAGGGTTCATTATGAAATATATTTCGATTAGAAGTCAAACAAGAAAACCACTCGAAAAGGCTATGTTCTGCCTACAAGTAGTTGAACCTAGCACTTGAGGATATGCATGTAGAAAGTGATTCAGCCATTTATCATCGAATTATCAGATGTAAAAATAACAATCAAAACAAGATAAATGATAAGGTTCCAATAATGTGACTATCAAAAACGATGACATGAGAATAAACAAATAATAAATAGACATACTAGATCCCATAAATTAACCTAGGGTCCTAGGACCTCTTATTTTCTTCCAGCGATGACTATATTATCCAACCAGAATGTGATAGGTTGGGCAGAACCTAGATTTCATAATTCACAATTCTTTTGAGACCTTGTTCAGTGGGATAGAGAAGAAATGTATTAAAAAAAATCCAATTAGGTAATAACTAAAACTAAATCAAAACGAAGCCAAAGTTCAAAATTTGAGTGGCAAGAACTTATAAGTAAAAACCATAAAAGAGAACATTTTCTAAAGACATGAAAGCCTCAAGCTACCAAGCCAATTAAT
This sequence comes from Camellia japonica, assembly GCA_030407325.1. Taxonomy (NCBI): domain Eukaryota; kingdom Viridiplantae; phylum Streptophyta; class Magnoliopsida; order Ericales; family Theaceae; genus Camellia; species Camellia japonica. The sequence continues at coordinate 45,910,852 of JAPPVO010000002.1, read as the reverse complement.
CGTTTTAAAATAACAAAGCAAAACTTGAACTAGTGAGTTGAAATGAGAAGGAATCATTGTGTAACACAACACTCCCTTTCACTAAGCGATAATATTAAAATAAAACCTGACTTAGTAAGTTGAAAATTGAAATCATGCATGCCACAAACCTCACGAATAAGTGGAGATCCTTCCTCTTTTATCTTCTGTGTTATACCATCCAAAGCCACCCTGGCAACATCTTGCTCTGCAGCCTTTCGATGTAAAAATACATGATGAGATGTATATGATGCTCCATCCACCCAGACGTGGACCTAAACCTCGGCTCATGTTGAACTCCTTCATTAATTGTTTGATAAACTGGGAGTGGTATGGATGATTTTTGAGTGTACTCTTGCAAACGGTTCTTGTACATTAAAAGTTCCGGAAGATCTAGCAATATTAAGGAAAATATATTATCACAAAATGCACTTCAGGCTCCCAATGAATAATTTGTTTTCAAGGATCGTCATCTGTAAACTAATTTCAAAAAGTGCATGATCAAGAAATTAGAACCTTTCAAGTACAACGATGAGCAACCATGTGGAAAATTTTTTGTCATTCACACAACAGCTCTAAGGAAGTCCAGCTAAGTAACCCAGAACATTTTTTTCTTAGGGCTGCACACGGTTTGGTTGGGTCAGGTCGGGTTTACCCCCGAACCGTCAACTGGCTGGCAACATTCGATGGAGAAAATGTCAACCGGTTTCAACATAAACCCCTTTTGAAACCGTCTGCTTATGCTATTCGGTTTCACAGTCAGTATAGGTTCGAGTATCGGGTTGGACCTTAACTCAAATGCAACTAAGAATCTCATAGATCTACCAATTTGGTAAACAAGAATAGAAAAAAAAAAAAAAAAAAATTGAAACAAATTTATCACTTTCCTTCATCATAGATCTATTAATTTGGTAAACACAAATAAAAGAAAATCAAAAAATTTGAAACAGATCTCATAACCTAATATTACATTTAGGGATTTTGTTGGACTTTAAGAAGATCATGGTCAAGGGTCGCTCAAAGCCTCGAATATCAGAGGTACCCACTGGATGAAGAAGATCTAAGCAATCTCCGGCAGCAAAGTGCTTTGCTATTTTTTTGAAGTGAAAATAATCAATAAGTCCTATTTTGGTCGTAAGATTACTATCGAGTCCTATCAGGTTTCAATATGGACAACTAAGTCTTATTTTTCATAACATATTTTCAAAATATTTATTGTTCCATAATAGTGGATGTTATCTCAATTTTACCCCCATTTAATATGAACAAGAATTTCATAAATATTTTTAATTTAAGTAAAATAATATTTTGTAATTGAAAAAATTATGACATTGTATTAAAAGAAATTATAAACCACAATGAAAAAATTATAAATAAATTTTATATTGTTTTGAAAATTACTATTGAGTTATATCAAATTTCAATATTAACAAATAAGTCATATTTTTTTAATTTTATACATTGTTATAAAAAAATTCAATTGTTCATAATAGTATATTTTATTTTCATTTTATCTTACTCATTAAAATATGAACCAAAAAAATCATAAATAATTTTAATTTATTTAAATTTTATAATTAAATTATTTTTAATTGTTCAAATTAAATGAATTTTCATAAACAAAAGCATAAGTATAAGATTCATCAACTATCTCATGCATTGAGAAATATATAAAATTTTCATAGTACTATTTTTCATAGCTCTTTGTAATTTAGCCTTTTAGATTTTTTACACTAAAAAAATCATAATTTGGAATAATATTTTATACTATACTTGTTTCGATCCAACTGTTGTTTATGATTTTTGTTAAATTAAGTTAAAATTATTTATAAAATTGTTGTTCATATTAAATAAAAAGGATAAAATTGGGATAAGATACAATATTATAGAGTAATAAATCTTCTGGGAACCTTTTATCACAAATAGGACTTAGTTGTCCATATTGAAATTTGTTAGGACTCAATAGTAATCTTAAGAGCAAAATAGTACTTATTGGTTATTTTTCCTTTTTTGGAATTTCAATTTGCAAAAGAACGGGCTGCGGCTGAGAATAAATTATAAAGATTGTGAAGTGTAAAAATGAACTTAAGACCAAAAACAGTGCCTACTGGGCTAGGGTTTGAGAAAAAACAAAATCGGAGAGAGAGAGAGAGAGTTTGACCAAAATGGGTTGGAAAGATAAAAGGTGTAATATGAGATTCCCCAGGAAACATACCACGCCGTAAAATATATTAATTTATCATAACATGTAGTTGGTTCGGGTATTGCAATTTAGTGCACAATCAACCCGAAATCCGACCGATAACTCGAATTATTTAATTCTTTGGTCCTGCAGCCGACCGCTGCAAAGTGTGAAACCGTCCATTGCAGTGTTTAGTGGGTCAGGTTTGGTCAAGTCCATCGGGTGATCTGTTCTGTGCACAGCCCTAGTTTTATGCACAACTAATTGCACAAAATTCAATTTAAAAATAAATGGAAGGTTCAAAGTTGGCACATAGTATGAAAACCATAGTACAATACACAAAAGAACTAAAAACTATAGACCAGTGGGCAATCTACAAATAATTAAGGTTCTAAATGCAAATTCTGTAGGATCTATTTCAAAAGGCTACATAATTTATTGGATAATTTATACCCATGATCCTTGTAATTTGCCTTTTGTTTCAAATTAATCCTTGTAGTTTTGATTGTATCAACTTTGTCATTTAATCTTTCATATTGTGTTAATTTAGTCCAATTGATAACATTTGGTAAGAAATTGGACATAAATTAAGAACACAATGGTCCATTTAAAAGGGAATTGATTATTTTGAATTGAATGTCAACCCCTCAAAACTTTGAGGAGAGTGAATGAACTATTTTGCCCCTTGATTTCAGTTCAATTTCTAAAGGACTGTTATCAATTGAACTAAATTGTCACAATGTGAAAAAATCAAGGGTAAAATTGATGCAATTAGAACTACAATGGCCAAATTGACACGAGGTAAACTACGATGACTAAGGATGTAATTTTCCCCTAATTTTATTGAATCTTTTCCTTTAAGAGGAGCGGTTCAACCACTAGGCAAGTTAGGATTTTATACTTCATAGAAATCAAAACATACCACTTACTCCATAAAAACAATAAGGTTCCGTTTGATTAGAAAGAAAATTTGGTAGAAAGTGAAAGTAAAAGAAAATGAAATGAAAGAAAAGAAATAGAAAAGAAAATATATTTTCTTGCACTTATTTGATTAAGATAAAAAATCTATAAGAAAAAGATAGAAAAATTTAAAAGTTTAGTTACAGATAATTCACACATTCAATTTTTCTTGTGTTTTCTTGTGTTTTTTGTAAGAAATAAAAAAAATTAGTTACAATGCTGATAGGGGTTGTACAAGAAAATTAGTTTTCTTATACTTTCCACCACTTTCAAATTAAACAAACTCATAGAAGTTAAGGTAGTGTTTATTAGAGTTTTCTAAATATGATTTGAGAATAGAGTTGTATTTTGAGTTTATAAGTTTGGGAATTATGATTTAAGTGTGAAAAAATTGTTTAGTTATGAGTTTTGAAAAGAGTTTTGATTTGAATTTTGGAGGGAGTTTTGAGTTTTTGAAATTAGAAAAGTTATTTGATTCAAAAACTTACAACTCATAACCAAACACACAACCTAAAATTCTATTCAAAACTCATATAAAAATCAAAAAAAATTCCGAAAATATTTTTTATTTACAATATAAAAATAACATGTGTCAAAAAAAAATTTTAAACCGAACACTGTTCCGGTCAACTGATCGGACATCCGGTGGGATGTCCGGAAGGACAATCGGATTAGCCAAATTTTTCCACCTGAAAAAGAATTTTCAAAAGTGGGTGTAGAATTATAATTTGAAAACTCAAAACAAACACTACACTCATGAAAGTGGGTGAAAATGTGTTTGGCAAACATAACCAAACACAACCTAAATTTTTTCTCTTTCGTTCACTTTCTACCTATTTCATTCTAAACAAACTGAGCCTTAGGCAAAAAGTTATATAATTTCCCAAATGCATACATTGTTTACAAATTCTTATGTCACAACAACAACAAAACAAAAACAAAAAAAAGATTAAACAGGTGAGCTATAATTTCAACTAAAAATGATATGTTACCACAACGTGAATATAAAACTAAATTAGTAATTTTGCGTCTAAAATTAGAGAAATTAATTTTAAATAAGAATCACAATTTAAAAACTTATTACTTATAAAGGGCCTCAAATTTTTCGCTTTGACCCTCAAATAATATTGAGCTACCTCTGCCATTACAAAAAAGACGATCAAATTATAAACCCTAGCATGGTCAATACCAACACCATTTTCACAAACAAAAACGAGAAACAAATAAACAAAACCATAGCAAACCAACAAAAAATCCTAAATAAAACATTTAAAAGACAAACAATGTACTAAAATCAAAACTCCATCAGCACAGAAAATCCTAGTGCGGCAAGTTTCGGCACCAAGAAAATAACTTACGACATTAGATCCATAAATTTCTTTCATTTTCTTATCTGGTATTTTCTCAGCAACCAAACAAATCGATTAGTAGAAACAGAATATAGAGATGAGGGCTTACTACTGTTGGAGGGAGCTGGAAGTTGATGCGCTTCGAGTTGGGGCTCTAGCGATTCAGCACTTTGTTCAGCCATGATTGAAGTGAAGCCCAGAAGAGAGAGAGACAGAGAGAGAGAGAGAAGTCACACCAATTTCACTGTGAAAGTTGGTTGCGTAACTTGCGTTGCGAACAGACTTCTTTGCCGTTTAGGGCTTCACTGCCACTTTTTTATGCTTTGTTTGGTTGTTTTGTCTTGGGGTTGTGAACCGACTGACTTTGTTCAGGTCTTTTTTTGCTACTTCCAGACCCAATTTTTGGTACAATTATTATTTATTAACTTATATATCTATTAGGCCCTGTTTGGTGGAACGGTGGGAAAGTGTTTATAGTTTATGCCTAAACAGCTTATAGCTTATAACTATGAACATAAGCTGATTTTTGACTTATAAATTAAGCATCTCCTGTCCCACTCAAAGAATAAGCTGATTTCTGACTTCCAAGAAGCTATAAGCTATAAGCTATAAACTAAACCAAACACATCAAAATAACTAAAATTAAGCTGAAAGCTGAATTAAGTAGGTTTTAAGCTACACCAAACAGGCACAATCTCTATTTCTATACACCTGTTTAGTAGAGCTTATAAGCTGTTTATTTCAACTTTTAGCTTAATTTAAGCTAAAATATTTTGTTTGGTGTAACTTAAATTAACCAACTTATAACTTAAATCAAACTATTTCTCAGCTTATCTCAAAAGATGGTCAGGGGTGCTTAAATTTTTTACTTAAGCACACAACTGGTATGGGGGGCTAAAATTACTTAAATGCCCTCATCAATACCCAAATATTAATATTAATTAATATTAATATTAATTAAAAAATAAAAAATTGTATATTTCTGAAGAAAAATAAAAAAAATCAATATTAATTGAAAAATAAATATTAATTGGTATTAATTATTAATAAATTCATATTGTACATTTTTATATTAATTAAAAAATAAAAAATTGTATATTTCTGAAGAAAAAGAAAAAAAAATCAATATTAATTAAAAAAATCAATATTAATTGGTATTAATTATTAATAAATTAATATTGTATACTTTTGTAATGAATTCATTATTAATTGATACTAATTAATAACAATTGTTGATTATTAATATTAATTGATACTAATAAAAATTAAATATTAATATTAATTTATACTAATTAATAATTTTAGTATTAATTGAGACTAATTAAGCCATTAATTGATACTAATTAATAATTTTTGTATTAATTGATACTAATTAAGCAATTAATTGATACTAATTAATTTATAATGAAAAATAATTGTGACAATAATACTTCCATTACATTTTAGCAAATGTATCAATTTTTATATTAATTGATACTAATTAATACTAATTATATTAACTTTTATTAATGAAATATTTTTTTAAAAATTAAAACTGAAAAAAATGACAAAATAATAATTTTTATATCATATAATGGTAAAAAGGACAATTATACAGTCAAAAATTATTTTACAACTTATCAACCAAAGACTAATCTGCTACTTAAATCCATAATCCCACAGCTGCACCAAACAGGTTAACAGCTTATGTTCACAGCTATAAGTCATAATCTGTTAAGTTATAATCTATAATCACTTTTCCACAGTTCTAACAAACGGGGCAATATATTTTTTCATAAGAAGTTGTTTGACATGTGTTACTTTAACACATCCTCTTATCTTTACATCTTATTAAAGTTACATTTACTTATTTGAATTACATCATCTCTTTATTATTTTACATATCTTCTCATAAAAATTTATAAAGAGTAATGCTAAAAACTCCAAATATTCTACTAAAAGTTTTATCAAATGTCTCACATAGGTGTATCACACAATATGAGTCTCATGTAAATCTCACACCCATGTAAAATATTTGATAAAATTTTTAATAAAATTTTTGAGATCTCTAACATTTTTAATTTACAAAATATATTACCATCCCAAATAAACCTAAATAAAAAAATAAAGAAATAAACAATACCCAAAACAATGCTCCCCTCCTGGCTAGGGACATTAATCCGATCACCGATTATGAGAACATTCAACCCTACGCTACTGCAGTGGTCATGCATACACTTGATATTTAAATATTCGATAAATTATATAATTTTTTTGATTTTTTTTATTTGTTATAAGCTTGAAATATATCTCGTATAGTTTTAAAAATTAAATCGCATCTCTTTAAATTTTAATTACATAATAAATTATTTATTTTATTAATAAATTATTTAATCAATTAATAATTTTTGATGATATCAAAAATATATTTTAATTAATAATTTGTTGTTGTATATAAGAGAGTAATTGTAATTTTTTTTACTAATTCTATTAAATAAGAAATTCTAATAGTAGAGTATTTATAATGGGAAAATTATTTAGAAGTCCTATTAGGGAGACTTATGCTACATATGGTCCTACTAAAAAACTTATGTTCCCATAAGTCCTGTGGGAAGTTTGTTGACACATTTACCCTCAATATTAGTTGTTAATATCATAAATTAGTAATAAAACCATATATAGGAAATTGATATAAACGTAACGTAACGTGACACTTACATAAACGTAACGTGACATATCTACATAAACGTAACGTAACGTGACATATCTACATAAACGTAACGTAACGTGACACCTACATAAACGTCTCACGTAACGTGACACCAATATGAACGTAATGTGACACCTACATAAACGTAACGTAACGTGACACCTATGTAAACGTAATGTGACATTTACATAAACGTAACGTAATGTGTCACGTTACGTTTCGCAAACTTAATAAGTTTTTATTTTTTTAATCCGTTTGTTTTGAAATAGATATATAATCTTAATATATTTTTATTTTGTATTATTAATTGTAAAATTTTAAAAACTATTTATTTTTAAAATTTTTTATTTTTTTTATATAGAAAAATCAAAAAAAACATAGGCATTTAAAGAAAAAAAAAATCATTACAACAAACATAGGAGAACAAACCCATACACTGTAACACACACACCAAGCACACACACCCGTACACTCTCATACAGGAAACACACACCCACACACCCTCACATGGCACTCTCTCTCTCTAGAGACCCATACACACACATACAGGAAACACACACCCACACACCCTCACACGGCACTCTCTCTCTCTAGAGACCCATGCACACACACACGGGCAGCTCTCTCTCTCTCTCTCAAGACAGGCACGACATCTCTCTCTTTCTCGGATTGCATCTTTGATCGCTTGTGAGGTTTGTATGTGATGTGCTTGCCGCCACTTCCTCTTCTCATTCCGCTCCTTCTGCTTCTCCTCCTCCGCCGCCGCCGCCGCCGCCGCGCCGCCGCCGCCGCCGCCACCGGCTGCCTCCGTCGCCCCGGAAGATTGTGGTGACACCGTTCGCGAAGAAGCTTGCGAAGCAGCACAAGATTGATATCAATTCGGTGGTTGGGAGTGAGAGAGAGAGAGAGAGGGAAGGTGTGAAAATGGGGGGTAAAAAGATTAGGATCTTGTGGAATACATTCTTATGAAAATAGGACTTGAGACTCTATAAGAAATTACACAGGACTTATCCTAGCATAAGGTTCTGAAAAAGGACTTATAAATAAGTCTCCCATTTATAATTTTGAAAATTATTGAAAGTAATTCGTATTTTACGCAAATTTCAATACCTGACTTTTTTATACTATATAACTAGTGGTAACTCGTGCTATGCACGGGACTTTATAAATTAAAATACAAATCATTATAAATATGTTGAAGTAATTTAATATTTTATCTTGTGGTATATATGAAATTTATAAATTAATTTTTATGTCTATAACTTTTTAAATTAGTAGTTTAAAAAAATTTAAAATATATATATAAGTCTATAAAAAATGCTTGGAACCCCCACAACCCCTTTGGATTTCACCCACTCATGTATGTGTGGGACCCACTCATGTATGTGTAAGGTCCACACCATCAATGGTTGAGATCCAAAAGGGCTTATGGGGGTAAGTAATGCTAGAGACCCCAAATATTCTACCAAAAGTTTTACCAAATGTCTCACATGGGTGTGGGACCCACACAATGTGGGTCCCATGTGGGTCCCACACCCATGTGAGACATTTGGTAAAACTTTTGGTAGAATTTTTGGGGCCTCTAGCATTTTTGTATGGGGGTCCCTAAAAAATGGGATCTCAATCATTGTTGTAAACCTATTTATTGCAATTTTGATAATTTGTAATTAAAAAAAAAAAAAAAGAAGAAGTTAAGCCTAATTAAATGAGGTTATATAAGTTATGATATACCTCTTCTTGTTATGAAAATAGATAAATTTAAAAATTATAATAAAGACAAATATACAATTTTATTATTAAATGTGAAGTGAAGTAATATTTAATAATAATGGATATGATGTTTCTGTTATTAATCCAATAATTTAAGTTACATTTCTTTTAATTTTAATTTCATAACTAAAAATACAATATGAATATAACACACGAATTTCTAGTCTTTAAAAATAAAAAAGTTTTAGAATATTTCCAACTTTTCATCATTTTCTTTTAATTTTTTTTAATCTAATTTGATTTTAAATTTGAAAGAAAAAATTTGATTTGCTATGAATTAATTTAACTTTTTCATTAAATTATTATCAATTTTTAAAAGAACTTTCATTTTTATCCCAATTTTTTTTTTCTTTTCATCAATTTTGATGAAAAAAATAACGCTTCATCTTTTTAAATTTTTATCAAATTATAATTCGATAAAAAAAATATTAAGGGTTGAAGATTCTCTTAATTAGAATTATAGTAAAATAACATCTTGAAATAGTGAAAGTTTGAGTATATAGTTAGTTGAAATGTATAATTTGATTAATTCTCTTCTCATAAATCTCACTAAAATCGAAAGTGAAACCAAAACCAAACCAACAACAGAGAAAGAGAAACACATAGGGAAAAAAGTAAAATTACAGAACAAAAAAATTTATGGAGTGATATAATATTCCCCCCAACAACTTAGTCCTCACCCCACCTAATCCGTCAGCTCCTCCGTCAGTGCCTGTGAAATTTAGGAGTTGGGATGACTAATCAAATTATTCTTCAAATAAGACTTAAAAATTGATTAATTTGTCTCATAAAGTGAGTTAGAATTTTGATAGATATACATAAAAAAAATAGATAATTATATTATTAAATCATAATTCAAATTTTGATATTGTCATATCTTTTTGAGATCTATATCTAAATTCTTATCTTATTTATTTTTGTGTGGTTTCTATTTTTTTTCAATTTATTTAAGATGGAGTTGTGGATTTCTATTTTTTTAATTTAATTTATCTATGGTTTCTATTTATTTTTAATTATAATTATTTAGGTAAGTTATGATGTGAGTTTTATTCATTTAAAGTATGATAGTGTGAGATATTTTCAAATTAGATTTGTTTAGATAGATTTTAAAGATTTTTAAAATTTAAAATATGATATTGAGAGGTAAAAGAAAGATTTCAACTGAATAAATAAAAATCATATTTATTAATTTTATCTATTTGTATATTTGATTTTTATTTTTATTTTTTGGGTTATGTGATAATATAATATATAAGATATAGATAGATTTCTACAATTCTCGTGGAAAATATTATCTGATTTTTTGAGGGAGAGAAAAGAAAGTCAAGTTTTAATATTTTCTTTTGGAAATCGATGAGAGAAATTTCAATGCAGAGATTATGAAATATTTTTGTTATCTTTCCATTTAAAATCCATAAATTAAGGGATAATTATTATTTTCAAAATAATTAAATAGGTGTGGGAGAAGTTAAAAAGGGGGGATAATTATTATTTTCAAAATAATTAAATAGGTATGGGAGAAGTTGAAAATGGGTGATAATTATTATTTTCAAAATAATTAAATAGGTATGGAAGAAGTTGAAAAGGGTGTGTATGAGAGAAGTCAAAAAGACTTGGGAAAAGTCAATAAATGCTAAGTTTTTTTTAAAAAAGTCAAAAAATTAGGAAATTAAAATTGAGGTATTGGAGCTCTCACAAAGCTTATGAGTTAAAAATCTCATTTTCCTTATATAATACTAGCCTATCACCCATGTTATGCCCAAGCTAATTATAGATATTTAAATTTTTTTTAATTTTTTTTAATATACAAATTATTTTTTTTAGATTTTTTATAAAAATAATTTAACAATCTTATCAATAACCATAGTGTATGGGAGAAGTTGAAAAGGGTGTTACAATAACTATGCACAGGTTGTATCTATAATTATTTGTATGAGGGGATTTTGACCAAAGCTCTAAAAAAGGAATGTAGATTGGAAAAAGTTAATAAATGTTGATTGGGAAATTTTAACCAAATCAATAAATACAGGCATGTGGAAAGGTATATGAATTGGAAAAAATTAATAAATGCTAATTAAGGGATTTTGACCAAATCAATAAATGTTGAGGTTTTTTTTTTTAAATTAAAAATTTTAAAAATTAAGATTAGGATATTAAAGCTCCCACAAGGCTTAGGGGTTAGAAACCCCCTTTTCCTTATATATAGACTAGCCTATCACCCGTGCAATGCACGGGATAATTATAGATATTTATATTTGTTTTAATTTTTTTTAATATATAAATTATGTTTTTTAAGATTTTTTATAAAAATAATTTAACAATCTTATCACTAATCATAGTGTGCAGGAGAAATTATAAAGGCTACTGCAGTAACTATGCACGGGTTGCATCTATAATTATTTGTATGAGCGGTTTCTAAATATTAATAAGAGATTTTGACCAAATCAATAAATGCAGGCATGTTATAGCAATCCCGGCTTTTTTTTTTTTTTTAATTGTTGCATCCGGACTTAGGTTCCGTGGAGTTGGTTATTGTGTATATCTTGTTTACATCATTTACTCCTTGTATTTGAGTCTTGGGTTGTGTTGGGCAGGTTTGAAACAGGTTGGTTGAGCTTAGAAACCAAAACTAGTTGCTCAGATTTTGGCATGTCCGCTCGAGCGGAGCTTTTAGCGCTCGAGCGGGGCCTTTGTTGTTGCTTCTCCGCTCGAGCGGGGGTTTTGGCGCTCGAGCGGGATAATCACTCTCCCAATATTTCTTCTGCAGTGTTGGACACTCGAGCAGGAGTTTTGACACTCGAGCGGGAGTTTGTGTGTGACGCTCGAGCGGGGAGTTGGACGCTTGAGCGGGGACCTGGTTCAGTGTAAAGTTCTGAGAGTGTGCATCCGACGCTCGAGCGGGGGATTGGACGCTTGAGCGGGGATCTGTGAGTGACGCTCGAGCGTGGGTTTGGCCGCTCGAGCGGGGAGACTGGGTTAAAGCTCCGTGTTTTGACTTTTTGAAATCACTTTTTCACTTCTCTTCTCTCTCTGACTTTTCCAAAAACACCATTGTTGAGCTTCTCACTCTAGAGCTCTACCTTCTCTCTAGGTATTGATCTAGTAGGAGTGATTTCCTCACCTTTGGCCTTTACAAAAAGGTTGTTGATCGTCGAGGGCTATCTTTTGATCCGAGAAATTTGTGATTTGGAGCACTTTCGTTTTCTTCATCTTCTTCGTTGGGTGTCACCTTTTGAGGTAGGGATATCCTACTCCTTCTTATGGATTTTGTCTTTAAATTTTAGCATTTTGATACGTTGGGTGTTTTTGGATAATTTTGAGAAAGTTTCGGCCTTTGTGTAATTTTACAAAAGTTGAGGTTTTGTTTATAATAAACCTAAATGCAAGTTTGACATAGAAAAATGAGATAGATGATGGAATGTGGATGAAAATGGAACCTTAGAGTTGTTTTGTTAGTTAAGGGAATTTGCCTTAACTGACTTGATAAATTAATTCGTATAATTAATTTGAGAAAAGGAGGAATGGAATTAGAAATGTTGGAATTGGGAATGTATAGGATTAAAGGGTGTAGTTGAATTATTCATCATTCACCAAATTGAAATGTTGATATATTATCCATTTTGTGCATTTATTTTCTGTTTAGAAATAACTGCTTTGGGCTATCGGTGGAGGATAGTCTTGATTGTTGTAGACAATGCATGATGATTAAGCAAACGAAAACTAATCAGTGGAATGTGTTATGGAGTATGACTGTTGATAGAATGCATTAACTTTATGTATTGGTTAATTGTATATAGAACCTATGTGTTTATATGTATTGTATGTAGAGGAGAAGATGAGCGATGTACTCCGCGGTTTAGGGGAAGATGGGGGATGGACCTCTAAACCGGATAGTGTTGGGAGGAGATAGAGGATGAACTCCGTAGATACAGCTCATATGCTTATCTTTGAGAAGTGTAGATACAGCTCATATGCTTATCTTTGAGAAGTGTAGACACAGCTCATATGCTTGTCTAGAGAAGTGTAGATATAGCTCATATGCTTATCTTTGGTCGTATGATATAGTTCTTATACTTATCTGTTGAGATGTTGATATAGCTAATATGCTTATCTGTTGATGTATTGATCTAGCTACTATGCTTATCTACTGAAAATGGAGAAATGAAAAGTGACATAGACTTGTAAGTCATGTAAATGTAATGTGATATAAGTGGATGTAACAGTGTTGGCCACCTATCAACTGCTAATCTTTTAGTCATTGTTCATAGCTGGCTTAGTGTATTTCTACTGGGCTGTGGCTCACCCTATATGGGGACATCATTTTCAGGTACAGGTAACATGCCACATCCAAGGACATAGCTTGGGAGGCTAGAGGCTGTCAGACTTTTTGGATGTCATTTTCCTTTTGATGTATTACATGTAAATTCAAGCCTAGGGCTTAATGTGTATATGGGTTAGTACTCATTTCTTGTAACCGAGTGTTGGCTTGGAAAGTTGTAAGCTCATGGGGCGTTTACTTTTGTTGTCAACATGTAATACTTTTGTAATGAAACACTCTGATGAATAGAAGGATGTTGATCTTTTATATATTAAAACATGTCTATATTGATGGGTTTTATGTTATATTTTGAGGGCGTTACAACTTGGTATCAGAGCGTACCGGGTTCGAATACTTTGGGTACGTGGGAAGTGATTAGTATCACAATGGGTTTGTCTCGCTTGGTCAGAGACTTAGATGTAGTGTTTTGTGTTTAATTGATAACATGCTTATGTGACTATTTGGGTATGGGATTTGATTTCTAGGATATTGATTGGATCCTTGGGTTTCTGTGAGTCTTATTGGAAAAGCACTTGATCAATGTTGTTTCTAACCGGAACTCTAGTAACGCCTTGGGACTGTCATTATTCGGGAATGAAATTCGTAAGTGCTTATGTGTTTATGTGCTTACGTGGAGTGAATTGCAGTTGTCCATGCATTAGGACGCGTGTGTTTAGTTTCAACACATTTATGAATGTGCTAACGTTTTTGTTACCTTTAATAGGATGTCAGGACGAGGTGGTAGGCGTGGTAGGCCTAGAAAGCAGGAGGTGCCTTTACCAGATGACGTTCCGGCAATGCAGGAGGGAGTGGGTCAGGCCAACATGGCCGAGCTAGTGGGTCAGCAGGCTATGGGTGCCTTGGCCCGAGAGATAGCAGGAGCTTTGGGTATCCTCAGAGCTGAGCATCAGGTTGCAGAGGCAGGGCCTTCTTTCTTGAAGAGGGAATTTTTTCGGTCTAACCCGGACGAATTTATTGGAGATCTGAAAGAGCCACTTAAGGCTAACGAGTGGTTGGAACAGATGGAGAAGACGTTCGAGATGCTTGGCATCGAGGACGGGGGTTTAAAGGTGACCTTGGCATCCTTCCAATTGAACGGAGATGCGGGTCAATGGTGGAAGTACGAGAAGGGCCATGTTGGTGGTGCGTGGGAGGCTTTTGTGAATGCCTTCCAAGAGAAATTCTTGTCTTCAGCTGCTAGGGAGAAGCTGAGGGAACAGTTTTGCCAGCTTAAACAGTAGGGTTTGTCAGTGGCCGAGTTTGAGGCTACTTTTACCAGTCTGTCCAGGTTTGCACCTGAACTGGTGGCGTCCGAGGAACGTCGTTGCCTTGAATTTGAGCAGAAGTTGAGGCTTGGGCTCAAGTTGAGGGTTGGAGGGTCGTTTATCCGGGAGTATAGACGTTTGGTGGATGTTGTAGCTCATATGGAGCTCATGATGCAGGAGGAGGATGATGAGAAACATAGAGGCTCCAAGAAGGGCCAAGATGGCCAGAGTGATGGCAGGAGACAGAGGGGTTTTAACCCTCAGCAGTCTCAGGGCGGTTTGGCTAGGTCGACCTTTCCAGTGCCGAGTGCAGGCTCGGGGAGAGGTTATCAGGGAGGCTTGACTTGTTATATATGTGGCCAGCTGGGTCACAAGTCTTCGGTTTGCCCGCAGAAAGGAGGGGGTCAGCGAGCTGCTTCTTCTTCAGCTAGACCTCAGGGCCAAAGTCAGGGCAGAGGCTAGCCTTTGTCTTGTAATCAATGTGGACAGCTCGGGCACCTGAAGAGGTTTTGCCCACAGTTGAGTGCCACTTCGGGGGCGTCTGGTTCTACGCAGACGCAAAGTTATCAGCCAGCTCAGTCTGTGCAGGCCTCGAGGGCCAATCCGGGAGCTTCGTCATCCCAGTCAGTGCAACAATCTTTTGCTCCTAGAGGTGAGCAAGTGGATCAGGGGCCTACAGGGCGCGTGTATGCTGTTACCGCACAGGACCTGGTACCGGTTCCGTCTGTTGTGAGAGGTACCTTTTTGTTTTGCAACTCGGTTGCTAGTGTTTTGATTGATACGGGTGCATCTCATTCTTTTGTGTCTGCTGCATTTGCATCTGTATTGGAGTTGGAGTTCGCACTATTAGCATCTCCTATATGTGTTGTATCGCCTATTGGGAGTGAATTGATTTTGAAACACGGATGTAGAGGTTGTGATATAGAGGTCGCCGACCATAGGCTTCCTTTTCCCTTTGTTGTTATGCCCATGAAGGGTTTTGATGTTATTTTGGGTATGGACTGGCTGTCGTCATACCGGGCAGTTATTGATTGCTACCGCTAGAGGGTCATTTGTTGTACCGTGAGCGAGGAGTGTTTTCATTTCTTGGGGGACCGGGTTGGTAGTGCCACCGGGGTATGATCCGCGAGGGCGGAGCGAGCTTAGTGGTCTACTTGCTAGCTTTATGAGTGGTGAGTGTGATGAGACTCAAATTATGTTGCCGAGGGTGGTCTGTGAGTATTCGGATGTTTTTTCCGAGGATCTCGTTGGTTTGCCACCTCACCGTGAGATAGAGTTCTCCATTGATTATTGCCCGGCACGGCGCCGATTTCTATGGCACCTTACCATTTTGCCCCAGCCGAGTTGAGTGAGTTGAAGATTCAGCTCTAGGAGTTGATGGATAAGGGCTTTGTTCGCCCTAGTGTTTCGCCGTGGGGAGCACCAGCCCTTTTTGCTAAAAAGAAAGATGGTGCCTTGAGATTGTGCATCGACTACCGGAAGTTGAATCGGGCTACGGTCAAGAATAAGTACCCTATGCCCCGTATAGATGATTTGTTTGACCAGTTGAAGGGTTCCCGTTGTTTTTCTAAGATAGACTTGAGATCGGTTACCACCAGTTGAGGGTCAGGGAGGAGGATATTCCGAAGACGGCATTCCGTACGCGGTATGGCCATTATGAGTTTCTGGTGATGCCGTTTGGGCTCACCAATGCACCGGCAGTCTTTATGGACTTGATGAACCGGATCTTCCTGGAATTCTTAGATCGTTTTATAGTCGTTTTCGTGGACGACATTCTTATCTATTCCCCGTCTGAGGAGGAGCACGAGGAACACTTGAGAGTGGTGCTTGAGTTGCTTAGAGCCCATAGGCTGTATGCCAAGTTCGGGAAATGTGAGTTCTGGCTAGAAGAAGTCAAGTTCTTAGGCCATGTAGTTTCTGGGGAAGGGGTGTCTGTTGATACAGCCAAGATTGAGGCAGTGCAAGACTGGGCACAGCCGAAGAGTGTGTTTGAGATCCGCAGTTTTCTGGGGTTAGCTGGGTATTACCGTAGGTTTGTGAAGGATTTCTCCAAGCTAGCTTCGCCGTTGACTAGGTTGACTCGGAAGGGAGTCAAATTTGTATGGAGTGAGACTTGCGAAGAGTCGTTCCAAGAGCTGAAAGTTAGATTGACCACCGCTCCGGTTTTGATTATTCTGGAGAGAGGGTTGGGTTATGCAGTGTATTGTGCTGCCTCACGAGAGGGTTTGGATTGTGTGTTGATGCAAGAGGGGAAAGTGGTAGCTTATGGCTCCCGTCAGTTGAAAATACATGAGAAGAATTACCCTACACACGACCTAGAGTTAGCAGCATTGATCTTCACCTTGAAGATTTGGAGGCACTACCTTTATGGTGAAAGGTTCGAGGTGTTCTCGGACCATAAGAGTTTGAAGTATCTGTTTACACAGAGTGACTTGAATTTGAGGCAGAGGAGATGGATGGAGTTTATTGAGGATTACGACTTCGAGTTGCACTATCATCCGGGGAAGGCCAATGTTGTGGCCGATGCCCTTAGCAGGAAATCCATAGGTGATGTAGCTTGTATAGCCATCCGGGAATGGGAGATGTTGGGGGCGCTTGGGGAGTTTGATTTGCTTCTGTGAGTGACGCTCGAGCGTGGGTTTGGCCGCTCGAGCGGGGAGACTGGGTTAAAGCTCCGTGTTTTGACTTTTTGAAATCACTTTTTCACTTCTCTTCTCTCTCTTACTTTTCCAAAAACACCATTGTTGAGCTTCTCACTCTAGAGCTCTACCTTCTCTCTAGGTATTGATCTAGTATGAGTGATTTCCTCACCTTTGGCCTTTACAAAAAGGTTGTTGATCGTCAAGGGCTATCTTTTGATCCGAGAAATTTGTGATTTGGAGCACTTTCGTTTTCTTCATCTTCTTCGTCGGGTGTCACCTTTTGAGGTAGGGATATCCTACTCCTTCTTATGGATTTTGTCTTTAAATTTTAGCATTTTGATACGTTGGGTGTTTTTGGGTAATTTTGAGAAAGTTTGGGCCTTTGTGTAATTTTACAAAAGTTGGGGTTTTGTTTATAATAAACCTAAATGCAAGTTTGACATAGAAAAATGAGATAAATGATGGAATGTGGATGAAAATGGAACCTTAGAGTTGTTTTGTTAGTTAAGGGAATTTGCCCTAACTGACTTGATAAATTAATTCGTATAATTAATTTGAGAAAAGGAGGAATGGAATTAGAAATGTTGGAATTGGGAATGTATGGGATTAAAGGGTGTAGTTGAATTATTCATCGCTCACCAAATTGAATTGTTGATATATTATCCATTTTGTGCATTTATTTTCTGTTTAGAAATAACTGCTTTGGGCTATCGGTGGAGGATAGTCTTGATTGTTGTAGACAATGCATGATGATTAGGCAAACGAAAACTAATCAGTGTAATGTGTCATGGAGCATGACTGTTGATAGAATGCATTAACTTTATGTATTGGTTAATTGTATATAGAACCTATGTGTTTATATGCATTGTGTGTAGAGGAGGAGATGAGGGATGTACTCCGCGGTTTAGGAGAAGATGGGGGATGGACCTCTAAACGGATAGTGTTGGGAGGAGATAGGATATGAACTCCGTAGATACAACTCATATGCTTATCTTTGCGAAGTGTAGACACAGCTCATATGCTTGTCTAGAGAAGTGTAGATATAGCTCATATGCTTATCTTTGGTCGTATGATATAGTTCTTATACTTATCTGTTGAGATGTTGATATAGCTATATGCTTATCTGTTGATGTATTGATCTAGCTAGTATGCTTATCTACTAAAATGGAGAAATGAAAAGTAACATAGACTTGTAAGTCATATAAATGTAATGTGATATAAGTGGATGTAACAGTGTTGGCCACCTATCAACTGCTAATCTTTTAGTCATTGTTCATAGCTAGTTTAGTGTATTTCTACTGGGCTGTGGCTCACCCTATATGGAGACATCATTTTCAGGAATAGGTAGCATGCCACCTCCAAGGACATAGCTTGGGAGGCTAGAGGCTGTCAGACTTTTTGGATGTCATTTTCCTTTTGATGTATTACATGTAAATTCAAGCCTAGGGCTTAATGTGTATATGGGTTAGTACTCATTTCTTGGAACCGAGTGTTGGCTTGGAAAGTTGTAAGCCCATGAGGCGTTTACTTTTGTTGTCAACATGTAATACTTTTGTAATGAAACACTCTGATGAATAGAAGGATGTTGATCTTTTATATATTAAAGCATGTCTATATTGATGGGTTTTATGTTATATTTTGTGGGCGTTACACATGTGGATTGGAAAAAGTTGATAAATGCTGATCAGAGGATTTTAACCAAATCAATAAATGCTGAGTTTTTTTTTTTTTTTAAATCAAAAATTTTAAAATTAAGATTGAGAGATTGTAGCTCCCACAAGACTTGAGGTTTAGAAACCCCATTTTCCTTATATATTTTACAATTATCAATATATGTGAATTGTAATTTTTAAATGTTTTTTTTTAAATGTATTCTTTTTTTCCTTTTTTATATTATATTAAAGTTTAATATTTTGATAATAATCATATGTGTTGGATTTTTCAAGGAATTAAATGTCTTTTTTTTATTATATTATATTAAAGTTTAATATTTTGATAATAATCATATGTGTTGGACTTTTCAAGAAATTTTTTTTATGCTTGTTCTTAACACATTAAAGTGTTATTATGAGAGATAATAATCATATGTGTTGGAATTTTTCAAGAAATTCATGTGTGTTGGATTTTAAAGGTTTTTTTTTTTATACTTGTTCTTAATGCATTAAAGTGTTATTATGAGGATAAGACTTGGGGGTTGGGAGAAGTTAATAAATGCTAAGGTTTTTTTTTTTTTTTTAAATCAAAAAATCAAGAAGTTTAGTTTGGGAGATTGGAGCTCCCACAAGACTTGGGGTTAAAAACCCCCTTTTGCTTAATATATAGTGTAGACTATCCTATCACCCGTGCTATGCACGGAATAATTATAGATATTTATATTTGTTTTAATTTTTTTTAATATATAAATTATGTCTTTTAAGATTTTTTATAAAAATAATTTAACAATCTTATTACTAACCATAGTGTACAGAAGAAATTAAAAAGGCTACTGCAGTAACTATGCACGGGCTGTATCTATAATTATTTGTATGAGGGAATTTTAAATGCTAATCAGAGATTTTGACCAAATTAATAAATGCAGGCATGTGGATTGGAAAAAGTTAATAAATGCTAATCAGGAGATTTTGACCAAATCAATAAATGCTGAGATTTTTTTTTTTTTAAATCAAAAATTTAGAAAATTAAGATTGAAATATTGGAGCTCCCACCGGGTTTGGGGTTAGAAACCCCTTTTTCCTTAATATATTTACAATTATCTATATATGTGAATTGCGATTTTTAAATGTCTTTTTTTTAATATTTTAAATGTCTTCTTGTTTTCTTTTTTTATATTATATTAAAGTTTAATATTTTGATAATAATCATATATGTTGGACTTTTAAAGGAATTAAATGCCTTCTTTTTTTTATTAGATTTTATTAAGTTTAATATTTTGATAATAATCATATGTGTTGGACTTTTCAAGAAATTTTTTTTATACTTGTTCTTAATGCATTAAAGTGTTATTATGAGGGATAATAATCATATATGTTGGACTTTTCAAGGAATTCATATGTGTTGGATTTCAAGAATTTTTTTTATGTTTGTTCTTAATGCATTAAAATGTTATTATGAGGGTAAGACTTGGGGGTTGGGAGAAGTTAATAAATGCTAAGATTTTTTTTTTTTTAAAATCAAAAAATAGGAAATTTAGACTGGGAGATTGGAGCTCTCACAAGGCTTGGGGTTAAAAACCCCCTTTTGCTTAATATATAGTACAGATAGATATTAAAGTTTAATATTTTGATAATAATCATATGTGTTGGACTTTTCAAAAAAAAAATTATGTTTGTTCTTAATGCATTAAAATGTTATTATGAGAGATAATAATCATATGTGTTGAGACTTTTCAAGGAATTCATATGTGTTGGATTTCAAAGAATTTTTTTTATACTTGTTCTTAATGCATTAAAGTGTTATTATGAGGGTAAGACTTGGGAGTTGGGAGAA
The DNA here is from genome assembly GCA_030407325.1 of Camellia japonica. NCBI lineage: Eukaryota > Viridiplantae > Streptophyta > Magnoliopsida > Ericales > Theaceae > Camellia > Camellia japonica. Next base: position 45,890,173 of record JAPPVO010000002.1, on the reverse strand, counting down.
GTTAATAAATGCTAAGATTTTTTTTTTAAAAAAATCAAAAAATCAAGAAATTTAGATTGGGAGATTGGAGCTCCCACAAGGCTTGGGGTTAAAACCCCCCTTTTACTTAATATATAGTAAGTATAGATATATAGATATATAGATAGATATAGATATAGATATAGATATATATAGATATAGATATAGATTATGTTATAATATAATATATAAGATATAGATAGATTTCTACAATTCTCGTGAAAAATATTATCTGATTTTTTGAGGGAGAGAAAAGAAAGTCAAGTTATAATATTTTCTTTTGGAAATCGATGAGAGAAATTTCAATGCAGAGATTATGAAATATTTTTGTTATCTTTCCATTTAAAATTCATAAATTAAGGGATAATTATTATTTTCAAAATAATTAAATAGATGTGGGAGAAGTTAAAAAGGGGGGATAATTATTATTTCCAAAATAATCTATCTATACTATATATTAAGCAAAAGGGGGTTTTTAACCCCAAGTCTTATGGGAGCTCCAATCTTCCAATCTAAGTTTTCTGATTTTTTGATTTAAAAAAAAAATCTTAGCATTTATTAACTTCTCCCAACTCCCAAGTCTTACCCTCATAATAACACTTTAATGCATTAAGAACAAGCATAAAATTTTTTTTTTGAAATCCAACACATATGAATTCCTTGAAAGGTTGCAACACATATGATTATTATCCCTCATAATAACACTTTAATGCATTAAGAACAAGCATAAAAAAAAAATTCTTCAAAAGTCCAACACATGATTATTATCAAAAGGGGGTTTTTAACCCCAAATCTTGTGGGAGCTCCAATCTCCCAATATAAATTTTCTGATTTTTTGATTTTTAAAAAAAAAATCTTAGCATTTATTAACTTCTCCCAACTCCCAAGTCTTACCCTCATAATAACACTTTAATGCATTAAGAACAAGCATAAAACAAATTCTTTGAAATCCAACACATATGAATTCCTTGAAAGGTCGCAACACATATGATTATTATCCCTCATAATAACACTTTAATGCATTAAGAACAAGCATAAAAAAAAATTCTTCAAAAGTCCAACACATGATTATTATCAAAATATTAAACTTTAATTTAATATAACAAAAAAAAAAGACATTTAATTCCTTGAAAAGTCTAATACATATAATTATTATCAAAATATTAAACTTTAATATAATATAAAAAGGGTAAAAAGAAGACATTTAAAAAAAAAAAAGACATTCAAAAATTACAATCTATACTATATGTCACGACCCCAACCCGCCCCTAGTAGGATGGTGCCGTGATGGCCAGTAATCCGTGATTACCGAAGGCCGACTTACAAAGATCACACACACAATCAGAGTGCAATATGCATATGGGGCTCACAAATGCGGAAGCAATAAATCAAATTACAAGTGGTCCATAAGAGCCGTGCATAAATCAAATGAAATGACATGCAAGATATAGCTTTACAAGCAGTCCGAAATAACAAAAATACAAGTTACATCTTGATCAAAAGGCTTCTCGAGCCGACATATACAAAATACAAGTCAAGAAGCATGATTTTCAAGATTGGCCGACGTAATCATGAATCCCAAAACAAGCTGTGCAAACACATCTAGGCGTCGCCGCCGACCTGCTCATCACCTACATATATATAGAGAGGGTGAGCTTGGATGCTCAGTGAATGGTACAAATAATAAAGGTTTTGCATGAATATAGCCGAAGTCCTTTCAAAAACAAAACATGTCAAACCATACGAATATTAGCCGAGGTTCTTTTCAAAGTAAGGCACATCAAAACCTTATCAAATCAAGAGATGAACCGTATTCATCTATCAAGTCTTACGAGTCTCAAGGGATACTTACTGGCATCGGCAAAACACAAATCCAGATTCCGAACAAACAAGTCCACGCGGTAAACCGTCAGTGGCAAGACAAAGACTGTACGATCCGTAATCGTTTAGTCCGAGGTACTGCGAAAGTTTATAGTCCTCCAGCACAAGGGACTTGTGTTACTTAAGCCCGTAGCTCTTTTTAACACGATGGTCTTGTGTTACTTAGGCCCGTAGCCCGCTTTAACACGATGGTCTTTCCAAGAAAGGACCGTATCCTTTTATACTTAGTACTGCGAAAGTTTAGAGTCCTCCAGCACAAGGGACTTTTCAAAGATGACATCAAAACGACGCTTATACTTTATACATCAAAATAGGGCTAGTCATTCATGCATAACAAATACTTTCATCAAAACAAAGCAAGGCAAGATTTATCAAAACAGTATAACATAGCTTTATTAGAAATACCACTCACATAGTTCTTCTCGGGTGTAGGCTCAAAGCAAAGATCAAGGTCCTACAATCACAGGGCAAATACATTCTCAAAACAAGTCTTACATGCATGCAAATGATCCCGGCATTCCCACCAGATCCAAGTCAAAACAAAACAAAACATGCTGGGGTTTAGACGCTGTCTTTTCGTCTCATAAAGACACACTGGGTACCAACCAGGCCTTTGCCGAGGTGTGGTCCGAAGGCCACATTCAAAAGCAAAGTCGGGAAAACCTGGGTTTCCCTTTGAAGAACATGAAGAACAAGGTCATCAAGAACATGAATGCTAAAATCATAACTCGTTTGTTCCAAAAACTGAGATTTCATGCTAAGAGTTCAAAAACATGGACCTGGGTACCCTTTCAAGAAGATTATGCAAGAACAAACACAAAACATGGTTCTTGTTCCAAACTTTCGGATCAAAACGAGACTTTTCTTCAAAAACTCAAGAACACCATTTTCATTTCAAGAACCAACTTTAAATCAATGCATAGCATACAAAACGGATTCAATCATGCAATGCAGCTTGACAGCCAATAAGATTGACTAGAGTAGAGCAAGAATCTCACCTCAAAACTCAAATCTAACGGTTCGATCTTCGACGATCAAGCTTGGAACTTCACTCCTCTGTCTAAAACTCTTCCTCCTTCCTCTAGAGCTTCTCTCTCTAAAACAAAGGTTTGAGACAAAATGATTTGTCTCTAAGTCTGCCGGCTGTCTTAACACACAGCTCGGACACGTGGCGCTACCGGGTTGGTTCAGCTCAAAAGGTGACTGATTGATAAGACAAGTCTCTGACAAAGTGTACTCAACAAGCTAACTGGCAAGACACACCGGCAAGTAATGACATCGGCTAGAGTCGAAGCTCGGCAAAGGTAACAAAGACATCGGCTAGGGAGGATGACACTTAACTAAGCTGTGCTACACCTTGGCCTGGGTGTGCCACACCTCGGTCTAGGCCATACCTTCCCAAGGACGAAGGTCACAAGTGCAAAACATCTCGGCCTAGATGATACACTCCTCGGCCTTGGTTCCAAACCTCGGCCCAGATAGTGACATCTCAGCAAACATGCCCGGGGTGAAGACGGAGGTCTACCAAGTGGTTCCAAAATAAATTCTAAGTACAAGGGTTCAAAGATGAACTAAGCTCAAGACGACCTCGGCCACACACCAAGCAAAGAACAAAGTTGAGCAAGCAATTCACTTAAACAAAACAAGACAAGACAAGACTTGTAAAACAACATAACAAGGCAAGATCATACATGAATGTATGCAAGTATGACTAAGTCAAAGTGAGGGTTGTTACACTATATATTAAGAAAAATGGAGCTTTTAACCCCAAGCCTTGTGGGAGCTCCAATCTCCCAATCTAAATTTTCTGATTTAAAAAAAAAATCTTAGCATTTATTAACTTCTCCAACTCCCAAGTCTTACCCTCATAATAACACTTTAATGCATTAAGAACAAGCATAAAAATTTTTTTTTGAAATCCAACACATATGAATTCCTTGAAAGGTCGCAACACATATGATTATTATCCCTCATAATAATACTTTAATGCATTAAGAACAAGCATAAAAAAAAAATTTCTTCAAAAGTCCAACACATGATTATTATCAAAATATTAAATTTTAATTTAATATAATAAAAAAAAAGACATTTAATTCCTTGAAAAGTCTAACACATATAATTATTATCAAAATATTAAATTTTAATATAATATAAAAAAGAAAAAAAGAAGACATTTAAAATAAAAAAAAAAGATATTTAAAAATTACATTCACATATATAGATAATTATAAATACAATTCGTGCATATGTAATACCACTCAATTGTTAAACCATGATCAATACAAATAGGTGCAATGCCACGTGCCTTAATAAAATGTTATTAAAAATGAAATTTTATGAATGTTTACCATCTATATCTATACTAAATATTAAGCAAAAGGGGTTTTTAACCCCCAAGGCATGTGGGAGCTCCAAATGCCAATCCTAATTTTCTAATTTTTTATTTTTTTTCTAAAAAAAAAATTAACCTCAACATTTCTTAATTTCTCTCAACCTACAAGACTTTTTGACTTCTCTCATAATTACTGCAGTACCTTTTCCAAAACAAATAATTTGTATATTAAAAAAAATTTAAAACAAATATAAATATATATCTATATCTATCTATTTATTTATATCTATCTCTAACCCACAAGTTTTGTGGGAGTTCCAATATCTAAACCTTAATTTCTTAATTTTTTTGATTTTTTTTGAAAAAAAAACTTAGCACTTATTAATTCTTCCAAGTCTTTTTAACTTCTCCAATTCACACACTCTTTTTAACTTTTTACATACCTATTGCAAACAGTGTGTCTCCTTTTTGTTTTTCTCTGCTTGACTTCTCACTTCTACACTTTCAACTTCAGTAACCACGTATGCAAACAGTAAGTCTTCTTTTTGTTTTCTCCTTCTTGACTTTTCCTTTTGTTTACTGTTTTAATATTGTAGTTAGATAGCGCATTAAAATTTTGTGATTTGTCCAGCGAATAAAAAATTATAATTTGATTTTTTAATATGATTGAAGTTAGATAATATAAACTCTCACAAAGAGAAAAAGTGATTATAATTAGTTGAATGATTATTTTTTTTTAATGTTGATTGTAGTTAGTTTAATAGTTCTTTTTTTCATTTATTTATTTTATTATGGAAAAAATGTGATGTGATTGTAGTTTGTTCAATGGCTCTTTTTTTTAATATGATTGTTTAGTTAGTTCAATGGATTTTTTTTAAATGTTATTTAATCTTTTTATTTACTATTTTAATTTTATTTTTAATATGATTGAAGTTAATAAACATAAACACTCACAAAGAAAAAAATGTGATTGTAATGTGATGTGATTGTAGTTTATTCAATGGCTCTTTTTTTTTTAATATGATTGTTGTAGTTAGTTCAATGGGTTTTTTATTAATGTTATTTAATCTTTTTATTTACTAAATAATTTGTATATTAAAAAAAATTTAAAACAAATATAAATATCTATATCTATATCTATATCTATTGTGGGGATATATTTTCTGAGCACCAACACTGGCCAAGGTCACGTCAACGTGTCAGCCGAGGTGCCACATGTCCTGGTCATGATGCCGAGGTTATCTTGGCTAGGCCGAGGTTATCTGCGAGGATACCAGAATCCGAGATAAGCGGATATGGGACAAGAGTTCTAGATTGGGAGAAGACTTCAGTTTGGGTAAAGATAAGACTCTTAGAGAGTTTATCCTAATCCCACTGGGAGTCCCAGATTAGCAGTAATCCTAAGTCCATTAGGGCTAGGCTCCTATTGGGACTAGGATTGTATTGGCTATAAAAGAGAGGCACCCCCATGGGTCTAAGGTATGCTTTTGATATTCTGTCTAGTGAGTTAAGCACTATTGGTTATCTTTGAGAGATATACTGACTTGATCGTCGGAGTGCCCCCGGGTGGAAGAACCACCGCCGGAGCCTTTTCTTTCTGTGCAGAACAGCAGGGTGCCATCTATTCTGCCTGTGTTCTACAGCTGAATCACTAAGGAGGGCAGTGTGATCAGAAAATCACTCACACATCTATCTATTTATTTATATCTATCTCTAACCCACAAGTTTTGTGGGAGTTCCAATATCTGAACCTTAATTTCTTAATTTTTTTGATTTTTTTTTTAAAAAAAAACTTAGCACTTATTAAATTATTCCAAGTCTTTTTAACTTCTCCAATTTACACACTCTTTTTAACTTTTCACATACCTATTGCAAACAGTTTGTCTCCTTTTTGTTTTCTCCTGCTGACTTCTCACTTCTACACTTTCAACTTCAGTGACCACGTATGCAACAGTAAGTCTTCTTTTTGTTTTCTCTTTCTTGACTTTTCCTTTTGTTTACTGTTTTAATATTGTAGTTAGATAGCGCATAAAAATATTTGTGATTTGTCTAGCGAATAAAAAATTATAATTTGATTTTTTAATATGATTGAAGTTAGATAAATATAAACTCTCACAAAGAGAAAAATGTGATTATAATTAGTTGAATGATTCTTTTTTTTTTTTAATGTGATTGTAGTTAATTTAATAGTTTTTTTTTCATTTATTTATTTTATTAGGGGAAAAATGTGATGTGATTGTAGTTTGTTCAATGGCTCTTTTTTTTAATATGATTGTTGTAGTTAGTTCAATGGATTTTTTTTAAATGTTATTTAATCTTTTTATTTACTATTTTAATTTTATTTTTAATATGATTGAAGTTCAATAAACATAAACACTCACAAAGAAAAAAATGTGATTGTAATGTGATGTGGTTGTAGTTTGTTCAATGGCTCTTTTTTTTTAATATGATTGTTGTAGTTAGTACAATGATTTTTTTTTAAATGTTCTTTAATCTTTTTATTTACTATTTTAATTTTATTTTTAATATGATTGAAGTTAAATAAACATAAACACTCACCAAGAAAAAAAATATGATTGTAATTAGTTCAATTGTTCTTTTTTTTTTTAATATGATTGTAGTTAGTCAATGGTTCTTTTTTTCATTTATTTATTTTTTTTATTATGGGAAAAATGTGATGTGATTGTAGTTTGTTCAATAGTTCTTTTTTTTAATGTGATTTAATCTTTTATTTACTGTTTTAATGGTTTTTCTTTACAATTATTTATGAAAAAATATATGATTGTTGTTAGATAGCATAAAAATATTTGTGATTTGATTTGATTTTTTTTCTGATTTGACTTTTAAAGTACCAGTTATTGATAATGATTAGATTGTATTTTGAAAAAAAAAATTGTAATTGATTTGTTTAACTCACTGTGTTTTTTGAAAAAAAATTATTGCCTTTTTTAACTATCAATTCACTTAATTTATGATTTGATTTTTAACTCACTGTGTTTTTTGAAAAACAAAATGGATTGTACTTATTAGGGTCACATAATGTACCAATTATTGATGATAATTAGATTGTATTTTGACCCCCAAAAAAATTGTAATTGATCTTTTTAACTCACTGTATTTTTTGAAAAATAAATTATTGTGTTTTTTTAATTATTGATGATGATTAGATAGTATTAAAAAAATTGTGATTTGTATAATTGAAGTTATCTCCTTTTGTTTATAATTTTAGATAAACATAAACACTCACAAAAAGAAAAATGTGATTGTAGTTTGTTCAATGGTTCTAAATAATCTTTTTTATTTACTATTTTAATGGTTATTTTTTTCAATTATTTTTTTTATTATGAGAAAAATGTCATTGTAGTTAGATAACATTAAAAAAAAATTTGATTTGTATGATTGAAATTATCTCCTTTTGTTTATAATTTGATTTTTTAATATGATTGAAGTTAACTCACAAAAAGAAAAATGTGATAGTAATTTGTTCAATGGCTCTAAATAATCCTAATCTGAATTTTCTAAATTTTTTATTAAAAAAAAAGTATTTATTGATTTAGTCAAAATCTCCTGATCAGCATTTATTAATTTTTTTCAATCCACATGTCTTTCTGCATGCCTGCATTTATTGATTTGGTCAAAATCCCTTGATCAGCATTTAAAATCCCCTCATACAAATAATTATAGATACAATCTGTGTATAGTTACTACAGTACCTTTTTCAACTTCTCTCATACACTATGATTAGTGATAAGATTGTTAAATTATTTTTATAAAAAATCTTAAAAAAACATAATTTATATATTAAAAAAATCTAAAACAAATATAAATATATAATTATCCTGTGCATAGCGCGGGTCATAGGCTAGTTAAATAGGTATGGGAGAAGTTAAAAATTGGTGATTATTATTATTTCCAAAATAATTAAATAAGTATGGAAGAAGTTGAAAAGGGTGTGAATGAGAGAAGTCAAAAAGACTTGGGAAAAGTCAATAAATGCTAAGTTTTTTTTTTAAATCAAAAAATTAGGAAATTAAGATTGAGGTATTGGAGCTCTCACAAAACTTGTGAGTTAAAATCTCATTTTCCTTATATAATACTAGCTTATCACCCGTGTTATGCACGAGATAATTATATATTTATATTTGTTTTAATTTTTATATATATATAAATTATGTTTTTTAAGATTTTTTATAAAAAAAATTTAACAATCTTATCACTAACCATAGTATACAGGAGAAATTAAAAAGGTTACTGCAGTAACTATGCACGAACTGTATCTATAATTATTTATATGAGGGGATTTTAAATGCTAATCAGAGATTTTGACTAAATCAATAAATGCAGGCATGTGGATTGGAAAAAGTTAATAAATGCTGAGTTTTTTTTTTTAAATCAAAAATTTAGAAAATTAAGATTGAGAGATTGGAGCTCCCATAAGGCTTGGGGTTTAGAAATGTAGCAATCCCGGTTTCAATTTGTTTTTTTTTTATGTTTTGCCATTTCGACTGGGCCGGTCGGGGGTCGAGGGGGCAGCGCCCCTTCGCGGAGGTCCAGGGGGCAGCGCCCCTTCGCGGGTCCAAGGGCAGCGCCCTGGCGGGGGTCGAGCTATGTCCGCAAAAATTTATAATGCATTCAAAGTTACTTGATCTATGTCCGCAATTCACCACTTTATAAGCTTTTGGACACGAAAATATTTCCTCTCTAAGCGATGTGGGACTCAAGAGCGGACGAGAGTGTTGTGCCAAACGACGTCGTTTGGTGTGTTTGTTGGAAGTCCCACATCGGTTACAAGATACAATTGAAGTTGGACAACTTCTATATAAGTGTAAGTGCAGAGGGTTAGCTTATCAGCTTCTATGGTTCTTTCTTGGTTTAATAAGCCATTAAGAGCCGAGCTCAAGTTATAATTTTAGTTGTGCTGAGCTGGTTTTGGCCATAGTTCCATTGGGATTTTGGCCATAGTTCCTTCGCCAAAGTTGTAAAATTTCTCGAGGGCTTTGTGGTGTGTGGTGGAGATCGAGTTCCATCTCTTTTCATCTTCTCCATTTGAGCTCCGAATCTGAGGTAGGGATTCCTACTCATTCTTATGTGTTTTAACATAAATGTTGAGTTATTTGTATAGATGGTTTGACTTGGGAACTTAAGGTTGGGGTTGTATAATGTTGAAAACAGGGGTTTTGTTCAATTGACTCATACCTGTGTGTTTTGGTTTTAAAAATGGAAATTATTGATATTTTTGTTAATATTTGAGCCTTTGGGTCAATATTGAGAAAAAGGGAAAAATGCCATGTTTGGGTATATTTGGTCATTACTGTAATTAATGACAATTAATACGAAAATATGAAATTGAGTTGGAAATAATAAAATCGACTCAATAAGGTAGAATGGTGGAGTTGGATTCTTTAATCACCCACTTTGAAAATGTTGAGATTATATATATCTGTTGTAGCATTTATTTTCTGTCTAGAAATAACTGCTTTGGGCTATCGGTGGAGGATAATCTTGATTGTTGTAGACAATGCATGATGATTAGGCAAACTAAAACTAATCAATTGAATATGTCATCACACATAGTGACTGGAATAATGCATTAACTTTATGTATTAATTGATTGTATATGATCTACGTTTATATACATGTGTTGTGTGGGAGGAGATAGGGAATGTACTCCACGGTTTAGGGGAAGATAGGGGATGGACCTCTAAACCGGATTTTGTGTGACATTGATACAGCACTACAATGTGTATCAAGTGTTGATTATAGAAGTGTTTAAATTGATTTGATATAGCACTAAAATGTATATCGTTATCAATTGTGAAGTATAGAAGTGATTCTATGTTATGTTGATACAGCACTGAAATGTGTATCTTTCGTAAAGTGTGGAAATAGTATTGTCGATACAGCATTAAAATGTGTATCCATCATGAATTTCGAAAGTGTTTTAAAGATGAGTCTTAACCTCATTAATTTATTTGGCTAGGTGTTGAGCCTTGTTTTCAAACTCAAAGTTGAAAAAGAAATGGGAAAGGAAATGTAATATGGACTTAAGTCATGAAACCAGAAATGTTAATTTGAGTCTTTATCTCAATTGAAATGGAAGTACTGTTGGTATGAGATATAATCTCACTTAAAGGGTGGCCAGGTTCTGAGCCAGGATTATGAATTAAGAAATGGTAATTATTATGAAACATGGATACATTTATCATGTAATTGAAATGGATTATGAAAGGATATATGTGAGTCAAAATTTATCGAATGCTTACGTTTTAGTTATTGCACATATTATGTTTAGCATATCTCTACTGGGCTGTTAGCTCACCCTATACGGGAATATCATTTTCAGGTGCAGGTGAGATGTTACCTCCAAGGCAATAGCATGGATGGATTCTCGGGAACAAGAGTTTCCTATTTATGCTTTATGTGTTAATGTTTGTTATTTGTAAGCCAAGGGCTTAAGATGTAATGAGTGAGACTCTATTTGTGTAACCAAGCAATGTCTTGGAAAGATGATAGCCTATATGTCATTTAAATGCTTGTTAAACAGTGAACGCTGGTATATGAAAGTATGTTGTTTCTCATATTTATTCTGCATATGAGTTATCTTTATTGTAATATTTTGGGGGCGTTACAAGAAACCCCCTTTTTCTTAATATATTTACAATCTATACTATATATTAAGCAAAAGGGGGTTTTTAACCTCAAGTCTTGTGGGAGCTCCAATCTCCCAATCTAAATTTCTTAATTTTTTGATTTAAAAAAAAAAAAAACCTTAGCATTTATTAATTTCTCCCAACCCCCAAGTCTTACCCTCATAATAACACTTTAATGCATTAAGAACAAGCATAAAAAAAATTATTTGAAATCCAACACATATGAATTCCTTGAAAAGTCTCAACACATATAATTATTATCCTTCATAATAACACTTTAATGCATTAAGAATAAGCATTAAAAAAAATTCTTAAAAAGTCCAACACATATGATTATTATCAAAATATTAAATTTTAATATAATATAATAAAAAAAAGACATTTAATTCCTTGAAAAATTTAACACATATGATTATTATCAAAATATTAAACTTTAATATAATATTAAAAAGGAAAAAAAGAAGACATTTAAAAAAAGAAAAAAGAAGACATTTAAAAATTGCAATTCAAAAAACATCCTTAGCATTTATTAATTTCTCCCAACTCCCAAGTCTTACCCTCATAATAACACTTTAATACCTTAAGAACAAGCATAAAAAAAAAAATTTGAAATCCAACACATATGAATTTCTTGAAAAGTCCTACCACATATGATTATTATCCCTCATAATAACACTTTAATGCATTAAGAACAAGTATAAAAAAATTTTATTGAAAAGTCCAACATATATGATTATTATCAAAATATTAAATTTTAATATAATAAAAAAAAAAAGACATTTAATTCCTTGAAAAGTCTAACACATATGATTATTATCAAAATATTGAACTTTAATATAATATAAAAAAGGAAAAAAGAAAAAATTTTAAAAAAATATTTAAAAATCACAATTCACATATATAGATAATTGTAGACACAATCCGTGCATAGCATGGGTGATATGCTAGTTATCTTATATGTGAATTGCGATTTTTAAATGTTTTTTTTTTAAATGTCTTCTTTTTTTTCTTTTTTTATATTATATTAAAGTTTAATATTTTTATAATAATCATATGTGTTGGACTTTTCAAGAAATTTTTTTTACGCTTGTTCTTAATGCATTAAAGTGTTATTATAAGGGATAATAATCATATGTGTTGGGACTTTTCAAGGAATTCATATGTGTTGGATTTCAAAGAATTTTTTTTATGCTTGTTCTTAATGCATTAAAATATTATTATGAGGGTAAGACTTGGGGGTTGGGAGAAGTTAATAAATGCTAAGTTTTTTTTTTTTTTAAATCAAAAAATTAGGAAATTTAGATTGGAAGATTGTAGCTCACACAAGGCTTGGGGTTAAAAACCCCCTTTTGCTTAATATATAGTACTAGCATATCACCCGTGCTATGCACGGATTGTGTTTACAATTATCTATATATGTGAATTGCGATTTTTAAATGTCTTTTTTTTTTAAATGTCTTCTTTTTTCCTTCTTTATATTATATTAAAGTTTAATAATAATAATCATATGTGTTAGACTTTCAAAGAATTAAATGTCTTTTTTTTATTATATTATGTAAAAGTTTAATATTTTGATAATAGTCATATGTGTTGGTCTTTCCAAATTTTTTTTTTATGTTTGTTCTTAATGCATTAAAGTGTTATTATGAGGGATAATAATCATATGTGTTGAGACTTTTCAAAAAATTCATATGTGTTGGATTTCAAAAAAAAAATTTTATGCTTGTTCTTAATGCATTAAAGTGTTATTATGAGGGTAAGACTTGGGAGTTGGGAGAAGTTAATAAATGCTAAGATTTTTTTTTTTTTTAAATCAAAAAATCAGGAAATTTAGATTGGGAGATTGGAGCTCCCACAAGGCTTTGGGTTAAAAACCCCCTTTTACTTAATATATAGTATATAGTATAGATAGATAGACTAGCATATCACCCGTGGTATACACAGGATTAAATTAAAAAAAAAAAGTATTTATATTATGTCAAACATATTTATAAATTGTTAGCATAAAATATATGTAATTTTAAAAGAAAATGTTGACATTGCATAATTAAAGTAATAAAAATAAGAATTCATTACATTTGTTCGAAATTCACTGAATAAGTAAAACAAAAAAATAACTAAAATCTAAATTGTTGTGAGCATTCCATCAACATTCCTACATTGTCGACATGATTGGTTGGTGGTGTTTGGTTATCATATTTGGCTAAATAATCACAAAAAGACAAAAAATTCAAAAAAATCACATAAAGCCAAAAATCACAAAAAGACAAAAAAAAAATCCACTATTTCAAAGCTAAAAAGCCAAAAAACCAATCAAGAATACCAAACGAACAAAAAGTCTCAGGCTAAAAAGTCAAAAAAGCCAAAAAACCAACTAAAAAAGTCATTGCCAAACGAATGCTTAGTATTATAATTAATGAACAATACATATATTATGTATTTATAAAATTTATAAAGTAAAAATGTTATACTTACATATTTTTTTTTTAACCTTCTGAAATGTATAGACATTCTTCTGACCAATCTACATTTAAAAAAAATAGCCGTTGAACTAACTACAATCACATTTTTCTTTTTGTGAGTGTTTATATTTATCTAACTTCAATCATATTAAAAAATCAAACTATAATTTTTTTTTGGCTAGACCAAATACAAATAAAAAATGAGATAACTTCAATCATACAAATCACAAATATTTTTATGCTATCTAACTACAATCATATTTTCTTCATAATAAAAAAGTAACTATAAAGAAGAACCATTAAAGCAGTAAATAAAACGATTAAATCACATTAAAAAAAATAATAATTGAACAAACTACAATCACATCACATTTTTCTCATAACAAAAAAAAATAAATGAAAAAAAAAGAACCATTGAACTAACTACAATACAATCACATTAAAAAAAAAAGAACCATTGAACAAACTACAATCATATCACATTTTTCCCATAATAAAAAAAATAAATGAAAAAAAAGAACCATTAAACTAATTACAATACAATCACATTAAAAAAAAAGAACCATTTAACTAACTGTAATCACATTAAAAAAAAAGAACCGTTGAACTAACTATAATCACATTTTTCTCTTTGCGAGTGTTTATATTTATCTAACTTCAATCATATTAAAAAATCAAATTATAATTTTTTTTTTAGTTAGACCAAATACAAATCAAAAAAGGAGATAACTTCAATCATACAAATCACAAATATTTATATACTATCTAACTACAATCATATTTTTTTCATAATAAAAAAAATAATTGTAAAGAAGAACCATTAAAATAGTAAATAAAACAATTAAATCACATTAAAAAAAAACCATTGAACAAACTACAATCACATCACATTTTTCTCATAATAAAAAAAAGTAAATGAAAAAAAAGAACCATTGAATTAACTATAATAAAATCACATTAAAAAATAGAACCATTGAACAAATTACAATCACGTCACATTTTTCTCATAATAAAAAAAAACAAATGAAAAAAAAGAACCATTAAACTAATTACAATACAATCTCATTAAAAAAAAAATCATTGAACTAACTACAATCACATTAAAAAAAAAAAAAAACTGTTGAACTAATTACAATCACATTTTTCTCTTTGTGAGCATTTATATTTATCTAACTTCAATCATATTAAAAAATCAAATTATAAATTATTTTTTTTACAAATCACAAAAGGAGATAACTTCAATCAAAAGAACCATTAAAAGAACCATTAAAATAGTACCCAAAAGAAGAAATTGCTAAACCAAATACAAATTATAATTTTTTTTTTTTTTTTTGGCTAGACCAAATACATCAAAAAAGGAGATAATTTCAATCATACAAATCACAAATATTTTTATGCTATCTAATTACAATCATATTTTTTTCATAATAAAAAAAATATTTGTAAAGAAGAACCATTAAAATTGTAAATAAAACGATTAAATAATTATGAGGGAGTTTTGACCAAATCTCCCAAAAGGCATGGGGATTGGGAGAAATTAATAAATGCTGAGGTTTTTTTTTTTTTTAAATCAAAAAATTAAAAAATTAGAATTGGGATATTGGAGCTCCCACAAGACTTGTGGGTTAAAAACCCCCTTTTGCTTAATATATAGTATAGACTAGCTTATCACCCGTGCTATGCACGGGATAATTATAAATATTTATATTTGTTTTAATTTTTTTTAATATACAAATTATTTTTTTTTAGATTTTTTATAAAAATAATTTAACAATCTTATCACTAACCACAGTGTATGAGAGAAGTTGAAAAGGGTACTACAATGACTATGAACGGGTTGTATCTATAATTATTTGTATGAAATGATTTTAACCAAAGCTCTTAAAAGGCATGTGGATTGGAGAAAATTAATAAATGTTGATCAGAGAATTTTAACCAAATCAATAAATGCAGGCATGTGGAAAGGTATATGGATTGGAAAAAGTTAATAAATGCTAATTAAAAGATTTTGACCAAATCAATAAATGTTGAGATTTTTTTTTTTTAAATTAAAAATTTAGAAAATTAAGATTTGGATATTGAAGCTCCCACAAGGCTTGGGGGTTAGAAACCCCCTTTTCCTTATATATAGACTAGCCTATCACCCGTGCTATGCACGGAATAATTATAGATATTTATATATTATAATTTTTTTTTCATATATAAATTATGTTTTTTAAGATTTTTTATAAAAATAATTTAACAATCTAATCAATAACTATAGTGTACAGGAGAAATTAAAAAGGCTACTGCAGTAACTATGCACAGGTTGTATCTATAATTATTTGTATGAGGGGATTTTAAATGCTAATCAGGGATTTTTACCAAATCAATAAATGCAGACATGTGGATTGGAAAAAGTTAACAAATGCTGATCAAGGGATTTTGACAAAATCAATAAATGCTGAGGTTTTTTTTTTTTTTTTTAAATTAAAAATTTAGAAAATTAAGATTGAGAGATTAGAACTCCCATAAGGCTTGGGGTTTAGAAACCCCATTTTTCTTAATATATTTACAATTATCTATATATATGAATTGCGATTTTTAAATTTTTTTTTTTTTTTAAATGTCTTCTTTTTTCCTTTTTTATATTATATTAAAGTTTAATATTTTGATAATAATCATATGTGTTAGACTTTTCAAGGAATTAAATGTCTTCTTTTTTTTATTATATTATATTAAAATTTAATATTTTGATAATAATTATGTGTGTTGGACTTTTCAATAAATTTTTTTTATGCTTGTTCTTAATGCATTAAAGTGTTATTATAAGGGATAATAATCATATGTGTTAGGACTTTGCAAGGAATTCATATGTGTTTGATTTCAAAGAATTTTTTTTATGCTTGTTTTTAATGCATTAAAGTGTTATTATGAGGGTAAGACTTGGGGGTTGGGAGAAGTTAATAAATGTTAAGTTTTTTTTTTTTTTAAATCAAAAAATCAGGAAATATTTATATTTGTTTTAATTTTTTAATATATAAATTATGTTTTTTAAGATTTTTTATAAAAATAATTTAAAAATCTTATCACTGACCATAGTGTATAGGAGAAATTAGAAAGGCTACTGCAGTAACTATACACAAGCTGTATCTATAATTATTTGTATAAGGGGATTGTAAATGCTAATCAGGGATTTTGACCAAATCAATAAATGCAGGCATATGGATTGGAAAAAGTTAATAAATGTTGATTAGAGGATTTTGACCAAATCAATAAATGCTGAGGTTTTTTTTTTTTTTTAATCAAAAATTTAGAAAATTAAGATTGAGAGATTGGAGCTCCCACAAGACTTGGGGTTTAAAAACCCCATTTTTCTTAATATATTTACAATTATCTATATATGTGAATTGCGATTTTTAAATGTCTTTTTTATTTTTATTTTAAATGTCTTCTTTTTTCCTTTTTTATATTATATTAAAGTTTAATATTTTGATAATAATCATATGTGTTGGACTTTTCAAGGAATTAAATGTCTTCTTTTTTTTATTATATTATATTAAAGTTTAATATTTTGATAATAATTATGTGTGTTGGACTTTTCAAGAAATTTTTTTTATGCTTGTTTTTAATGCATTAAAGTGTTATTATGAGGGATAATAATCATATGTATTGAGACTTTTCAAGGAATTCATATGTGTTGGATTTCAAAGAATTTTTTTTATGCTTGTTCTTAATGCATTAAAGTGTTATTATGAGAGTAAGACTTAGGGGTTGAAGAAGTAATAAATGCTAAGGTTTTTTTTTTTTTTAAAATCAAAAAATCAGGAAATTTAGATTGGGAGATTGGAGCTCCCACAAGGCTTGGGGTTAAAAACCCCCTTTTGCTTAATATATAGTATAGATACTAGCATATCACCCGTGCTATGCACAAGTTGTGTTTCACCACTTTGTCTTCTTTTTTTTTTTTCTTTTTTTATACTATATTAAAATTTAATATTTTAATACTAATCATATGTGTTGGACTTTTCGAGGAATTCATATGTGATGGACTTTTCAATGAATTTTTTCATGCTTGTTCTTAATGCATTAAAATGTTATTATGAGGGATAATAATCATGTGTTGGATTTTTCAAAGAATTCATATGTACTTCACAATTATTTCTATATATGTGAATTATAATTTTTAAATGTTTTTTTTTTAAATGTCTTCTTTTTTTTGTTATATTATATTAAAGTGTAATATTTTGACAATAATCATATGTGTTGAACTTTCAAGAAATTCATATGTGTTGGACTTTTCAAGGAATTTTTTTTTATGATTGTTCTTAATGTATTAAAGTGTTATTATGAAGGATAATAATCGTATGTGTTGGGACTTTTCAAGGAATTCATATGTGTTGGACTTTTCAAATAATTTTTTTTATACTTAGGGGTTGGGAGAAGTTAACAAATGCTAAGGTTTTTTTTTTCTTTAAATAAAAAATCAGGAAATTTAGATTGGGATATTGGACCTCCCACAAGACTTGGGAGATTAGAAACCCCCTTTTTCTTAATATATACTAGCCTATCACCCGTGCTATGCACGGGATAATTATAGATATTTATATTTGTTTTAATTTTTTTAATATATAAATTATATTTTTTAAGATTTTTTATAAAAATAATTTAACAATCTTATCACTAACCATAGTGTACAAGAGAAATTAAAAAGGCTACTGCAGTAACTATACACGGGGTGTATTTATAATTATTTGTATGAGGGGATTTTAAATGTTAATCAGGAATTTTGACCAAATCAATAAATGTAGGCATGCGGATTGGAAAAAGTTAATAAACATGGGATTTTGACCAAATCAATAAATGCTGAGTTTTTTTTTTTTTTTTTTTAAATAAAAAATTTAGAAAATTAAAATTGAGAGATTGGAACTCCTACAAGGCTTGGGGTTTAGAAACCCCATTTTTCTTAATATATTTACAATTATCTATATATGTAAATTGCGATTTTTAAATGTCTTTTTTTTTTTCCTTTTTTATATTATATTAAAATTTAATATTTTGATAATAATCATATGTGTTGGACTTTTCAAGGAATTAAATGTCTTCTTTTTTTTATTATATTATATTAAAGTTTAATATTTGATAATAATCATATGTGTTGGACTTTTCAAGAAATTTTTTTTATACTTGTTCTTAATGCATTAAAGTGTTATTATGAGGGATAATAATCATATGTGTTGGGACTATTTAAAGAATTCATATGTGTTGGATTTCAAATAATTTTTTTTATACTTGTTCTTAATGCATTAAAGTGTTCTTATGAGAGTAAGACTTGGGGGTTGGGAGAAGTTAATAAATGCTAAGTTTTTTTGTTTTTTTTTAAATCAAAAAATCAGGAAATTTAGATTGGGAGATTGGAGTAAGTTTAATATTTTGATAATAATCATATGTGTTGGACTTTTCAAGGAATTAAATGTCTTCTTTTTTTATTATATTATATTAAAGTTTAATATTTGATAATAATCATATGTGTTGGATTTTAAAGAAATTTTTTTTATGCTTGTTCTTAATGCATTAAAGTGTTATTATGAGGGTAATAATTATATGTGTTAGGACTTTTTAAAGAATTCATATGTGTTGGATTTTAAAGAATTTTTTTTTATATTTGTTCTTAATGCATTAAAGTGTCATTATGAGGGTAAGACTTGGGGATAGGGAGAAGTTAATAAATGCTAAGTTTTTTTTTTTTTAAATAAAAAAATCAGGAATTTTAGATTGGGAGATTGGAGCAAGTTTAATATTTTGATAATAATCATATGTGTTGGACTTTTCAAGAAATTAAATGTCTTCTTTTTTTATTATATTATATTAAAGTTTAATATTTGATAATAATCATATGTGTTGGACTTTTCAAGAAATTTTTTTTATGCTTGTTCTTAATACATTAAAGTGTTATTATGAAGGATAATAATCATATGTGTTGGACTTTTTAAAGAATTCATATGTGTTGGATTTCAAAGAATTTTTTTTTATATTTGTTCTTAATACATTAAAGTGTTATTATGATGGTAAGACTTGGGGGTTCGGAGAAGTTAATAAATGCTAAGTTTTTTTTTTTTTAAATCAAAAAATCAGAAAATTTAGATTGGGAGATTGGAGCTCCCACAAGGCTTGGGGTTAAAAACCCCCTTTTACTTAATATATAGTATAGATATATAGATAGATAGATAGATAGATATATCTTTTTATTTTTATTTTTATTTTTGTGTGGTTTTTATTCGGGTTTTTTTTTTCAATTTATTTAAGATGGAGTTGTAGGTATCTTTTTTTTTAAATTTAATTTATCTGTGGCTTCCATTTGTTTTTAATTATTATTATTTAGGTAAATTATGATGTGAGTTAGATATGTGATAGACATGTGAGTTTTATTGATTTAAAGTTTATTTAGATAAACTTTAAATATTTTTTTTTTAGTTTTTTAGTTTTTTAGTTTTTTTTGTTATGTTATAATATAATCTATAAAATATAGGTAGATATCTACAAATTTAATAAAAAATATTATCAGATTTTTTGGGAAAGATAAAAGGAATGCAAGTTTTAAAATTTTTTTTTGAAAATTTGTGAGAGAGATAAGGAGGGAGAGATTATGAAATATTTTTGTTATTAAATAAATAAATCAGTCAATAGTTTTTTTTTAATCTATTTTGTAAATTAAAAATCAATAATTTTGGAAAATTGATTAATATGTCCCATTAAGTGATTTAAAATTTTGATAGATATACATAAAAAAAAAAATACATAATTATATTATTAAATCATAATTCAAATTTAGATGTTATATCTTTTTGAGATCTATAGCTAAATTCTTATCTTTTTTTTTTTTTTTTTGTGTGTGTGTGACCATAGTGTATGGGAGAAATTGAAAAGGGTGTTGCAATAATTATGAGAGAAGTCAAAAAGGATTGTGAGTTGTGAGAAGTCAATAAATGCTGAGTTTTTTTTTTTTTAAATCAAAAAATTAGAAAATTAGGATTAGAAGATTGGAGCTCCCATAGGCCTTGGGGTTAAAAACCCCCTTTTGCTTAATATATAGTACTAGCCTATCACCCGTGCTATGCACGGGATAATTATAGATATTTATATTTGTTTTTATTTTTTTAATATATAAATTAAATATATAAATTAAATACATGGGGTTTGACTGAGAAGTTTGAAAGAATTTAATAAGTGTTTATTTATTTATTTAAGAGGCATTTATACAATAATTACATAATATATAAATTAAATACATGGGGTTTGACCGAGGAGTTTGAAAGAATTTAATAAGTGTTTATTTATTTATTTAAGAGGCATTTACACAATAATTACATGGGTCTCTTGGGGGAAGCAAAAAGTAATAAAATTAGGATTTCATTTATTGCGTTATTCATTTAATAAGTGTAATTATTATAAATTAAGTGTTTATTGTAATCAATAGTGTAATTATTACAATATTTGAACCAATCACCAATCACCATTTAATAAGTGTAATTATTATAAATTAAGTGTTTATTGTAATCAATAGTGTAATTATTACAATCTTTGAACCAGTCACCAATCACCAAGTCATTTTTTTAAAAAAAAATAATTAAAAAATCAGGAAATTGGGATTGGCATGTTGAAGGTTCCACAAGCCTTGGGTTTTAAAAGACCCTTTTCCTTAATATATAGAAGATAGATAGATAAGAAAAATAAGATTTCTAGCTCACAAGTTTTGTTGGAGCTCCAACATGCCAATCTTAATTTTCTAATTTTTTTATTTAAAAAAAAAAACTCAATATTTATTGACTTCTCCCAATCCACAAGCCTTTTTGACTTAGCTCATAGTTACTGCAACACCCTTTTCAACTTCTCCCATACACTATGGCAACTGATGGGATTGTTAAATTATTTTTATAAAAAAAATCTAAAAAAAAGTAATTAATCCATTTAAAAGGAAAGTTAATTAATCTATTTAAATATTTAAATAGCTTTTATGCCTTGATTTACATATTTGAAAAGGAAAGTTAATTAATTTATTTAAAAATTTAAATTTGAAAGGAAAGTTAATTAATATATTTAAAAATTTAAATAGGTTCTATGCCTTGATTTACACATTTTAAAAGGAAAGTTAATTAATTCATTTACAAATTTAAATTTAAAAAGAAATTTAGTTAATCTATTTAAAATTTTAAATAGCTTTTATGCCTTGATTTGAAAATTGGATTTCTAACCCACAAGTCTTATGAGAGCTCCAATATCCCAATCTTAATTTTCTAATTTTTTGATTTAAAAAAAAAAAAAAAAACTCAGCATTTATTGACTTCTCCCAATCTATAAGCCTTTCTGACTTCTCCCATAGTTATTGCAATACCCTTTTCAACTTCTCCCATATACTATGGTTACTGATAGGATTGTTAAATTATTTTTATAAAAAATAAAAAAAAATAGTAATTAATCCATTTAAAAGGAAAGCTAATTAATCTATTTAAATACTTAAATAGCTTTTATGCCTTGATTTACATATTTCAAAAGGAAAGTTAATTAATTCATTTAAAAATTTAAATTTGAAATGAAAGTTAATTAATTTATTTAAAAATTTAAATAACTTCTATGCATTGATTTACACATTTTAAAAGGAAAGTTAATTAATTCATTTACAAATTTAAATTTAAAAAGAAAGTTAGTTAATCTATTTAAAATTTTAAATAACTTTTATGCCACTACAAAAAATTACACTTTTGGCGACTACTTTTGGCGACGACGTCAATTGTTCGTCGCCAAAAGTATATTTTTGGTGACACAGTGATCAATTTCGTTGGTAAAAGTATACCTTTACCAATGTAATTTGCTACTGTCGCTAAAAAAGAATAACATTCACTAAGTGCCAAAATATTTGGTTGGCGCCAAAATTTCAAAACTTTAAGCTACGAGAGTTATGTTTTAGCAACACAATGAGCGTTGCTATTAGTGTGCTTACTTCTGGCGACGACAAGTTGGCGTGAAAAAAGAGTTAACAATTTAGCGACAATAACACTATTCGTCGGTAAAAATTTTACCAGTGAAATGAAGTGATTTAGTGATTGTGTTTTCATTATAACTTTTCAAAGAGTTTTAAATATTGTAGTTATTGAATTGTAAAATTAAAGTGATCACTGAATTAGATCATAAAATGAACCCATTAAGCCCAAACACACTTTTAAGTTGAGATGACTAATTGGAGATAATTTAAACTTTTTCAAAGAACGTGGTTAGATTATCAATTCCAATATGTTGGGTTTTATTTATTAAATCATAATTCAAATTTAGATGTTACATCTTTTTGAGATCTATGGCTAAATTCTTATCTTCTTTTTTTTTATTTTTGTGTGTAGCCATAGTATATGGGAGAAATTGAAAAGGGTGTTGCAATAATTATGAGAGAAGTCAAAAGGGATTGTGGGTTGTGAGAAGTCAATAAATGCTGAGGTTTTTTTTTTTAAATCAAAAAAATTAGAAAATTAGGATTAGAAGATTGGAGCTCCCACATGCCTTGGGGTTAAAAACCCCCTTTTGCTTAATATATAGTATAGATAGATAGATATAGATATAGATATAGATAGATATAGATTATGTTATAATATAATATATAAGATATGGATAGATTTCTACAATTCTCGTGAAAAATATTATCTAATTTTTTGAGGGAGAGAAAAGAAAGTCAAGTTTTAATATTTTCTTTTGGAAATTGATGAGAGAAATTTCAATGCAGAGATTATGAAATATTTTTGTTATCTTTCCATTCAAAATCCATAAATTAAGGGATAATTATTATTTTCAAAATAATTAAATAGGTGTGGAAGAAGTTAAAAAGGGGGGATAATTATTATTTCCAAAATAATTAAATAGGTATGGGAGAAGTTGAAAAGGGTGTGTATGAGAGAAGTGAAAAAGACTTGGGAGAAGTCAATAAATGCTAAATTTTTTTTTTTAAATCAAAAAAATTAGGAAATTAAGATTGAGGTATTAGAGGTCTTACAAAGCTTGTGAGTTAAAAATCATATTTTCCTTATATAATACTAGCATATCACCCGTGCTATGCACAGATTGTATTTACAATTATCTATATATGTGAATTGTGATTTTTAAATATATATATATATATATATATATTTTAAATGTCTTCTTTTTTTCCTTTTTTATATTATATTAAAGTTTAATATTTTGATAATAATCATATGTGTTGAATTTTTAAGGAATTAAATGTCTTTTTTTTTATTATATTATATTAAAGTTTAATATTTTGATAATAATCATATGTGTTGGACTTTTCAAGAATTTTTTTTTTGCTTGTTTTTAATGCATTAAAGTGTTATTGTGAGGGATAATAATCATATGTGTTGGGACTTTTCAAGGAATTCATATGTGTTGGATTTCAAAGATTTTTTTTTATGCTTGTTCTTAATGCATTAAAGTGTTATTATGAGGGTAAGACTTTGGAGTTAGGAGAAGTTAATAAATGCTAAGATTTTTTTTTTAAATCAAAAAATCAAGAAATTTAGATTGGGAGATTGGAACTCCCACAAGACTTGGGGTTAAAAACCCCCTTTTACTTAATATATAGTAAGTATAGAAGTATAGATAGATATATAAATATATATAGATATAGATATAGATTCCCATTATCATAATGGTGGCTTCACATGATTTTAGAAAAGTCCAAAAACGTTAAAACTTAGGTTTTATTAATAAGTGTATTAAAGGGTACAAATAAAAGATAAAAAAATTAATATACAAATTATTTGTTTTGGAAAATGTACTGTAGTAATTATGAGAGAAGTCAAAAAGTCTTGTAGATTGAGAGAAGTTAATAAATGCTGAGGTTAATTTTTTTTTAAAAAAAACAAAAAATTAGAAAATTGGGATTGACATATTGAAGCTCCCACAGGCCTTGGGGTTAAAAACCCCCTTTTGCTTAATATATAGTATAGATATAGATAATATATAATATAATATATATAGATTATAAGATGAGAGAAGTAAAGTGCTATTTATTATAATGGAGGTGATCTTATAAAAAAACGTGTAGACATGAATGCCCTCCTATTTTATTGTGTTTACAATTATCTATATATGTGAATTGTGATTTTTAAATACTTTTTTTTTTAAATGTCTTCTTTTTTCCTTTTTTATATTATATTAAAATTTAATATTTTGATAATAATCATATGTGTTGGACTTTTCAAGGACTTAAATGTCTTTTTTTTATTATATTATATTAAAGTTTAATATTTTGATAATAATCATACGTGTTGGACTTTTCAAGAATTTTTTTTTATATTTGTTCTTAATGCATTAAAGTGTTATTATTGTCACGCCCCACTTTTTATTACTCGAAGTCATTACCAAGTTCCTTAACTTAATTCAATTTCAGAGATAACATGCGGAAATAAACTCAATTGTTCAATTAGAAGTGATGAACAACTACTCTCTCATTCGAATGAAAATTAAATACAACATGAGCATTCCATATAAATTGCCCTCAGGCTTACAACATTAAATAAGCAAATGAAGGGTACAACCCTTTTACATATATGGCATTCCGCCTACAACAAAGAGGCCCCGTGGCCAACAAATAAGAAGATCCCAAATCTTGTAGCACATCCTGCTAAATACCTGAAAAAGATTCAACAACGTGGGATGAACATATAGTCCAGTAGGGATCTCAACATGATCCTCAACAATAACAACTTACAGATAGCTATGATCATGAACACCCATTCTTGTACTAGAATTTTAATGTGACAGTTTATACAAAATATATATATGTAAGAACTTTTCTCGAAAACAACCATTACATTCAACGCTATAAGCGATTTATCTTTCTTTTCCTTTCATTAACCCCCATTCCTATTCTTTCATAACTTGACAATTACTTAGGACATAAATTCATTAAGCCCATTACTCTCTTCCATTTTCCATGCATACAACAGACGTGCCTTTTCAAAACATATTTCTAAAATATTTGATTTTCTTTGCACTTCCAAAAGACAAAAGCCATTTCGGTTCAATCCCAAATCTATCATAACTATACATGCATGCCTTTATAAAGGGTGATAACAACTCAACTACATGCATAAGATAAACCGATGAGGCAACTCGGCCCTCCAAAACTGTAACCAACACAATCCACAATCTTCCCAGATACACTGAAACAATAACAACAAAACTTTGCTCTACTAGCTAGGTGCGTAGTAAGCCAAAGATACACTTCTCACAACAACATACCATTTTACCAGGCGCTAGCTGGAAGGGTGTGGTACCTTAGATTATCAGCGCATACAGTTCTCCAGGCGCTAGCTGGAAGGTAACAGTACCTCTGATTATCAGCGCAGGATATCACACCAATAACCACAATACCACAAGGCATAACCAACATGTGTAAAACAAACACATAAATCATCAAGAAACAAACAATGTGTTAAGATATATGAACACATAGGTGTGTGGAGTCCATCCCCTATCTTCTCACACACACTGGAGTACAACCCCTTTCTCCTCCCTAACAAGTATACATATATAATGTATCTCAACATTTCATCACGTACGATGTTCAATCAACAATGGTGTAATTTATACACGACAATTCAACGCAACCGTGTCATTCTCCACCGATGACCAAGGACAAAACCTCTAGATGCAGGTATTTAGTACATCGATTAAAAGACTCAGTTATCATGAGATTACAAACCCAACAACAACATTAACATGGTAGTAAAGATACAACCTCCACATATGTGTATATTCAACACTCAAATTACAACAATCCGATTCTCATACCTTTTGTTTTCACAAATTCAATTCCATGGACAATAAGGCCATAACTCATTTTAATCTACTACATTCTTTTCAAGCCATTCCAATTTAATTATGCAAATTAAGTCATAATCATTAACTTAGGGTTTTCCTCCCTCTTTCTCGATATTGACCTAAAAGGTCCAATTAACAACAACAAAACGACAATGATCACAGTTAAGACCCAAAATACCTAAGTATTTGCCTAAAGATCAAAACCCCTCTATTAATTTATCAATCAAATAAAATTAGGGTTTCCTCTCCTTTCAACAATAACATGCTAATTAACACACCGATTAGCCTAAACCACAACTAATGATAATAAACCCATAACCAACAACCAACCCAAGGTCCAACCTCATGATTTTCAATAAATCCAACATGATATACTGTTTTTATGCAATACAAAAACTACCACATGTCTATCTATAGACGGAGTATTGAAAAGAAACAAGGAGAATCCCTACCTCGAACGAAGAACACAAATGAGAAGATGACCCGAAATCAAAGTGCTCCAAATCCACTATTTTTCAGATTAAAACGAAGCCCAAGCCACCCTCTATCTTTCTTACAAAGAACTTAGGATGGATTCACACTAGAAGTAGATGAAAACCTAGAGAGAAGATGAGTTTAGAGAGAGAGAATCAGTTCTAGGGTTTCAAAACTAAAAGAAAATGAAAAACTGTTCAAAAACCCGCTGCTGCCTATTTAAACTGGACAGGCTCGCTCGAGCGAAGACTTGGTCGCTCGAGCGACCAGACACAGGAAAGCCTCGCTCGAGCGAAGAAAAGCTCGCTCGAGC
This sequence comes from Camellia japonica, assembly GCA_030407325.1. NCBI lineage: Eukaryota > Viridiplantae > Streptophyta > Magnoliopsida > Ericales > Theaceae > Camellia > Camellia japonica. Next base: position 45,863,197 of record JAPPVO010000002.1, on the reverse strand, counting down.
AAAAAACTCGATGCTTCAGGTCTGCAACCCAGAAGCTCGCTCGAGTGAAGAAAAGCTCGCTCGAGCGAAGAAACACTGCTCTCAGATCTATACTAGACGCAATCGCTCGCTCGAGCGAAGAAACCCTGGCTCGAGCCACCAGACACAAAATACAACCCTCGCTCGAGCGACAAAACCTTCGATCGAGCGACCAACCCAAAAACTGCACAACAACACTTGGTTTCCGAACCCAACCAATCTGAATCAAACCTGCCCAAGACATCCTATAACTCAAAAAGAGAAAATAAAGGATGACAACAACAATTATACAATAATAGAATCCAGGGAACCTAAGTCCGGATACAACAACCAAAAGGAAAAAGACCGGGATCGCTATAATTATGAGGGATAATAATCATATGTGTTGGGACTTTTCAAGGAATTCATATGTGTTGGATTTCAAAGAATTTTTTTTATGCTTGTTCTTAATGTATTAAAGTGTTATTATGAGGGTAAGACTTAGGAGTTGGGAAATGTTAATAAATGCTAAGATTTTTTTTTTTAAATCAAAAAATCAAGAAATTTAGATTGGGAGATTGGAGCTCCCACAAGATTTGGGGTTAAAAACCCCCTTTTGCTTAATATATAGTATAGATAATAACTAACCTATCACCCGTGCTATGCACGGGATAATTATAGATATTTATATTTGTTTTAGATTTTTTTTTAATATATAAATTATGTTTTTAAGATTTTTTATAAAAATAATTTAACAATCTTATCACTAACCATAGTGTATGAGAGAAGTTGAAAAGGATACTGCAGTAACTATACACAGATTGTATCTATAATTATTTGTATGAGGGGATTTTAAATGCTAATCAAAGGATTTTGACCAAATCAATAAATGCAGGCATGTGGAAAGACATGTGGATTGAAAAAAGTTAATAAATGCTAATCAGGAAATTTTGACCAAATCAATAAATGCTGAGTTTTTTTTTTTAATAAAAAATTTAGAAAATTTAGATTGGGATATTGAAACTTCCACAGGCTTTGGGGTTAAAAACCCCATTTTGCTTAATATCTATACTATATATTTTGCGAAAGGGGGTCTTATGCTATCTATCTACAGAAAATAAAAAGATTAAATCACATTAAAAAAAGAACCATTGAACAAACTACAATTATCTAACTTCAATCATATTAAAAAATCAAATTATAAACAAAATGAGATAACTTCAATAATACAAATCACAATTTTTTTAATGCTATCTAACTACAATCATATTTTTCTCATAATAAATAAATAATTGAAAAAAAGAACCATTAAAATAGTAAATAAAAAGATTATTTAGAGCCATTGAACAAATTACAATCACATTTTTTTCTTTTTGTGAGTGTTTATGTTTATTTCTAACTTCAATCATATTAAAAAAATCAAATTATAAACAAAAGGAGATAACTTCAATCATACAAATCACAATTTTTTTCATTCTATCTAACTACAATAATATTTTTCTCATAATAAAAAAATAACTTTTAAAAAGAACCATTAAAATAGTAAATAAAAAGATTATTTAGAACCATTGAACAAACTACAATCATATTTTTCTTTTTGTGAGTGTTTATGTTTATCTTACTTCAATCATATTAAAAAAATCAAATTATAAACAAAAAGAGATAACTTCAATCATACAAATCACAATTTTTTTAATGCTATCTAACTACAATCATATTTTTCTCATAATAAAAAAAATAATTGAAAAAAGAACCATTAAAATAGTAAAGAAAAAGATTATTTAGAAGCATTGAACAAACTACAATCACATTTTTCTTTTTGTGAGTGTTTATGTTTATCTAACTTAAATCATATTAAAAAAATCAAATTATAAATAAAAGGAGATAACTTCAATCATACAAATCACATTTTTTTTAATGATATCTAACTACAATCACATTTTTCTCATAATAAAAAAAATAATTGAAAAAAAAACCATTAAAATAGTAAATAAAAATATTATTTAGAAGTATTGAACAAACTACATTCACATTTTTCTTTTTGTTAGTGTTTATATTTATCTAACTTCAATCATATTAAAAAAATCAAATTATAAACAAAAGGAGATAACTTCAATCATACAAATCACAATTTTTTTAATGCTATCTAACTACAATCATATTTTTCTCATAATAAAAAAAAATAATTGAAAAAAAGAACCATTAAAATAGTAAATAAAAATATTATTTAGAGCTGTTGAACAAACTACAATCACATTTTTCTTTTTGTGAATTAACCTCAATCATATTAAAAAATCAAATTATAAACAAAATGAGATAACTTCAATCATACAAATCACAATTTTCTTAATGCTATCTAACTACAATGACATTTTTCTCATAATAAAAAAAATAATTGAAAAAAAATAACCATTAAAATAGTAAATAAAAAAGAGTATTTAGAACCATTGAACAAACTACAATCACATTTTTCTTTTTATGAGTGTTTATGTTTATCTAACTTTAATCATATTAAAAAATAAAATTATAAACAAAAGGAGATAACTTCAATCATACAAATCACAATTTTTTTAATGCTATCTAATCATCATCAATAATTAAAAAAATAATCACAAATTAAGTCAATTGATAATTAAAAAACACAATAATTTATTTTTCAAAAAACATAGTGAGTTAAAAAGATCAATTATAATTTTTTTTGGTCAAAATACAATCTAATCATCATCAATAATTGGTACATTATGTGACCCTAATGAGTACAATCCATTTTGTTTTTCAAAAAATACAGTGAGTTAAAAATCAAATAACAAATTAAGTGAATTGATAGTTAAAAAAACACTATTTTTTTTCAAAAAACACAGTGAGTTAAAAAAATCAATTACAATTTTTTTTTTTGAAAATACAATCTAATCATTGTCAATAATTGATACTTTAAAAATCAAATCAGAAAAAAAATCAAATCAAATCACAAATATTTTATACTATCTAACTACAATCATATTTTTTTCATAAATAATTGTAAAAAAAATCATTAAAACAGTAAATAAAAATATTAAATCACATTAAAAAAAAGAACCATTGAACAAACTACAATCACATCACATTTTTCCCATAAAAAAAAACAAATAAATGAAAAAAATAATCATTGACTAACTACAATCACATTAAAAAAAAGAACCATTGAACTAATTACAATCACATTTTTTCTTTGTGAGTGTTTATATTTATCTAACTTCAATCATATTAAAAAATAAAATTAAAATAGTAAATAAAAAGATTAAATAACATTAAAAAAAAAAACCATTGAACTAACTACAACAATCATATTAAAAAAAAAAAGAGACATTGAACAAACTACAATCACATTCCATTTTTCCCATAATAAAATAAATAAATGAAAAAAAAAGAACTATTAAACTAACTACAATCACATTAAAAAAAAAAAAAAGAATCATTCAACTGATTATAATCACATTTTTCTCTTTGTGAGGGTTTATATTTATCTAATTTCAATCATATTAAAAAATCAAAAATAAAATTAAAATAGTAAATAAAAAGATTAAATAACATTAAAAAAAAAGCCATTGAACTAACTATAACAATCATATTAAAAAAAAGAACCATTGAACAAACTACAATCACATCACATTTTTCACATAATAAAATAAATAAATGAAAAAAAAAGAACTATTAAACTACCTACAATCACATTAAAAAAAAAAAGAATCATTCAACTAAATATAATCACATTTTTCTATTTGTGAGGGTTTATATTTATCTAACTTCAATCATATTAAAAAATCAAATTACAATTTTTTATTCGCTAGACAAATCACAAATATTTTCATGCGCTATCTAACTACAATATTAAAACAGTAAACAAAAGGAAAAGTGAAAAAGGAGAAAATAAAAAGAAGACTTACTGTTTGCATATGTGGTCACTGAAGTTAAAAGTGTAGAAGTGAGAAGTCAAGAAGGAGAAAACAAAAAGGAGACTCACTGTTTGCAATAGGTATGTGAAAAGTTAAAAAGAGTATGTGTATTGGAGAAGTTAAAAAGACTTGGAAGAATTTAATAAGTGCTAAGTTTTTTTTTTCAAAAAAATAAAAAAATTAAGAAATTAAGGTTCAGATATTGGAACTCCCACAAAACTTGTGGGTTAGAGATAGATATAAATAAATAGATAGATATAGATATAGATATAGATATTTATATTTGTTTTAAATTTTTTTTAATATACAAATTATTTGTTTTGGAAAAGGTACTGCAGTAATTATGAGAGAAGTCAAAAAGTCTTGTGGGTTGAGAGAAGTTAATAAATGTTGAGGTTAAATTTTTTTTTTTAAAACAAAAAATTAGAAAATTAGGATTGGCATATTGAAGCTCCACATGCCTTAGGGGTTAAAAACCCCCTTTTGGTTAATATATAGTATAGATAGATACTAGCCTATCACCCGTACTATGCACAGGATAATTATAGATATTTATATTTGTTTTTGTTACTCAAAAGACAACCTAAGAGGGGGGTGAATTAGGTTTTTATAATTAATTATAATAATACACCAATAAAAATAGCACAATAGATAAATATAGTTAATGAAATGAAGATAATTAAAACAAGTGTTCTAACAGCTATATCGGTTAATGATTTTGGCACAGTAAAAATATAGCTATGACAATTTAAATAAAATAAAGAGATAAGGGAGAGAGAGGCAAACAGATTGTCACGACCCAAACCCACCCCTATGGGTTTAGCACCGTAACCGGCCAGTAATCCGAGATTACCGAAGGCCTGCTTAACAGTAAAACAGTAATACAGAGTACAGGGGCTGGCGGAAACCAATACAGTAATTAAAAGATGTCCGATGAACTGTGACAGTCTGTATGCAAAAAGACTTTTCATACATATACACATAAACAGTACATATACATCCATATTTAGTCATCCAGGACAGGGACCTAATCCCTATTAGAACAGTACAGTAAAACATCATTCAGTCTATACAGTATTACAAAACCAGATACAAAAAGGGGAAATCTAAAACACCCCAAAAGCCCTAGCTCGAAGGACTTGGAACCTCTCTGTGAGGCACAGTGGTTGGCTTGACAAAACTGGAATTTATCCCGACGCTCCTAGCAACGGTCCCGTGCCTGTACACCTACATATATATATGAGCAGTGAGCTAAAGCCCAGTGAATAACATAATGCGTAAAGAGGTTAAGAATGAATATCCTTTCAGTATTGAAAACAGTTATTTTAATCAGTATATCAGTTATTCAGTTATAGCAGTCATATGTGGTACATCCAATAGCAAAACAGTACAGTAGGTCTAAACAGACCGAACAGTCAGTTGATGGCCATCGTATCAATAAATAGTAGTGGTTCCAAACATGGGAACCGATAGAGATCTCTGTGACAGTAGTAGTACAATACAGTAATAGTAGATTGCTAAGGATGCCACAATACAATTCATAATTAGGACATCATTCATTCAGTAACAGTATCATTTCAGAAAACAGTACAGTTCAGTTGTTCAGAAGATAATCATTTTTGAACATATCTTTACAACATTGTTACTCACAGAGTTCTGGGCTACAGATAAGCTAGTGCGCGTCCTCGGATGCCAACCCTACACAGTTACAGGATGAACACACACTAAGCTACACAGTTGGGAAAATAATAACTTAATCCCTAATTTGCCTTGGTGTGGTTCTACATCACTATCCTCATTAAGATGCTTTAAACTAGGCCTAGGAATGCCTAGGATGGAATGAGGATGCAAAGATGCACTTAAAACAACTTTACAAAATTTTCAGAAAAATAGGGTCCCGCTTGAGCGTGTCTTTCCCCGCTCGAGCGGACATGCAGACAAGGGTTCCCCGCTCGAGCGTCACTATCCCCGCTCGAGCGGACTGCAAAATATGGCAAAAGTACTGGATGTGTGAAAATCACGCTCGATGGCCGTTCGACACCCGCTCGAGCGTGTGACACAAGCCCCCCGCTCGAGCGTGCAATCCCCCGCTCGAGCGGACTGTAAAACAATGCAAAGTGCTGGGAGCACACATTTCACGCTCGAGCGCCACTTTCCCCGCTCGAGCGTGAGTCCAAATTCTGGAAATTCCAGATTTGAACCTCAAGCTCAAAACCAAGTTTTAATGCATCAAATTCGATCCTCTTGGGCTAATTTTCTGGAAAACACTTGTAAACTCATAGTATTACATGATTCAAAGCTCAATTTGTAAAATCAAAGCCCAAAGGTGAGTCAATTAAACCCAATTTCAAACCAAGCTTCAAGAACATGATGTAAAACATAACATGCATGAATTTAAACCAATTCAAAGCTTTAATTACTTGCTCATATGAGCCAATCTTTTCAAAACAAGGTGAAATCATGGACTATAACCATAATGTGGACATGCATGTAACAATTTTCCATGAAAACAACTTTAAACTCATCAATATAGGCATGCATGCATGATATATGCTACATTTCAACATGCTAGGTCCAATTCAAGACTCAACTCTTCAATATAACATGAATGTAACATGAGCCATGCAAGAACTATCTTAAATACACAATCAAGAAGGTAAAGGCTCTACCTTAAGTCTTCAATTTCAAGAAGGGAAGCTCAATTTGCCAATTATTCTCCAAAATCTCTAAGCCTCCTAGCAAAACAAGATGAATTCACTCTTCTAAGTCTCTCTCTCTACTTCGGTTTTAACAAGGGAAATGGTTGAGGGAAATGTTGTCTCAAGAGTGTATGAGGTGGAAGTATACAAGTCCTAGAATTGTCCACTAAGGGGCAAAGTTGCAAATAAGGCCGACTCTTGCAATTTAGCATTATTTAATCTAATTTAATCATACCAAATCACATTTCAAATAAATATGCCATAAAATCACATAAATTATGATTAACACATATCACTAATCAACTTCAGATTCGGCCGCCAATAAGGCCTTCAATTTGCAGTTTAAAACATAAAACATGAACAGATAGTTTAACAGTCGAACAGATAGAGATGCACTTAAACAGATACAGACAATCAATCAGTTCCAGACTTCAGTCAGTCAGTCAATTAACATGTTTAGTCTCCGTTTAGCAGTAATCAGTGGTTAATCAGCAAACAGTGGTGAGGGTTGTCATACAGATTTATAGTGGTTCGGCTTCAACTCGACCTACGTCCACTCCTTAAGCTTCACTTGAGATTTTCCACTGTACTCTAGTTTCACAGGGGTGCTAACAACCTTTTCACAGATAGAGTAATCCTCCACGGATTTTACACAGACTTTCTAAGTCAATAACACTGAGTGTACTACACTCTTATAAGGTTGAAAAGAAGGTGTTTTTGTTTTCACAGAAAGTTACAAGAATTATCTCTCAAAGATAGATATATAAAATGAAGCTTTGATTTTTCTGGAAACCTCACACGGGAAAGATGAGTTTAATGCTATAAGGCTCAGTGTATAATTTCTGAGAGAAAGATATAAACAAAATTGAAGAACACTTCTCAGAGAATTTTTAGAGAAAATATGAGAATGATTTTTGATCAAGGAATGTTTTCTGGGTTCTGTAACTTGTATATGGTTTCTGTAAATTATTCATAATAGAGGCTTTGGTATATATAATGAAACTTATAGCCGTTGTATTAATTTGAATTCATTTGAATATCTTCCACTCCATCATTACTACTTTTAACTTGTGAGAGACAAGGTTTGGATCTTGGAACAACTCTTTTAAAGAATAGCCGTTGTATTCATTTAACTTCATTTGAATATTTTTCACTCCATCATTACTACTTTTAACTTGTGGGAGACAAGATCATTACTAATTTGAATATCTTTCACTCAAACCTTTTGGCCTGCTGCTCTGCTGTGCTGTGCTGTTTGAACCTCTGGTTTGGGCATTATTTTTTGGTTGAAATGAACTCCTGATTTAAACAAATATTAAATACATTCAAACAACATTTAGGATAAAAGTTTAGGTGAGAAATAATGGGATAAAATAAATTTTGATTCTATTTTTCTCTTTCAAATAAATTAAAACATAATTTAAATAAATCATCAAAATAAATTTTGAATTCTATTTTTCTTTTTTAAATAAATTAAAATATAATTAAATAAATCACCAAAATAAATTTTGGATTCTATTTTTCTCTTTCAAATAAATCAAAATATAATTAAATAAATTATTAAAATAAATAAGTCTAACAGTTTTAATTTTTTTTAATATACAAATTATTTTTTTTAGATTTTTTACAAAAATAATTTAACAATCTTATCACTAACCATAGTGTATGGGAGAAATTGAAAAGGGTGTTACAATAACTATGCGCGAGTTGTATCTATAATTATTTATATGAGGGGATTTTGACCAAAGCTCTCAAAAGGCATGCAGATTGGAAAAAGTTAATAAATGTTGATTAGGGAATTTTGACCAAATCAATGAATGTAGGCATATGGAAAGGTATATGGATTGGAAAAAGTTAATAAATGCTAATTAGGGAATTTTGACCAAATCAATAAATGTTGAGATTTTTTTTTTAAATTAAAAATTTAGAAAATTAAGATTGAGATATTGAAACTCTCACAAGGCTTGGGGGTTAGAAACCCCATTTTCCTTATATATGATGATAATAATAATAATAATAATAATAATAATAATAATAATATAGATAGATAGATAGATAGATAGATATAGATATAGACTAGCATGTCACCCATGCTATGCACGGGATAAAATAATATATTATTTATTAAAAGTATGATAATCATATTGAATTTTTTGTATTTTTTCTCTCGTAAATAAAATTTTATATATAAGTTTAAGAGTTTTGTTTTAAATGTTCTTTTACTATAATATTTGCTCATAAACATAGATTAAAATTGTTGTATTAACAATTAAAAATTAAAATTATGCTTTGTCATAAAAAAAAAAATGACATAGTTCTAATACTTCGCTATTTTAGAATAAAAATATATGAATTTTAAAAAAATTTTATATTGGTTTTTGAAAGAAAATAATTAAAGAAATTTTAAAAACTTAATGAATAAGAAATAATTATCGTAATATATAAATTAAAATATCAAAAAAAAGTTAAAAATGAATAAAGACTTTAAAAAGATGTGGATATTATTTGGATAATATCATATTTATTGATATGTATAATTTTATTTGGATATTATTTATATTTTAACATGCTTATTGAAAACAAAAATAAATAAAAATAAAAATATTAATATTAATAATTTTGAGTTTTAAAATATGATTTTGTAGACTTGATATATTAACTTTTGGAAGGAATATATTGAAATTTTTTTTACAAAAATTGAATATTAGTCATTGAACAAATCTTATAAGATTTATAAAATAAAATTTATAATAGGAAGAAATTAATGATATTGCAACATATGCATTTTAAAAATTTTAAATTTTGAAAAAAAAAAATAGATTAGGACTTTGAACTTCAATTATTGTACAACATTTTTATTTATATAATAATATAAATAAGGATAGGTAATAGATAGATTAAAATTAATTATAAATATAACTATATTTAAAAGGATATGGTTTTGTATAGGTATATTTTAAATTCTAAAATTTATTTTTTAACTTCTTATATAAAAAGATTCAAAATTTTAAATTACATATGATTTTTTTCTAAAAACATATGAACTCACAGTAGATTAGAGAGAGAAGTACCTTAAAGGAATAGAGGAGCTGCACATATTAAAGATAAATAATTAAATAATTGACTAATACCTTTAATAGTTTTGAAAAAAATTGATTAAAATTAAAATTTTCTATTTGTAACTTTGAAAAATTATTATATGCCTTTGAAATAATACTCTGCACCAACTGTCAATTAACACATATCATGATATCAAAAAAATATTAAAAGTAAAAAATTTTAAAAAAATGTAATGATATATAAACATAAAATCAATACAAAAAACTTATTAATAATGATTTTGTTTGGATTTTTATCAATCACTTTATAGTGAGTGATATGTTTTTTATTATACAAATGACCCTATTACGACATTTTAGTATAAAAATTCTAGGAAAACAATATTAACCAACAAAAAATACACAAAAAAATAGATAATGGTTGGTAGAGATGAGAGAGAAATGACACAAAAAATGAAATACAAAGCCAAAAAAATGGTCATAGATAAAAAAAAAAAAGAAAAAAAAAATGGTGTACCTAAAAGATAAAAGAGTCTGTTTGAAGAATAGAACATATTAAACATAAACTAACTTTCAATTTGTCTCATAAAAATAATATAGCGACCCCGGTCTTTCCCCATTTGGTTGTTGTACCCGGACTTATGTTCCGTAGATTCAGTTGTTATTTTATTGTTGTTGTTGCCCTTTAGTTCCTTATTTTGAGTTATGGGTTGTGTTGGGCAGGTTTGTTACAGGTTGGTTGGGTTGGAAACCAAGTGTTGCTGTCCAGATTTTTGGACCTTCGCTCGAGCGAGGAGTTGGTCGCTTGAGCGAGATGTTGTTTTTGTCCTTCGCTCGAGCCAGGGTTTGGTCGCTCGAGCGAGAGTCTGCGTCTGGGCTTAGGACCTGAGAGTTGTGTTTCTTGGCTCGAGCGAGGTGTATGTTTTCGAGTTCTTCGCTCGAGCGAGCTTCCTTCGCTCGAGCGTGCTTCTGGATTGTAGACCTGAAGCATCGAGTTTTTGGCTCGAGCGAGCTTTTCTTCGCTCGAGTGAGGCTTTCTTGTGTCTGGTCGCTCGAGCGACCATGTCTTCGCTCGAGCGAGCCTGTTCAGTTTAAATAGGCAGTAGCGGGTTTTTTATCAGTTTTTCTATCTCTTTTTTATTCTAAACCCTAGGTCCGACTTCTCTCTTCCTCTACACACCTTCTACCCTAGGTTTCATCTAGTTTTAGGGTGTTTCTACCCTAGATCCTTTATTAAAAAGATAGTGTGGGTCGAGGGCTTCTGTTTAATCTGAACAACCTAGGATTTGGAGCACTTTGGATTTTGGTTTCTCATCTCCGTCTTCTCCTTTTGGGTTATTTCTTCGAGGTAGGGATTTCCTACTCCAACTTATGAGTTTTGTTCTAAGTTTTGGTATTTTAATATGTTGGGGGTATTTTGGTAATTTTAGGAAAAACCCTAGTTGTTTTATTAAATTGAATTGTATGTTTAATTTAAGGAAAATTGGGGAAATTAGTTAAATTCATGAAATTGAGGAATTTATTGATTTAGTGGGGTAGTTGATTAACTTAAATCATTCGCCCATCGTATTGTTGGTTTATTTATTTCCAGTCTAGAAATAACTGTTTTGGGCTATCGGCGGAGGATAGTCGTGATTGTTGTAGACATTGCATATGGATTAGGGATAACTGAAACTAATCACATTGGTTTAGTCATTAACTTTGACTGTTGAATTAATACAGACATTAAATGTATTGATTGTGTGTTGTATATGTTATGTGTTTACATACATTGCATTGTGTGGGAGGAGATAGGGGATGTACTCCACGGTTTAGGGGAAGATAGAGGATGGACCTCTAAACCGGATTTTGTTTGGGAGGAGATAGGGGATGGACTCCATTAGCATCACTATTATGTGTGCTTATTGATATTGAAGTGTTTTTGCATGTTATTGATACAACACTAAAATGTGTATCATATTGGAAGTATGGAAGTGTTTTGATATGAGTCTGTGTCTCATTTGTTTTGTTGATGTTGGAAGTATGTGAATATGATATATAGTTCACTGTTGTAGTTTGGCCAGGTTCTGAGCCGTGTTGATAATAATGGAAAGTTGAATAGATAATGGAAAGTGAATATGACATTTAGTGTTAACCATCTATTGAATGCTATGGCTTTATTCAATGCTTATATTTGGTTTAGTATTTTCCTACTGGGCTGTGGCTCACCCTTTATGGGAACATCATTTTCAGGTTCAGGTGATAAGCTACCTCCAAGGACTTAGTTTGGAAGGACTTGGATTTGAAGACTAGTTTAGTTATTTGTTTTGTTTTGTTATTACATGTAATTACAAGCTGAGGGCTTAATTTGTAGTTGAGTTAGTACTCACATTTTGTGTCCAAGTGTTGGCTTGGAAAGATGTAAGCCTATAGGGCATTTACTTTCATTATTATATGTAATGTCTTTATTTAAAGATACTCTGATGAATGAATTATGGTTTATTTTCTTAAGTAATGCATCTTATTATTGTGTATGTTATGGGTTATTTTTGAGGGCGTTACAAATAAAGTTAAAAAACAATGAATTTCATTGTTCCATGAATATAATATTTATAGGGCGAGCAAGGCATAAATGGCTTGGAAAAAATATAATGTATGATGGCTAAGATTTTTTGATAGAAGAAAGAATTGGTAAGAGAAAGAGTACATAAGAATAATTTTTTTCATATTTTCTTTCCTAAATTAAAAATCATGGAATCATTATAAAAAATAATAAATTATGAGATTTTTCTAAAAAATGATATATAGTATAGATATGCTTAAATTTATTTGGAAATAAAATTATGTTTAATTATGGAATAGAGAGAGAATCTAGATATAAGGTTTGATTTTTATTTTATGTTAGGCTTAATTTTAGGTTTATATAGATTAGAGCAGTAGTGAAATATTTTAATAGTATACATTGTATGGGAGGTGAGAGACTTTTCTTTTCATTAGATTTATTTTAGGAGAGAGAAGATTGCATGAGATTTATATTCTTTTTAAAAAATTAAATTTAAGGTTTTGAAACATTTAGAGCCTCTAAGATGACAAGTCACTTTGGTATAATCGGTGGTGCTACATGCATCAATTAGTGTACTAACTAGTATACCAACACTAGTTATGGCATTATTATTGACCCCACTCATTAAACAAATTACAAACACCAAAAACCTATTAAATTATGCCACATAATCAATTGGTACATTAGTTAGTACACTAATTAGTGCATATAGCATTATTCTGGTATAATATATAGCATAAATAGATTATGAGATTTAGGGAAGAAATAAATATTAGGGGAGAGATTTTAGAAACTTGTAATTCAAATTTTTTTTTTAAAAATCTATAGTTACTTTATTAGCCAATAATATTATTTTTAAATCTTTTTAAAATTACAAAAAATAGCAATTTTAGTTTTTTTTAATCTATAGTTATTTTGTTAGCCAATAGTACTATTTTTAAATATTTTTAAAATTACAAAAATTAACAATTGTGATTTTACGTTCTTTTTAATCTATAATGTTTTTTTTTTAAAAATATATAATTACTTTGTTATGAGATGAGATCTGTGATTTTTTTTTTTAATGTATATTACTTTATTATGAGATGGGATTTAGGAAAGATATAAATATTGGAGGGAGAGATTTTAGGAACTTGTAATTCAAAATTTTAGGTGATTATTTATTTATTTTTTTAAATCTATAATTACTTTGTTAGCCAATAGAATTATTTTTAAATATTTTTTATAGCGATCCCGGGTTTTTACCCCTTGTGTACAGTGATCCGGACTTGTTTCTGTGGATGTTAGTAGTTGCTTATATCTTGTTTGCATCCTTTCGTACTTTGTATTTGAGTTATAGGATGTGTTGGGTAGGTTTGTTACAGGTGGGTTAAACTTAGAAACCAAAAGTAGTTGCTCAGATTTTTGTCTTCACGCTCGAGCGGAGCTTTTGACGCTCGAGCAGGCCCTTCGTTGTTGCTTATCCGCTCGAGCGAGTGTTTTGACGCTCGAGCGTGATTTTCCATCTCCTAGTATTTTCCTCTGCAGTGTTGGACGCTCGAGCGGGCGTTTTGACGCTCGAGCGTAAGTTTGTTTGTGACGCTCGAACGGGGAGTTTTACGCTCGAGCGGGGACCTGGTTCAGCAAAAGTTCTAGGAGGGTGTATCCACCGCTCGAGCGAGAGTTTTGATGCTCGAGCGGGAGTCTGTGAGTGACGTTCGAGCGGGGTTTTCCACGCTCGAGCAAGGCGATTTTTATAACAACTTCGGGATTCCATTTTTGAATCACTTTTTTACATCTCTTCTCTCTCTTACTTTTTCAAAAGACACCATTGGAGAGCTTCTCTCTCTAAACCCTTCCCTTCTCTCTAGGTATTGATCTAGTAGGAGTTGTTTCCTCACCTTTGGCCTTTACAAAAGTTGTGTTGATCGTCAAGGGCTACGTTTTGATCCGAGCATATTGAGTTTTGGAGCACTTTGAGTTTCGTCATCTTCTTCCTTTGAGCCCCGAATTTGAGGTAGGGATATCCTACTCCTTCTCATGAGCTTTGTCTTTGAATTTTAGCATTTTGATGAGTTGGGGATTGTTGGGTAATTTTGAGAAAGTTTGGGCCTTTGTGTAATTTTACAAAAGTTGGGGTTTTGTTTATATAAACTTATATTCATGTTTGGCATAGAGAAATGAGATCAATATTGGATTATTAGTGAAAATGTAACCTTAGGGTTGTGATGTTAATTATGGGAAATGCCCTAATTATACTGATAAATTAATTGGTATAATTAATTTGGAAAAATAAAGAATTGAATTGAGAATGTTGGAATTGGATGTGTATGGGATTAAAGGGTGTAGTTAGATTTATTCATCGCTCACCTAGTTGAAATGTTGATTATATATCTATTTGGTGCATTTATTTTCTGTTTAGAAATAACTGCTTTGGGCTATTGGTGGAGGATAGTCTTGATTGTTGTAGACAATGCATGATGATTAGGCAAACCAAAACTAATCGATTGAATATGCTATCGAATATAGCGACTGGAATAATACATTAACTTTATGTATTGATTGATGTATATGATCTATGTTATATACATGTGTTGTGTGGGAGGAGATAGGTGATGTACTCCACGGTTTAGGGGAAGATAGGGGATGGACCTCTAAACCGGATTTTGTGTGACATTGATACAGCACTACAATGTGTATCAAATGTTGATCATGGAAGTGTTTGAATTGATTTGATATAGCACTAAAATGTGTATCGTTATCAATTGTGAAGTATAGAAGTGATTCTATGTTATGTTGATACAGCACCGAAATGTGTATCTTTCGTAAAGTGTGGAAATGGTTTGTGTGTTGTTGATACAGCATTAAGATGTGTATCCGTCATGAATTTCGAAAGTGTTATAAAGATGAGTCTTAATCTTATTAAGTTATTTGGCTAGGTGTTGAGCCTTGTTTTCAAACTCAAAGTTGAAAAAGAAATGGGAAAATAAATGTAACATGGACCTAATGTCATGAAACCGGAATGTGATATATGTGGATGTATTTGTGTTGACCATCTATCAACTGCTAATATTTTAGTCATTGTTCATAGCTGGTTTAGTGTATTTCTACTGGGCTGTGGCTCACCCTTTATGGGACATCATTTTCAGGTACAGGTAGCATGCCACCTCCAAGGACATAGCTTGGGAGGTTAGAGGCAGACAGACTTTTGTCGTTTTGTTATCTTTTGGATGTATTACATGTAAATTCAAGCCAAGGGCTTAATGTGTATTTGAGTTAGTACTTTCCTTTTTGTAACCAAGTGTTAACTTGGAAAGCTGTAAGCCCGTAGGGCATTTGCTTTTATTGTTAACATGTAATATTCATTGTAATGAACTACTCTGATGAATAGAAGAATATTTATCTTTTATATCAATGCATGTCTAAATTGATGGGTTTTAATGTTATTATTTTGAGGGCGTTACATTTTTAAATCACAAAAATTAACAATTGTGGAATGAGAGTTTGGAACTCTCACAAGCATTTTCCTTATATAATACTAGCATGTCATCCGTGCTATGCACGGGATAAAATAATATATTATTTATTAAAAATATGATAATTATATTTAATTTTGTATTTTTTTCTTGTAAATAAAATTTTATATATAAGTTTAAGAGTTTTATTTTAAATGTTCCTTTACTATAATATTTACTCATGAACATAGATTAAAATTGTTGTATTGACAATTAACAATTAAAATTATGCTTTGTTATTAAAAAAAAAATGACATCGTTCTAATAATTCACTATTTTAGAATAAAAATATATAAATTTTAAAAAATTGTTATATTGGTTTTTAAGAGGAAAATAATTAAAGAAATTTTAAAAACTTAATGAATAAGAAAGAATCATCGTAACGTGTAATTTAAAATATCAAAAAAAAGTTAAAAACGAATAAATATCTTAAAAAGATGCGATTACAATTAAAACTAATGTCATATTTATTAATACGTATAATTTTATTTGGATATTATTTATATTTTAACATGCTTATTGAAAACAAAAATATAATAAAAATAAAAATATTAATAATTTTGAGTTTTAAAATATGATTTTATAGACTTGCTATATTACCTTTTGGAAGGAATATATTAGATGTTTTTTACAAAAATTGAATATTAGTCATTGAACAAATCTTATAAGATTTATAAAATAAAATTTATAATAGGAAGAAATTAATGATATTGCAACATATGCATTTTAACAATTTTAAATTTTGAAAAAAATAGATTAGGATTTCGAACTTCAATTATTGTACAAAATTTTTATTTATAATAATATAAATACGGATAGGTAATAGATAGATTAAAATTAATTATAAATATAGCTATATTTAAAAGGATATGTTTTGTATAGCTATATTTTAAATTCTAAAATTTATTTTTTAACTTCCTATATAAAAAGATTCAAAATTTTAAATTACATATGATTTTTTTCTAGAAACATATGAACTCACAGTGGAGTTGAGAAAAAGTACTATAAAGGAATAGAAGAGCTGCACATATTAAAGATAAATAATTAAATAATTGACTAACACCTTTAATAGTTTAAAATTTTTCATTAAAATTAAAATTTTCTATTTATAACTTTGAAAAACTATTATATGCCTTTGAAATAACGTTCTGCACCAACTGTCAATTAACACATATCATGATATCAAAAAAATATTAAAAGTAGATTTTTTTTAAAAAAAAGTAATGATATACAAATATAAAATTAATATAAAAAACTTATTAATAAAGATTTTGTTTGGATTTTTATCTATCATTTTATAGTGAATGACGTGTTTTTTTATTATGCAAATGACCCTATCATGACATTTTAATATAAATATTATAGGAAAACAATATTAACCAACAAAAAATAGTTATAAACAAAAAACAGATAATGGTTGGTAGAGAGGAGGGAGAAATGATACACAAAATATGAAAAAAAAAAACAAAAAAAATGGTCATAGATAAAAAATAAAAAAAATAAAAAAGAAGAAGAAGAAAAAATGGTGTACCTAAAAGATAAAAGAGTCTGTTTAAATAATAGAACAGATTAAACATAAACTGACCTCCAATTTGTCTCATAAAAATAAAGTTAAAAAAACAATCAATTTCATTGTTCCATGAATATAATATTTATAGGGCGAGCAAGACATGAATGACTTGGAAAAAATATAATGTATGATGGCTAAGATTTTTTAATAGAAGAAATAATTGGTGAGAGAAAGAGTGCATAAGAATAATTTTTTTCATCTTTTCTTTTTTAAATTATAAATCATGAAATCATTATAAAAAATAATAATTTATGAGATTTTTCTAAATAAAATATATATAGCATAGATATGCTTAAATTTATTCGGGAATAAAATTGTGTTTAATTATAAAATATGATCTAAATATAAGGTTTAATTTTATTTTATGTTAGGCTTAATTTTAGGTTTATATAGATTAGACCAGTTGTGAAATATTTTAATAATATACATTTTATGGGAGGTGAGAGAGTTTTTTTTTTCCATTAGGAGAGAGAAAATTGTCACGCCCTCAAAATTAAACCCATTAAATATAAAACAAGGCATGCATTATTAAAAGAAAAATATTATATTATTTAAATCATCAGAGTATTGCGAAATAAAATATCATAATAAATGCCCTACGGGCTTACATCTTGCCAAGTCAACACTTGGACACAGTTTCATGAGTTTTAACTCAAAACAAATAAAGCCCTGAGCTTGAATGTTTACATAATTCAAATAAAACAACTAAAACAAATAAAACAAGTCTTCAAGTCCAAATCCTCACAAGCTAAGTCCTTGGAGGTAGTGAACCACCTGAACCTGAAAATGAAGTTCCCATATAGGGTGAGCCATAGCCCAGTAGAGAAATACTAAACCAAGCATAAGATTTAACTAAAGCAGTAGCACCCGATACATGGTTAACACAAGATAATCAATTTACAATTCATCGACACAAACGCCTACGTTGTCTATGACACATGATCTATGACACCTTTTACTTTCCATTTATACAGTCATGGCTCAGAACCTGGCCAAACAACTCAACAAGGATAACAAATCAGGTTAAACCTTTCTCATAACATAATAAACACACATGCTGGTGTTGTACCAATCTCAATCAAATTCACTTCCTTACTTCCCAACTGATACACATGGTAGTGATGTATCATATCAACAACAAATAGAAATATTTCTATTATAATTAAGCACACACATAAGTGATGCTACTGGAGTCCATCCCCTATCTCCTCCCAACAAGTCCGGTTTAGAGGTCCATCCCCTATCTTCCCCTAAACCGTGGAGTTCATCCCCTATCTCCTCCAAAACCAAATGCATATGCAACATAATCAATACTTGCCATATACAACACATAATTAATACACGAATGTTCTGTATTAACTCAACAGTCAAACAATTGACTCAATTTCAGTTATACCTAAGCCGCATGCAAGGTCTACAACAATCAATGGCTATCCTCCACCGATAGCCCAAAACAATTATTTCTAAGCAAGAAATAACTATAACAATAAATGTAATTTCAATATTCTCAAAGGTAGTATTTAAACTACCAAATACATCATTAAACCACTAAATTCCTCAATCTCATGAATTTAACCCAATATCACAATCTTCCTTTAAATTAATTATATAAATTAATCTATGACAAAACCCTAAGGTTTCTCCAAAATTACCAAACTACCCCCACATACCAAAATACCACCACTTAGGATTAAAGCGTATAAATGGAGTAGGAAATCCCTACCTCGAAGGAATAACTCAAAAAGAGAAGACGAAGATGAAGCCCCAAACTCCAAAGTGCTCCAACCCACCAAAAGTTCAGATTAAACTGAAGCCCTCGACCCACTCTAACTTTTTAATAAAAGAACTAGGGTAGAAACACCCTAATACTAGATGAAACCTAGGGTAGAAGGTGTGTAGGGAGAGAGAATGGTCGGACCTAGGGTTTAGAAACAAAAAGAGATAGAAAACTGATTAAAAAACCCGCTGCTGCCTATTTAAACTGAACAGGCTCGCTCGAGCGAAGACATGGTCGCTCGAGCGACCAGACACAAAAATACACGCTCGAGCGAAGAAAAGCTCGCTCGAGCCAAAAACTCGATGCTTCAGGTTTGCAACCCAGAAGCTCGCTCGAGCGACGAAATGCTCGCTCAAGCGATGAACTCGAAAAGATACACCTCGCTCGCTCGAGCGAAGAAATGCTCGCTTGAGCCAAGAAACACATCTCTCAGGTCCTAAGCCTAGACGCAAACTCTCGCTCGAGCGACCAAACCCTGGCTCGAGCGAAGAACAAAAACAACAGCTCGCTCGAGCGACCAACTCCTCGCTCGAGCGAAGGTCCAAAAATCTGGACAGCAACACTTGGTTTCCAACCCAACCAACCTGTAACAAACTTGCCCAACTCAACCCATAACTCAAAAATAAAGAATTAAAGGACGACAACAATAATAATACAACAATGGAATCTACGGAACATAAGTCCGGATACAATAATCAAAAGGGAAAAGACCGGGGTCGCTATAAAATTGTATGAGATTTATATTCTTTTTAAAAAGTTAGATTTAAGATTTTGAAACACTTGAAGCCTCTAAGATGAAAAGTCACTTTGATATAATATATAGCATAGATAGATTATAAGATTTAGGAAGGAGATAAATATTAGGGGAGAGATTTTAGGAACTTGTAATTCAAATTTTTTTTTAAAATCTATAGTTACTTTGTTAGCCAATAGTATTATTTTTACACATTTTTAAAATTACAAAAATTAGCAATTTTAGTTTTTTTTAATCTATAGTTATTTTGTTAGCCAATAGTATTATTTTTAAATATTTTTAAAATTACAAAAATTAGCAATTTTGATTTTACGTTCTTTTTAATCTATAATGTTTTGTTTTGAAATATATAATTACTTTGTTATGAGATGAGATTTGTGTGTGTTTTTTTTTTTTAATGGATAGTTACTTTATTATGAGATGGGATTTAGGAAAGAGAGAAATATTGGGGGGGGGGTGTAATTCAAAGTTTAGGGATTTTTTTTTTATTTTTTTAAATCTATAATTACTTTGTTAGCCAATAGAATTATTTTTAAATATTTTCAAAATCACAAAAATTAATAATTGTGGAATGAGAGTTTGGAACTCTCACAAGCCTTTTCCTTATATAATATATATTATTTTAGATATTTTTTAATATACAAATTATTATTTTTAAATTTTTTATAAAAATAAATTAATAATCCCATCACTAACTATAGTGTATGGGAGAAATTGAAAAAGGTGCTACATAACTATGAGAGAAGTCAAAAGGCTTGTGGATTGAAAGAAATCAATAAATGCTGAGATTATTATTATATTTAAATCAAAAAATTAAAAAATTAAGATTGGGATGTTGGAGCTCCCACAAGGCTTGTGGGTTAGAAACCCCCTTTTGCTTAATATATAACTAGCCTATCACCCGTGCTATGCACGGGATTGAATTTACAAAAAAAAAAAAAAAAAATATTTATAATTATGTCAAACATATTTTTAAATTGTTAGCATAAAATATATGTAATTTTAAATGAAAATGTTGACATTGCATAATTAAAGTAATAAAAATAAGAATTTATTACATTTGTTCGAAATTCAATGAATAAGTAAAATAAAAAATAGCTAAAATCTAAATTATTGTGGGTCTTCCATCAAAGATTGTCACAAATTAAGTCAATTGATAATTAAAAAACACAAATATTTTTGTATACTTACAATCTAATCATCATCAATAATGGAGACTTTTTGTGAACCTAATGAATACAATCCATTTTTTTTTTTTTCAAAAAACACAATGAGTTAAAAATCAAATCACAAATTAAGTCAATTAATAGTTAAAAAACACAATTAATTTTTCTTCTTCAAAAAACACAGTGAGAAAAAAATCAATTACAATTTTTTTTTTTCAAAAAACAATCTAATCATTATTAATAATGGGTACTTTATGTGAACCTAAGAATACAATCTTTTTTTAAAAAAAAAAAAAAAAAAAAAAAAAACACAGTGAGTTAAAAATCAAATCACAAATTGAGCCAATTGATAGTTAAAAAACAAAACAATTTTTTTTTAAAAAAACACAATGAGTTAAAAAAAATTAATTACAAATATTTTGCTTCAAAATACAATCTAATCATTATTAATAATGGGTAATTTATGTGAACCATTGAACTAACTACAATTGGTAGTTAAAAATACAATGAATTAAAACCCAATCACAAATTAAATGAATTGGTAGTGAAAAATACAATCACATCACAAAAAAATCAATTACAATTTTTTTTTTTTAAAATATAATCTAATCATCATCAATAATTATTACACTATTAATTGATAATTACATTTTAATTGTGAACTCTCTCTTCCTCTTTCAAATCATCTACAGTATAGATTTTGTTTGTCAACTTTAAAGTCATATTTAAAGGCATCTTTAAAGTTACTTTATTAAAGCGATGACTTAAACTTGCTAGATGAGCCAATAAAGCAGAATGTCGAAAAAGGAAAAAAAAAAATAGTAAAGAAAACCAAAAATTAAAAGATTAAAAACTCACATTTATCACCCAAAAAAATAAATTAATAACTCACATTTTCTTTTTTTTAATCACCGTTACTTTTTGTTTACCAGGGAAAAATGCGCAAGAGATATTTGGTTCATACTTGAACACTTGTTCAAATCAAGGAAGTAGAACAATTCGAACAGAGGTGCACTATTGTTGATCTCACTTATCAATTTTCCATGGCATGAAGAATTGTCTATCAGCATGGGTTAACAATAATGATCTTTTGGTAAACAGGAAGCAATCTTTATGTCACTTCAGTATTTTCCAAGAACCAATCAACCGAGCTTTGCAGAGATTTGAACGTCAAAATTAGTCAGCTTGAAGTCATCAAAGAACCATTAAACTCACAGTGACTGTTCATTTTTTTTTATTTTTTATTTTTAAGAAAAAAATCAATTACAATTACAATCACTGTGACTGGTCAACGGTAGTTAAATATTTTTTTTTGGGTACTTTAACTATCCATTGAGCTCAATTGAACTCAAAAAAAAAAAAAAAAAAAAAATCATTAAATTAACTACAATACAATCACATTAAAAAAAAAAAATCGTTGAACAAACTACAATCACATCACATTTTTTCAATAATAAAAAAAATAAAAAAAAAAAAAACCATTAAACTAATTACAATCACATTAAAAAAAAAAATTATTTAACTAACTACAATCACATTTTTCTCTTTGTGAGCGTTTATGTTTATCTAACTTCAATTATATTAAAAAAATCAAATTATATATTTTTTTTGGCTAGACCAAATACAAATCACAAAATGAGATAACTTCAATCATACAAATCACAAATATTTTTATGTTATCTAACTACAATCATATTTTTTTCATAATAAAAAAAATAATCATAAAGAAGAACCATTAAAACAGTAAATAAAACGATTAAATCACATTGAAAAAAAAGAACCATTGAACAAATTACAATCACATCACATTTTTCTCATAATAAAAAAAATAAATGAAAAAAAAAAAAAACCATTGAACTAACTACAATACAATGACATTAAAAAAAAGAATCATTGAACAAACTATAATCAACATCATTTTTTCTCATAATAAAAAATAAATAAATGAAAAAAAAAGAACCATTAAACTAATTACAATACAATCACATTAAAAAAAAGAACTATTGAAATAACTACAACCACATTAAAAAAAATAACCGTTTTTTTTTAGAGGGTAAAAAAAAAAAAAATAACCGTTGAACTAACTACAATAAAAAATAAATGTAAAGAAGAACTATTAAAACAGTAAATAAAACGATTTAATCACATTAAAAAAAAGAACAATTGAACAAATTACAATCACATCACATTTTTCTCATAATAAAAAATAAATAAATGAAAAAAAAAAGAATCATTGAACTAAATACAATACAATGACATTAAAAAAAAAAAAAAACCATTGAACAAACTATAATCACATCACATTTTTCCCAAATTAAAAAAAATAAATGAAAAAAAAGAACCATTTTTTTTAGTACTCTAACTATCAATTGAACTCACAAAAAAAAAAAAAAAAACCATTAAACTAATTACAATACAATCACATTAAAAAAAGAACCACTGAACTAACTACAATCATATTAAAAAAAAAACCGTTGAACAAACTATAATTACATCACATTTTTCTCATAATAATAATAATAAAAACATTAAACTAATTACAATCATATTAAAAAAAAAAACATTAAACTAACTACAATCACACTTTTCTCTTTAATGAGTATTTATGTTTATCTAATTTCAATCATATTAAAAAAATCAAATTATAATTTTTTTTTTTTTGGCTAGACCAAATACAAATCACAAAAGGAGATAACTTCAATAATACAAATCAAAAATATTTTTATGCTATCTAACTACAATCATATTTTTTCATAATAAAAAAAATAATCATAAAGAAGAACCATTAAAACAGTAAATAAAACGATTAAATCACATTGAAAAAAGAACCATTGAACAAATTACAATCACATCACATTTTTCTCATAATAAAAAAAATAAATGAAAAAAAAAAAAACCATTGAACTAACTACAATACAATGACATTAAAAAAAAAGAATCATTGAACAAACTATAATCACATCACATTTTTCTCATAATAAAAAATAAATAAATGAAAAAAAAAGAACCATTAAACTAATTACAATACAATCACATTAAAAAAAAGAACTATTGAAATAACTACAACCACATTAAAAAAAATAACCGTTTTTTTTTAGAGGGTAAAAAAAAAAAAAATAACCGTTGAACTAACTACAATAAAAAATAAATGTAAAGAAGAACTATTAAAACAGTAAATAAAACGATTTAATCACATTAAAAAAAAGAACAATTGAACAAATTACAATCACATCACATTTTTCTCATAATAAAAAATAAATAAATGAAAAAAAAAGAATCATTGAACTAAATACAATACAATGACATTAAAAAAAAAAAAACCATTGAACAAACTATAATCACATCACATTTTTCCCATAATTAAAAAAAATAAATGAAAAAAAAGAACCATTTTTTTTAGTACTCTAACTATCAATTGAACTCACAAAAAAAAAAAAAAAAACCATTAAACTAATTACAATACAATCACATTAAAAAAAAGAACCACTGAACTAACTACAATCATATTAAAAAAAAAACCGTTGAACAAACTATAATTACATCACATTTTTCTCATAATAATAATAATAAAAACCATTAAACTAATTACAATCATATTAAAAAAAAAAAACATTAAACTAACTACAATCACACTTTTCTCTTTATGAGTATTTATGTTTATCTAATTTCAATCATATTAAAAAAATCAAATTATAATTTTTTTTTTTTTGGCTAGACCAAATACAAATCACAAAAGGAGATAACTTCAATAATACAAATCAAAAATATTTTTATGCTATCTAACTACAATCATATTTTTTTCATAATAAAAAAAATAATTGTAAAGAAGAACCATTAAAACAATAAATAAAACGATTAAATCACATTGAAAAAAAAAATAATTGAACAAACTACAATCACATCACATTTTTCCCATAATAAAAAAAATAAATGAAAAAAAAGAACCATTAAACTAATTACAATACAATCACATTTTAAAAAAAAGAACTATTGAACTAATTACAATCACATTAAAAAAAAAAACACCGTTGAACTAACTACAATAAAAAATAAATGTAAAGAAAAATCATTAAAATAGTAAATAAAACAATTAAATCACATTAAAAAAAATAACCATTGAACAAACTACAATTACATCACATTTTTCTCATAATAAAAAAAATAAATGAAAAAAGGGACCATTGAACAAACTATAATCACATCACATTTTTCCCATAATTAAAAAAAATAAATGAAAAAAAAAAGAATCATTAAACTAATTACAATATAATCATATTAAAAAAAAGAACTATTAAACTAATTATAATCACATTTTTATCTTTGTGAGTGTTTATATTTATCTAATTTTAATCGTATTAAAAAATTAAATTATAATTTATATTTTTTTAGAAATTATAAAAAGAAATAACCTCAATCACACTTAACTACAATCCATTTAAAAAATCATTAAAATAGTACAGAAAAGAAGGAATTGCTCACTATTAAACGTGGGAAAGGTTGCAAGGGAGAAGTTGGATGTGCCGCCGGTAGAGGGAGAAGTTGGAAGTGCTGCCGGTAATTAGTTTAAAGAAGAATCAAAATAAAAAAATAAGTTTAAATCAAAAGGTGAAGTGAAGAAGGTGAAAGGGTCTAATAGGTATGGTAAAAGTGAGAAAGATTGTAATAGGTATGTGAAAAGTTAAAAAATATGTGTATGGGAGAAGTCAAAAAGATTTGGAAGAATTCAATAAATGCTGAGTTTTTTTTTTTTTTTTTTTTTTAATTCAAAAAATTAGGAAACTTAGATTGGGAGATTGGAGCTCCAACAAGGCTTGGAGTTAAAAACCCCCTTTTGCTTAATATATAGTATAGATAAGATATAGATAGATAGATATTTTATTTATTTGTTTTAAATATTTTTTTAATATACAAATTATTATTTTTAGGTATTTTATAAAAATAATTTAATAATCCCATCACTAACTATAGTGTATGGGAGAAGTTGAAAAGGGTGCTTCAACAACTATGAGAGAAGTCAATAAATGCTGAGATTATTATTTTTTTTAAATAAAAAATTATAAAATTTAAGATTGGCATATTGGAGCTCTTACAAAGCTTGTTAGTCAAAAACTCCATTGTTCTTATATAATATATAGATATATATATATATATATATAGAGAGAGATCTTTTTGAGTTTCATAGCTAAATTCTCATCTTCATTATTTTTGTATGTAACCATAGTGTATGGGAGAAATTGAAAAGAGTGCTACAGTAATTATGAGAGAAATAAAAAAAGTTTGTGGGTTGGGAGAAGTTAATAAATGCTGACGTCTTTTTTTAAATCAAAAAATTAAAAAATTAGGATTAGGATTAGGATATGAAACTCCTATAAAACTTGTAAATTAGAACCCCTTTTTTCTTATTTAATACTAATTATAGATATTTATATTTGTTTTAGATTTTTTTTAATATATAAATTATGTTTTTTAAGATTTTTTTCTTATCACTAACCATAGTGTATGGGGGAAGTTGAAAAGGGTACTGCAATAACTATACACGAATTGTATCTATAATTATTTGTATAAGGGGATTTTAAATGCTGATCAGGGAATTTTGACCAAAACAATAACTGCAGGAATGTGGAAAGATATGTGGATTGAAAAAAGTTAATAAATGCTAATCGGAGGATTTTGACCAAATTAATAAATGTTGAGTTTTTTTTTTTTTTAAATAAAAATTTTAAAAAATTCAGATTGGAATATTGAAGCTTACATAGGCCTTGGGGGTTAAAAACTTCATTTTGCTTAATATATAGTATAGATATAGATAGATAGATAGATATATCTTTTTATTTTTATTTTTATTTTTGTGTGGTTTCTATTCGGGTATTTTTTTTTCAATTTATTTAAGATGGAGTTGTGGGTATCTTTTTTTTAAAAAAAATTTAATTTATCTGTGGTTTCCATTTGTTTTTAATTATTATTATTTAGGTAAGTTATGATATGAGTTAGATATGTGATAGACATGTGAGTTTTATTGATTTAAAGTTTATTTAGATAAACTTTAAAGATTTTTTTTTAGTTTTTTTTGTTATGTTATAATATAAAATATAAAATATCTTTAATAGAAAATATTATCTGATTTTTTGGGGAAGAGAAAATGAATGCAAGTTTTAATATTTTTTTAAAAAAAATTTGTGAGAGAGATTAGGAGGGAGAGATTATGAAATATTTTTGTTATTAAATAAATAAATCAGTCAATAGTTTTTTTTAATCTATTTTGTAAATTAAAAATCAATAATTTTAGAAAATTGATTAATTTGTCCCATTAAGTAATTTAAAATTTTGATAGATATACATAAAAAAATACATAATTATATTATTAAATCACAATTCAAATTTAGATGCTATATCTTTTTGAGATCTATAGCTAAATTCTTATCTTTTTTTTTTAATTTTTGTGTGTAACCATAGTGTGTGGGAGAAATTGAAAAGGGTGTTGCAATAATTATGAGAGAAGTCAAAAGGATTGTGGGTTGGGAAAAGTCAATAAATGCTGAGGTTGGGTTGGGAGAAGTCAATAAATGCTGAGTTTTTTTTTTTTAAATCAAAAAATTAAAAAATTAGGATTAGGAGATTGGAGCTCTTATCTGATTTTTCGGGGAAGAGAAAATAAATGCAAGTTTTAACATTTTTTTTTGAAAATTTGTGAGAGAGATTAGGAGAGAGATTATGAAATATTTTTGTTATTAAATAAATAAATCAGTCAATAGTTTTTTTTAATCTATTTTGTAAATTAAAAATCCAGAATTTTGGAAAATTGATTAATTTGTCCGATTAAGTGATTTAAAATTTTGATAAATATACATAAAAAAATACATAATTATATTATTAAATCATAATTCAAATTTAGATGTTATATCTTTTTGAGATCTATAGTTAAATTCTTATCTTTTTTATTTTTTATTTTTGTGTGTAACCATAGTTTATGGGAGAAATTGAAAAGGATGTTGCAATAATTATGAGAGAAGTCAAACGGGATTGTAGGTTGGGAAAAGTCAATAAATGCTGAGGTTGGGTTGGGAGAAGTCAATAAATGCTGAGGTTTTTTTTTTTTTTAAATCAAAAAATTAGAAAATTAGGATTAGGAGATTGGAGCTCCCACAGGCCTTGGGGGTTAAAAACCCCATTTTGCTTAATATATAGTATAGATAGACTAGCCTATCACTCGTGCTATGCACGGGATAATTATAAATATTTATATTTATTTTAGATTTTTTTTAATATATAAATTGTGTTTTTTAAGATTTTTTATAAAAATAATTTAACAATCATATCACTAACCATAGTGTATGAGAGAAGTTGAAAAGGGTACTGCATTAACTATACACAGATTGTATCTATAATTATTTGTATGAGGAGATTTTAAATGCTGATAAGAGAATTTTGACCAAATCAATAAATGTAGGCATGTGGAAAGACATGTGGATTGAAAAAAGTTAATAAATGTTAATCAGGAGATTTTGACCAAATCAATAAATGCTGAGTTTTTTTTTTTTAATAAAAAATTAAAAAATTCATATTGGAATATTGAAACTCCCACAGGCCTTGGGGGTTTAAAACCCCATTTTGCTTAATATATAATATAGATATAGATATATAGATTTTAAAATTTTCACTATCCTCTCTCTTTTTAGAATTGTTGACTAACAGGGCTTGACAAAAATATATATTTATTCTTCTAGAAATTTACTCATCTTTGTGATGGTTAGACAAATCATTTTTTTTCCTTTTTAATTTTAAGGATTTAAAAAAAAGAAAAAAAGAAAAACTTGTAACAAAAGTACAAATATAAAAAAAAATATAAATTTTTTAAAAAATTTAGTAAAGATAAATAATAAAAAAAGTTTTATTTGGCTATTTTGCCTTTAATGAAAAATTACTTAGATCTTTGGGTTTTTAATTTTAGTTCATTAATATTAAAATTTTATAAAATAAATGACATACAATATTTTCATATTAATTAGGATTTCTAGATATTTTTACAGAAAAATTTTAGTGCAGAAAAATTTCTCTATATGAAGAGAAATTCAAAGAAATTTAAAAGAGAAATTTTGACTTTTAACAAAGAAAATTCAAAATGAACGAGAAATTTTCTTTGGTATGATCATACAAAAATTCTAACAATACAGTATATACCACCAACAAGCAAATATACGGTTAAAAGGGCTCGAGATGTTTATTCGTTAACACCATCATTATAACAAAAGTGGCTCTTCTCGGAGTCCTGCAGATAAGCTTCGGGTGGGTGGAACTCATCTGGAGTGTAAACTTTATCAAAGAACAGAGACCACTGCAACACCTCTACCTTCCACAACGTGTGTATAGTCAACCAGTTTGATTATTGGATGCTCCTAGATCGCTATTGCTGTATTTGGTTAAGAGATTTGAGAAAAGATTTGACAAGAGGAAAGAAAAAGGTAAGTAAAATGTGAATAAAATATATCTATATACCTTTTCATTTTCCATTTCTAAATCCCTTTCCAAATTCTCTCAACCAAACACAGTTTACTGTTCATAATCTCTATTAATCATCCTACACTATATCATTTATATTTCTTAATCACTTAATACAAAATCATTGTTTCACCTTCTCTACCAATCACAACACTCCTAAATCATAACGTGACTGTACTCCAATAGTACCCAATAATTACTCGGAAGAGAGAATGTTGGGTGGGTTACTGTTATTAAGAGACCTTAACTGTCTTCTATTACTCAAAGTTAAATAGGAATCTTTTACTAATTTTTCTTAAATTTTTTTCTGGACTAGGAAAACTTAGGAAAACTTTGGACACGCATTGAAAAAATGAGGAGGCAGATTGCACTGTTTGAATTTGTGAGGTCTACCATATATCTCGTTTTAATAATTAAAATTGTTTATTTTGTCAAATAGTTTATCTATTTCATCCATACAAAAAATTAGATCGATTTGATGATCATAACCTATTTAATTTTATTGCGTTTGTCACAAAAAGAAAAAAGAAAAAAAAAAAAGATGACAATTGTATTTTTAAAAATAAATTATTTATTTTTTTGGTGACCAATGTAATAAATTTAATATATTACGATTATCAAATCGACCTAATTCTTTTTAGATGAAATAAACAAAGTACCTAACAAAATAAAAATGATTCGGACCATCAAAATGAACTTCATGAGAGACCCCACACACCCAACTAGTACCCTAGCCTAGAGTCCATAATTCTCCTCTCAAAAAAAATAAAAATAAGCTAAAGACAAAAAAATAAAAAAAATAAAAAATAAAATCAATCAATAAAAGAATTTTATCTATTATTATAATTTTTTTTTAAACTTGGACAAAGAACGTGGATATCATCAAACATTTCTAATTCCTTCTTTACAACCAAACAACAATCTTTATTATATCTCTTCTAGTTTACTATCACCAGTACCACCTACGGGATTCAGTGCTGTAGTCAAGCAATCTACAGTCACCAATGTATGTCCAAATAAAAATCTCACACCTTTCAGATGTATAATTAACTGATTGCTTTATATTGTCGTCTCAAGGACACTTCAAGTGTAGCTAAATGGTTGTTCAATGAGACGACAGTTTATTAATGTTGTGTTTGGTTGGGAGATTTAAGAAGAGATTTGGAAAGAGAAATAGAAAAGGTAAATGAAATATGAATAAAATACATTTACATTTCACCTAATTTCACACACATTTTCTCTTTCCCTTTCTAAATCCTTTCTCAAATCCCCTAACCAAATAGTGTACGGCACTTTCCTGGATTCTCAAAATTGCAATTAATGTTTTATTTCATTTCCTTCTCTTATTTCTGATTCTGGAATTTAATTTTGTTACTGTTCTGGATTCAAAGAATTGAGTCCTTGTGGGGAATTCATTCTCTATCAGGCACGGAATTGGCCTTGGCAAAACAGTATTCGGTTCCTTATTGCAATGAATAAATCCCTCCTTTGCTTTATTCCTGTTAAATACCTTTTCTTTTCTTTTTCTTCCTTTAATTGGAATTCCAATCTGCTCTATATAGAATGCTTGTCATTTATTTCTATCTGCTTGACATTTGAACATATAATAGCATCTGCATCTTTTAGCATAATCATCACTTCCTGTATTTTGCACATTTTTTGATCGCTCACATGTGCACATTTGAAGGTGACGATTCAGAACTTGTCCACCGAATGACTTACTGATTGCATAGATAATCAAGGGATGTCTGTGGAGCCATTGATATTTGTATAAAGTGGGAAATCTGGCAGGCTATGCAATGTTATTTTGAAGCAAAAGACCACTGCTTTTTTTTTTTTTTTTGATCAGTAGAAAATCCATTAAAGGAAGCTAATTCCGCACTTATAGAGACCATCCAACAGCAAAGCTTACACCAAACAAAGTAGAGAAAATACAAGAAGCACACAAGAGAAAAAAATATGAAAATATTCAGATGTATATTTTGTGTTTGTGCTTGTGCTCGTGCTACAAGACAGAGCCGATCATAAAAGTTCGGCAATAAAACGTGTTTAAGATAAATCATATGTTTCAACCACAGAATAGTTAATTCACAAATAAAGCTCTGATGGACCCAAAAACTACAATAAAAAAAACCAAAAAGAACAGAAAAAGAAGACCTATGACCTCAGACCCAAGATCCGTGGCTTGCTGGGACTCAGGAAAGACAACTGGTGGAGTAAGCAATGTTGGTCCTTGTCTTGATTGGGTTCTTCTGCATTTTTTAGGTTCAGTGTCACACTAATTGTCATTCATCTTTTTGACTGCATTTGATGCAATTTATAATAAACTATAAAATTTGAAAATCAATAAATAAAAATTAAGAATATCTCTGGGTTCAATTATGGATAAGCTGGTTGGAATGAAACTATACCGGTTGGTCAGTATGCATTTTCCAGTACAATTTCACTGATGCGTGTTACTTGGGCCAATCAATTCAGTCATTATATAGAGCTAAGATTGGCAGCTTGGGACATTTGAGTGTAGGAAGTTGGAGCTCAATATTGACAGTAGGGTCTTTCCACTTCATATATGGTGGGTTAAGTTTGTAAACATTGCTTCACAATACATTCATATAATTTGTCTTTGGAATTAATATATGGAAAAAGTAAGGAGGTGGGTCAGACATTGCAGCGTCACCATGTGCTTGTCCAATATAGTACGCAAACATTTGATCATTTTGTTGTTGTTTTTATTAATAAAAAATAGTTACATGCATTCTTATTATTAAGTGGACACATAATCACATAATATTCTCAAAAATTAAAATACTTTAAAACTTCTTTCAATTACGACCTCCAATATATTAATTAAGGCCAAGTTTGGCATCCTCAAAAAAATTCAAAAAGTCACTATCCTATTTAAGTCATATCACCTCTCTAACATATCACTTCAAACCCAACCCAAATCCAACTCATATTTCATAAAAAATCAAAAAGTACATTTATTTAGTCTTTCCAAACTTGACCTAAATATATGGCAAACTCTTACGCGACTAAGGGTGTAGAAAAATGAGATAGTGTTTCCCAATGTGGAAACCCTAGAGTCATTTATATGGGTTTCAGAAAGGTTTCCCAATGGAACAGATATTGTATAACATATTTAAATATATATCGAGTCATGCTTTATAGCATGTGCTGGAATAGCTCAGATGGCTAGAGCGTGTGGCTGTTAACCACAAGGTCGGAGGTTCGAGCCCTCCTTCTAGCGTTTACTATTTTAATTTATTTGCCTTATAGATATTTATATTTATTTTAGATTTTTTTAATATATAAATTATGCTTTTAGATTCCTTTTTCTTTTTAAATCAAAAAATCAGAAAATTTAGATTGGGAGCCTTATAGATATTTATATTTATTTTAGATTTTTTTAATATATAAATTATGCTTTTAGATTCCTTTTTCTTTTTAAATCAAAAAATCAGAAAATTTAGATTGGGATATTGGAGCTCCCACAGGCCTTGAGGGTAAAAAATCTCCTTTTACTTAATATATAGTTTGGGAAGTTTGTGGGTTGAGTTTTTTTTGATTTTTTACGTTAAAAGACAAACTTTTTGTAAAATAAAAAAAAAATAAATCCAAACAAAATATCACATCCAATTTCATAATCATTTCACTTTTTCTCTCACAAATATCACATCTAACCACAAAAAAATCCAACTATCTTCTCAAACACCAAAAATTTTTTATCCAATAATATCTTACAACTAAAAAAATCTACATAAAAACCCACTTCCCAAACACCCACATAAAGAATGAAAGGTGGTTGAATTTAACATAAAACGCCAAAATAATGTTCAATTACAAAATTGTCCTCCATTTTGTATTTTTTTAATAATATACTATAAATTGTATTAAAACATATATTTATTGCATCTTATCAAGTGTATGGGACACTTGTTAGCATAATTATTTATTTATTTTTTAATTTGGATAAAATTAAAATTAATATATTGTCTACAGTTTAAAAAAATTGTAATCAAATTAAATCATTAAAATTATTGAACCAATCTGACCCAAATCATTTAAACACAATTCGGTTCGATTTGGAACTATATTTTTAGATAATCTATTACTAAAAAAAATCATATAACATTATCAAAAAAAAATTTAACTTATCATAAATTTGAAAAATAACAATATGCCCATCACACAAACTACTCATATAATATTCAACAATTAAGCAAAAACATAACATTAAGCAAACATTAAAAAAAGCTTAATATTTAACAAATAAACATACTATGATTTAAGTTAATAGCAATACTACGAATCCAAAAATTGCCTAGAATAATTATCTTGTTATTCATATTTATTCTATATATGAAACTCACACTACACAAATTTAATCTCCACTACACAACCACCCATCCAGAAAAATCTAGGTTCCCAGACTTATTGTCAAATCCAATATCTCTTGGAATTAATCCTTCATATTCAGATAGATCATTATCTTGAATTTTTTTTTTGTTGTCAATCAGCCCTTCTTTTTTATCCTTTTCCTTTGCGTTCATTAATGACCAAATAATTGAATCTCTTATAGCGATGACTATTCCATTTCAATTTTCTGTTTGGTTTTGCCATTCTTTTTTGATCATTAATTTTATAAAAGTTAATTTTACCAACTTTTGCTTTTATGAGTACTTCACCATGTATAAGATGATTTCTAATTATAATAATCCCCTAATTTTGCTAATCCAATTTCACTCTTAATGATGTGGAATTAGGGATGCTAAATATAAAAGAGAGAAAAGAGTGTGAAATCGCTTCACATGGGGGGTGGGCCATATCATTAAGGGTGGAATCAGGAGGGCAAAATTAAGGTGATGTAACACCACTCATTCAATTATTTTATATTTCAGTCAATACCATCAATTTTATTGAGTATTTCATTAATACAAGATGTACGTGTCATTTTTTTTTAATTTGAAAAATTCAATATTATGTATATTTTTTTGAAAAATTCAAAAATATTTAGTAGATTAATTTATTATTCCCGTAAAATAATTTTTTCACGATATTTATAAAAGAAATTATATTCAATTATTAATGTACTCAAATTAATTCAGTATTTCTTATACACATACTTTGATTGTATTAATTCTATAACTATTATATAAAAGAATGTAAGTTAGCAGGTGAAATGAATCTAACATTGTGTAATTATCTAATTGATCTTTATTGTGCTAATACAATTTCATTTGAACCAAACAATCTCCATTGCACCGTTTCTTGCACACTATTTGAAGAAAAGTTCAAATAAATATATACATGTGCCAGAAAAAGAGATTGCAGCTCACGATCCATGATGTGATGGAAGTTGTTGTTTTTTATTGTGATTGTCAAAAAATTTGTAGAATTCATCAATAAATTCATTAAAAAAATTCAATTAATTGGATATTAATAATTATATAATTGAGTATTAATTATGTGAAAAAAAGAGAGTCTATTATCAAATTTATACTTATTATTTAATTTTAAAAAAATCAATATCATCTGATCATATGACTATGAATGCTCAATTAATTTAATTTTTTTATTAATGATATACTCAACAAATCTTACAAGATTAACTATTTACATCACAATTAAACTTCCCAAACAGAGCTCTTATTGACCTTTTATTGTAACAGTTACGTAGCTGTTTCTCGCATGCTCTATTTGGGAGTGCCTAATGTGTCTTCTCATAGTCCCTCCAAGTGATTAACATGAGACATTACTGTTGGCTCAACCAACCAAAAGCCAGCACGTGTTTGTACCAGATGCTACCATTATTCGGACAACTGTTTCATAGAAGAATAATGGAGGCAACATTTTTTGGAAGCTACAATTCCACTTCACTCAACAAAAAGAATTTCGGGTGAGCCTTTGCCTTGCTAAAATTTTTAAATTACTTTCTATTTGATTTTATGTATTCTAATTTGAATAGAAAGCTAATGTATTTTGTTTTCTTTCGTTTTTGCAGTGTTTAACTCTTCTTGCTTTTAATAAATCATGAATATAGTGTGCCAGCTATGTGATTAAATTATCCAAAGAACACATTTACTATTTCCGAACAAGGCAAAGTAAGTTATTATAGTAATAGTAAATTAAACTTGAGAATAGAATGATCATTTTATTTCAATTGTATTTTATTGAACCAAAAACTACTTAGTAGTTGGATCCCACTAAAATTTTATTCTTTAATGTATTTTTTCATTTTTCCCTTCTGATAATATTTTCTTATTAGTTTTGTTCACTTGATTTTTTTAAACATGCGTTCTATGTGGTTTGTGACAACATTTTTCACTCATGTTATATCCGTATTTAGGAGTAACATTACTGATAACGTTATCCAATATTTGATTGCATATTTCGTGTTTGATGAAAGCTATATGATTTTTCTTCATTTTCATACTTGCTTTTTAATTGAAAATAAAAATTGTCCATATACTATGATCTTCTGTGGGGATATATTTTCTGAGTACCAACACGTGGCCGAGGTGACACCGAAGTGTCAGCCGAGATGTCACGTGTCCTGGTCTAGATACCAGGATGATCTCGGCAAGGCCGAGGTTATCTGCGAGAATACAGGAATACGGGATAAACGGATAAGGGACAGGAGTCCTGAAGAAAGACTACAAGATGGATACAGGTAATACTCTCAGGGAGTCTATCCTTATCTCTTGAAGAGTCCAAGGTAAATCCGGAATTAGAGTCCATGGAAGTGAGACTTCTAGTGGGACGGGGATGGAGTAAAACTATAAAAGAAGGGCACCCCGGCGGGTCTAAGGTACGCAATTTTAAGCCTTGAGCAGTAATTTAAGCACTTGAATTATCTTTAAGAGATACTGACTTGTTCGTCGGAGTGCCCCCGGGTGGAAGAACCACCGCCGGAGCCTTTTTCTTCTGTGCAGGATAACAGGGTGCCATCTGTTCTGCCTGTGTTCTACAGCTGAATTACTAAGGAGGGCAGTGTGATCGGAAAATCACTCACACAATTTGGCGCCGTCTGTGGGAACGAAAGAAGAGTAGATGGCCAGTAACACGCAGAAGGAAAAGATTGGGGACAACACTCCTGCTGGGAGTGGAAGACCCGTCGACCCTAACGCTGAAAGAGGAGACCACAACGAAGAAACTCGTGATCAGAATCACGCAGAGAAAGGCGTCGGCCAAGATGGCGACACATCAAAGAAAGCGGACCAGGGCAGATACTATAACGAAGACAACCTCCAGGTCTGGAAAGACAGATGTCTGAGGAGGGATGAAGAAGTAAAGGAGATGGCGAACAAGTTGGCAGACCTTCAATCGGTCGTCAACTTCATGATGCAAAATAATGTCATGCAGCCGCCATACCCGCTACAGGACACGCCAATGCCAGCAGCAAACGCCCAGAAGAAGGGGCAGAAAGAAATCCCCGAAGCCCCTCAGCACACGAGGAGTGGAAGGCACTCTCACCGACCTTCCAGGGAAGTCGGCCGAGAAGAGAGAGTCCCGAAGGACACATCACGCGAAGGAGGCAGACCCCAAAGAACATCGTCATGTTCAGGGGCAGGTATTGTGTTTCGATGCATCCAACGGGGAAGGGTCGAAAAGGAGCCACCATGAGGCCGGGAGTAGTGCGCCGAAAAGGCTGAAGTCCAAAGATAGCCGGGCTGCAGGGAGAAGTAAAGAAGACTTGAGAGATTACCTCAAGAGGAAGCGAGAAAATGCCGAAGTCGAAGTAACCTCCCCGGATAAACCGAGGACACCATTCTCGGTGGAATTGGACAAATTCGCCGCGCCGAAAAGATTCAGTATGCCGAGGTTCCAAATATATGATGGTAAGTCAGACCCTAACTTCCATGTTGGATTATTTTTGAATTCAATGGCATTATATAGTGGGAACGAGCCGTTGCTCTGCAAAGTGTTCCCTTCATCCTTCGGGGAGATTGCATCAGATTGGTTCCACAAATTACCAAAGGGGAGTGTGAAGACTTGGGAAGGCCTGGCCGAGATGTTTGTGGCCAGGTTCATAACAAACAAACTGCAGCCATTGAGGGTGGATGCATTGATGGCTTTAAAGATCGGCAAAGATGAAAGCCTTAGGGCCTATGCAAAAAGGTACTACGAAGTGTTCAATCGAATACCTGAATGCAACCAGGAGGTGGCGGTCGTGTCTTTCAAGAACGGCCTGAAGGATGACTGTCCACTGCGGAAGTCTTTGGCAAAGACACTGCCAAAGAGCATGGAAGAGCTCATGGCGAGAATCGAGAAGTATGCCAGAGCCGAGGAAGATACATCGGGGAATAAGGAGACAAAGCCAGAAAAAGGCAACGGCTCGCCGAAGCGAGGCCGAGGTAACAATGGACCCAACAAACAAGAGACAGATTTGAGGGCTAAGCAGGCAGTGACAACGGTGTTCCGAATTCCGGTCCACAAAGTCCTTGACCAAATTCGAAATCAGCCCTACTTCAGAACGCCAGCAAGGGCACCAGGAGAATTTATGGGCAGAAACCTTGGTAGGCGTTGTGCTTACCACAATGAGGAGGGGCACCCAACTCAGGGTTGCAGAGCCCTTAAAGCACATTTAGAAGATCTTGTAAGGCAAGGCCATCTGAGAGACCTTGTGGATGAGGCCAAAACAAGGGAAGAACAGGCACGATTGCCTCAAGCACCAGCAGCCCCGCCTCCCCCAGCGCAACCACAGGCAGGCGGACCTCGGGTGGTTAATGTGATCCACTCAAAGGTGAACGAAAACGACATACGGGGGGAGACACAGAGGGTAAAACACCTACAGCACGTCAACCAGGTCGGATTGAAAAGACCTCGGCCTGAAGAGTGCCAAGGACCAATGATAGCCTTCACAGAAGCCGACCTAGATATGGTCCAGCACCCGCACAATGATGCCTTGGTAGTATCCCTCCAGGTTGGGGAGTGCCAAGTGAAACGCATCTTGATTGATCAAGGCAGCTCCTGCGACATCATGTATGTCAGATGTTACAAGGAACTAGGCCTTCACCCTGATGACATGGAGCAGTCAAACGGCCCGATGGTCGGCTTCAATGGAACGCCGACATGGCCATTGGGCGCAACAAGCTTGGAGATACAGGCCGGCACGAAAAAGATCAAGACAGAATTCATTGTGATTGACACGCCCTCGCCTTACAACATTATCTTAGGGAGGCCGTGGTTGCATGCAATGGGGGCAGTTCCCTCAACATTGCATCAACTGCTACGATTCCCAACAGAACATGGGATTGAGGAAGTAAGAGGAGATCAGTTGCAGGCAAAAAATTGCTCCATGGCAGCAATGAAATTAACCTGCAGCATTCAGGAACCAGAGAAGGCAGAAGTTGAAGAAGAGGACATGAAGGTCCTAGACGATGTCGGCAAGGAGCCGGCCGAGAAAAGTGAAGAAGCACTGAAGAAAATCCTCGTCCAGGAGGGCGATGAGGAACGCTTCTTTCTTCTCGGCACAGGATTAGCCGAAGAAGAGGAAAGAGAGCTGGAAGCCTTTTTGAGAAAAATATTGAAGTGTTCGCCTGGACACCTTATGAAATGCCTGGCATTGACCCCGAGGTCACATGTCACAGACTCAACGTTGATAGGTCGGCCAAACCTGTAATACAACGGGCCAGAAGACCGACGTTGATGCACGTCGAAGCAGTGGAGGAGGAAGTAGACAGACTTCTGGAGGCCAGGGCCATCAGAGAAGCCAATTACCCGACATGGCTGTCAAACACCGTGGTAGTGAAGAAGAAGAATGGCAAGTGGAGGGTCTGCGTAGATTTTACAAACTTGAACAAAGCTTGTCCCAAAGACAGCTTTCCTCTACCAAAGATCGACCAGTTGGTGGACGCCACATCTGGACATGGAAGGATGAGCTTCTTGGATGCTTATAGGGGGTATCACCAGATAGCCATGTACCCCCCGGATGAGGAGAAGACAGCGTTTATCACCCCAAAAGGACTGTATTGTTACAGAGTTATGCCTTTTGGGTTGAAAAACGCAGGAGCAACTTACCAAAGGCTGGTAACCAAGATGTTCAAACACTTGATTGGCCGAACAGTAGAAGTCTACATCGATGACATGGTCGTGAAGACCAAGGAACCAAAGGATCATCTTGCTGACCTAAGAGAGGTCTTTGACATACTCAAAACATATCGGCTCCGACTCAACGCATCGAAGTGCGCGTTTGGAGTCGGATCCGGTAAGTTCTTGGGATACTTAGTGACTAGAAGGGGCATTGAAGCCAGCCCAGATCAGATCAAGGCCATCCTGGAATTACAGAGTCCGACATCGGCGAAACAGGTTCAGATGCTTACTGGAAGGGCCGCAGCCCTAAACAGGTTCATAAGCCGAAGTTCGGACAAATGTAAACCTTTTTTCAATCTGGTGAAAAAGGCCACGGATTTTCTATGGACTGAGGAATGTGAGGCCGCTTTGGCCGACCTAAAGAAATATCTTACCACGGCTCCAGTCCTCTCAACACCTGAACCTGGGGAGGAACTGTTTTTATACTTAGCAGTTTCGGAGCACGCAGTAAGTGCTGTGATAATCCGAGAAGAAAGGGAGAGCAGAAGGCTGTTTACTATGTCAGTAAAACCTTGGCTGATGCAGAAACAAGGTATCTACCACTGGAGAAATTAATGCTGGCCTTGGTAATGGCTTCAAAGAAGCTAAACCATTACTTTCAGGCTCACAAGATTGTGGTACTAACAGAGCACCCATTGAAATCCTTGTTGCAACAAGGAGATTTAACTGGGAGAATAGCAAGATGGGCCGTAACTTTGGGCCAATATGACCTGGAGTTCAGGCCGAGAACAGCAATTAAGGGCCAAGTCTTGGCCGACTTCGTGGCCGAGTTCTCGCCAGAATACATCGAACATCGGGCTCCGTTGAGCCGAGATAAAGGATGTCCAAACAAGGAAGGAGAAGCCCAGCCAAAGGCTAAAGAACCAAGGAAGGAAAAACTCAGACCCTGCAGCATTTACATCGGCGACTCCTTTCAACTTTTTGTTGATGGGAGCTCAAACCGGCAGGGGGCAGGGGCAGGAGTAGTGTTGATATCCCCCGACGGAGAGATATTGGAGCAGTCCATTCGACTGGGGTTCAAAGCCTCGAACAATGAGGCGGAATATGAAGCATTGATTGCTGGACTGAAGCTGGCAGTAGCAGCAGAAGCAGATGAGGTAATAGTTTTTTGTGATTCACAACTTATAGTGAATCAAACTACAGGAGAGTTTGCAGCCCGAGATGAAAGGATGTCGGCATACGCAAAAGAAGTCATCAGGCTGGCAGCCTTGTTTGAAAACTGCCGACTTCTTCAAGTTAGCCGAGATGATAACAGCCACGCCGACGCGTTGGCCAATTTAGCAAGTTCAATGCAAACCGGAAAGACGAGGACAATAATGATCGATTACCTATCGGGCCCGAGCATAGAGCCACCGAACACAATGCAAGAGGCATTATGTGTGGACATGGGACCAAGCTGGATGGATGCAATTGTTGCATTCCTGAAAGAGGGAAAGCTGCCAGAAGAACGAAAGGAGGCACACAAGGTCAGATTGAAGTCGGCAAGATTCAGTCTGACAGCAGAAGGACATCTCTACAGAAGATCCTTCACTGGACCTCTTTTAAGGTGTGTACACCCTCTTCAGGTTGAAGACTTTTTATATGAAATTCATGAAGGAGTTTGTGGAAGCCACGCAGGGGGCAGATCATTAGCTCACAGGGCCATTACCCAGGGGTATTGGTGGCCCTATATGCAAAAAGATTCAGAGGCCTATGTGAAGAAGTGTGAACAATGCCAGAGGTTTGCACCTTTGATACATCAGCCAGCTGCTGACCTGAACCCGGTTTCCAGCCCTTGGCCATTTGCCCAATGGGGCATGGATCTCGTTGGACAATTGCCCCAAGCAACTGGGCAGCGGAAGTACCTACTGGTAGCAACAGACTACTTCACAAAGTGGATAGAAGCAGAGCCTCTTGCCAAAATCCGAGATGTGGATGTGAAGAACTTCATCTGGAGAAACATCATCACCAGATTTGGGATTCCAAGAGCAATAGTTGCTGACAACGGAACACAGTTTGACAGCAAACTCATCAAGAATTTTTGTGCAAA
Source organism: Camellia japonica (assembly GCA_030407325.1). Classification (NCBI taxonomy): domain Eukaryota; kingdom Viridiplantae; phylum Streptophyta; class Magnoliopsida; order Ericales; family Theaceae; genus Camellia; species Camellia japonica. The sequence continues at coordinate 45,821,590 of JAPPVO010000002.1, read as the reverse complement.
GTTCAAGATAAAGAATTACTTTTCAACACCAAGTTTTCCCAAAGTAATGGGCAAGCAGAAGCATCCAACAAAGTAATTCTGGATGGGATAAAGAAGAGGCTGCAGGCAGCAAAAGGAAAGTGGGTAGACGAATTGCCCAATGTGCTCTGGGCATATCGCACTACGCCGAGAAGATCAACAGGGGAATCCCCCTTTGCCATGGCTTATGGCACAGAAGCAGTCATTCCATTGGAGATCGGCATCCCAGGAATCAGAACCCAGGGAGTTGAGAACGGGACTAATGATGTGCTCTTAGCCCGAGATCTGGATCTACTAGAAGAAAGAAGAGAGAAAGCTGCAATCCAGCTTGCAGCATACCAGCAACAGCTTGCCAAAGCTTACAACAAGAAGGTCAATCCAAGGGATTTTCAAGTCAACGACCTAGTCTTGAGAAAAGTCGTCGGCAATAAGAAGGATCCCAGAGAGGGCAAGCTTGGCCCAAACTGGGAAGGTCCCTACAGAATTACTTCGGTGTTAGGAAATGGGGCATATCGGCTCGAAGATAGTGAAGGCAAAGCATTGCCTAGACCATGGAACACTTGTAATTTAAAGTTTTTCTATCATTAGATGTCTGTTTGATTTTTTGCGATATGATCAATAAAATCTTAGCAGAATTTTCCAGAACTTATGAAACTATGCATAATGTTGTTTTTTGAATAATGAGAACCCAAGTGGAACTTAGGTTCACATTGGGGGCAGAGAGAAGACAGTAAAGCTTAGCCGAGGTTAAGCCAAGATTATGTTTAACCGTGGTTAATCTGAGATAAAGCTTAACCGAAGTTAAACTGAGATAAATTCCTTACCTTTACTTGTTGAAATTTGTAGCAATTTACAAGTTAAAGTTAAGCTGAGATAAATTCCTTACCTTTACTTGTTGAAATTTGTAGCAATTTACAAGTTAAAGTTAAGCTGAGATAAATTCCTTATCTTTACTTGTTGAAATTTGTAGCAATTTACAAGTTAAAGTTAAGCCGATATAATTGTTTATCTTCACTTGTTGAAATTTGTAGCAATTTACAGGATGAAGTTAAATTAAGTTTGTTGATTCAGACCCTTGTAAAAACTTGAGAAAAGTTTACCAGTTAAAATTGTATATGCTTTATACTTGTTGAAATTTATGGAAAATTTACAGGTTCTTGCCGAGATAAATCTTCGGGTAAAATACCCGAGGTATTTTTCCCCAAGGAGATTGTACAAAGGAGGAGAGACTAGCAAAATATTCTAAGTATAGAATTATACAGAAGCAGTCATAAAGAATACAAAAGTACAAACACTCAGCAGAAGAAAATTGTATCTAGCATTAGAATGGAAAAAGGCACATCGGCCATATACAGAGTTTACATTGTTCTGAAAACAAAACGTACAAGAAGTACAAAAGACAGAAAAAGAAAAAGCATCAAAACTATGATTCTGCAGGAGCAATCTGGGTCTGGACTTCAGACGATTCTTGGGAACTACCTCGGTAGATTCTTGCGAAACTACTTCGGCAGCCTTTTCTGCAGCCACTTCGGCGTCAATCTCAGCAAGCGTCTTATCTAGACTCTTCTCAGCCAGAAGAAGGTCGGATGATAAATGCCCCGGATCAGCTTCCTTGGGCACCTCCTCAAGCTCCTCATCTTGGGTTAAGTCCAGGACTTGATCAGCCTGAGGAGGAGACTTGGTCTCATTGGCATCCTTGGGCTTCCTTACTAGCGCATTATCATCATCCTTATCCTCCTCCTCGGCTTCAGGCTCGGATTCATCCTCGTCTTCAGTTTGACTTGGAGGTGGAGGAGAGGGAATGGCAGAGGAATAGCATCAGCTTTGCGCAATGGCGAGTCATCTGGGACGTTAAGCTTCTTAGCAAGAGACATCCAACCAAGGGAGAAGCCCCTGTTGCATGCCTGCCTGACTTGAAGCTTGTAGTCCTCAGCAACATCGGCCATGCCTTGAGCATAGGCCTTGTCATCAGCCTCTTCGATTTCGGCCTTTTTCGTGGCCAGGGCTTCTTGAAGCTCCTTCTCGGCCTGGGCCCTCCTATCCTCAGCTTCCTTCAACTGGGCCTGAAGAACTTTGTTTATAGCCTCAGCAGCGCCGACCTTCTCCTCAGCAGAAGATTGGGCTTTTGTAGCAGCCTCGGCTTGGTCTTCCAATTTCTTCATTTTTGCTTCAAGACCTTTATTGGACTTTTTAAGGCTTTGTACCTCCCTCTTAGCCTCGGCAAGCCTCTCCCGGTTTTCAAACGACTGAATAGAAAAGGAGTGGGCATGCTGGATGGCCTGAAGGCAAAAAAAAAAAAAAAAAAAAAAAAACAGTGTTAGAAAATATTCTAAGTAAGAAACAGAAAAGAAAAGTTCCAAGTAGGAACATTTACCTGAACAGAATGTTGAAGCATGAGACAGTAGTTCTCATACTCACTGATCTCGGCGTTCCGATTAAGATCACCCGGGAGTAAGAGGGCAGTGCTGAGTACAACGCCGATATTAATATCCTCGGCGCTATCACTCTCAAAGACTGGCTTGTCCTCCAGAGTAATTTTTGGCTCCCAGGGGACCAAGGGCTTTTTTGACTTAGAAGTTGTGCCAGAGGACAACCTCGGCTTCTTTGATTTTGAAGAGGAGGATGGCTGTGCTTCAGCAGATCTCTTTAAGGGAACAGAAGCAGTCTCCTGGCTCCCAGCCAACTGTGAAATTGGCACTGTGTCTTCAGTCTCAATTTGAGCGGCTGTGGCCTTTGGCTGAGCTTTCTGGGTTCTTTTTGGTTTTGGTGGGGGCATGGTGTGCGTCGGCTGAGCATCGACGTCGGTAGGAAGGTCGGCCAGAAGATCTTGAGCCACGGGCTTTTGGCGAACCATCTCAGCAGTTTTGACTAGTCGTCGCCGACGTTTTCGTTCAGGAATAGGGATCAAGTAAGGTGCCGAAGTGGATGGCAAATCTGCTGGGTCAGACGTTGATCCTTGGTCAGCTCGTGATGTGGACGCAGTCTGGGTTGTAACAGAAGATGGAGAGAGGCTTTTCTTCTTCCGTTTGGGGACGTCGGGCAAAACGGACTTATACGTCGGGATAAAGTTCAGCACCAGTGGAGCCTTTCGTTTGTCAATTGGCAGATCAAGTAACTTCTTCAAATCCTTGCCCAGAAAATAGGATTGGCGAAAGTTCTTTGGTGGTTTGCGAACATCTGCAAGAAGAACAAGAAGTCAAAAAGACAAAGTTCTGAAGACTTAAAAAGTAACAAGAAAGTGATTGACAGTGGGCTCTTACCCTTGCCCTCTTTAACAGTTCAAGGAAGAGGGAATAAATGGGCATCTTCATCTGGGGCAAACTCCCAATTTCCAGAGGCAATAAGGTAGTCGTCTCCAGCCCCCTTGTTGGAGTCTGGGAGGTCGGCTATAATTTTGAATTCGGTGGACCTCGGCTTGAGGTAATAAACAAAGCCTTTTTCTTTTAAGTCCAGGGCGCACATGGTATAACAAAATTGGATATCGGCAAGGGTAATCCTAACATTCTCCTGCCTAGCCAGGACTATGATACCATTAATCACTCTATAGGAGTTGATGGTAAGTTGCATGGGGTTCAATTTGTAATAGTGAAGAACTTCACGGAAGAGGGGATCGAGTGGAAGTCGGAGTCCACATTCCACAAAAGCTACAACAGGGAAAGGCATCGTATGGTCTGTAGGCATGATGGAATCGTCATCCCCAGCTAGCCTAAGGTAAACATCATCCGGAATGGAGAACTCTTGCCTAAAATATTCAAGCTTGGTTGGGGTATTTACCCTACGTCTCCACATACCATGACTTCGGTATGAATGTACTTAACTACACAAAGAGGGTACTTTTCAAGGGTTATTGGGACCTCGGCTTAAACCTAGGTATATATTGGTAAGGAGTATTTCAGTTTTTCCTATGAATTGAAGGTCCTACAGACAAATCCCAAACCTAAATCTACGAAGAACGAGTATGAAGGGCAAAAATCTGGAAAACAGAAAAGCAAGAGCGAAGTTTCAGAATCAAGAACAGAGGTAAGGCTATCAAAAGCATAAAGAATACATGGAGTATACGGTCAAGAACAGTGACAAGAGTGCAAGAAAGTGGTGAACAGTGTATGGGCAGAAATCAAATTCACTTGAAAACTTTCAGATATATGACTCACAAGATTTGAAAGAAAAATGGGAGCAAATAATATCAACGGAAATGAAAGCGAAGGGGACAGTAGCTTACCAGAGAAATAGAGTCGGAATGAATTTCGCCGAAGTCTGACGGCAGTTACAGATGTGACGAAATGATGACAGCTTCACGAGAGAGGAGAATGAGAGACAGTCACAGAGCTTGGAGCTTGAAGCAATGGTGGTTTCGAAGAAGAAAGTTTAGAGAGAGAGAAAGCAAGGAAATCAAATGCGAAAGTGAAGAGCCAAAAGAGAGAGGCAAAAGTTTTGTCAAAATTTGAAACGGCGGCAAAATAGAAGCATTTAATGCGCTTGGGGTAACGCGGACGTCAGACGGCACAGACAGATGAAAGACGGCCTGCGAGCGCGTCACAGGCACGAGCCAATGGAAACGGAACACGTAGGTGAACTGGTTAAAAAGTGACGCATGACAGCTCATACGTGTGAAAGAGTTCACTGGAATTCTTGTTCTCCGAAGAGAGCATGTCGGGCTAAAAGTAAATGATCTCGGCTGGGAAGTTCTTGAGCCGATGTTCAACAAGAGTACCAATGTAGATTCCATCACCTCAGAATGCCGAGGTAATAGAACCTAGGGGGCAGTTGTGGGGATATATTTTCTGAGTACCAACACGTGGCCGAGGTGACACCGAAGTGTCAGCCGAGATGTCACGTGTCCTGGTCTAGATACCAGGATGATCTCGGCAAGGCCGAGGTTATCTGCGAGAATACAGGAATACGGGATAAATGGATAAGGGACAGGAGTCCTAGAATGAAGAAAGACTACAAGATGGATACAGGTAATACTCTCAGGGAGTCTATCTCTTGAAGAGTCCAAGGTAAATCCGGAATTAGAGTCCATGGAAGTGAGACTTCTAGTAGGACGGGGATGGAGTAAAACTATAAAAGAAGGGCACCCCCGGCGGGTCTAAGGTACGCAATTTTAAGCCTTGAGCAGTAATTTAAGCACTTGAATTATCTTTAAGAGATACTGACTTGTTCGTCGGAGTGCCCCCGGGTGGAAGAACCACCGCCGGAGCCTTTTTCTTCTGTGCAGGATAACAGGGTGCCATCTGTTCTGCCTGTGTTCTACAGTTGAATTACTAAGGAGGGCAGTGTGATCGGAAAATCACTCACACACCAAAGTACAAATGATTATTATTTTTACTTTTGAACATATTATGATATTCTCTAATTGAATTTTGAAAATTTAAATTATTAGATGATATTTAAAAAAAAAAATGTTCCAATATGACATTTTTAGTCATATTACATCATTTACCTATATTTTTAGAAACTAAATTTTTTAAAAGAAGATAAATAAATAGATGAAAGAAGAATACTATAATTGACATAATGTATCGTATGAAAAGATTAGATTATTTTTTAAGAGGAACAATACCTTTAATAGTTGTTGTATATATAAACTTGATTAATTGACAGATTTAATGTTTTGAACATCTTGATATGCAGAATAATATCGGCAACTGTATAATTAGGAATGTAACTGTGTGTGTTTTCACATATGACGTTAACTCAAAAAAACTAATAGCAATGCAACTCCTATGCGCGTAGCACGTAGGGGTCCAACTAGTTATGTAAAAATATTGGTGTTAGGATGATAATATTCAAATTATCTAATTATAATATTTATTTTACAAGTCAAGAAAAATAACAAATAATTGGTCTTCATCATCCAAAACTGATGATTCGTTTTTATCTCACTTTCATGGTTTTGATTTTAATGTGGTGATCAACTATATATCTCTTCAATGAACAACTTGGGTTCATTCAATTGGATTACAGTTTAATTTTGTTCTATTCATTAGGTTCTTATTTTTAGTTAACTGATATATTTGTATTCGGAAAACGTTTTCCAATCAAAATCGGTGAGACATAAAATAATAAATAATAAAATTAAAACGAATTAAAACAATCATATACATAAAAAAACATAAAAATTATTTGTATTGGGAAAACGTTTCCCAATTAAAATCGGTGAGACACAAAATAATAAATAAATGTTTTCCAATCAAAATTGGTAAGATACAAAATAATAAATAATAAAATTAAAACGAGTTGAAACAATCATATACACAAAAAACCATAAAAATTTACGTGGTTCATCTAAAAATATGATTTTACAACCATGGAATTTTTCACTATTATTAAGAACTAAGGGTGTGTTTGGTATGTGTTTTGAAACATGTTTTTGAAAAAAAAAATTTAAAAACATGTTTGGTTATAAATTTTCTCAAAAGAATTTCAAAATTACTTCTCTTTATTATACATCAATCAATCACGTTTTCTCTCTCCTCTCTCATTCTTAATCATTTTTTTTTCTCTCACACACATCTACTTAATTACAACAAAATATCAAATCATTCCAAACTCCCAAACTATTTCAAAATATATAACTAAACAAACTAAAAAAATTTCTAAACTCTCTCTCTAATTTTTTATTTTATTTTAAATTTATTTCAAAATACAAACTAAACATACCCTACCTCTTTAAAAAAAATATAAGAACTAATCCCAACAATTTGTTCCGTCGGACTTTTGGGACACCAGCCTGAGCACCAACACACCCCCAATTCCAACTATGTATTTCTTGCAGTGTGCTAAAAAAAAATCACTCTAATGTTTTCGAGAATCGAGTCTAAGTGTTGCACAATATAATTTGAAAAATGAGTAAGGCCTCTAAAAAGAAACTTTAAAGGAGCATTAAATTATCTTTTTTCTTTTCATGTTTTGACTTTTACCTCTCTTTTTATTTATATATATATATATATATATGGTGCTAGCTCATTAGAACTATTTTAGAATAGCTCTAATTAGAGCTCTTTAGCAAAACTGATATAATTTATTTTTCTGGTAGTGATTAGTAGTGCCACCTCATGAGAGGTGGCTCTAGAGTTCTTAAACAATTTTTTATTTTTTCTATTTTCTTCCAACGAGTTAAAAAAATTAAAACAAAAACCCACTTGCTGGACCTGCCAAATAAAGTATCTTAACTACTTCCCTTTTTTTTTTATGAATTAAAAATTTTGTTATGGGTAATTTTAAACTACCATGTCATTTCATCAACTCACTGTTAGTCTTCGTTTGATATTGGCTTTTTTACTTGACTTTTTTGTGTTAGAATTTTTTTAATCTCGTTTGATTTGACTTTTTTGATTTTTTTTTTATTTTTATGAGAGAAAAAGTATAATGATTATGGTTTGGATGTGACATTTTGTCTTATTAACTTATGTAACCAATTTTTTTGTTTTGTGTTTTTTTGGTCAAAAATCTAAAATCAAACGAAGTAAAGTCATTTTTAGTTATACCATTTCAATTCATTTATTATAAATGTTAATTAAACCAAATTTTTAACATATAACTTTAGACTTAAAGCCTATTTTTAAAAAAATATGATTTAAAAAAATTATATAAATTAAAAAAATAAATTGAAAACAACTTGAATATATTTGAAAGAAGACATAACTTAGTACAAGACTCGTCATTTGTGATTTATAATTTCGAACAATCAAAATCAACCAAATTAGTAAAGTGAGACTTGAAATTCTATTTTTATTAATGCTCATTTTTTTAAAAAGATAAAAGATGAAAAATCAAACAAATTATACTTTTACTTTTATTGGCCTTCTTTGTTAAAAAAATAAAAAAAAAAAATAAAAAAAATCTACTTCTGTGGATTAACAACGTTACATATTCAAAAAAACTAACTCAAAAAAATTTATTATAAATATGACCCACATGTCATGAATATTAAATTTACATCATGAATCACACTTTTAGAATAATTTTTTTGCCATAATTCCTTATATTTTTATTTTATCAATTAATAATATGGTGATCACACCATCGAAAAACTTTTTCCTTGTTTGGGGCACGTCAAGTATGAATGCAACACCATATATAAAAATAAAAAATATTATAAATTTAAATTTAACTATTTAAAATTATCATCTTATACATGAATTGCACACTATGCAAATTTAATTTTAACAACACAATTTCATTCGAAATAATTAAAGGAGGGTTCATAGACTTATTCTTTTATAACCTCATATGGAGTGATGATAATGATGAAATATTCCAGGTCCATATACAAAGAAACGCATCAATTCACGTGGCCCTCATAAAATAACTGGTATGTATGTAAGGTCCCCAACGAACAATAAAACAAGAGCTTTAAAGGTGGATCACATGGCCTCGTTATGCCATTGCCACATTAGTTTATAAATATATGCCTTCATGTTTTTTAGATTAAGGACATTAAGATTTCTCAATTATTATTGAATATTTCTGTACTTTTTATCTGTGAACTTGTATTTATTAGCCTATCTCAACTATATATAAAAATTATATAAATAAATTATTTTTTGAAATGGTCTAAAGGGTGTCTGCAGAGGTGAAAGTAATACATTCTTACAATTAAATAGGTCAAAATATATGAATTCATGAAAACGAGATAAAGTAATATTTACTAATAATTGAGGGGTCTTAATTTAAACAACCAATTTATTTATTTTTTTTGTTAGAAAAGTGTTATGTTTTGTTAATTCGATGATTTTTGTTTTTGTTTTTTTTGTTTTTTAATATTTTTATTCTATTGTTGATGGGATTGGGGAATTCAAACGAATGCTTCATAGTAATTTCTAACCAATCAATTTCATTTCCCAATTTATCAGAAAACCAAAGAGAAAAAAAAAAGGAAAGAAAAAGAAGAAGTAAACACAAGAAAATGTGATGCCCGTGCATGTTAAAACTCAAAACTTAAAAAAAATAAAATAACATGGCAAAGATCCGATCCTTACGGGAACGAAATTAGTATACAATCAAATCCCAAATAATTTTTACATTAATAATAGACAAAATCATGTGCTTCTAAAATACAAATATTTGTAGCGGTGGTGGTTTGATCGAAACACTGAATGTGCTTTAAAGTCAATTGAAGTTTGTGCTTGGAGACCCATAATAATATGGTGTTTGATTCGATCCAATTTGCAGCTTCTTTTTTAGAGAATATAATAACTTGGATAGTGAAAGTAATTAGTTATGAAGTGATCTTTTGTTCTGTTTTCCCTGTTTGTCACTCTCAAATTACATTTTTATCAAATGATCAAATTCAAGAGTCATATGAAAGTAAAACAGTAAGAATAATATTAGGAATCATGGAAAAAAATATTACGAAATTGTTGGCTTTTTGGCTTTCGAAGGTTATTTTTGTAATTGCGAGCGTGCCAGTAAGGATTAATCAGTCCTTACAGAAAATTAATTGCCAACCAATTATCAAACGATTGTGTTTTAGTTCTTTCCGCCTCAATGAAGAGGACTTTTACTGGTGTCTTGATTTAGGAGAATTAAGCAAAATAACAATTAAACGAAGAACAATTGAAGCATTTCATAAAAATGAAAAAACTTACAATGATCCAAACTCAGCCTCGTAAAGGTTTACAGCAACAATCTACTTGAAACTACTTCTATGAATGAAGTGCAGTGCAGGAATTTTAAAGTGTAGAAATGTAAAGAACAGGAAATGTAAAACTGGAAAGGAAATAAAGTAGAATAAGACTGGTTTTTTGGATCTGAGTCTGGGGTTTTTTCTGGGACCTTCTCTGCTATTTATACTTCTCAAGGATAACCATCGAACTGCATTTCCAACTGTCGAACTGCTCCTCCATGATCGCTGACCATGTTGCCTTATAATTAGCTCTACTATGCCATCACTTGCAGTTAGGCTTCCCTCCTAATTTTGAATTTGAATGTGAGTAACCGTTGAAGCCACATCACTTTGCATCTCTTTCCTGATCCAATGCTACTCAGATCTCGTAATAACCAATACTAACTGCTACGTGTACGATCAGGATCGAAGATTTGAATAGCCTTCCTGTATTACCCTTATTCTGCCACGCGTCGAATTATAATTGGCTTATACAAAATATGTAACCAACATTACCCCCCGCACTAATCTACCCAATACTTGGTGATATTAGTGGATCAAGGTCTTTTATCCACGTCTTAGAACGTGCATGGGCTTTGCATTCTTTCAGAAATGCAACCGTCATCATTTGCATTAAACTCTCTTTCAATCTTTTGAATACCCCCACCACCTTAGTATTCGAACAGATTGATACAGTTTATGGCTAAATCAATTTTCTCTTCTATTGATCGAGCACACAAAGAGTCATCTGATGATGATGTTCCTCCTCGAAAGAACCTCCATGCATTAATTAGTCACTTTTACCCACCTTTCTATATTCAAGTCATGGAAGCCTTTGCAAATTATCAACCCTTGGACTACAAACACATTGCCCTTAATCATTTGATTCAGAAAGTTACAAATCTAGACATGGGAAGTTCTTCTTCGGATTCACCCTTGGACTACGAACAAACTGCCCTCAATCCTTTGATTCAGAAAGTTACAAATATGGACATGGGAAGTTCTTCTTCACAACCTTCTGTATGGGATAAGGCTGTGGCTTCTTCTTCCTCTAGGGCTTCTGACTGGGCAAGCTAGTCGGAACCTGAGGCCTGTGATTTAAATGAGCGAATTAACCATCACTTTGTCGAGTTCACTGACCCTTTAGAGTTTCCTTCTTATGCGCGAAGCTCGGTGGTCTATCCTTACGTGCCCATTGACCGCTGACGCAATTTAGGGGACAATCTGCTTGTAGCATGGTACACATCCTCCATGCCTACAAAGATAGTGCACGCTACCCGACGCCCAGAAGAGGCACAAGGGTACAACCTATCGTTCTTAGCCCAGAGGCGAAGCTTTGCTCTTCTGACTGGCTCGATTATATTAATGCCCTTGTTCCTTCTGCCTTTGCTCCTTCTCCCGAAATGGAAGCTTCTATACCTCCTCTTCTGCCAAATCCTTGCTGGACAGAAAGACTGAGGCTTGCCCTTTTTGCGGATAAGGTCTTTCCTCCTTACAAGCCTCCACCTTTCTCTACTCCAACTTCGTGGAAGCAAGCCCAACTTCTGCTTGCAGCCTTCTCTCACTTGCCTTTCAATGTTCTTGAGGACGCTGTTCCTCTCAAGAACCTTCGATGGGCTTGTGACATTCTGACTCGGGGTCACGTCCTCAACCCCCTCGCCCAAGCAAAGCTTCACATGTTTTTGGACCAACTCCCATTGCTTCTTCACTGGCATCGGACTTCTGTGGCCACCACTCAATCTTTGGACCAACTCTCATCTCTTCAAGTTCATGCCCAGTACGAAGCAGAGAACCTCATTGAAGAATTCGATAACTTCAAGAATAAAGATTCTGCGTACTGGGATGACTTGGATACGGACGAGTTGGAACAAGGATTGAGAGAAACAACGTTCGAAATAAAGGCTGAAGAGCTCTTCTATGAAGTGAGAGCACATCAACTTCAGTAGCCAATCCTAGAAGAAATAGAAGATAGAATAAAGAAAGAACAGAAATTCATTGATCATAGTTGGACCAAATTTCATAATCTTGTTATTTATTCTATTCCTTATTTTTATGAACTTGAATTTGTACCCAAAGAGGGCCATTCGATGTAATTGCTTTTGCTTTAATACAACTAAGACTTTTCCCTCTGTTTGTTTGATCTTGTCTCCGTTTGTCTTTAAAAGCAAATTTAGGGCTTCGAACTGAACAATCTTATCCTTCGAATCTGGACTCAATTAGTTTAAATGAAACACTAAAATACCAACATGAACTTTTCCAATTTATGAAATACAGTTGACAGTTTTTGCTGATTTCATTTAAAATTAGTGCTTCGAATTCAACAGTCTTACCCCTTAAAGTTTGCTTTAATCATAACCAACATATGGTCATGGTTAGTATGATTAATTAGTTTTAAATTGACCATTTTTGCCTCGAACAACAGTTCATACTTTCAAAAATATAGAAACTCCTTTTGAGGGCTGCACTGTTTTAGTCCGAAAAGACCATCTTTTCTGTATATATAAACCAACTATTGGTTTTGATGTTTTGAACACCAATTCTCATCCTTAAGGGATCTCAAGTTTAGCTTCGAAGGACATTACTCTCATTAAGAAATCTAAAATAGGTCTTTAATCCCTTTGAAGTAAACAAATACTTGAGTATTCTTACATCCTTAGGTATGGAATGTGCTTCGAAGTCGACTTTTCAGTTTCGAAGCCATTGTTATTTGACTTTTGGCGCCAAAATCTGGTTTTGAAGCCAAACATTTTACTTCGAAGCTGGCATCAACATCTGGGATGTGTTTTTCCCTCCAAAAGTATCAATATTGAAGGAAATTCTTCGTATTTGTACTTTTAGTACTTAACGAATTATGTGATATATCTTCCAGACACGAAGGCTTTTAAAACCCTTTTATTTCGTGCTCTGAAATCACTCGCTCGCTCAAAACACAAACCCTTCCCCTCTGTTAACCCTCTCTTCCTTGCTGCTTGCTACCAATGGATTCTTCTTCTCTGAAAGTGCTTGCTGGTGATCGTATAAGCCCAACCATGGCTTTGACAAGATGTATTGATGAAGAGATTGCCAAGTTAACAGCTGATGGGTCAAGTGCCATAGACGGACGCCTCTTTGTTCCTCGCCACAACAACAAACAAGAATATGTCTTAGGTCCCATCTTTCGAGAAGCTCCTGCTCAACTTCTAGCTTTATACCCTCGTCTGGAGGACCATTTTCTTCTCTACGAAGGGGGGCTCGACTGGGGAAATTGGAGAATGACCCGACCTCACCGTTGCTGGCCGACATTGAGAACTGAATGGGAGGAATGGTATGACAGAGTTGTGCCTGCAAGAGAAGATGACCTGCAAGAGCTCTGTATTCTCGATGCCCTCCGTCTTTCCAGGTTTATCATTCCTGAAGACCCTTTCTTGATTCCTGCTGCTCTTTGCTTTTGGAACATGGCTTTCAATTTTTTTCAGTTTTGGTGTGGCATGATGGCCCCCACCGTTCTTGATATTTGCCATCTCTTAGGGCTTTCACCCCTTGGCTCTCCTTTCACTTCCAGCTATCGAGACCTCTCTGTTAAGTTTTCCCTTCCATCCTTAAACTCCTCTTACAGTGATTTTGTAAAGGTTGAAAATAAAAGGGAAGGCCCTGTAAGAGATAGAGAACTTTTTTCCTTTATATTATACTGGTTGCGCAAATTTCTCTTTTGTACATCATCTTAGCGGATCATGTCTGAGTTTGCTCCACTTGCGAAGGCACTTGTTTTGAAAAAACGCATAGCCCTGGCTCCTTATCTCTTAGGTCATGTTTATAGAGCCTATTCCCAATTTTGTGAGAAACCTCTTGATGTTAACCAAGGGGGTCCCCTTTGGGTGCTCCAACTCTGGCTCTTTGCTTACTTCACTGATTTGCATCCCAAATGCTTAAAATTCCTTGTTCAGGACCCTAGCACTTATGGGAAGAAATATGCCAGAATTGTTCTTTATCCTACTTCATTTGCCTACTACCTTACCTTTTTTCACCAACTTCCTATTTCTCCATCTGCCACCTTCTTCTGCTCCTTTGATGTCAACAAAGGACCTGCTTGGCTGCAAACATTCTTAGCTGATAAAGAGTGCTCCACCCACCCCACAAAGACATGTGGGCTTCTATTTTGCTGCCGAGGGAGCTGTTCATTGGCACTTTAAACCCTCGAGCTTATAAGTGTATAGCTGAGGTGTACTACCCTTCTCAATTTGCCAGGCAATTTGGATTAACTCAGGGGATTCCCATTCCATTTTGCAGCCTCTCGAATGTCCATCTTATAGCCAGAGACTTGAGAATACCCAAATCAAAACTGGAAGAGGCAACATTTAAACTGTTGAAAGAATTGAGCGAGTTCAAATTTGTCCCCTTCCTTCCCTCTGGCTTGGCTCTGAAAAGATTTCAAAACTGGTGGACAGCCAATATGGAAGTGCGCCTATCCGTACACCCTCATGATTTACTGATAAGGTTAGGAGTGCCTTCGAAAGCTAAATCAACAACAGTTAAGAACATTCTCTCTCTTTCCACAGCTGCCAAAACTGCTCCTGCAGCCTCACCCCCTCCTGCTAGAGTTACCAGAGCTGCTTCAAAAAAGGGTAAGTATTTTCAGGTTTCTTTTCTTTTAGACTCTTTTATTTGTTTCCTTTACATTCATATCTCTTGGTTCAGGATCTCCACAAGAGGAATCTCCTAAAAGAGCTGAAACTTTAGCTACTCTCAAAGACAAACAACAACAGAAAAAGAAAAGGAGGCTATTACTCCCTCCTGAAGAATCTGAATCTCAGACTGAAGAGAAAGAGATGGAGGAAGAGCAAGAAATACCATTGTAGAGAACAAAGAAGACAAAGATGATTATCTCTCTTTCTAATTTGGTCGAAGACCCTTCTTATGAGACAATTGCCAAAGCAGCAGAAAAGGAGCCTACTCATGAAAAGTCTGAATCCTAGATTGAAGAGAGAGAGACTGAGAAAGAGAAAGAAATACCATCACCGAGAAGGAAAAGAAAGAAGATGACTGTTTCTCTTTCTGATTTGGTCGAAGACCCCAGTCATGAGGCGGTTGCCAAAGCAATAGAGGAGGAACATTGTAACGCCCTCAAAATAAACCCATAAATCATACATTCGTGACATCCATAAACATAAGAGAAATAAACATATTTCCATTTATCAGAGTATTTAATCCAAAAGTATTACATGTTGACAACAAAAGTAAATGCCCTACGGGCTTACAACTTTCCAAGCCAACACTTGGTTACAAAAAGAAGAGTACTAACTCAAAACACAAAATAAGCCCTTGGCTTGAATTACATGTAATACAACAAATAATTACAAAAGTAAGCCTTCAGCTTCTAAAACCTTCCAAGCTAAGTTCTTGGAGACAGCATATCACTTGCACCTGAAAATGATGTCCCAAATAGGGTGAGCCAACGCCCAGTAGAGATATGCTAAACATAATATGAGCAATGACTAAAACATGAGCGTTCGATAAATGTTTAACTCATATAAATCAACTCATGACACATTCCAGTTCCATGACACATATGTCCATGCTTTATTCTATTTTTCTTTACTTAACAATTTCGATTTATAAACATGGCTCAGAATCTGGCCAAACAATTCCCATGAGACTACGGCTCATGTTAAAAACTTTTCCAATATTAACAATTTAAATGAGATTATAACTCATAACAAAACACTTCCATACTTCACAATAGATACACATATTTGCTGTATCAATGCCATATTCAAACACTTTCATACTTCATAAATGATACACAGATTTGCTGTATCAATGGAGTCCATCCCCTATCTCCTCCCAAATAACATCCGGTTTAGGAGTCCATCCCCTATCTTCCCCTAAACCGTGGAGTACATCCCCTATCTCCTCCCACACAAAGCAATGTATATAAACAATTATCATATACACGATCAATCAATACACAGATTCAACGTATTATTCCAACCGTCACATTCAATGACATATTCAATGTGATTAGTTTCAGTTTTTCCTAATCAACATACAGTGTCTACAACAATCAAGACTATCCCCCACCGATAGCCCAAAGCAATTATTTCTAAACAGATAATAAATGCATCAACAAATAAATTATCAATATTCTCAAAAGTGAGCGATTAATCAATCCAACTCCACCATTCTTTCTCATAACTTCCCAATTTCACTATTTCACAATAAAAGTCATTAATTACACTAATGACCCAATAAAACTCAACTATGGTATTTTCTCATTTTTCCAAAATTGACCCAAAGGTTCAAATATTATCATTAAACATCCACAATCTCATTTTAGGGCCCAAATACACATGTATTGGCCAAACGAACCAAAACCCCTCTTTTCATATTCGAAACCCTAACACCCACAATTACCCAACTTCAACATGACATCAAAATAATAACAAGTTTATGTCAAAAACCATAAATATGAGTAGTTATCCCTACCTCAAAAGATGAGACCAAATGTGATGGTAGAGAATTCCCAAAGTGCTCCAAACTTCAAGATTTTCGGATCAAAATGAAGAGCAAGCCAAACCCCACACTTTTTACAAAGTGACAAGGCTAGAAACACACTAGAACTAGATCAAACCTTAGAGAGAAGGTGAAATGTAGTGAGAGAAGCTCTCAAAATAGATTTTTGAAAAGTAAGAGAGAGAGTGAGAGTGTAAAAAGTGATTTAAAATCACACAGTCCAAATCTGATATATATATGACCTGCTCGAGCGGAAAATAGGACGCTCGAGCGTCAAACACAAAAACTTAACCCGCTCGAGCGTAGATCACACTCTTCCAGTACTTTTACAGACATCGAACACTCGTTCGAGCGCAAGGATACTCGCTCGAGCGCGACCTGCTCGAGCGTAAGGAAATCCGCTCAAGCGTGAAAAACACATCTGCAGTATTTTTGCAGATGAACAAACTACTGAAGGTATGCAAACTCCGCTAGAGCGCAAGAAGACCCGCTCGAGCGGATCACCAGAAATTTGGGCAATAAGAGTTGGGACAAAAGCTCAACCAACTTGTTCGAAACACGCCCAAGACAATTCTAAACTCAAATACAAAGAGTTAAAGGACGGAAACGAAATATAGACAACAATAACCATCAACGAAATCGAGTCCGGAATACAGTAAACATGAGAGGAAAATCGGGATCGCTATAAACATTCCAGAGAAATAGTTGTTTTTCAAAGAGCTGAGAAGAGACGGCAGCAACAATTCTTAAGAGTTGAAGCTGCTGCTGCTGATGCAATCCAAAGGGAAACTGCAAGAAGGCAACATATTGCTGAGCACTATTCCATTCGTAGCTCTTCCATTGTTGCTATCACTTCTGAAACAAATAACTTCTTTCATGCCTCTGCTGTTTTTCCTTGTCAAATTTTTGGTATTGAGATTTGACATTACTTTGTACTTCTTCTTTTGCAGCAACAACTACTGAGCCTATTCTTCTAATAAGGACTCCCTCAGTTTCAGTTGAAGTTGATCAATTACAAAATGTGAGATCTATTCAGATAATACTCCAACTTCCTAGGCCTACATTCTCTGTATCCTCCTTGATGCCAAGTATTCATGCTTCTTGTCCTTCTGGCTTAACTCCATACCTTCCTTATTTGTCTTTTGATCTTACTCAATTTGGTTCCCTTTTGAGCTTCATTTCTCCTCCCCCTTCTAAGGAAATGCTAACTATTACCTCATCTTCAATGGTAGCTGATTCCCCTATAGAGGGTGCTGGCAGCTCTCTAACTCATGGTCTATTGCCTTTGCCTGGTTCCAACCCCTCTTCCCTCGATCTATTGGTGGCTAGAACCATAGAGACTGCTGAAGATGCTCCACTCATTTCTCCTATCCCTATGTAGTCCTTTGTGCCTTCCACCAAAGCTCTTTCTACACCCTTCATGTCCACGGATAAGGTAGACATCTTTGAAGTAAGGCTAGCTAGTCTCTTCGACATGCCTTCTACCTCTCCAATGGCTAGTGATGAGACTGAATCATTAGTTTTGGCTAATTCTCTACTGGAAATTTTTGAGAGTTCTTCCTCCAGTAGTAAACCTTCTTCACCTCTGATAGACTTAGACAGCTGCCTGGAGCTACTGACATCTTTTTCGAGGATCCCTTTTGAGGCTTTACAGAGGCCTACAATAAGAAATGGCTTCCTTCAGTACTGCAAAATCGTTGAGCAATTCGGCATGAATGTCTCAAGTCATTTATCTCAGGCAGCAGCCACTATTGACTTTTACATCAACATTTGCCATGCTGCCAAGGCTACAGAGGAGAAATTGGTTAGAGACCAGAGCTTTGTTTCCACAGTATATACTGAAGTATTAGAGCTAAAGGAACAACATTCCTCTGTCTCCCACTTTCGAACTCAACTACTGGAGAAGAAAGCTCAACTTGAAAAGGAGCTATCCGCAGTTAACCAGGCCTTAATCCGAACTGACACCAAGTTGCAGATTACCAATCAAGGACTGGCCGACCGAAAGCAGGAAATGACCACAGCCATCCAGTTGTTCTCATCATTTAAGAATAGAACATCTATTGTAAAAGAACAACTAAGACATTGTAATGACTTTTGGGCCAATTTATGGCAGAATGTATTCAACTAAGCAAATTCTTATTTATCATTTGAATATTCTCATGTTCTTTTACGCAACATTTATTCTATTCCTTGTGTTTCCCATATAGTTGGAAAATAAGGCTTCAAATATCTGTCATTAATCTTTTTGGGATGTACATATCCATTCAAATTTCTCAAATGGTATGCTTCAAAAGCCAGGACTCTATGAACTTGATATGGTCCTTCCCAGTTAGGTGACCATTTGCCAAACTTATGGCTTTTAATCCCTATTGGGAGTATTGTCTTCCATACCAAATCACCTTCATCAAAGCCAATGTGTTTGACTTTTTTATTATAGTTTTTGGCTGCTTTCTTCTTTTGGAAAAGAATGCTATTTAATGCCAGAATTCTAGCTTCATCTATACTTTCTAACTCCAAGCACATACTCTGATGGTATTGCTCAAGATCTAACTGGTCTTGGCATCTTACCCTCAAGGACTTAACATTAATTTCCACAGGTAACACTGCATCATGCCCATATACTAAGGCATAAGGAGTGATTCCTGTGTTTGACCTTGGGGAAGTTCTATAAGCCCACAATACGTCCAACAATAAGTTATGCCAATCCCTAGGATTGTCTTCCACAACCTTTTGTATTCCTTTTTTCAAGGATTTATTGGATGATTCAGCTTGACCATTGGCTTGTGCATAATAGGGGATGGAATTAACAAGGCTAATTCCAAACTTTGCCACAAAAGATTTTACCATTTTCCCATCGAATACAGTCCCATTGTCAATAGTTATAGTCTGCGGGATCCCAAATCTATGGATTAAATCCTTAATGAATCCAATGACCTCAGTCTGGTCTACAGCCTTGTATGGCTTAGCTTCGACTCACTTAGTGAAGTAATCCGTGGCCACTAAGATGAAACAATGATACTTTGAAGAGGGTGGATGTAATTTCCCCATCATATCCATGGCCCATCCTCTAAATGGCCAAGGCTTCACTACTGCATGTAGGTCAGTTATGGGCACATGCCTTATTGTGCCATGCTTTTGACATGCTTGGCAACCTCTTGCATATTTTATGCAGTCTTTAAGGATAGTTGGCCAATAATAGGAATGCCTTCGAAGCATCCATCTCATCTTCACACCAGGCTGATGAGCACCACAGATACCTTCATGAACCTCAGCCATAGCTGTCAATGCTTCTTTTGGGCCTAAACATTCCAGCAATAAACCATCTACCCCCCTTTTGTAGAGAGCATTACCATACATCATGTATTGCATAGATTGCAATTTAATTTTTCTGCTGGCCTTTGAAGATGGGCCAGCCAGATACTGCATTATTGGATGCCTCCAATCTTGCTCTTGTAAGTCATTATGATTGACTTCCAGGACCACATTCCTTTTATTTAAGGGTGGTATTAATTTCTGAAATGTTGTTTGGCTTTTGTCCCTTTGAGCATTATCCCTTCTCTTGAAATTCGAAGCTTTCTGAGCCATATCATTAGCTCTATTATTCAAGAATCTTGGGACATGAGTTACATTTGCTATTTGAAATTGAGAAAGCAGATGTAATGCAACAACATAGTATGGCAACATGCTTATACTTTGACATTTGAAAATCCTTTTCACTTGGTTAACCACCAATTGAGAATCTCCAAATATGTCAACTGCATGAACTTGTAATCCAATAAGAATTTCCAGTCTCCACTATTAAGGCTTCATATTCAGCTTGATTATTAGAACAAGTAATTTCATCCACTCTGAAACCATGTGTGGTTTCTATCCTTGTGGTGACTTAATCACTATACCAATTCCAATTAGGCCATTGGCTTTTGATCCATCGAACCACATTTGCCATGGCTCAACACTAGCCATACCAAGTTCCATTATCTCTTGGCTTTCTGTTTGAGATGGATGGTCTGCCAAAAAATTAGCTAAAACTTGTCCTTTTACTGCCTTTTGGGGAACATATTCTAAATGAAATTCTGATAAGGCTAGTATCCATTTGCCAATTCTTCCCCTCAACATAGGTCTAGATAACATATACTTAACCAAATCTGTGGTTGCAATTACCAAGACAGTTGTAGGCAAAAGATAGTATCTTAATTTCATTGCAGCAAAATACAATGCAAGGCACAACTTTTCTACAGCTGAGTATTTACATTCACAAGAATTTAAAAACCTACTAAGGTAATAAACAGCTTGCTCCTTGCCTTCTTCATTGTCTTGGGCTAAGAAAGCTCCCAATGAATCCTCTGCTGCAGCTATGTATAACTTCAAGGGCTTCTCACCCTTTGGTGGCATCAGCACTGGAGGGTTGGCCAAGTAGGCTTTGATTCCTTCGAAAACAATTTGATGCTCTGCTGTCCACACAAATTCCTCTTCATCTTTTAGCCTTAACAAGGAAGAAAATACTTTAGTTTTCCCTGCAGTGTTAGAAATGAATCTTCGAAGAAAATTAACCTGTCCAAGGAACTTTTGTAATTCTTTCTTACTTGATGGAGGTCTGGATACAATGATGGCTTTGGCTTTATTCTGGTCAATCTGTATTCCTTTCTTGTGTACTACATACCCTAAGAAGTTTCCAGATGATACGCCAAAAGCACACTTAAGAGGATTGAGTTTCAACTTGAACTTTCTCATTCTTTCAAAAGCTGCTTCTAAGTGAAACAGATGCTCCTCCATGGATTGGGATTTAACTACAATGTCATCAATATAACACTCTAAATACCCTCCAATGAGGTCATGAAAGATAGTGTTCATAGCCCTCTGATATGTAGCCCCAGCATTCTTCAGCCAAATGGCATTTTAACCCATTCGAAGGTGCCAATATTCCCAGGACATCTGAATGCTGTCTTGTGAACATCCTCCTCTGCAATGCAGATTTGGTTATAACCAGAGTGCCCATCCATCATTGATAAAATTTGATGCCCTGCTGAACTGTCTACCAACAAATCTACTATAGGCATAGGATACTCATCTTTTGGAGTTGCTAGATTTAAGTTTCTGAAATCAATGCATACCCTCATTTTACCATTCTTCTTAACTACAGGCACAATATTGGATAGCCATTCAACATACCTGGCTGTCCTAATAAAACCTGCCTTGAGTAGTCTAAGAATTTCCTCTTTAACTTTCTGAATCACTTCTGGACTCATTCTTCTTGGTTTTTGCTTGTATGGCTTGAAATTAGGCCTCATAGGGAGCCTATGTTCTACTAATGACCTATCCAATCCTGGTAGTTCATTATAAGACCATGCAAAACAATCTTTATATTTTTCAGAACAACCAACAACTGGTCCCTGTCCAGAGCATTCAAACAAGCACTTATATAGGTGGGCTGTTGTATAGAACCTTTCCCTAAATTTACTTCTTCTAAGGGGTCTTGTGTCTGAGAACTTACTGAAGCTTCTTCTTTGATTCCTTCTGCCTTCGAAGCAATCTTCTGCTTTGCTTTGTTGCTCCCAGGT
Organism: Camellia japonica; assembly: GCA_030407325.1. Classification (NCBI taxonomy): domain Eukaryota; kingdom Viridiplantae; phylum Streptophyta; class Magnoliopsida; order Ericales; family Theaceae; genus Camellia; species Camellia japonica. Next base: position 45,799,915 of record JAPPVO010000002.1, on the reverse strand, counting down.
TCTTAATTCAACATCTTTACCCTCCTCTCATAGACAAAGTCTGTCCATAAGGCTTCTTCTTCCTGTATCTCCTGGACTTTTGTTTCAATGTCCAATGCACAGTATTTATCAAGGGCCAAAACTCTGGCCTGTTGCTGCTCCTGCTTGCAGCCAATTATCATGGCTTCTTTCTCTTGCTCTTGCATTTGCACATTCTAGACTATTGATTTTACATCCAATATTGAAAACTTAATTAGAGCCAAAGACTTGGCTTCTTGTGCTTCATCTCTTTGCCTACAACCAGGCATCATTGTCATCCTTAACGACAACCTCTTCATCAGCACTTTCCTGGACTAAGTGCTTCAGGTGTGTCACTTCCTCATCAGCCGTCACTTCGGCTGAGCCATCAGGTTTCCTCAGTATACTGAGTGGTGTCACTCCCTCAATATACAATTTGGCCTCTGCGAAGTCTGCACAGGCTATGAAGGGTTGAGGATCTGCATCAATTTCCTCTGTCTCTCCATTGCCCAAGGCCATCATTATTTTTTGATGCAAAGAGGAAGGCACACATTTGTTAGTGTGGATCCAATCTCTGCCAAGTAAAGCATTGTACTTAGCATTGCTGTCGATAACGAAGAATGCCGTCATGCAGTCCCTGGTTCCCACACTCAGGTTGATGGGCAGAATTCCCTGAGCCATCTGTTTGTCTCCAGCGAAGCCAGCAATGGTTGTGCTGGTTGGGATTAACCTGGGGTTCCTTTTCCCTAGTTTCTTCAAGGAAGATTTCGGTAGTAAGTTCACTGCTGCCCCATTATCCACCAAGACTCGGTTCAATTGTATCCCATCGAAGAAGGCCTTGATATACAAAGGCTTGACATGCTGTGTCATAGAGTTCGAGGGATACTCAAAAGGATATGAGAGGTTGATACTCACCTCTTCTTCACTCTCGTATTCAGTTTCCATTGGGGTAGCCATTCCGGATTCATCTTGCACCATACTCACTTGTGAGTCTTCACTAGAGACTGGAATTGGGTCAATTTCTTGACCCTCTTGGTTCTCATCTTCAGCCTGGAATTCATGCGGTAGTATGTGTACCATATTTACTGATACTGGAGGAAACGAGCCAAATTGGATGGCTGGCTGTGCCTGTTTCTCCTCTTGGCCACCTTGTTCAGTTACTTCAGAAGCATCTTCCATGCTGCATTCTGGCACTTCATTACTAACAAACTCCTTCGAATGGTCTTTTTGACTGGCTTCTCAACCAAAAACGTCTGCTCATCCATGAAGGCTTCGAACATTTCTTCCTTAACCATTTCTTTCTTTTGGCCTAGGCCAACTTCTTCTTCTGTCTCGCTATCACTCTCCATCAGAGCCTTCTCCAATCCCGCCAGACTGGACTTCTCTCTGGCTTTTAGTTCAGAGTGAACTTTGGCCAATTGTTCTCTGCCACAACCCGTTTTGTCTTGTAGAGTTGGTTTTGGAGTATGGTCTGACTTTGGATTCTTCTTCCCTTCTGTCTGGACCAATGAAGAGCTCTCTCCACTTTCTTTCAAGTCTTTCTGGTACTGAGTGTACCTACGCTGAATCTTTCTCCTTTGTGATCTAGAAATTACGGGGACCATATCTGGTTCCTTTGTTTTTGGGTGTTTAAGCAATACCCAATTGTTTGGAGCCACCAAAGGAGGTTTGACCATCCTACCTTGGTTTCCAACAACATCTCTTTGGGTAGACACTTCTCTAGGTTTGTTCTGCATCACAAACCAATCTGGAACTCCAGGTACCCACGAACTTACTGACTCAGCTGTTGAACTGTTTCTTTCCTCCTTCGAAGCCATCTTCGAAGCTGGCTGTGAAGGCCACTGCTTGGCCCTGACTTCACGTTTTGGGCCTAACTCAGGCCTTTGATGAAGGTAGCCACTTTCTGTCCTGCGTGAGGCTGGTCTAGGGGGCCACTCTCTGGCTTTGATCCCATAAACTGAGCCCCTCTCCGACCTCCTTTCAGGATGACTGCTCTCCACCCTGTAATAATTAGGTGGCCTGGACTCATATAAAGGCCTCTTGCCTTTAGAATGCATTCTATCGGCCGTTGGCTCAACCATTAATGGCTGCTGCCTAACACTAGTTGGGTATGACCTTTTGTTATGAGCACTGGTTGGTTTAAGACGTCTCTGCACATCCCTATAGTACTGTTTCCCATCAGTCGGGAGCCCTTTCAGCCACTTATAGCTCAACCTACACCTGGGACACATTCTTTGGATAACTGCTGCCTGCAAGGAATCATCATCCAATGCTTCTTCATCAGAGTCTTTTCCTTGACTTGTAGAGCCTTGTCCAATAACTGGTAGACTTCTAGTGTCTTTCTTAACAGTAGCTTGGCTGGCAACATGCATTTGCACATTGACCTCTTCCAATTCCTACAGAGATAAATTCTGGAAGTCTGGTACAACAACATTAGCTGCACTTTCTCCAACTTCTGGAAATGGATTACTGTCGATCCCCATGGCCTTTTTGCTTTGGCTAGGAATTTCAAACTTCCTTTTCGAATTTGTTCTTGGATCCTGTCTCGAAAAACAATACAGTTTTTAGTCGAGTGAGACCAAGAATTATGCCATTTACAATATACTTTTCCTTTAAGTTCATATGGATATGGAATTTTGACTCCTTTTGGTAACTTAAGGAAGTTGGCCGCAAGCAAATGATCAAAAATGTCATCTGCCTTAGTTAAATCGAAAGAGTATTTCCTATGAAGGTCTTCTTTTTAAACTGTTGGTCAATTGTTGTATCCTTATGAATTAATGCTTCACAGATCACAGGTTTTTCCCCACAATCTCTGCTGCATCGATCTCATAATTAGGATCTCTATAATATGTCTTGTACGATGCATTATTTCGATCTTGTTCTTCCTCTAGTAATGCTTCATACCTAGACACCTTATAAGTTAGTTCCACTAAGTCTCTGAACTCAGTCGAGTCAAACTTCTTTCGAAGCCTAAACTCTAAGCCATTTTGAGCCAATCTCACGAATTCTGGCTCTGGTAGGATGACCCTACATTTGTTTCGTGCTCTTTTAAATCTGGCAATAAACTGAGTAGCCTTCTCATTAGGCCTTTGACTCAATCTTGCCAAGTCTGCCATGGAAACCTCTGGCTCCGATTGGAAGAATTGGGCCTGAAATGCCTCTTCCATTTGTTGCCAAGTTTGGATAGAGCCAGGTATAAGGTTAATATACCATACAAATGCTCCCCTAGTTAGAGAATTTGGAAATAATCTTAACTTCATATAGTCATTATTAGTAAATTCACCGCATTGAGCAGCAAACTTAGCAACATGCTCCACTGTTGACTGGTTTCCATTCCCATAAAAAAGACAAAATCTGGTATCCTGAAACCTCTTGGGTATTCATGTACCCTATCTACCCATTTTGGGTACGGTTTCCTGTACACAGGAGTCTGGACCCCCCGAGCCATCAGTCCACACATCTCTCTAACAATATCAGCAATCTGGTCCCTAGGGACCATATTTTGTGCCTGCTGAACCACTACTGGAGGGACAAACACAGGGTTTGGTGGACAACCTTGTGCCTGGGGTCCTCTTGGTCCATAAGGTGGTATATTTGGGACTGGTTGTCCCTGTGGTGTCGGTTGCTGTTGGGGGTGTGGGTAACCCCTTTGAGCCTGTCCTGCGAAAGGACCTGCGATAGATGTTGGAACAGGTGTTATGTCTCTTCCATTTGTAGGAAAACCTTCCAACCCCTAGGGCATAAATTCGAATAAAGGATTAGTAAATCCCCTTGTGCCAGGTATGGCTTCGAACATGGGATTTGGGACTATTCTTATGCCATTTTCTTGTACTTTGCCAAATCCACCAACTTGCATGACTTCACTGTTAAGTACTGATACATTTTGACCTGCCATAGGCCTCGAAATAGGTTCGTACCAAGACTGGGGTGATGGTCTTTCATAGTTTTGATTACTAGTTTGACCATTAAAATGTCCATTAATTTGCATAGGCTGTTTATCTCTAACCAATCTTTGCTGAGGGACATTTGAAATTTTCTCCATATGTCTTGTGTTTGTTGGTTGGTGGGTATTCATTCGATCCAAAAAGGATGTTGCCCATCTTTCCATTGTGTTCATTAACTGCTGTCCCATAGCATCTACTAGGCCACCCCATGGATTTATTGGTTGAGTAGATGGAATAGTGGATGGTCCAATTCCTTGGCCTCGTCCAATATTCTGAACATGTGGTAGTTGTTCCGAAGTGCTGGTCTGTTCGACCATAGGTTCTGATGAACTGGGTGCTTCCACAGGATGTGTTATCACATTATCCTCTGGATTAGGCATTTCTACCTCTCCTTCCACGCCTTCTTCCAAGCGTTCATTTTCTCCTTGTCTCCTACGTCTAGCCATTTTAATTAGTCCCACCGGGCATGTCAAAAATATATGTTGGTTTTTTGGCTTTCGAAGGTTATTTTTGTAATTACGAGCGTGCCAACAAGGATCAATCAGTCCTTACAGAAAATTAATTGCCAACCAATTATCAGACGATTGTGTTTTAGTTCTTTCAGCCTCAATGAAGAGGACTTTTACTGGTGGCTTAATTTAGGAGAATTTAGCAAAATAACAATTAAATGAAGAACAATTGAAGCATTTCATAAAAATGAAAAAACTTACAATGATCCAAACTCAGCCTCGTAAAGGTTTACAGCAACAATCTACTTGAAACTACTCCTATGAATGAAATGCAGTGCAGAAATTTTAAAGTGCAGAAATGTAAAGAACAGGAAATGTAAAATTGGAAAGGAAATAAAGTAGAATAAGACTGGTTTTTTAGATCTGAGTCTGGGATTTTTTCTGGGGCCTTTTCTGCTATTTATACTTCTCAAGGATGACCATCGAACTGCATTTTCAACCGTCGAACTGCTCCTCCATGATCGTTGACCATGTTGCCTTATAATTAGCTCCACTATGCCATCACTTACAGTTAGACTTCCCTCATAATTTTGAATTTGAATGTGAGTAACCGTTGAAGCCACATTACTTTGCATCTCTTTGCTGATCCAATGTTACTCAGATCTCGTAATATAACCAATACTAACTGCCACGTGTACGATCAGGATCGAAGATTTGAATAGTCTTCCTGTATTACCCTTATTCTGCCACGCGTCGAATTGTAATTGGCTTATACAAAATATGTAGCAAACAGAAATGAACTATGAAAATTTTTCATCATTTGATTAGTTTGTAATATTTTATTGTATGTGTAATTCAAAAATAGAGTATCTTTCATGATCATCTTCATAATATTTTTTTCATAATCTCTAACATTAATTTGCACTTCATACCAATATATGTGATTAATTATGTCTTTAAAATCAAAATAAAATAATTATTGGACTTAATTAATCTAAAATAAGAAAAGATGGAAGTCAAAGGATCAGGTTTGGTTGATCATCTGTGGTGTTTGTCAAGTTATTAGAGATCAAGGAACAAAAGGAATATTGACGAACTGTTAAGGGAACAAGAACAAAGGGTCGACTTGTCCTCTCTCACCATGCAACGACAGCTGTTTGATTTGTAATTAGGTGTAGCAGTGTGATGTTGAATTTTAACCAAATACACCATACGGTGGTCTAACCAACACCCAAGTACAATTTCCGCAAGCTAAAGATTTGAACCTGCCACCTCAAAAAATAAAATAAAATAATATCACAGTGGTACCAAGATATCACCATAATATGAGTTTTTTATTTTTTTCTCCTAACCACATATTGGTGTTTGGCAAGTTGGGTTTGAGTTTTTTTTTTTTGGACTAAAATTCATAAAAAGATAAAATAAATTAAAATAATTAATAAGGTAAAATGTCATATCAAATTCATAATTATTTCATTTTTTCTCTCATAAAAATCACATCCAACTATAAAAAAATCTAACTATCTTCCCAACTATAAAAATTTTAACCTATTAAAATAAGAACTTCCCAAACACCCACATTGTATTAAATTTTTACTCTACAAAGTGGCACTATACAATTATTTGGCCAAAATTTTGGTTGGATTTGATTGTTGGTATTGTTTTATTTTTATATTTTTGAAAATAAAAACAAAATAAAGTTAAAAAATATCTATTATTTTTAGAATTAGTTACACTTAACATTCTTATATTTTCATCAAAATTTCACTTTAGTTCATTTTTTTCTTTCAATTGTGACAATGAACTATTTATACTTTAAGTAAGTTCTAACGTCACAATTCTATTTTGTCAACTTTAATAAGGTTAACATAATTTATCATGTCAGCAATATATGATATATTTTCGCCTTACTAGCACTTTTACAATTTTATTAAAATTTGACTTTGATTTTTGTATTTTTATCGAAATCCTACTTTGATATTTTTACTTTTGATTTCCGTTAATCGCATTAACCGTGTACAGACAAAAGAAAAGTATTACAAATTTATTCAAAGTGTAAAAGATTGACTATTGCAATTGAAAATGCTGGATCAAATTAAAATTTTAATAAAAATATATGAGTTCTTAATGTAATTAACCTTTATTTTTATTTTTGGTGCGAAAATAAATTTCAAAAAACTTAAAAACATTCTAAAACACAGTCTAAACGTTAAGTGGTGCAAACCAAACATTATGATGTGCCTAAAAAAAAAAAAAATTTATTTAACGAAAATGTTATTTTATCAGAAAATTCAAACAAAATATTTAACAAGAATAATGTTGCTGACATTCTTAAAATAAATATAATTTTGATGGGTCTTTCAAAGTGATAAAATTGAAATATCTCATATTATTCGTATATATATATATATATGTATATATATATATATTTGTATAAATTTTATGTTTTTACGTTATTATTATTTTATAATGCAAATAATCAACGCTAAAATCATCCTCTAATCTTTGGGTAAGGCCCAATTATCTGTCATACGTGCAAGAAACACAATCCATAATAATTGAATTATTATATTATTGTCATTGGTTTGCTAGCATAAATTTGGAAGAGACCTACCGTACCAGAATCCTACGTCCGTGGATGGACCCGTTGACACCTCAAAACCGTTCATCATGTTGGGAGATCCAATCTTATAATAAAAATATCTGTCCTCTAGTTTGATTATTATTATGGCTGCCAAACAAAAAATATAAAAAATTAAAAATATCCAACTCTGCCTTTTTTTTTTTTTGTGATAATTTCGAGTGTCTGAATTAGCTTGTGCACTTCTCGATTAATCCCTAAAAGACCAAGTTTATACTTTGATTGAGTTTATTCACAACTCTACCTCCTTGGCTTGAGCTTGCTTACAAGTTTACACTTTCTATTCCTAATCTTACTTGTGTTCAATTTACCAAGTTTAATATTGCTAAGATGAGAAAAAAAAAATTTTTTATGTGATATATAATATTATATTTTATGGTAAATTTCAAAATGGTTTATAATTAGATTAAGTTAAAATTTGTCTATTGATTTCAGTAAAAAATGTATGAATTTTAGTGAAAAATGTCTCATCTTCTTTCTTTCCTTTTTTTGTCTTCTTTTTTTTTTGGTAAAAACAGAGATAGCATATATTAAGACTAGCAGCTGGGCACAAGTGATGCGTGTGTAAACTCATTTGGAAACTCAATTGATAAAAATTTTAATACATTCTCATTCAATTTTTTTTTTTAATTTATATATTCAATTGCATAATTAGAATTTATGATAATTATATAAACCTCTTAAAAAAAACAGAAAAACCTAATCTTTTTTAATAAAAGAAAACCAATCCGATTAAATAATGTTATCAAATGAGAAAAGGAAGCAAAACAATGACTTGGATAAGAACAATCCCATTAAATTAAATTGATAACCACTTGCAAAAAATTCTTTAATCTTTCCACCAAACTCATCCTTATCCATCATTATTATCTCCTGTCCAACCCATAATGCACACAGTAATAATAAAACACAGCATTCAAGTTTCATTCAATTCCGATCTAACCACTCTCGCTCCGATTCGGTTTCGCAGAGGATACATAGATCCTGATAATACAAAATAATGGTATAAAAACACAGAATTTTTGTTCAAAACTTGATAAATCTGATGATTCAATACTACATCTGATGGTCTTCAATGCTGGGAATCCAATGATTGGTTGCAGGATTGGTTTTGAACATCATTACCTCTTCGATGCGTCCTCCATTTTCATGGCCATTCTGCAACTTCAGATCATACCCATCCACACCTCTTTTTCTATCCACGCTTATAAAGCCACTTCCAGTCTGCTCAACATTATTATTATGAGAAAATCAAATCAACCCTCAATATACATTTGAGTATGAAAAACGGAAGAGTGAGAAAAACAGAGTATATAGAACCATCAGACCAGTGCTTGCCCAAGTAGAAGAAAGCAAGTGATATGAAAATCAGACCTGAGATCTTTAGGAATGTTGATGAAGCCTTTTAGTCTCCAATCTCTGCTTCACCAGATCTAATCTCTCTCGCTCTCTCCCGAGGTTTCAATCGTTCAAAACAGAATTCGAAGATGTTGAAACTGATTTAGAACTGCTGTGCAGTTTGGAAACGTAGGGTGGTTGAATTGGTTGGCTGGTTTGAATTTATCGTGTTACCCTTAACTACAAATTGATATTAGTGTAAAAATAATATAATTATTTAAGAAGTTATGGCCATTTTAGGAAAAATGAAATTTTTTTTCTAAGAGTGGCTTCAGGACACCAAAGTTTCTATTGGCTTTTAATAACAGTATAGATAAAGAAACAGAAACAGTTCTGGGTATAAAACCCTACACCATCATCATGCAATTGTTTAGATAGACAAGGAGGAGGAGATTCAAAAACAACGAAACCATCTATGGCATAGGTGCCTTGATTTGCTAAGATGTCCGCACTTGGTTTCCCAAAGGATTTGTCTGCACACTTTTTGTCTTCGTCTTGTGCACTAGAGTACTTGTTAATAATAGACAAATGCTAACAAACTAGTGTTCATAGGACATTGTTTAAAATTAGAATTGAGCTAAAAGGTGTCTTAAAAATAGGTAACACAATTTAAAAGTATATAAAATAAAAAATGTTTGCAGTTTTGTGAAAATGGTCTCATATTCTTTAAATTTTTGTTAATTTCTTATATTTTAGGAGCACTTACTAGTATTTTAATACTCACATAACATTAAAAATATATTGAATTTTAGGGTGATTATTTAGTATTTCCGGAGTATGGATACATGGTGCTCCATAAGATTTTGATTAGTAGAAAAGGGTAGTGGTCCACAATTTATGTTGGGAATAGAGGAACAAGAATAATGCTTGGGACCCCCTTTTGGGGGTCACCCCCTCACCCCCCCTTTGCCACGTGGCGGGTGGTGATTGGAGGAGTAGGAAAAAAAAGAAAAAGAAAAAGAAAAGGGGACCAATGAGAGAGAGAGGGGGTCAAAGGGGGTGGGGGAAAAAGAGGGGATGAATCATTGTTGAGAGGAACAATATGGAGTTAAATAATTGGTGATTGATTTAGAATATGACCATATACTATTTCGAAATTCTTGAATAATTTCTCCTGAATTTTAATCTATGAAAGTGCCTCAATAAAGATCTTGATACTTCATCGTAATAAAAATTACAATTCACACTTTTCTTCTTTAAATTTCTAAAATTACGGTTCATTAAAAGATTGATTAATGAAAAGTTGGTGGCACAATTTTCCACCATTGCCCTTTTTTTACCAGATAAATTGAAATTATGGACAAAAATAAAATCCTACAATAAAATTAGCAAGTGCAAATGTATTCAATGTATTTTCCCAAAAATTATGTTTACTTGTAAGGGTTGAATTCTTGTTCAATTGTGTGACGTTGATTAATGCCCATATCCACACAGAAATAGACTCTTAATTGAGACATTAGACCAACCAACCAAACAACTAACCAATATAATTTAATTGGAAAAATTCATTCTACCTAGCAAAGGTTATTTTTTGGCTTTTTAGGTTAAAATTTACAAAAAAAAAAAAGAGAAAAAAGACTAAAACAGTCAATAAGACAAAATATCACATCAAACCCATAATCATTTCACTTTTTCTCTCAGAAATATCATATCCAATTACCAAAAAATTCAATTATCTTCCCAAATATAAAAATTTTAACCTACTAAAATAGCAACTTTCTAAGCACCCACTAAGAATTGTTTGAATATCTTGGCCAACTAGTATATGTAGAAACCAATGTATTTCAAGAAATATGTGATAAAATCATCAAAATAAAATGTATGATATAAATTTAAGACAACTATATTATATAGGGATTTTCATTGATAAATCCCTTTTAGAAGTGGTTTAACCTAAGAAATCCATGAAGAATTTTTTAACCCATTTAGTCCATGTATGTATAGTTTATTCAATAAAGTCATTTTTCTTGATTTACACTATTTTCTTGGGCACTTATGCCCTTATATTTAATTTTGATACCCTTATAAATATTTTTTGAACGGTTAACAATTTTATGATGTGAAAATTCATATTTTAAAATTTACATTGGTAGGAATGTAAAATTGGCCCGTGGGCGGCCCGAAATCCGCCCGCGAGCCGGGGCGGGCCCGGCCCGTTGACAATGTGAATATTCCCATTGACATGTTAACATTCACATTAATAGGAGTGTAAAATTGGCCCGCGTCCCGTGGCGGCGCGAAACCCGCCCGCAGCTCATGGGTGGCCCGGGATGGGCCCGGTCCGGCCCGTTGACAATGTGAATATTCACATTGATAAGAGTATAAAATTGGTCCGCGGCCCATGGGCGCCAAAAGCCTGCCCGCGGCCCGGGGCGGGCCCGGTCCGGCCCGTTGACAATGTGAATATTCACATTGATATGTTAACATTCACATTGATAGGAGTGTAAAATTAGCCCGCACCTCGTGGCTGCCCGAAACCTGCCCACGGCCCGTGGGCGGCCCGGGGTGGGCCCGGCCCGGCCTGTTGACAATGTGAAGATTTACATTGACATGTTAACATTCACATTGATAAGAGTATAAAATTGGCCAGTGGCCTAGAGCGGGCCCGACCCGGCCCGTTGACAATGTGAATATTCACATTGACATGTTAACATTCACATTGATAAGAGTGTAAAATTGGCCCACAGCCTGTGGACGGCCTGAAACCCGATTGTAGCCCGAGGCGGGCTTGGCCCGACCCGTGACAATGTGAATATTCACATTGACATATTAACATTAACATTGATAGGAGTGTAAAATTTGCTCGCTTGCCGAAGCTTGCCCGCGGCTCGGGGTAGGCCCGGCCCGGCCCCGCCCGTTGACAATGTGAATATTCACATTGACATGTTAACATGCTGTCACGACCCAAACCCGCCCCTATAGGTTCAGCGACGTAACCGGCCAGTAATCCGTGGATTACCTACGGCCTCTGAAGACATTAACAAATATTAAGGGGCTGCGGAAGCAATAATGTAAAATAAACAAGGTCCAATGAGCTGTGATGACATACATGGGACAGTAAATTTTAAAACTTATTTATATACATAAACATGCTAGTCAGGTACACCCATATGTACAAAATATTTACATAAGTACATCCCAAGATTCAACTTAACAAAACAAGTACAAAGACTAGCATGAGGTGCAAAACTGCCATAACATCAGGCCTCAGGCGGAACCTCCTCGGGAGGCGCAACAGGTGGCTGACCAAAAACGAAACAGAAGGCCATCAACTCTGGCCAGGGTCTTGTGCCGGCTCACCTACATATATATAATATAAACTGTAAGCGAAAGCCCAGTGAATAATAACAGAGTAAAGATTTTAATGAATGATGTCCAACACAGAGTTAGAAATCAGAGTTTATATCAGAGACACAATCTTATCAGAAATAGAGTCTTATGCATTTTCAGATTTCCAATCAGAAACAGATTCAGATACATGCTCATATTCGATTTCATATTCATATACAGATTTTGCATAAGATCATATGTGGTACACCCATTAGCTATCAGATCAGGTAGGTCCTAAGACCACAACAGGCAGGTCTGAAGACCACAACAGGCAGGTCCTAAGACCACAACAAAGTTGGTACCAACAACCATAAAGGTTCATATCTTGCGCGCAAGTAGCCATGGTATTGTTACCCCCAGGCAAGGGCCATAGGCCACGGTATTGTCACCCCCCGGGCGAGGGCCATCCGGACTAAGGGTGCCACAAATACTTTTCAGAAAAACTGGACATTCATTCATTCATTTCCAACATATCATAGCTTTTCAAAGAATCAATCATTTCGTATCCTAGTATACGGAAAATACATAACATTGAACATAACTTTACAAAGTTATTACTCACAGTGGGCGTTGATACAAGTAGACGAAGTCAAGAGGGTCAAACGGATTGTGGCACGTGACCTACATAACACATCACGGATACACACTTCGAAACATGCACTCCAATTGTACAAAACTTACATCAACGATTCTAAGTGTGTACCTAACCCCTTACCCTTAGTATGGAGCCTTAAACATGACTTAGGAATGCCTAGGATGGAATGAGGGTGCAAAATTGCCTTAGAAAATGTTTTTCAAAAGTTGCTGAAAACAGGGGTCTCACTCGAGCGAGCTTGCAAAATCAAAGGGCTCGCTCGAGCGAGAGATCCTTCGCTCGAGCGATCTGCAAAGATGAAAAAGTACAGGTTGCTGATTTTTTCCGCGCGATGCTCGCTCGAGCGAGCTTCTGGACAAAGGTGGTCGCTCGAGCGAGGAATCCTTCGCTCGAGCGAGGAAGCCAAATCTGGAATTTCCAGATTTGCCTTCCAAGTTCGAACCAAGCATTCTCCAACCCAAAACTCAACCTCTTGGGCCCAAATTCTGAAAAAACACTTTAAACTCAAAGTATATCAAGTTGCAAAAGCCAATTTGTAAATTCAAGGGCCAAGAGTGAGTCAATTTGAGCACCATTTCCATAAATCTTTAAGAACAAAGTTTAAACCACATGCATGAGTTCAATTCCATTCCAAAGCTCCAAAACATGATCCAAAGCCAAGTTAAACTCAAAATTTTGTTGAATTCATGGACTCAAGCAAAAATATGAACATGCATGTAGAGATTTGATACAAAACAACTTCATATGCCAAGAACATGTACATGCATGCATGTTATGGATTTCAATTCAACATGCTAAACCCATTTTCAACCTTAAACTCTAATCTAACCAAGAATCATGCAAGAACTAGTCCAAGTACATGAATGAGAGGATGAATTCCTACCTTAAACCTTCAATCTCAAGTCTAGGGGCTTAATTCCTCCAAGTTGGCTACAATTCCTCCAATTCCAAGCTAAACCTTGTTGAAAATCAAGCCTTCTTCTCTCTCAAACTCTCCCCCACGTTTTTGGCCTCTCAATTGATGGAAGCCAATGTTCCAAGACTAAGTCCCATGGTTGTCTTAGTTAGTGGCCTTCAATGGCACTATTGTAAATAAGCTAAGCTCATTATTAAAATGTTATTTAATCTGATTTAACCATTCCAAATCGAATTTTAATTGAATCTACCATAAAATCACATAAAATCTAACTAGTCCAAAACACTAATCAATTCCGGAATCGGGCGCCGATAAGGCTTCCAATTTACAGTTTAAAGTTTAAAATGCGAACAGATATTCCGATACCGAACAGATAAAGACACATAATTCATGCAATACACACGCAAATTAATTCCAGATTTTCTCCTAATTATTATTAGGCATAATTAAGTTCCAATTAGCGTTAATCAGGGTCGGGGTTATTATAGTCTTCCCCCCTTAAAAGAGTTTGGTCCCCAAACTCAAGTTACCTTCATTCGGAGTCAACCTTGGGTCTAAAGGGAACAATTCCGGATATCTATTCTTCATGTCTTCCTCAGTTTCCCAAGTTGCGTAGGTTCCTCCGTGGTTCTGCCAATCAACTTTCACCAACGGTATCTCTTTGTTTCTCAGTCTTTTAACCCTTCGATTCACAATCTGGATAGGCCTTTCTTCATAGGTGTAGTCATCCTTCAATAATACGTGTGTCGGTTCGATAACGTGGAGCGGATCTCTCAAATATTCCCGTAGCATTGATACATGGAAGACATTATGCATATGTTCCATCACCGAGGTAAGGCTATTCGGTAGGACACCGGATTGATCTTTTCAAGAACTTCGTAAGGTCCAACATACCTCGGAGCCAATTTTCCTTTAACACCAAATCGGGTTTGACCCTTCATCGGGGTCACCTTAATAAACACATGGTCCCCCACTTCATACTCCCTTTCTCTTCTTCGAACATCGGCATAGCTTTTTCTGCCTACTTTGTGCGGTTTTCAAACGCTACTGTATCAGTTTCACTTTCTCAGTTGTTTCTTGTACAAGTTCTGGTCCCAACAAAGGTCTGTCGCCTACTTCAGCCCAACATACTGGAGATCGACACTTTCTTCCATACAACGCTTCGTAGGGAGCCATCCCAATACTTGAGTGGTAACTGTTGTTGTACACAAACTCAGCTAATGGCAAATAAGCTTCCCAATTCCCTTGAAAGTCTAATACACACATTCTGAGCATATCCTCCAGAGTTTGATTAGTTCGTTCAGTTTGGCCATCAGTCTGTGGGTGGTAAGCACTGCTCAGTCTCAACTCTGTTCCCAAAGCCTGTTGCAAACTTTGCCAAAATCTTGACACAAACTTCGAGTCCCTGTCAGACACAATAGACACTGGCACTCCATGCATTCTCACAATTTCAGTCATATAGATGTTAGCCAGTCTATCGGCGTTATAAATAGTTTTAACAGGCAGAAAATGTGCAGACTTAGTCAAACGGTCAACTATAACCCAAATAGAGTCCATACCTCGAGAAGAACGAGGCAATCCCACAATGAAGTCCATGGTGATGTGCTCCCATTTCCATTTTGGTATTGGGAGTGGTTGTAACAAACCGGCAGGTCGTTGATGTTCAGCTTTTACCTGTTGGCAATGTAGACATCTAGCCACAAAGTCTGCAATACTCCTCTTCATTCCAGGCCACCAAAAATTCTGTTTCAAATTGTGGTACATCTTCGTGTTCCCCGGATGCATAGCAAATTTACTACTGTGAGCTTCAGTCATAACACGTTTCCTCAGATCATAGCAATCAGGCACACAAAGACGGTTCTGAAATTTCAGCACACCATTTTCAAGCACAAATTCGGGCCTCGGTTTTGAATCAAACTCCTCTATAATCTTTTTCAAGTGTTCATCTTCACATTGTTTCTGTTTAATCTCATCAAGAATAACAGGTTGAGCAGAGATAGCAGATATCAGTCCATCTTGTTCATAGCCAGTTGACAAGTCTTTTCGGCTAGATAACAAACACGACACAGTTGCACTAGATTTTCGGCTCAAGGCATCCGCCACAGTATTAGCCTTCCCCGGATGGTACAAGATTTGCAAGTCATAATCCTTGATTAGTTCTAACCAGCGTCTCTGTCTCATATTCAATTCCTTTTGAGTGAAGAAATACTTCAAGCTTTTATGGTCGGTGTACACTTCGCAAGTCACCCCATACAAGTAATGACGCCATATTTTCAAAGCAAACACCACGGCTGCCAATTCAAGGTCATGCGTTGGATAATTCTTTTCATGAGGTCGCAGTTGTCTGGAGGCATAGGCAATCACCTTTCCATTTTGCATCAGTACACACCCTAAGCCTTTATATGAAGCATCACTGTACACTTGAAACCCATCAGTACCGTTTGGCAAAGTTAAGATTGGTGCAGTCACTAACCTGGTTTTCAACTCTTGGAAAGCTGTCTCTCTCATATTCACATTATCAACGAGCTGGGCCGGGCCCGCCTCGGGCCGCGAGCGGGTTTTTGGCCACCCATAGGCCGCGGTCTAATTTTATACTCTTATCAATGTGAATGTTAACATGTCAATGTGAATATTCACATTGTTAACAGGCCCGGTCGGGCCCGCCCTGGGCCGCTGGCCAATTTTATACTCTTATCAATGTGAATGTTAACATGTCAATGTGAATATTCACATTGTCAACAGGACGGGCCGGGCCCGCCCCGGGCCGCCCACGGGTTGTGGGCGGGTTTCGGGCAGCCACGAGACGCGGGCTAATTTTACACTCCTATTAATGTGAATGTTAACATGTCAATGTGAATATTCACATTGTCAACGGGCCGGGCCGGGTTTTTGGCCGCCCATGGGCTGCGGGCCAATTTTACACTCTTATCAATGTGAATGTTAACATGTCAATGTGAATATTCACATTGTCAACGGGCCGGGTCGGGCCTGCCCTGGGCCGCTGGCCAATTTTATACTCTTATCAATGTGAATGTTAACATGTCAATGTGAATATTCACATTGTCAATAGGCCGGGCCGGGCCCGCCCCGGGCCGTGGGCGGGTTTTGGGCAGCCACGAGGCGCGGGCTAATTTTACACTCCTATCAATGAGAATGTTAACATGTGAATGTGAATATTCACATTGTCAACGAGCCGGACCAAGCTCGCCCCGGGCTGCCCATGGGCCGCGGGCGGGTTTCGCGCCGCCACGGGACGCGGGCCAATTTTGCACTCCTATTAATGTGAATGTTAACATGTCAATGTGAATATTCACATTGTCAACGGGCCGGGCCCGCCCCGGCCCGACTCGAATTTTTCCGGGCATCCACGAGGATCGACATGGGCCGGGCCCCTACACATTGACGATATGAACATTCACATTGACGGTGTGAACATTCACATTAGGGGTATTTTGGTAATTATGTCACCCATGGGACTTATTGAAACATAAGAAAATAATGTGAACTAAATGGAACATAAGTAGATGAAAATGGTATTTTGGTCTTCTCATCTCAAATAGGACCTAATGGAATACTAAAAAAGAATATGAGTTGGATGGAATAAAGCTCTTAAAAAGTAGATTTATCAAAAAAGCTCCCTATTATATACTTCAAAAAAATACATTAACTCATTTTATTTTTAGAGTAGCATAGTGAGACTGTTTAATACAATTTTACAAATTAAAAATTATAATAAAAATGTAGAACCTAAAAAGACGAGGAAAAAAAAAATACAAAAAAAAAGTTATTGACTCTTTTTTTTTTTTTTTTTTTGTCTTTAGTAATTTTTGTTTGAATTTTTAATTTTTTAGAATTTCCACATTGGACGGGTTGGGAAATTAAAATATTGGCCACAAATTTGAAAAAAGATCAATGAAGACAGTTTTTTTTTTTTTTTTATAAAAAAAAAAATGCAACTTCTTTTTAACAAAGAATAAATCATAATTAATCTTATAAACTGCATCAACAGACGAGTATTGCTGTTGAGGCCACGTTTGTTTGGCCGATTAGGTTGGATGAGATTGTTAGTAAAATGATTGTTAAAGAAAGGATTGTTAATAGAAAAATGGTTGAGGGCTCGAAATTAGGGGCTCGAATGTGGCTCAAAACCCAAAACGACGTCGTTTTGGGTTTTGATTTTTTTTTTTTTCCTTCCTTTTCTTCCATTTCTTTCTCTTCTTTCTTCTTCTTCGTTGAGTTGAACAGAGGCGAGAGAGAGAGAGAACACAGAGGCGAGAGAGAGAACGCAGGTCGTCGGCGTCGCAGGTCGTCGGCCGATCTCGCAGCTCGTTGGCCGATCTCGCAGCTCGTCGCTCGTCGATCGTCGCAGCCCCGCCTCCGCCTCCGGCTCTGCCTCCGCCTACCGCCGCCTCCGCCTCCACCTCCGGCTCCGCCTCCACCTCCACCTCCACCTCCACCTCCGCCCGATTTTGTTGGCCCCTCCAGTCCAGTTCTTCCTCTCCTTCTTCTCCTCCTCCTCCTCCTTCTTCTTCCCCCTAATTTCGAGCCAAATTCGAGCCCCTATATTCGGGCTCTGTACCGGTTCTGTTGTTAATATGGGGATTGTTAGTGAGAGGATTAAGTAAAAGTGTGTTTGTTTTGATGATAGTGTGAGAGATAATTAGTGATGGGATTGTTAAATTATTCTTATATAAAATAAATAAATAAATTATTTCTATATTAAAAAAAATTAAAACAAATATTAAAGTAAACAAGTGCACTTGGTAAAAAAAAAAATGAAATTAAAAAAATAATTTTTTTATATAAAATAGATTCAATCCCCTCACTACTTTCCTAATCCCACCAAAAATCTACCCAAGCTAATTCCTCTATGTGAGGGTATTCATAGTCCCATGGGACTACTAGTCCCCTCCTATTTTTGTCAATCAAACATGGGTTATGTAGGACCCACGGGATTGGTAGTCCAATCCCTCCACCTATGGAGCCAAACAAACATGGCCTAAGTGACTAACAAAAAGTGCCAAAACAATACAAAATTTACAAAAATGTTTTGGAGGTCTAATAAAGGAGCTCTAATAACTCTAATGGGTGTGGGTTCCACTTTAATAGTGATGTTGTGTCTTGTTTTTTTTTTTTTTTTTTTTTTTTTTTTTTTTTTTTTGTGACTTTCCATGTCATTAGAGCTCATTAAAGCTCTTTGATTTAGAGGAATGTATCATTGTTGCAAAATTTATAGCACATGAAATTATAATAAAACAGTAGAACCTAAAAATACTTCCTCAATTTTTCAATAATTAAATTTTTTATTAAAAAAAATTGAAAAACTTGACACTTTTTGATTCTATTCGATTAGATGGACAAGGAAAAAAAAAAAAAAAAAGAAGTCCACTAAAGAAAAAAAAAATATCAAGAATAATTATTGCCTTTTTTTTTTTTTTTTTTATCTTTAGTAATTTTTTTTGAATTTTTAATTTTTTAAAGAAATTTTTAAAACTTCTACATTGGACGAGTTGGGAAAATAAAATATTGGCCACAAATTTGAAAAAAGATTAGTAAAGATAGTGTGGGGATATATTTTCTGAGTACCAACACGTGGCAAGGTGACGCCGACGTGTCAGCCGAGGTGCCACGTGTCCTGGTCGTGATGCCGAGGTGATCTCGGCAAGGCCGAGGTTATCTCCGAAGACATCGAGATCCGAGATGAGCGGATAAGGGACAGAAGTCCCAAAATGAAGAAAGACTACAAGGTAGATACAGGTAGTACTCTCAGGGAGTCTATCCTTATCTCTTGAAGAGTCCAAGGTAAATCTAGAAATAGAGTCCATAGAAGTGAGACTTCTAGTGGGACTGGGAGGGAGAAAAACTATAAAAGAGAGGCACTCTCGGCGGGTCTAAGGTATGCAACTTTAAGTCTTGAGCAGTACTTTAAGCACTTGTTTATCTTGGAGAGATACTGACTTGATCGTCGGAGTGCCCCCGGGTGGAAGAACCACCGCCGGAGCCTTTTCTTTCTGTACAGGTCACAGGGTGCCATCTATTTTGCCTGTGTTCTACAGCTGGATTACTAAGGAGGGCAGTGTGATCGGGAAAGCACTCACACAATTTGGCGCCGTCTGTGGGAAAGAAAGAAGAGTAGATGGCCAGTAACACGCAGAAGGAAAAGATTGGGGAAATCACTCAGGGTTGCAGAGCCCTTAAAGCACATTTAGAAGATCTTGTAAGGCAAGGCCATCTGAGAGACCTTGTGGATGAGGCCAAAACAAGGGAAGAACATGCACGATTGCCTCAAGCACCAGCAGCCCCGCCTCACCCAGCGCAACAACCACAGGCAGACGGACCACATGCAGACTCAAAGGTGAACGAAAACGACATACGGGGGGAGACACAGAGGGTAAAACACCTACAGTACGTCAACCAGGTCGGATTGAAAAGACCTCGGCCTGAAGAGTGCCAAGGACCAATAATAGCCTTCACAGAAGCCGACCTAGATATGGTGCCCCGCACAATGATGCCTTGGTAGTAAGGTTGGGGAGTGCCACGCATCTTGATTGATCAAGGCAGCTCCTGCGACATCATGTATGTCAGATGTTACAAGGAACTAGGCCTTCACCCTGATGACATGGAGCAGTCAAACGGCCCGATGGTCGGCTTCAATGGAACGCCGACATGGCCATTGGGCGCAACAAGCTTGGAGATACAGGCCGGCACGAAAAAGATCAAGACAGAATTCGTTGTGATTGACACACCCTCGCCTTACAACATTATCTTAGGGAGGCCGTGGTTGCATGCAATGGGGGCAGTTCCCTCAACATTGCATCAACTGCTACGATTCCCAACAGAACATGGGATTGAGGAAGTAAGAGGAGATCAGTTGCAGGCAAAAAATTGCTCCATGGCAGCAATGAAATTAACCTGCAGCATTCAGGAACCAGAGAAGGCAGAAGTTGAAGAAGAGGACATGAAGGTCCTAGACGATGTCGGCAAGGAGCGGCCGAGAAAAGTGAAGAAGCACTGAAGAAAATCCTCGTCAAGGAGGGCGATGAGGAACGCTTCTTTCTTCTCGGCACAGGATTAGCCGAAGAAGAGGAAAGAGAGCTGGAAGCCTTTTTGAGAAAAAATATTGAAGTGTTCGCCTGGACACCTTATGAAATGCCTGGCATTGACCCCGAGGTCACATGTCACAGACTCAATGTTGATAGGTCGGCCAAACCTGTAATACAACGGGCCAGAAGACCGACGTTGATGCACGTCGAAGCAGTGGAGGAGGAAGTAGACAGACTTCTGGAGGCCAGGGCCATCAGAGAAGCCAATTACCCGACATGGCTGTCAAACACCGTGGTAGTGAAGAAGAAGAATGGCAAGTGGAGGGTCTGTGTAGATTTTACAAACTTGAACAAAGCTTGTCCCAAAGACAGCTTTCCTCTACCAAAGATCGACCAGTTGGTGGACGCCACATCTGGACATGGAAGGATGAGCTTCTTGGATGCTTATAGGGGGTATCACCAGATAGCCATGTACCCCCCGGATGAGGAGAAGACAGCGTTTATCACCCCAAAAGGACTGTATTGTTACAGAGTTATGCCTTTTGGGTTGAAAAACGCAGGAGCAACTTACCAAAGGCTGGTAACCAAGATGTTCAAACACTTGATTGGCCGAACAGTAGAAGTCTACATCGATGACATGGTCGTGAAGACCAAGGAACCAAAGGATCATCTTGCTGACCTAAGAGAGGTCTTTGACATACTCAAAACATATCGGCTCCGACTCAACGCATCAAAGTGCGCGTTTGGGGTCGGATCCGGTAAGTTCTTGGGATACTTAGTGACTAGAAGGGGCATTGAAGCCAGCCCAGACCAGATCAAGGCCATCCTGGAATTACAGAGTCCGACATCGGCGAAACAGGTTCAGATGCTTACTGGAAGGGCCGCAGCCCTAAACAGGTTCATAAGCCGAAGTTCGGACAAATGTAAACCTTTTTTCAATCTGGTGAAAAAGGCCACGGATTTTCTATGGACTGAGGAATGTGAGGCCGCTTTGGCCGACCTAAAGAAATATCTTACCACGGCTCCAGTCCTCTCAACACCTGAACCTGGGGAGGAACTGTTTTTATACTTAGCAGTTTCGGAGCACGCAGTAAGTGCTGTGATAATCCGAGAAGAGAAGGGAGAGCAGAAGGCTGTTTACTATGTCAGTAAAACCTTGGCTGATGCAGAAACAAGGTATCTACCACTGGAGAAATTAATGCTGGCCTTGGTAATGGCTTCAAAGAAGCTAAACCATTACTTTCAGGCTCACAAAATTGTGGTACTAACAGAGCACCCATTGAAATCCTTGTTGCAACAAGGAGATTTGACTGGGAGAGTAGCAAGATGGGCCGTAGCCTTAGGCCAATATGACCTGGAATTCAGGCCGAGAACAGCAATTAAGGGACAAGTCTTGGCCGACTTCGTGGCCGAGTTCTCGCCAGAATACATCGAACATCGGGCTCCGTTGAGCCGAGATAAACGATGTCGAAACAAGGAAGGAGAAGCCCAGCCAAAGGCTAAAGAACCAAGGAAGGAAAAACTCAGACCCTGCAGCATTTACATCGGCGACTCCTTTCGACTTTTTGTTGATGGGAGCTCAAACCGGCAGGGGGCAGGGGCAGGGGCAGGAGTAGTGTTAATATCCCCCGACGGAGAGATATTGGAGCAGTCCATTCGACTGGGGTTCAAAGCCTCGAACAATGAGGCGGAGTACGAAGCGTTAATTGCTGGACTGAAGCTGGCAGTTGCAGCAGAAGCGGATGAGGTAATAGTTTTTTGTGATTCACAACTTATAGTGAATCAAACTACAGGAGAGTTTGCAGCCCGAGATGAAAGGATGTCGGCATACGCAAAAGAAGTCATCAGGCTGGCAGCCTTGTTTCAAAACTGCCGACTTCTTCAGGTTAGCCGAGACGATAACAACCACGCCGACGCGTTGGCCAATTTAGCAAGTTCAATGCAAACCGGAAAGACAAGGACAATAATGATCGATTACCTAGCAGGCCCGAGCATAGAGCCACCGAACACAATGCAAGAGGCATTATGTGTGGACATGGGACCAAGCTGGATGGATGCAATTATTGCATTCCTAAAAGAGGGAAAGCTGCCAGAAGATCGAAAGGAAGCACACAAGGTCAGATTGAAGTCGGCAAGATTCAGTCTGACAGCAGAAGGACATCTCTACAGAAGATCCTTCACCGGACCTCTTTTAAGGTGTGTACACCCTCTTCAGGTCGAAGACTTTTTATATGAAATTCATGAAGGAGTTTGTGGAAGCCACGCAGGGGGCAGATCGTTAGCTCACAGGGCCATTACCCAGGGGTATTGGTGGCCCTATATGCAAAAAGATGCAGAAGCCTACGTGAAGAAGTGTGAACAATGCCAGAGGTTTGCACCTTTGATACATCAGCCAGCTGCTGACCTGAACCCGGTTTCCAGCCCTTGGCCATTTGCCCAATGGGGCATGGATCTCGTTGGACAATTGCCCCAAGCAACTGGGCAGCGGAAGTACCTACTGGTAGCAACAGACTACTTCACAAAGTGGATAGAAGCAGAGCCTCTTGCCAAAATCCGAGATGTGGATGTGAAGAACTTCATCTGGAAAAACATCATCACCAGATTTGGGATTCCAAGAGCAATAGTTGCCGACAACGGAACACAGTTTGACAGCAAACTCATCAAGAATTTTTGTGCAAAGTTCAAGATAAAGAATTACTTTTCAACCCCAAGCTTCCCCCAAAGTAATGGGCAAGCCGAAGCATCCAACAAAGTAATTCTGGATGGGATAAAAAGAGGCTGCAGGCAGCAAAAGGAAAGTGGGTAGACGAATTGCCTAACGTGCTCTGGGCATATCGCACTACGCCGAGAAGATCAACAGGGGAATCCCCCTTTGCCATGGCTTATGGCACAGAAGCAGTCATTCCATTGGAGATCGGCATCCCAGGGATCAGAACACAGGGAGTTGAGAACGGGACTAATGATGTGCTCTTAGCCCGAGATCTGGATCTACTAGAAGAAAGAAGAGAGAAAGCTACAGTTCAGCTTGCAGCATACCAGCAACAGCTTGCCAAAGCTTACAACAAGAAGGTCAATCCAAGGGATTTTCAGGTCAACGACCTAGTCTTGAGAAAAGTCGTCGGCAATAAGAAGGATCCCAGAGAGGGCAAGCTTGGCCCAAACTGGGAAGGACCCTACAGAATTACTTCGGTGTTAGGAAATGGGGCATATCGGCTCGAAGATAATGAAGGCAAGGCATTGCCTAGGCCATGGAACACTTGTAATTTAAAGTTTTTCTATCATTAGATGCCTGTTTGATTTTTTTGCCGATATGATCAATAAAATCTTAGCAGAATTTTCAACAACTTATGAAACTATGCACAATGTTGTTTTTTGAATAATGAGAACCCAAGTGGAACTTAGGTTCACATTGGGGGCAGAGAGAAGACAGTAGTAATGCTTAGCCGAAGCTAAACAGAGATTATACTTAACCGAAGTTAAGCCGAGATAAATTCCTTATCTTTACTTGTTGAAATTTGTAGCAATTTACAAGTTAAAGTTAAGCTGAGATAAATTCCTTATCTTTACTTGTTGAAATTTGTAGCAATTTACAAGTTAAAGTTAAGCCGAGATAAATTCCTCATCTTTACTTGTTGAAATTTGTAGCAATTTACAAGTTAAAGTTAAGCCGAGATAAATTCCTTACCTTTACTTGTTGAAATTTGTAGCAATTTACAAGTTAAAGTTAAGCCGAGATAAATTCCTTATCTTTACTTGTTGAAGTTTGTGAAAAATTTACAAGTTAAAGTTAAGCTGAGATAAATTCCTTATCTTTACTTGTTGAAATTTGTAGCAATTTACAAGTTAAAGTTAAGCTGAGATAAATTCCTTATCTTTACTTGTTGAAATTTGTAGCAATTTACAAGTTAAAGTTAAGCTGAGATAAATTCCTTATCTTTACTTGTTGAAGTTTGTGAAAAATTTACAAGTTAAAGTTAAGCCGAGATAATTGTTTATTTTCACTTGTTGAAATTTGTAGCAATTTACAAGATGAAGTTAAATTAAGTTTATATGCTTTATACCTGTTGAAGTTTATGGAAAATTTACAGGTGAAGTCCTAGCCGAGATAAATCTTCAGGTAAACATACCCGAGGTATTTATCCCCGAGGAGATTGTACAAAGGAGGAGAGACTTGCAAAATATTCTAAGTATAGAATTATGCAGAAGCAGTCACAAGAATATAAAAGTACAAACACTCAGTAGAAGAAAGTTGTATCTAGCATCAGAATGGAAAAAGGCACATCGGCCATATACAAAGCTTACATTTTTCAGAAAACAAAAGTGCAAAAGAACAAGAAACATTTAAACATCTTCAGCATTAGCAGATGGTTGAACTAAGACCTCGGAGGACTCTGGGAGAACCACCTCGGTATCTTTCTCTCCCACAACCTCTGCATCTTTTCCACAAGAACCTCGGCTTCTTCTTCTACAAGAACCTCGGCTTCCTTATCTGCCGCAATCTCGGCGTCGATCTGGCGAGTGTTTTACTAAGACTTCTTTCAGCCAGAAGAAGGTCGGATGATAGCTGCCCTGGCTCAGCCCCCTTGGACACTTCCTCAGTCTCATCATCTTGGGTTAGGTCCATGACTTGATCACCCTGAGGTAGAGACTTGGTCTCATTAGCATCCTTGGCCTTCCTTACCAGGACATCAGCATCCTTATCCTCAACCTCGGCTTCAGATTCGGATTCAGTGTCTTCCTCAGCTTGACTTGGAGGAGGAGGAGGAGGAAAGGGAAGAGGAATAGCTTCAGCCTTGCGCCAGGGCGAGTCAGCAGGAAGATCAAGCTTCTTCACCAGGGACATCCAACCAAGGGAGAAGCCCCTGTTGCATGCCTGCCTGACTTGAAACTTGTAATCTTCAGTAACATCAGCCACGCCCTGGGCATAAGATTTTTCATCAGTTTCTTTGATCTCAGCCTCTTTAGTTTGTAAAGCTTGCTGAAGCTCATTCTCTGCTTGGGCCGCTTTTTCCTCGGCCTCTTCTTTTGGGCCTCAGCAACGTTCTTTATAGCCTCGGCAGCTTCAGCTTTTTCCTCGGCCAAGGTTTGGGCCTTGGTAGCAGCCTCGGCTTGATCTTCTAATTTTTTCATTTTGGCTTGAAGGCCCTTATTAATCTTCTGAAGAGCAGAAAACTCCCTCTTCATCTCGGCCAACTTTTCTCGATTTTCAAATGACTGCATTGAAAAGGAATGGGCGTATTGGACAGCCTGACAGAAAATAAAGGTGTTAGGAAAAGATTCCAAGTATGAAACAAAAAGAAAGGACGAGTACTAAAACTGAAGCACTTACTTGAACTGAGTGTTGGAGCATTAAAGCGTAGTTCTCATACTCACTATTCCCAGTATTTCGCTCCAAGTCACCAGGCAAAAGCAGTGCAGTACTGAGAGCCACGCCGACATTTATGTCGTCGGCACTCTCATTCGCCATTATTGGCTTGTCTTCCAAATTAAATTGGGGGGCCCAAGGGACACTTGGTATCTTGGACTTTGAAGTTTTTGAGGAAGAAGACCTTGGCTTTTTCGATTTTTGGGACTCTGAGGGTTGAGTCTCAGCAGCCCTTTTGACCGAAGTAGAAGCGGTCTTCTTGCTTTCAGCCAACTGGGAGATGGGAACGGCATCCTCAGCCTCGGCCTCAGTTGCTTTGTCCTTTGGCTGAGCTTTCTTAGTTCTTTTTGGTCTTGGCGGGGGCACTGTTTGAGCTGGAATAGCATCAACATCAGTTGGTAGGTCGGCCAGGAGGTCTTGGGCGACTGGCCTTGGACGAACCATCTCGGCAGTTTTGACAAGTCGTCGTCGGCGTTTTCTTTCAGAAATTGGTACCAAGTATGGTGCCGAGGTGGAAGGTTGATCGGCTGGATCAGAAGTTGATCCTTGATCAGCCCGAGATGTAGATGCGGTTTGAGCTACTACAGTAGGAGAATAGGAGCTCTTTTTCTTCCTCCTTGGAACGTCGGGCAAGGTGGATTTGTAGGAGGGGATGAAGTTCAGCAGGAGTGGAGCTTTGCGCTTTTGGATGGGAAGGTCCAGAAGCTTCTTAAGACCCTTGCCAGGATAATAAGACTGGCGAAAATCCTTGGGAGGCTTGCGAACGTCTGCAAAACAGAACATAACATCAGAAACAGATAAAATTTTTGAGGAAAAATAGAAGAAAGCAACAGCTAAGTAATTGACACGGGGCTCTTACCCTTGCCCTCCTTGACCGTTCGAGGAAGAGGGAAGAGATGGACTTCTTCTTCTGGGCCAAATTCCCAATTTCCAGAAGCAATGAGATAATCATCTCCAGCCCCCTTGTTGGAGTCAGGGAGGTCGGCTACGATCTTATATTCAGTAGACCTCGGCTTAAGGTAATAAACATAACCTTTTTCCTTCAGGTTGAGGGCGCACATGGTGTAACAATATTGAATGTCGGCAAGAGTGATCCTAACATTCTCTTGCCGAGCTAAGGCTATGATACCATTAAGTATTCTATAGGAGTTGATGGTGAGCTGCACAGGGTTCAAGGTATAGTAGTGAAGAACTTCACGAAAAAGGGGATTAAGTGGGAGCCGAAGTCCACACTCAACAAAAGCTACAACAGGGAAAGGCATGGTATCGTCTGTAGGCATGATGGAATCGTCATCCCCAGCTAGCCTAAGGTGAACATCGGCAGGGATAGTGAACTCTTGCCTAAAGAATTCGAGTTTGGTTGGGGTGCTAACCCTATTTCTCCACATACCCATGATTTTGGTGTAAAAGTACTAGGCTACAGAAACAGGTTACTTCGAAGGGTTATTGGGACCTCGGCCTAAACCTAGGTATGTACTGGTACAAATTGTTTCAATTTTTCCTAAGGATTGATGGTTCTATAAGCAAATCCCAAACCTAAATCTACGAAGAACGAGTATGAAGGACAGAAAATCTGGAAAACAGAAAAGCAAGAGCGAAGCTTCAGATTCAAGAATACAAAGGGTGGAAGACCAAGAATAGAGGAGAAACAGTGCAAATGTTCATGTGTAAAATCAAGAAATAAAGACGCATTCAGGTGAATGATTTGCAAATTAAAAGCTAGAGCAGAACAGTAACGGCAAGAAATTTCAGGGATAATCAAGAACTGGAGAGGAAAAGCCAGTTGCTTACCAGATAAGGTGAGGCCGGAAAGGAATTCACCGAGGTCAGACGACGGGTGCAACAGTGACGAAGACTTCACCAGGAAGACGAATGGAGACAGTAGCAGAGTTGAGAGCTTCGAGCAATGGCAAATTTGAAGAAGAGGGAGCCTTAGAGAGAGAGAAAGCCAGGAAATCAAAATACAAAAGTGAAGAGAAGAAGGGAGAGACAATTGTTTTGTCAAAAAAGTGAAACGGCGGCAAAAGCATTCATTGCGCCTGGGTTAATGCATGCGTCAGACGGCGCAAGCAGAGAAAAGACGGCTTGCAGGCGCGTCACCAGCACGACCAATAAGGGTAAAACGCGTCGGTGGAACGGTCGAAAAATGGTGCATGACAGCTCATGCGCATAGGAGAATTGATCAGAATTCTTGTTCTTTGGAGAATACATGTCGGCCTGAAATGGATGATCTCGGCTAGAAAGTTTTTAAGCCGACGTATGAGAAAGAAGTTCAATGTAGGTTCCATCACCTCAGAATGCCGAGGTAATGGAACCTAGGGGGCAGTTGTGGGGATATATTTTCTGAGTACCAACACGTGGCAAGGTGACGCCGACGTGTCAGCCGAGGTGCCACGTGTCCTGGTCGTGATGCCGAGGTGATCTCGGCAAGACCGAGGTTATCTCTGAAGATATCGGGATCCGAGATGAGCGGATAAGGGACAGAAGTCCCAAAATGAAGAAAGACTACAAAGTAGATACAGGTAGTACTCTCAGGGAGTCTATCCTTATCTCTTGAAGAGTCCAAGGTAAATCCGGAAATAGAGTCCATAGAAGTGAGACTTCTAGTGGGACTGGGAAGGAGAAAAACTATAAAAGAGAGGCAACCCCGGCGGGTCTAAGGTACGCAACTTTAAGTCTTGAGCAGTAATTTAAGCACTTGCTTATCTTGGAGAGATACTGACTTGATCGTCGGAGTGCCCCCGGGTGGAAGAACCACCGCCGGAGCCTTTTCTTTCTGTACAGGTCATAGGGTGCCATCTATTTTGCTTGTGTTCTACAGCTGGATTACTAAGGAGGGCAGTGTGATCGGGAAAGCACTCACACAGATAGTTATTTTTATTTTT
This sequence comes from Camellia japonica, assembly GCA_030407325.1. NCBI lineage: Eukaryota > Viridiplantae > Streptophyta > Magnoliopsida > Ericales > Theaceae > Camellia > Camellia japonica. The sequence goes on along the minus strand of JAPPVO010000002.1, from coordinate 45,771,352 downwards.
TTATATACAATTTTTTTTAAGGACCTTACTACATCCCCTAAAAACACCCCCCCTAATCCCCCTAATTTCCATATCAAGTAAAAAAAAAAAAAAAAAAGGAAACAGTTTCCCAAAATGAAAATTAGGGAGATTAGGGGGATCATTTTAGGGTTCCAAATCATTTTAGGGTTCCAAATCATTTTCCTTTTTTTAATAAAGAATAAATCATAATTAACTGCATTAACAGACAAGTACTGTTGTTAAGTGATTAATACAAAGTGTCAAAACAATAAAAAATTTATAGCAATGACATTTACAAATTACATTTAATGCAAGGGGTTAAAGGTGAATTGCTTGTTTGTGAATTGAATTTTTTAATAGTTTTTTGAGTTTTTATAAAAAATATATATATAAAATAAAAAAGAATGATTTAATAATTTATAATAATTTTTTTAACTTTTTGATTAAAAATCACTCTTCCCAAAATTAGGAGAATCAAAGCTCACCCAGCTGAGAACAAACAAGGTCCGATATGAGAAACGGAGCCGCCCCCCTCGGCTGTCAAGGGATGGTGGTTGAAGGGTGGGCAAGGTGTTGGGTGGTCACCAAACTAGACATATCTGTCCTCTCTGATGTGTCCATTATTTTATATTCTTTAATTTTATCTATATTTCATAAATCTCATTAGCCTCAAATTTCTCCTTTTTGCTCAACGTCTAGCCCCCACCCATCTATCTCTCTCTCTCTCTCTCTCTCTCTCTCTCATGTGGGTGCCATTATAATCACAATTGTTTCTCTCATTTCATGTTGGTGTCATTATAATCATATATTATTCAAAACCCAATCTCCTAAACACAATGAGCTACAAGCATCCCCATTTTCTTTGGGCAATTCAGTTAACAAGTTTCCAACTAACAAAATAAATAAATAAATAAGTAAAAAAAAAAAAAAATTATAAGACACTTTATTAATTTCAATATAACTTTTATTGATATCAAAATTTTAAGATCTCATTACACTGTATTTGGTTGAGAGATTTGAAAAGTGATTTAGAAAGAGAAATAGAAAGATAGATGAAATGAGAATAAAATATACTTATATTTTACCTAATTTCACACACATTTTCCCTTTTCATTTTCAAATCTCTCTCAAAATCCTCCAACCAAACACAGTATTAAAATGTGTCCATAAATTACATGTCAAAAGAATTTAAAAAGTTCACACAATTTTTATTAAACATATTTCAATTTAATTGTATATTCTTTTATTTTTTTTAACATGTATCTTAAGGATATATATTAATAAAATTTAATTTTCATTGACATTTTATAATTTAAAAAATACTTCTTATATAAATTATAATACTAAATAATGTTTTAATGAAATTTATTAGCATTTGTCATAAGTATTTAAGCCTCCTAGTATAATGTGATATTGTTGGCATTAGATAGTTAAAAAGTAATTTTCCTGCAAGTCTAGCCCCTTTTTTTTTTTTTTTTGGGGTGAATAAGTCTAGCCTCTTTTCAATTGTAAAGAAATATGTAATCACTTTTTTTTATTTATTTACATTTTAACTAAAATAATTTGAAAATGATATACAAATTTACTTTCTAAATCCAATAATATGTAAGTAAAATAATTAATTGATGATTAAAAAAAATATAAGAAAGTGAAAATTGTCTTAGATATTCTAATTGATTGTTATATTATTGAACTTAAAAAATAAGTCTAATTTTAGGTTAGAACACAATGCCCAAATAATTTTGTTAAGTATACAATTTATGTGATTAGCCAAGTCTATCAAATAAATTTCCTTAATTGAAAAAGAGAAATGTTAGGGATCATGAAAGACTTTTCATAAAAATGATTATGAAACATTTGTGACCCTTAGATTACCTTGATTAGTGTGTGGTGCTTTATTTTAAGTGTAATTCAAAAGTTACAAATCTTTCATGATCATTTTTATGAAAGACTTTTCATGATACCTAACATTGCTGATTGAAAAATAATAAGTGACTTATCTAATGTGTTTGAGAAATCTTTTTTTCTTTGTTTTTGGGACTAGTCAATAATTTTTCAGAAAATTAAAAAGAAAGAGTAGTTTAGGTCTCTCTCTCCTCTTGTGTGGAGAGGCGATCCGTGTTGTTCTTTGCATCCAAAATAATGCAGAAAACGTACACCCATTGTGGGTTCTTGTCTTGTCAACCTTCAACACCAAGAATCTCTCTCTATCAAATTCAAGCCTTTCCTCTATTAAATACATTCATTCATCTTGGTTATGGGCAATCTCACCTTCTCCCATTAATACAATTGTATAATTCATTCCATTCTACCCCTATATACAAATACATATTCCTATATGTACACCCTCATTGCCAAATTCTCTCTCTCTCTGTGTCTCTGTTCTGAAAATTCTCTCCGCTCCTTCAAGCAAAGCTAAGTGTAGCTTTTTCTCTCTCTACCTTTCCTTTATTCTCTCTCTCTCTCTCTCTCTCTCTGCCTTTTTTGGTTTCTGGGTTTCTGTGTTCATATAGAGATCTGCTTCAAAATGGGGTTTTCAAGAAGTAGTTGCACTAACTCTGGAGAGCCTCTTCACAATCAAATTGCCCCAATTACTACTTCCTCTCTACCCACTGATCAGTACTGCGACTACGATGACTTGAAATTCAAGACTCTCTTGGCCAAGATGGTTTGGGAATTTGGGTTGTCCTGTTTTCTTCCTTCTCTCCCCGAGGCAAAAATCAGAGGGAGAGAGAGAAGAAGAAGAAGAAGAAGAACAGCAACAATTCAGACCACAACAAGGCTTGGTTGCTTGCTGAGTCTGGTGGGTGTGGAGGCGCTGAGTTGACGAGCTCGGACCCACAATCAGTTCACTCCTCTTTCAGGTTCAGTTTCTGCTCCCAAGTGGAACTTGAATCCATGAATGTGGCCAATCCTTCTCCTGCAACTGTTCTCATGGTGAATTTGGACAATGGGTTAACTGACTCTCGCTCTCGAGAGCTCAAATGGCGAAGAATTGAATCGCTTGAGAGGAGTATCTCTCCGGTGGCCCATACCTTGATTAGATTTAGCTATGCCGAAATCCTCTCTGCCACTGGCAAATTTTCCAAAGGTACTCAATCGGGTTTCCTTTCTTTTACAATTTTTTTTTTTTCTTTCTTGAATACACTAATATTGATTGCAATTCATTTTCTTGTACTATTTTTCAAAAGGTATTCGACTGGGTTTCCTTTCTTTTAGACCCTTTTTTATTCTTGAATTGAATACACTAATATTGATTGCAATTCATTTTCTTTTATTATTTTTTCAAATTTAGACCATTTTTTATTCTTGGATACACTAATATTGATTGCAATTCATTTTGTTGTATTGGGTAGGCAGAGTATTGGGTAGAGGTGCACTGAGCTGTGTTTTTAGAGGGAGAGTTGGGTTTTTGAGGACCACGGTAGCGATTAAGCGGCTGGATAAGGAGGACAAGGAGTCTTCAAAGGCATTTTGTAGAGAACTGATGATTGCTAGTTCACTCCATAACCCAAATATTGTCCCTCTTGTGGGTTTTTGTATTGATCCTGAAGAAGGTTTGTTTTTGGTCTACAAATATGTATCCGGTGGAAGCTTAGAGCGGTATTTGCATGGTATGATTTCTGGATCTTTCATACTTTTTAAGGAATTTTTCTTTTAAATTTGTCTTTGGTCTTTTAAATGTGTAATTGCCTTCAATTTTGATGAACATTTATATGCAGAGAGGAAGAGGGGAGTGAAGGGTGGTCCATCACTCCCATGGTCTGTGAGGTATAAGGTAGCCGTTGGAATTGGGGAGGCAATCGGATATTTGCACAATGGAACCGATAGATGTGTTGTTCACAGAGACATTAAACCCTCTAACATACTTTTATCTTCGAATAAAACACCAAAGGTAAGACATGGGGTGTTGGATTTGCTTTGTTTTTGTAGTGATTCCATGATCTAGTATCTTAGTAGTGTTCTAACATTTTCAATGGTATTTTCAGGTATGTGACTTTGGATTAGCGACATGGACGCCTGCACCTTCAATACCTTTCCTTTGTAAAACTGTGAAAGGAACATTTGGGTATGATCTCAATTAGACTTTGAATATAGAAAGAATAATAACAAAAACCATCTATTGTTTCTTGTTGAATGGAGATTTAAATTTTCTTCTACTTACTGAATATTTGGATTGAATGTGCAGTTACTTGGCCCCAGAATATTTCCAGCACGGGAAAGTATCTGATAAAACCGATGTTTATGCTTTTGGGGTTGTCCTCTTGGAACTGATAAGTGGACGGAAGCCAATTGAAGCAAAGAGGGGACCAGGGGAAGAAAACTTGATTGTGTGGGTATGTCAATGTTTTAATTTTGACGTAATCATCTTCAGTTCTATTAAGTTTCTGACAGTTGAATCAGTGGTCCCCTATTGCCTTACAGTAAAGAAAAATGGTTCTCGCTGCAGATAAGTTTGACAATAACAATAATGTCCAGAACATATAGTTTAAATCATAGGACAATATGATATATCAAAGCTGCTAATGATATATTTCAATCAGTTTTCTGTGGCAATATGGTTCCATGCTATAGTTTTGTTACATTTTTGTGGCTTCGTGGAAGTAGATGGAAATGTTTTCTTTGTATGAATCAAATTAGATTGCTTACTTGAAAAATACTTCACCTGTTTGTAGGGAATCTGATTCTTAGCAGTAGATTGTTGCTATGTGATATCAACCTGAGATTTCTTTGAAAATGTTGCTTTTGAATACCATATCATATTTTTAATTTGGAGCACCAAAAATGCATATTTTTTCGGACTTCACTCTGATAAAATAATTCCTTGTGTTGTATAAAGCGCTTTAGTAGAATCTATTTTGGTTTCTTACGAATTTTAGTTATCATTCTTGCTGATGACACCATTGCATTTCCGATGGGTTTTTATGCCCATAAGACCTGACCAAGCTATAAAAGTTCTGTAATAAGCAGTTAAAAATATGAAGGTTTGGCATAATGCAAAGATAATTTTCAAGATGAATAAAGAACCAACCTTTCTTTATGAGAAACATGCTATTTAATTGTGCTTGTACTATAATGATTTGACACGGGCCTAATGTAGCAGCATGGAGTATGATCTTTACCTGGAAATTTCTGCCAAACCAGATGCCTTCTTGCCTTTTTCCCTCTTGCCTTCCCTTTTCAGTTGCCCCACTACTTTCTGTTGACACCTCCCAACACCCTTGATGACTAATGGGATGTTTGTTTTATAGTTCCCACCTTAATTTCTATTTCTAATCCCCAAGAAGAGGATTGTTATCCAAGTGATATTATTTTATGATATGTCATAAATTTCATCAATGTGAGTTTGCTTTGTACATTCTTTGTAATCAAAATGATGTGTAACTGATCTAAGCTTCTGGTCAATATGAAGTAAAAAAGTACTAAATATTATGTATTGATGTTTTTCTTTTTTCTTTTTCAGGCAAAGCCACTGTTGGAGCAAGGAGCCATTGAAAGGTTGCTCGATCCACGGCTCAAGTACACTTCAAAGAACTCAAACCAGATAGCCCGGATGGTTCGAGCCACAGCTGCCTGCACAAACAGCGAAGAATCACGGAGGCCAGGCATCGATGAGATTATTGCAATACTAAGAGGAGTAGAACCTAACTGCTCTAGCAGGAAGAATTTCAGTTTTCCTGGTGGTGGTAGTGTTACTGATTGTTATTCGCAATTACAACAGACAAGAAGCGAGATGAAGAGTCATTTAGCCTTGGCAATGCTAGGTGTTTCAGAGTTTGAGGACGATGATCACCTGTACTGCCGTTGAGACATAAACACGTTGAACAACGATCAGATTTCCCGCTTATCCAAGTTTTATTGCGTTGCTTGCGTAGAAAGTGTGGGGTAAGTCTAGGACTCCCGACTGTGTTGAAATTGTACATAAGAAGAGTGTCTCATGAACCATTTTATGTGTACAGATTGTTGATTTCTTGTCCTTTCTTTCGGAGAAAAGGATGAAATAGAAATTTTCTTTCTTTTGTTGACAATGGTGATCTTCTCTGCCTTCTCCAAGCCAGGGTGGTTGCACCATCTAATTTGAGTATTGAATTTTCTGAGTTAGTTATTTTCCTCAATTGACTGCATTCCCCCCCTTCCCTTTTTCTGTCCTTTGGTATGTTTAGGCATTGGCACAGGGTAAGTGTACATCTGATCCTTCACAAACCGTGTAATAATGAGCTATCTTTTTTTTTTTGTGGTTAGTCATGATTTTCTTTTTCAGAAATATGTACTTAATTGTATTTCCCCCTGGGGAGTTGTCTAGGTTGATAGAGGAGGACACACCAGAGCTTGTTAACTCTGGGCTCGCCGTTTTCTAGTTTCGGCTTCGGCTCCATTTGCACCCAAAAAAAAAAAAAAGAAATATGATCCAACCGCCAGTTTTTCTGACTCAAAGAAAGGGTGATCTTTTGTTACTCCGGTGATCATTATAATTTACCTCCGTGTTAAATTGACAAAAATTATAAGGAAAATTGATATATTAATTATTAAAATTATAAGGACTAAATTGACACAATAAGTAAAATGCAAGGACCACGGGTATAAATTTTTTTTTGGTGTTTTTTTTTTTTTGGACTAAAATTTTCTTGATTAGATAGGGCCAATCTGTGGATCCAAAGCACAACAAATAACGACAATCACAATGATCTGAAAATTGGTTTGAGTACAATAATATAAAGAAAGAAAGACCGTTACAGCTTCAAATGGAGCACAAGTACTTGATTTAAATTACAAAGAAAGTAGGTAGATGAGGCGGTGACCATCCTAGTTTGAAAATTTTTATTATGCAACATGTTAGCACTACCAAAAACAATTTCTGATATGAGAATTTTTTGTTTTTTTGAATGGAGAGATTTAAAAAATTTTCGCAACATCCTTGACAAGGCCCCGGTTGGCGCGGGCAAAAGCAGTGAATTCCTCGAAAGAAATGTAACCATCGCCATCCGTATCGATCTCCACCATCATTCGCTTAATTTCGTCAGTCGTAACGGAGCCGAGACCCTTCAAGGCATCCCCGAGCTCTGATGCAGAGATTTTGCCATCGCCATTGGCGTCGAAGCGCTTGAAGATTCGCTCGCGCTCAGCCTTGTCCTGTGGATCATCATCAGCCATTATTGATCTTGAATGATGTTAAAATTGTTTGAATGATTTTGTTTATTTTGATTTGGTAAATTGGAATTTTGGAGATTTGAGAGAAAAGAATTGGCACTGTGTTTTTAATTTATAAAGAGATTGGCATTTTGGTAGGTGAGGGAATGGTTGTCCCTTGGATTCGGGGCAGCAATATCGGATCTCCCTAAGGAATGAAATTGTTTTATAAATGTAAATGTATGGTGCATAAGCTTTGCATGGAATTAGCTTTCCTCTTCATTTGGCTTTCTAATAACTCTATTAAGGGCTTATTTGGGGTGCTGGCTTCTAACTCATTTTGGATCATACCACCTCCCATATTTTTACTTATAAAAAGATAAGAAAGTTAAAAAGTCAGTTTTTAACCAATTATTCCCACAAAAGGGTGTGTGTGTAAATTAATTGTGTAAATTAAACAAACAATAAAATAAATAATTCAGAAATAATTATATAGATTATTCTCTGAATTAAATGCTTACAGAAATTAACGTCGAGGCTTGTGTTAGACACAATCTTCTAAAAGTAGATTTCGCCCTCGCTCCGGTGCTTTGGGTTTTGCCGGTGTCTACTTCCCAGGATGCAACGACTAACACTTGATTTTGCAGCACTACAAAAAAAGTCTGGCGAACCAAAACTCTATTGTAACTCTCTCATTTCCTTCCTAAAAATTAAATGCAGAATAGAAGCAGAAATACAGAGACGAACAGAAGATGAAGGACGTAAATTTGATGGAAAAATCTGATAAAAAGAATTGTTGGAAGCATGCTTTATATAGGCAGAATGGTGGCTGTTCCGAACAGGTGCCAACAGATAGGCAACTGTTTGGACAGATTTCAACAGATAGAAAATCTATTTGAACTGTTTGGACAGTTCCAGATCTATCTAGGAAAGGATTGAACAGGTTCAAACCTGTTCAGGTGAGGAAAAACTGGACCAAAATTATTTTAATTTGTGAAACTAAAATTAAAAAAAAAAACAAATTTGTTTTTTGGCCCAAAAAGACAAGTATTGGGCCGGACAAGCCCAATCCAACCTCACACCACAGACCCGCGCCCAAGTCCAGGCCTAGGCCCAGCCCGTCCGACCGATTGTGTGGTTTTTATTTTGGGTCCAATGGGTCTAGTCCACTTCACCCATAACCTCACCCTTCCACAAATTTGGATACATCTTGGGGCCCATCCCAAGTATCCCAAACTAAGGTATATAAACCCATCCAAAACCTCAAGCCTTTCTAATGTGGGACAAGCACATTTCACAAATGTGTATGAAACCCACCTAAATACATTTTCATGAACCCGAAAATGCGCGTTGAATTTTTATTCATTCGGAAGTGATTTTGAGCAACCAAATACACGTTTTTATTCACTACGCGACATTAAACATGAACCCAACTAGAAACGTTAAAAATAAAGCTTGGGTCCCTGTAGACACCCCATTTTTGACCGTCCTCAAGACTTGGACGTCACCGTTGGAACACTCGGTGATTATCCATGTTCGTGTTCGTTTGGAGTTCCCGGAGTTCTCGGCTACGCGCCTTGCCTCAGGATCTCCGAACTTGACCGTTTTGTGTCTGGTTTTGCACCAAACACTTGTGCTTTGCCTTGGGGGGCAGAGAATGCCTTGTGAGGCATCCCCACACACCACCGGCAGTGGCTAGAGGCCACCGGCTGGTTGATGTTGCCATCGGCACTATATTGTGCCGGTTGGCAGTCAATTTTGGCAAAATGACCATTTTGCCCTGCCGACTACTTTACAGCTGTTTTTGGAGATATTTTCAGACAGCTTTATAGCATTTGTTTCCCCTCCATACACGTGTATGGAGGGATGAGCCTCTTGGTTAGCTTAACTTGTAAGTTTAGTTGCCTATAAGAGGACCCTTCCTCCTCTTGGCTCAAGGTTGAAAAGAAGTTTGGATTTTTAGACATTTTAGACAGAGAAGAAGCTCTGGTTTTAGGTTAGAAGTTTTGTATCTATCCCATCTCTCTTCTTCCCTCTTATTTGTACACTAGGTGTTTGTGACTTACTATTGCTCATCAACACCTAGTGTTTCACCTTCCTTTGGTTACTGAGGTTCTAAGGGCTGGTTCTTGAAGTTTTTGGTTGGATTTGAGCTCAAGGAAGCAACAACATCAACCTTTGTGAATGTGGTCTTCAAGGGTAAGAAACTATCCCCTTTTACCCCATTTTTGCACTCCATTTTTACATAGCTTAGAACTGTTTTTGTGCTTGGTGATCAACACATAAAAGTTCTGTTTTTTGGTCCTCTTTATTGTTGGTTAAGAGTGTTTTGTGCTTTAGGAGGGTTTGACCACCCTTAGGCCTTGAAAAGACCTCATTTTGTGCTATTTTGTGAGAGCTCCGGGATTTTGATGTTGAGGTCTCTTCACCACTGAAATCTTGAGGGATTTCAGTGGTGAAGATGATGCTTTGAAGTCCCAAGAAGGAGAGGGCCACACCCTCTCCTTGATGTCCTTGAAAAGGGCAAGTTTTGGCCTCTTAGGGAGCCTTATGTTCAAGTGTGTGTTGAGCATGCCATGGCTGTATTTTATGCTTGTATTGCCATGTTATAACTTTGTGTTAAGTTGGTTTTAGTACTCCTTGCATGTTTTGCATACATGCCATGTAATGCCACCTTGATGCCTTAATATGCTTTAGGATGTAAGCCCTTGTTCAAGCATGATTTAGGCCTAGCTTTGTGAAGCTTTTGTGTTTGTTTTGCCATGATTAAGCTCTGTTTTTGGTTGTTTTGGTCGACCATCACTTGCTTAGTATAGCTCCTTTGCATTTTGGCTTGTTGGCCTCAAGTATGTGAATGTGTAGCATGCGTTGCTTGCATTATTTTGATGGTTTGGGACCACCCTACATGCTATTTCAGTCCCTTAGACATGCTTGTTTGATTACCTTGCATGCTTCTCTGAAGCCTTGAAAGCATGTGTTGTATGCTCCATGTTTTGACCATTATGCATGCCTTTAAATTTAAGCCACTTAGATGCCATCTATGTGGTCCTTTGGACTTAGTTTTATGTGTTAAAACTCTGTTTTTGTCGCCTAGTGCATGCCATGAATGGTTGTGTTAAGTGTAGTCCATTACCTCTTTGGCGAGCCTTGAATGCTTGGGCCATTATAGCATGATTAGTTCGCTTTGTTGCTTGTTTGGCACCATGTTTTACATGATTTTCAGAGTTTATGATGTATGCTAAGTGTCCATGATACCCCCCTTCCAAGTGTGCTTGAAGGTTGCTTGCTTAGTGCCTAAGTGTTAAGTCTTAACATATGCATGTGTGTGTGTGTGTAGACTTTCTTTTTGGGCATTATTGGCCACTGATTTTAGGCCTATTTAGAGTTGCCTAAGTCGTGTTTAAGTACACCCCATTGTTTGGGTTTGCATGCTTGTCTTGTATGTGTGTTTGCATATTAACATCCTTACATTACATTGTCCATATTGCATGCTAGCTAACATGTTTAGGATTGCATTACATCAATGCACATGCTGGGCCTCTTGAGATGAGCATGATAGAAGTTTGGCCCCCTTTTATGTTTGTTTGTTTTGCATGCATTTGAAATTAAAGTTGCATACTTGGTTCCTTGGGCCATCATGCATGGAAATGCGTGATTGGTGGCCCGAGAATCGAGGCACATGCTCCTTTGAGTCATTAACATGATAAGGAGTGTGTTTGGTGCATAAATTGCTTGAATTGCATTGCCATGCAAGTTGTTGCCCTCTGCTGCTGTGAGTTGCAGGTTCTGCAGACATTCAGTGCCGGCCGGCAGTATTTAGTGCCGACCGGCAGTATATTGATGGCCGATGGATGAATTCAATGCCGGTGGCCACATGCTTCAGCCGGTGGTGTTTCCCCTCAGCCGGTGGTGATCCCCATGATTCAAGGGAGCAGTCCTGAGACTTTGGCAGTCTTCAGAGGAGGAAAGCAGGGAAAACAGAGGCAGACTTGGCATGGTAGCGCGATTCCGAGCAAGTCCCGAACACGCGCCGCATCCGGCCCTCTCCCGAGGGGTTTACTGCTTTAATTAGATTAATTAATCTGCTTAATTAATTTAATGGGTTTGTAATTTAATTAGCTTGCGTAGTTAATTATTTGTATTATTCTTTCGGTCCTCCGAGCGAGGGCAAATCTGTAATAAGTGTGCGTGGGTGTGTGTATGTCTTCCAACCCCCACTTCTTTCCTCCCTTTTATTTACCTGCTTATGATGGTAGATTAGGGCACGTTTATTTTAGCATACCTTATGCAATGCATGCGTGCATCCATGCATTTGTTTACATGCACCGGGCTCGGTACATCATACAAACTGCATCGTATTTTCAATTCCAACTTGAATACGTGCATCAAAATAAAGTGCATCTCACATGCCATTTTAGGGTTAGCCGAGCCTATCCTAATCACATGCTGTATGTGTTGCATTAGTCACTCTAACATGAACTAGAGCATGCATGTTTGCTAACTAGTTTACTGTTTTGGCACGGAGTACGATGTAAGTATTTTATGCTTTAACATACCACATGCGTGTGAATGTTGCCATGACAGTATGCTTACCATGCGGCTAAGTGCTTATGTGAGATAAACTGTTTGAATGCCTGTGGGTGGAGGTTGGATTGTCTGAGTTGGGAAAACTCATTGAAATCCGTGCTTTAGCCTACTTGCGGGTAGCGAATTTCAAAACGCTTTTCAAAACAAACGGATATGCAATGTTTGTTTCCAAATTAGACAATCTAGTCTATACTTGTTTTGCTGTGCGCATAATATAGTAATTCTAGGCTAATAATTGGGATAAGAACGCATAATGTTTTCAAAATCGGATATCACGGTTAGTAGAGGCCGGTCTTCAGACCGGGCGAAAGGGGGTGCTCATAGCTGACCTTCCCCGATCGTACCCAAGCTCCCGAGCCAAGACATTTGGTGATGACGGACACGTGGCCTTCGGCACCGAGTCAGGGTTTCCTAAATTCCCCCATTAAAAAATATTTAGGTGGCGACTCTGTAATCTGGCAAAACAGTCCATGTTTGGCACTACTTTTCAAAAAATCTGTTTTTCTTCAAAACGATTTGCCAGAGTTGGACTCTTTGGTTCAAGATTTAGAACCGCAACACACAAAAGGAGAGTCCGAGCTGTAGCGAGGTCCCCCGCGGGCTTGTTACAGTCCCACCTTAATTAATGCTCAAAGTTAGCAAAAAATAAGGATTTTCAAAACCATTTTCCAACAATCCCCCACATGAATGGAATTCAAGATAACGGACATGCAACAAGATGCAAACAAAGAAAGAGTATATTAAGAAGATACACTACATCGAGATAAGTAGCTTTTGGCTTTGAACCTCCTCTAGTGAAAGCCTATCGAACTTACTAGCTAACCAGTAGATGCGATGCCTTGAACTGTTCAGCTGTTTGTGTAAGCCAAGACAATAGACTACACATAGTGTATCTGTAGACACAGTTCTTACGGTTGTGTTCATTTTGGCCCCGAACAATGCCTGGTAATTTATGAGTGCTTTAGAGAATTTAGTCTTCTCAATTCTCACAAAACCAGCCCAGTTCACACTCATATGGGTGACTTCTTATTAAGAGTATCCTACTATACCCCACTTGAATGTCCAAGCTATAAGAATCATTAAAAGCAAAGCTTATCCTACTAACGCTGCAGGTATCACTCTTCTTATCATAGAAATAGGTAGGAGTAAACCTCTTTAGTGATATGTGAAGTCATCCATAATTCGGTTGTTCCTTTGAACCTAGATCTTTGGATATCCAGTCAACTAGGTTGGGTTGCCATTATGTTGACTTTTAAGTAATAGGCTTTAATTCCATTGCCTTCGATAAATGGTACACTTGCTCTCTGGCTAGCCCTTTAGGTAATGGATCTACAATATTCTCCTTTGACTTTACATATTCTATGGAAATTATTCCATGTGAGAGCAAATGCCTAATGGTATTATGTCTTCGACAAATGTATCGAGACTTACCGTCATACATATGATTTTGTGCTCGTCCTATTGCTGCTTCACTATCACAGTGAATGCATATAGCTGGCATATGTTTAGGCCACATTGGAATGTCTTCTAAGAAATTACGAAGCCATTCTGCTTCTTCTCCTGTTTTATCTAATGTGATAAACTCAGATTTCATTGTCGACCTAGCTATGCATGTCTGCTTGGAAGATTTCCAAGAGACTGCAGCACCTCCTGGGGTAAAGACGTATCCACTAGTAGATTTTGAGTCTTTAATATTCGATATCCAATTTGCATCACTGTACCCCTCAAGTATTGCTGGATATTTCGTATAATGAAAGCCATAATTTTGGGTATGTCTTAGATACCTAAGTTCCCTAATTATCGATTTCTAATGATTGGACCTTGGATTATTTGTGTACATACTCAATTTGCTTACAGCATAGGCTATATCTGGCCTAGTTCAATTCATTAAGTACATCAAGCTTCCGATTATCCGAGAGTACTCTAATTGCGATATGCTTGCACCTGTATTTTTTGACAAATGAAGACTAATGTCAACAGGTGTTTTAGCAGGACGATCATCATGCTTTCCAAGAATCTTCTCAACATAGTGAGACTGAGACAAAGCAAATCCTTCAAATGTTCTAGTAATTTTTATTCCTAGAATTACATTTGCTACTCCCAGATCTTTCATGTCAAACTTTTTGTTCAATATTTTCTTTGTGGATTTAATCATGTCATTATTACTTCCAATAATGAGCATATCATCCACATAAAGACAAACTATGACATAGCCTTTGTCTGTGCTTTTAACATAGACGCATTTGTCACAGTCATTTATCTTAAAACCATCCGAAAGGATAACGTGATCAAATTTTTCATTCCATTGTTTCGGAGCTTGTTTTAATCCATAAAGGGATTTGACAAGTTTACAAACCTTTTTCTCTTGGCCGGAACTTGAAACCTTTCCGGTTGTTCCATATAGATTTTTTCATCTAACTCGCCATTCAAAAAAGCTGTTTTAACATCCATTTGATGTATTTCCAGATTATACAAAGCTGCAATCGCAATCAACATGTGAATAGATGTTATTTTTGTCACTGGTGAATATGTGTCAAGATAATTAAGGCCTTCCTTCTGCCTGTATCCCTTAATAACAAGCTTAGCCTTGTATTTATCTATTGAACCATCTGATTTCATTTTTCTTTTGAATATCCACTTATATCCAAGAGGTTTACATCCTGGTGGAAGATTTACTAGTTCTTGTAGACACCCCATTTTTGACCGTCCTCAAGACTTGGACGTCACCGCTTGAATACTCGGTGATCATCCATGTTTGTGTTCGTCTTGAGTTCCCGGAGGTTTCGGCTACACGCCTTACCTCAAGATCTCTCGACTCGGTTGTTTCGTGTTTGGTTTTGCACCAAACACTTGTGTTTTGCCTTTGAGGGGCAGGGTAGGGCTTATTGACCATCCCCACCCATCACCGGCCATGGCTTGAGGCCACCGGCTGTGTTTTGTTGCCACCGGCCAAATGTTTGGCCGGCCGGCTATCTTTCTTTGGTCAATTGCATTTTTGGCCGGCCGACTACTGTGCATCTGCTTCTGTAGATATTTTTGTGCAGTTGGCATACACTGTCACCCCCTCCATACACCTGTATGTAGGGATTTCTCTCTTGTTAGCTTCCCTTGGAAGCTTTACAAGACTAATTGTCTATAAAAGAGGGGCTCTTCTCTCTTGTTTAGGGGTTAGACAATTTAGACAACATTTTCAGAGCTTGAGCTTTAGGGTTAGGGTTTACATATATCCTCTATCTCTATATCTCCCTCTTTCTTGTGTCTAGTGTGTGTTTAGTCTCATTTTTGTGCACAAACACCCACCATCACACCTTTTCTTGGTTGCTGAGGTACCAGAGGTCTTTCCTTGAAGCTTTTGGACTGGTTTGGAACAAAAAAAAGCTGCTAGAATGTCACGCCCCAAACCCGCCCCTAGAAGTTTGGGCATGACCACTTCAAAAACGGACACTTAACCTGTTATATATAACATATGGGGCCTGAGTGGAAGCATAAATTTTATATAATAACATGCAAGGAAAGAGCTACATCCATTGAGCGACCACTATCATGCCAGGATCACAAATAGACAGATAATAATAGTTACATACACATATACAACCTCGCCCGTGTTTGGACGTATAATAAAAAAAAAAAACATTAGAAGTTACAACATATTATAGACAATCAGAATCTAAGCCAAAACTTCACCAAACGGGTAGGCTTCACCCAAATGCTTGGACACACAGAGGCTAACAAAGGAAGACGAGCATTAAAAGTTGAGGCTGACCTCCAAACGCAGGACCTACGGAATCAGACAAAATACATAGTGAGATAACCTCAGTGAATAATAGTACGTGAATAACTCAATGTTCAACTTGAATTATAATGCAAATCAGAGTTTATATAATATAAAAGACAGGTAGTTAATCTGATTCCGTACTAATGTCAGAACGGTCTTGTTGGTTCACAAATTCACAGACTGGCCCTTGGCCTGGTGGGTTCACATATTCACAATTAGCCTTTGGCTTTATAGATTCATAATTGAGATTCATAACTTCACAACTTGGCCCTTGGCCCTTTGAATTCATAGTTTCACACGTTGGCCCTCGGCCTCATAGATTCATATTTTCACAAGTTGGTCCTTGGCCTCATAAGTTCACAAATTCACAAGTTGGCCCTCGGCCTCATAAGTTCATAGATTCACAAGTCGGCCCTTGGCCTCATAAGTTCACAATTTCACAAATATTCATAATTTCACA
Organism: Camellia japonica; assembly: GCA_030407325.1. Lineage (NCBI taxonomy): Eukaryota > Viridiplantae > Streptophyta > Magnoliopsida > Ericales > Theaceae > Camellia > Camellia japonica. The sequence continues at coordinate 45,755,402 of JAPPVO010000002.1, read as the reverse complement.
AGCTGGCCCTCGGCCTCATAGATTCATATTTCACAAATGGCTCTCGGCCTTATAAATCATACAGAAGCACATAGTTCCTTCTAATTATTCACATGAGGTAACATAGTTACGTTACGTTCAACAGAGTGCTAATAGCAACTATTACCAGATTGAACTTCATAATGCAGTCACATCCCATTTGTTTGTCAGGAATTACTACCTCTATTTCACAGATAACAGAATGTTATTACATATTAAACGAGTCCAGAGATATGTAGATACCATAATCTTGTAATACACTTACATTCCCCTTGTTCGTTATAAATCCATACAACTGACTTACAGATAACAGTGTGTTAGTATCCATTATTAATAATAAACAGAACGTAGTACCCAGTAATGCTCTTAGATTTTCCCATGGTTTCTCATAAGGTGACATAATTGTCCCACAATAATAGAACAACACTATTAACAATAAACAGAAGGTAAATGCTCCATTACATTAATAAGAGTGGAGCCATTCACATCATAACGTGAGTCACATAATCGTGTTATTGACATTCAATTCTTTCTCCGGATTGAGTCATTCAGAGGTTCATCTGATATTTAACATAATTTCATAATGGTTATTAACGTACAAAACAACCCGTAGTCTTATCCAATTATTCGTTTTGATGATCCACTCTAGGTAGATATCTGTATCATGTCAGTGTGTGCCAAATCCTTCAATGTTTACATAAGTTCACACTAATTCTCGTTCCACATACATGTTAACTTAATTGACCACAGAGAACAAGATGTTAATAAGAATCATTATTAACGGTAAATAATGTGCATTAGAGTACTATTACTCATAGTGTTTAGATGCTAGGTCCGTCCCTGCAGATAACCCTACACAATTCAATTCAACAACATTTAACACAATTCGACATAATCGACATAACCCCACATAATTATCACTATCCAATATAATCCACACTATTTAACATTATTCAACTCAATACTACCAAATATAATTCCACATAATTCAAATTAAATTGCTAAGACTCAATTCAATATTCCGTAGCCAAGTTTACATCATCCACATCATCAACAAACCCTTCCCCCCAATCTCCTTTCTCATTAAGACATGATTCACAGTGCTCATAACAAAGTTCATTCGCAAATTCTAAACATAATTTCCAAGTATCACCAAATTCCAATTAAACTTGTATATACATAATTCAATACCTCAATTTCATTATTCTACTTTCAATTTGGGTTAAATCTTTGGTTATCATCTTTAATCAACCTAGGGTTTCAAGAAAATATGGAGATTTCAAGAAATAATCAAACTTATTAACCCAACACTTTTTATTCCAACTTTTCCATTGATTATACACCTAGGACTCATAATTCACCATTTTAACCCATTAATTAACTCCCAACATCTTCAAACCATAAAACCCCAAATCTCATACTATACACTACATGCTCTAAACATGGAAATTTTGTATTTAGATAATAAAATGTCACAAATCTATCTATGGATATAAGTATTGAAGAGTATTCAAACCCTTACCTCAATAATCAAGCAAAGAAGTGAGCTTGAGAAGAAGCCTTCACAAATCCAAGTTCTAATCGGGAACATCGATCCTCCCTTGTTCTCCATCCTTGATGCCAAAAACCATGGTGGATCGTGAGCAAAGTAAAGGAATTCAAGGATTTGGGGCTAGGGTTTCGGACTTAGGCAAAGAGGAAGGAAGAGGGAAGAAGAAAAATATGAGAAATGATCCAAAATCCCGTTTTTAAAGCTGTTGTCCCGAAAAACCCGCTATTCCCGCTCGAGCGTCCCAATTCCCGCTCGAGCGGACCTGCTCCCAGCACAGATTTCAAAACTTCAAATAGGTATAACTCCCCCATCCGGACTCCGTTTTAGGTCGTTCTTGTGCCCAAATTGAAGCCCCGAAAATAAGCTTTCCAATGGTTCTAATCTCACATCCAAATTCCAAGTGTGGAACAAGAAAAGGGCAAAAGAGTGACGGTTGGTCGTAAACGAATTATTCAAATTAAAGTTTTTAATCCAATCTTACTTTACCATCATATTATCATCTCAATCAATACCCCAAAATAAGGTAAGAACATTCCAAACACACTAAGAAGAACATCAAAAATGAGTCCACGTGTCTCAGAATCAAACTTAACCAGGCGACCCGCTCGAGCGCCCACTTATACGCTCGAGCGGAAAATCACCTCTCCCAGAATTTCAGTCCGTCTGCAAAATTACTGGAAACCCCAAAAGGACGCTCGAGCGCCAACTACTTTGCTCGAGCGGAGGGAAAAATTTCAGATTGTTTGGTAAAGGTCACCAATTCCAGTTTCAAAGACATAACCCAACGGATAGTTCTTCAATTCCAATAGCAAGCACATTAACCCCTAATTAAATAAGGATAACTTTCTATATGCACTTTGGGGTCATTACATGGAACATTGTTTGTGAAGAGGGTCTACAAGGGTAAGAAACTTGTCCATTTTTTTCCCCATTTTTGCAAAGCTTTTTAGCCTATCTTGCATCTGTTTTTGAGCTTAGCATATAACATATAAAAGTCTTGTTTTTGTCTGCTCTAAATAGTTTGTTAAGGGTGTTTTAAGCTTTGGGGTTGTTTGACCCCTCTTAAGGCTTGTTTGGCCTTTGTTTTGTGCCATTTTGGTTGGGCTCCGGGACCATTGTGTTTGGGCCTCCTCACCACTGAAATCTTGAGGGATTTCAGAGGTGAGGATGGTCCCTTGAGGTCCTAGGAAGGAGAGGGCCACCCCCTCTCCTTATTGTCCTTGAAAAGGGCCATTTTTGCCTCTTTAGTGAGCACCATGTTTAGGTTCATGTTGGCCACGCCTTGACTGATTTTCATGCTTATTATGTCATAATATAGCATTGTGTTTAGTTGGTTTGGACACACCTTGCATGTCTTGCATACATGTCTTGTAATGCCATCATTTAGCCTTAACATGTATCTAGGCTTTGACCCTTGTTCAAGCATGTTTTAGGCCTAGCTTTGTGAAGCTTTTGTACTTGATTTTCCATGGTTAAGTGTAGACACCCCATTTTTACCGTCCTCAAGACCTGGACGTCACCGCTTGGACACTCGGTGATTATCCATGTTTGTGTTCGTTTGGAGTTCCCGGAGTTCTCGGCTCGCGCGCTTTGCCTCAAGACCTCCGAACTCGACCGTTTTGTGTCTGGTTTTGCACCAAACACTTGTGTTTTGCCTTGGAAGGGCAAGGAATGCCTTGTGAGGCATCCCCACACACCACCGGCAGTGGCAGGAGGCCACCGGCTGGTTGGTTTTTCCATCGGCACTATATTGTGCCGGTCGGCACTCTTTTTGGCGAAATGACCATTTTGCCTTGCCGACTACTGTTCAGTTGCTTTCTGAGATATTTTTGAGCAGCTGTATAGCTTTTGTTCCCCTCCATACACGTGTATGGAGGGGATGCACTCCTTGCAAGCTTGTTTGACAAGCTTTACAAGTGCCTATAAGAGAAGGTCTTCTCTCTTGGCATTAGGGTTGGATCTTGAGGTCAAAAAACCAGAGCTTATATCTATATATCTGTGTGATACACTCTCTCTCTCTATATTTTCCCTCTCTCTCCTCTTGTGTGTGTGTTTTTGGGTCCAAAAGTGTGATTTCACCTTACTTTTGCACCATTACACACACTACTACACCTTAATCCGAGATTGGGAGGCTTGGAGGTTTGTTTTGTGTGATCTTGGACTGGTTTTGATCACTAGAGGAGGGCTGCTCCACCTGTTCTTCATTGGATCTTCAAGGGTAAACTTTTTGCTTTAGTTTCCCCGTTCTTGCACTAGCTTTTTACCCCTTTTGCATTGGGTTTTTGGATCTGTGTTTAACATAAAAAAACCTTGTTTTTACTTGCTCAAGAACATTCATTAAGGTCACTTTTGTATTTGAGTGAAGCCTCACTCTTTTAGGCCTTGTTTTGGTCCTTTTGTGCCTTTTTTTGGAGCATTGTCTAACTTCAGTGTTTTTGGTCTTCTCACCACTGAAAACCAGTGGGTTTTCAGTGGTGAGGGAGGTGTTTTGAAGTCTCATATAGGGGAGGGACACCCCTCTCCCCTTTGTCCATCTTTGGCTTTCATTCTTGGCTCATGAGGTAGCATGTGTGCATGCTTGCATTTGGCTTCATTTCAGAACTTTTTGGGGTGTTTTAAGTCATGTTATACCTCTGTCTAAGGTTGGTTTCGTGGCCCTTAACATGCTTCCCATACTTGCTTTGTAATGTTCCATTTTGCTTAGAGACATGCCATGTGTTTAGCCTCATGTATCTCCATGTTTAAGCTTAGCATCTTGAAGATTTTGGTCTTGATTTGCCATGTTTTAGGGCTGTGAGCCACTGATTTTGCCATGTATAGTGTGCTTGACATGGTTGTTTTGTATTCTAGGCTTGTAAGCCTCATGCATTTTGGTTCCTAGCATGTTCAACATTGATCATCCTCATGATTTGGCATCATTTGTGACCCTATTTCAGTCCATAAATCATGTGTGTATGTTTACATATGTGACCATTTTCATGCTTCAAGGGTGTCCCCTTTTATGTCTAGGAATTGGCATTGTGTATGCTTGCATGATTAATACATTTTGGGGCTGCCATATGTGGGTTTTGGGTGTCATTTTGCATGATAGAAATCTGTTTTTGGTTGTTAGATGCATGCCATGAGTGGCCTTGATAATGGTAGTAAGGTACTCTCTTTGGTGCCCTTGGTTTTGGGCCTATTGCCTTGCATGCTTGCATGAGTTTTGGTCATCATTTTGGGCATGTTTTGCCACTGTTTTAGGGAGGTTTGAGGGCTGTCCCATTGTAGCTTAGTCTACCATTGCATGTTTAGTATATGTGTGTTGCATGCTTAGTCAACATGGTCTTGACATAAGACAATCCTATTGCCTTAGGTGTTCATGTTTGTATCACACTTTGCATCGTGCATGCTTAGTATTGTATACTTCCCATGATGTGTTACATAGCATTTGGCATGCCTTACACTTTTGTGTCATGTTGCATTGTTGATGCATGTTTGCATGGATTGCATTTCATTACTTGGTTTGGGGTGTCAAACCAAGTGTGGGAAATGAGGGGTGTTTGTACTCCAAGTGACAAAACACACCTCAATTCCCATGTCACTAAGGCCCTTGACTTTGGCATGATAGGGACTTAGTTATCATTGTTGTGTTGCATGCATTTTTACATTGAAATGCAACCTTGGTATCTTAGGCTATCATGTACCAAGGTGCACAATTGATAGCCCTAAAACCAAGAGCCATGTTTCCTTGAGTCCCATTCATGATAGGAAGCATTGGCCATGCATAAATATGCTCAAAAATCCAATACCATGCACTGCTACCTGCTGTTGCTGTCAAACTGTCTTCTGCAGGAATTTTGTGCCGACCGGCAGGAAAGAGTGCCGACCGGCACTGTATTTCTGGCCGATAGACTATTTTGCAGCCGGTGGCCACCACAAGCAGCCGGTGGTAGTTTCCTCCAGCCGGTGGCACTCAGCAGAACACAAGGAAGGTTTCCTGGGACTTTGGTATTTTTTTGGAGAGACGGGGCAGTAAAAACAGAGGTGGCAGTGGCACGGTGTAGGCTTTTCCGGGCAAGTCGCAACGAGCATGCATCATTCGCGCATCCCGAGGCAGGGCTGAGGCCCCATTTCTTTTATTTATTTGATTTAATTTTAATAATTAGAATTTTGTAATAATTTATTCATTTATTCTTTTGGACTGTATTATTATTCGGTCCCTCCGAGTGAGGGCGTGTTTGTAATAAGTGTGTGTGAGTGGGTGTATGTCTTCCAATCCCCATTTCTTTCTCCCTTTTATTTACCCACTTATGATGGTAGATTAGGGCACATCTATTTTAGCATACCTTATGCAATGCATGCGTGCATTCATGCATTTGTTTACATGCATCGGGCTCGGTACATCATGCAAACAACATCGTACTTTCAATTCCAAATTGAATACGTGATAGTTGTTGCATCTCATGTGCCATGTTTAGGGTTAGCCGAGCCTGTTTAGGTTACACCCCTGTATGTGATGCATTAGCCATTTAACATGAACTAGGTCATGCATATTTTGCTAACTAGTTTATTGTTTTGGCATGGAGTACGATGTAAGTTTTTAAGCTTTAGCATATCGCATGCGTGTGAATGCTAACATGACAGTATGATTGCCATGCGGCTAAATGCTTATGTGATATTACTGTTTGAATGCCTGTGGGTGAAGGTTGGATTGCCTGAGTTGGAGCAACTCATTGAAATCCGTATTTTAGCCTACTTGCGAGTAGCAAAATCCAACACGTTTTTCGAGACAAAACGGATATGCAATGTTTATTTCCAAGTTAGGCAATCTAGTCTATACTTTTGTGTTGTGCGCATCACATAGTAATTCTAGGTTAATAACCGGAATAAGAACGCATAAAGTTTTCAAAAACGGATATCATGATTAGTAGAGGCCGGTATTCGGACCGGGCGAGAGGGGGTGCTCATAGATGACCTTCCCCAATCGTACCCAAGCTCCCGAGCCAAGTCACTTTGGTGATGACGGACACGTGGCCTTCGGCACCGAGTCAGGGTTTCCTAAATTCCCCCATTTTAAAAATATTTAGGTGGCGACTCTGTATCTGGCAAAGCAGTCCATGTTTGGCACTTCTTTTCAAAAATCTGTTTTTCTTCAAAACGATTTGCCAGAGTTGGACTCTTTGGTTCAGATTAAGAACCGTGACAATTTGAGTCCGAACTGTAGTGAACCCAAATGAACGGAACGGGACTTAACCCTCCCGGGGCGTTCGGGGACGTCTACAGTTTCTGGCGACTCTGCTGGGGAGGTTTAGAGAGCTCGACTCGAACTCGTGATATCCTGTTTTGACTACATTTATGTGTCTCTTTGCATTGCATTTGCATTGGTGCGCCTAGGACACCGTGTTTGCCATCTGCCATTCCTGAACGGTTTGCCGGAGGCTTGTCTTGTCAAGGCATGACCATAAGGCTGACCGGTTATGGGCTCTGACAGTATGGGAACACAAACCCCGGTTTTACCGGGGCATCCTTTTTGACCATTTGACCTAGTGCATATTCGGATCCATAGTGACCATTCCAAACTAGGACAGGTTGCTTACCCAATATAAGGTTGTTTGAAACTGCTGCGTGCGTAGTGAAACCCTAGTTCCTGACAAAATAGGACAGGGAAACCCTACCCCAATATAGGGGTGTATTGGCTCTCATTTACTTGCTATGTGCTTTTAGAGTGTATCTCTACAGGGAATGCGCATGTCAGTTTGCAAGTTTTTATCCGGCCTGAGGGCACCAGTAACAGTATTTTGGGGGGAATCAGTTATCTGTGGGTACAAGATTCAGACTTGGGGGCAATGATTCAGAAATAGTGATCAGTATTGAAGGGACAGTGAATCGAGTTCAGCGTGTTATCCAACCATGTGTGTTTATTGTATGCCGTTATGCTGTCCGATTTTCTGTTATTTATACGTTTTATTTATCTTTTGTTTTTACTAGGTAGTTGAGCACGATTGCTTCTGACCCAGTAGATACTCCCCGAGCACTCTGGACTAGAGGTCGTCGACTCCATCTATCTAAGGATCTAGTAGACGGACAACCAGTGTACTGTTCACTACCCCCGGTTACTAAGCGGAGGTCAGTCAGACAGAGGACATTAGCACAGCAGTCAGTTCAGAGGGCCTTATCTACCCTGCCTGTGTTCAGTAGGGATCAGGGTTCCGTGTCACTAACAGAGAGAGAATATATACCGGTATTTTAACCAGAGCAGAACAGCATGGCTAGTTTAGAAGAGATGGTGCGCCACCTCCAAGAAAGCATGAAAATAATGCAGCAAGATGCTGTCCGACAGGCAGAATTCGCCAGGCAACAGGCCGCACTGGTAAAGGAACAGGCAGAGACAATAGCCAGGCTAGAGCAGCAGACCGGAGCATCTGCTTCGCATCAAGTTCCTCCCCCGCTAGGAGTTCCTAATGTCGGGGAGACAGCCAATGTTCAGACTGATACAGAACTGCCCACAGGACCACCCCCACCTCCAACCCTACCTCAAATCCAACCTCAGCTATCAAAAACGCCCACCAACCTACCGGACTCTCCCTTTGAGTTCGAGTCTGATCCCACAGCACTGAAGTTGAGCAAACTTGAAAAGTTGTTCAAAAGATCCCAAGGGGTCAAGACCATCCCCGACATTGAAGATGGATACACCGACGCAGCTGTGACGCTGCCCGACAGGTTCAAAATGCCTCATATTGATCGATTTGATGGGTCCGGGGACCCCATGGTGCATTTAAGACTGTTTTCAGATGTTCTCAGGCCGATGGGCCTCACTAGGCTTCAGAAGTTGTCTTTGTTTGGCCGGACCCTGTCGGGTGTGGCGGCCATATGGTATGCCAAGCTAGAAGATGATGTCAAGAGGAATTGGGACGAAATGGCTGAGGCCTTCATCGCACAGTATTCGTATAATACACAGATTGAGATTACGACCCGTGATCTCGAGACGACTAGGCAAGAGCCTAAGGAGAGTTTTTCAGAGTTTGTAACCAGATGGAGGGCCAAGGCTTCGATGATGACCCTGAGGCCTACGGACAAAGACCAGATTCGGATGATTGTGCGCAATCTTCAGCCGAAGTTGATGCAAAAGATGATAGTTCTCCCCTTTCCTACTTTTTCTGACCTACATGAAATGGGGGTACAGATTGAAGATGCTTTGAAGCAAGGCTTGATTGATAACGACCGGGAGCAACCCCGACGAACTTTCAACCGTGGTAGCAATGCAGGCCCGAGTGGCGCTACTACTACGAGAGCCACCGAAGTCAGCATGGTCACCGCCAACCCCCCTCTAAGAAATACGGCAGCTGCACCATTCTCCGGCGCGTCCGGAAGCAACCCACAAACAACCAAATACCCACCCAGAAACACCAGAACCTTCGCCCCACTATATATGCCCCTATCCAAAGCTCTGGGGGTTTTGATCAAAAAAGGGCACCTGAAGCCCCTGGAGCCGCGGCCCTTACCAGAAAAACTCCCTCCTACCCATAACCCGGCCAAATATTGCGCCTTTCACCAACAGCACGGTCACGACACCGATCTGTGCTTCCGGTTGCGTCATGAGATCCAAGATCTCATCGACAATGGGGTGATTTTGCCTCCCGAAAAACCCAATGTTACTACAAACCCCCTCCCCGCACATAACCAAGCTCCACCACCCAAAAGACTCAATCTCATCTATGCTGGGACCGTGTCCTATGATCCTAGTATCTACATCACCCCTACCCACCTGCCTAAACCAGAGGTGTTCTTCCCCGATTGCACCGACTTGTGCATGATGGACATCTCCATGACCCAACCCAAGCTAGCGGTGGTGACCACCAAGAACAGGAGAGAGGAAATCCCAAAGGAGAGACAGGTTGTTGAGCCAGAGTCTGCGGAATCTGGGAGTTACGTTGGGAAGACATATAGTCCGAGTGACTACATTTCATCAAAAGGCCAAGATGGGCCCGGAGTAGAATTGCCAACAGGGGGAGAGTTGTGTATGATCCAAGGGGATAACCTGAGGCAGGAAACAGATGATATAACAGCTGTGGGGGAGGATCTTGCCGATCTCCAGTTTTACGATGACCAATACCCAGAAGACGCGGCAGTCGCATGGTTCGATTATGAGGATTCAGCGGAAGCTACAGGGTGGTTGGACGATCAGCCCGATGTGGTAGGAGAATTTCAGGCAGAGCAGGGCCCAGCAGGGGCGAGAATATCAGCAACGGCCGGGAGGGTCGAAGAGCAGAACACATCGCCGGAGGGCGCCGGTGTCAAGAATTTCGCCCGAGATTGGAGTATTCTGAGTACAGGGATTATTGAACGGTCAGTTATGTCGGAACAAGCCAGTTTTGAAGATTCTGAGAGAATCAGGAAAGCAAAGGCCCATGTGGGAGCTGAAATTGCTGTGTGCATAGGAACCGAGAATACTGCAGGTATACGGATGAAAGGTGCTGCGAGCGCAAAAACAGTCATACCAGGGCCAGATAGATGTTTGTCAGCTGCTAATGGAATGTGGTGGGAAGACGAGGACTTATGTCTTGCTCACACCGACGAAGATTGGGGGAATAACCAACCTGATAACACTTGGTACCTCGGAGAGGTTGACCACATGACGCGGAGTGGACGGTATTTCAAGCCTCCACACTTAGATCACCCGGAAGCCTCGGGAAAGGATAGGGAAGCCGAGAAGCAAAAAGAGAAGCAACTTGAGGAAGAAGCTGTACTCAAACAGCTGAAAAAGATACAAGCAGACATCTCCATTTGGGGACTGCTCATGGCATCACGGGTGCATAGAGAGGCTGTTTTATCAGCCATGGACAAGGCAAAGCTTTCAATAGAAACCACGCCAGAGCAGCTGGTAGGATTGGTCTTCCCGGGAGGAGGTACCCCGATGCTGACCTTTTCCGACAAAGAACTTCCGCCCGAGGGCACGAATCATAATAAACCCCTCTACATCTCCGTGGAGTGTAGAAATAAGTGGATACCGGTGGTACTTGTTGATACCGGGTCCGCCATTAATGTCTGCCCAGCGAGGACGGCATATGCGATTGGCTTGAAAACCGTGGATTTTGTACCAACAGCCCAGGTCATCCGGGCATATGACAATACAAGTAGAGAAGTAATGGGAACAGTTAAAGTTCAGACAAAGGTTGGGCCGGGGCAGCACGAGATAGACTTCCATGTCCTAGAGGTCCCTGCAACCTTCAATTTGCTTTTAGGACGGCCGTGGCTGCATCAGGTGAAGGCAGTGTCATCTACTTTGCATCAAATGGTGAAATACCCCTACGGGAAGGGAGTAGCCATTGTCTTTGGGAATTCGTCAATCCACCCACCACCAGAGGTATCCACGCCTGTTCTGGAAATTGAGCATGGCATGGAGGATGTATTCATATCGGGATTTACCTTGGCCGAGGCTCAGGTCGTACAGAATATCATGGCTGCGAATGAAGGGATATACATTAGTGCCCAAGCAGTGTATCTCATGAACAAACTCCAATACATCCCCGGGATGGGATTAGGAAAGAGCGGCCATAAAGGCATTGCAGCGTTGGCCGAGGTGCCGCACAACCCCCATACCTTTGGCTTAGGCTATCTGCCCACCAAGGAAGATTGGGTAAGGAAAGGAAAAGAGACGGCTGCAAGAGCCAAGGCAAAACAGGTGGGGAAACCTTTCGAATTGATGCATCGGCCCATCCGAGGCACCCTGAACGGACGCTTCGTCCGGGAGGGGGAGGATTTTCCATTCTGTGGTTTTCCGGAGCCGTGGTGGAACGCGGAGAACAAGCGCGTGCCGGGGTTCGAAATTTTCTTTGACCTACAGTTATCTGGGGATGATGTTGTTGAAAAGCAGACAGACCCAACGGTCGAGACTGAGCATAGCAAGGAAGCAGAGTCTGAGGATACAGAGTTTGAAATGGGGGTAGCACTGGCATGTCTACTTTCAGATCCTTCGATCGACCAGTTGTGCTTGGGGGATAACTCCTCGGTGTCTATGATCGGAGATGAAACGGCTGCGAGCCAACCAGCAGCTATTTTGGATGCATCCATCGCACCCTCCCTCACCTGGCAGTACGAGGAGGGATTTTTATCTAGCAGCACCGGATCAGGTAGTGAGCCGGAATCTGATTCCACCGAGTCTTGTGAGTCGGAATCAGGTTCCAGCTCGTCTGAGTCTGAGTTCGGTATTCCTGGGGGTGATAACCCGGATGCCACAGTCCTGTCCAGGTCGTCTTTTTCTTTCTCTCTTGAGTCTGTTGTAACAGAAGAATTGGACGGTTCGGAAGTATCTAATGAGAATGAGGTGACTGTGGTTTCCGAGTACTTTTCTGTGCCTTTGGTTTATTGTTAAATCAGGACTTTCAAAATTTTGATGAAAACGACGAGGACGAAATTCCTCCGGTTTTGCAACGACTAATTGAACAAGAGCAGGAGAGGTTTGTTAAACCCTTAATGGATGAAATCACTACCGTGAACATTGGTACTGAGAAGGACCCGCGGCTGGTCCAGATCGGGTCCACGTTGTCTTCAGAGGAACGCGAGCGCTTAGTCGCTTTATTAAAAATTTCAAAGATGTTTTCGCGTGGTCCTACGAAGACATGCCTGGAATCGATCCTGAGATTGTAC